>CM062810.1:675669110-676869110 GCA_031772625.1 Pinus tabuliformis | reverse complement strand
TAGTTGGCATGAAACCATGTATGACTCTTGAAACGAGCTTGGTGAAGTACAAGAGGGCTTGTACATCTATCATTACTTGGTTATATGTCATCTTACCTCCGTATGATGAGCTTGTTACTTTTAGTCCATGATACATCAAAGGAAAATATGTATTGTTCGAAGCGAACCTTGGTGAAAACACAACGCTTGCACGCTAACTAGTGTCATCTTCTCTAGTCGGTTGTTTTTGGGTTAACCCTTGTCAGCTCAATCAAATAGAGTAAGGAGAGAAGGAAAAACCTTAACAAGCACATCAGAGATACAATAAACTACTTCTCTGCTGGAACAACCTCTTCCTCTCCCTTCGAAGTGTTGGAACCTCTCATACACATTCCTTGACTCTTTGCATCATTCACAACCTTGCTACTAACAAAGTTACCTTACGTGACATCGCGGTCAAGGCATTACCTTACGACCCATTGTTGGGACTCCTACTCCAAACGGTTTGAGGCCTAATTGGGACTTATTACCAAGGAGATCCCCTTGACATGTTGGCAGGTCCAGCATCGTCAACAGGTGCTTTACTTGCTTCCTATGCAAATACAAAAGTTCCAACTTTTACAAGATAGTATAAAAGTAGTCCTCTTTGTATGTTAATATTGACAGTCACCATTGCTGAAGTTTTTTTCCTTTTCACCATCTTGAAGATGGAATTTGTCAAAAATACACAATGATTATTGTATAGGGATCATAAACTTCTTAAGTATATAGCTCATTCCATTTTGGATTCAAGGTATCAATACAAGTTCTTGTGCAAACAAATTTGTGTCCGTGTTTTGCAATGCACCAGTGAGCATTTGTTGTGCCTCACCCACATTTGATCTTCCTAGGAAGCAAGTTTTGAGAGCTCAAAACCCCAATTTACAAAATACCAATGTAAGGCTTCCAAAGATGCTTGTGAGTCAACCTCAAATGTTCTTGTAAGACTTTGAGCCTTTTCCCATATAAGAGTTCAAAAGCAAGTTCTAAGAGTTTAAGATCCCAATTTGCAAAATACCAATGTAAGACTTCCAAAGATGTGTGTGAGTTGATCTTAGATGAAAATGTTTAGCTTTGGACGATTATTAGTACAATGCTCCACAAAAATGTGCCTACAAATATATCAATATGTAGATTCTTCCTCTACCTCTAAATTATAGCTTAATATACATTCATCTTTGTCATGGTACATTCCATGCATTGCATTTACATGTAGTCATGATGAAGGTGATGATTTGGCCATCTCATTTATTATAATTGGTATGAGAAGAAGGCTCGTGGTAGTGGAAAGTGATACATTGCCCCCTCCAATCATAATATGCTCCAAATACACATGGCAGTGTAAAATGAGAAGGTTACAAAAAGGCATTAAATTTATTATCCAATCAAAAGTTTAAACAATAATTTTTCTTATATTATTGAGTTTTCAAAGTTAAACATTATGTATTGGATAGGTCAAAGGTGAATGGATTAATATAGTCCCGCTTTGACATATATGTGACATTATTGAAATATGAAGTAATGGAAATAAATGGAAATGATATTCATTTAAATTTGAAGATGGAGATAAAACATGACCAAATGAAATTCATTGATTTAATAAAAAGTCATCTAAATGAAAAATTAATAATAATAATAATAATAATTACACAATTTTTAATGGGTAAACGATAAATGAAAATTGGTAATGAAACTTAAAAGAAGACTAACTTTAAAAAATTATAAACACTTTATAAATAAATTTAAAAATAATTATAGATATATATGAAAATATTTGAATAGTACAATATTAAAAGCAACATCATTCATAATTGTGAAATGGCAGGTGTGGGCAAATGCTTGAAATGGATGAAGTTGAAATAAGGCATGCAAGAAAAAGAGCTCTAGGGACTAGTGTTCTCTCTATTTACATAGGTTATCATGATAATACTCAAATCCCTAAACTTGTGAGGGCGGGCTTGTCGTGAGATGTAAGAAAAATGAAGTTATTTGAGAAAACTACATCTTTGATTGACCAAAATGCATCTCGTTGATTGTCGTGGGCATGAAAATACTTGAGATGTTTCTGAGCATTTATATAGCTTCATCAATATGATATATTGTTGATACAAGCCCTTTAGAAGCAAATAAAAGGTATGATCCATAATAATTTGAAATTTTCTAATTTGAAAAATTCTTTCACATGCATTTTCTTTTCTACTCCACCCACACCCATGATCTTGACAAAAGGTTTCATGTATTGTTTTTGCTAAAATAACTTGTATTTTCGAGATTTCCAAATCTTTGTGCAAACCAATTGGATATATGGACACATTAAGGAGTACTCTTTCACCATTTTCCATAACACATTGTACAATTGTATCTTGAAGCTCCACCTTGTCATTGGTTTCAATGAAATTTTGACCAAACCACCCAAAGATTTTGCACCAAAAGAACCAAGTTCTAAGAAAACAACCTAAATGAATAAAAAAAAAAAGTGTAGATCAATTTTAACCCTAGAACTTTAAGCATCACAAAGTTTGCAAGAATTGACTTAAGAGTACTTAATAGAAATTATTAAGACAAATCTATGTTAGTGCATATGAATACAACTTAAAAATAATACAAAAAGGACTAGAGGGATAAACTATTACATGGGTTGAGATTGAAATCATTTCAAAATGGAATGTCACAGAGGCATCTTTTTCAATTTTCAAGCTTATGGAGTATCTTCTTTTCTTTTCATGAATTTGTAGTGTTTGGAGCACATGGTCCATCTTTGTCAGTTTGTTAGAGCTTAAAACGCTAGAATTATAGTACCTCGCTAAGGCATGGCTCATTCAAAAACTTCAAAGTTTACATACTCCTCTAGAGAGAGAATGGTAATATGAAAGGATGTGGTCGCAATATCACCTTCAATTCAATATGTTAAGTTCAATAAAGTTAATTAGTGGGAGATTTATTTCACCTATTTAAATCTCCAAACATAACCAAATTTTCTCATAATAATAAATCAATCATATAATTTAGTATGCATATGGGGAACCTTTATGAATTTCCAATAAACCTCAAGTCCCTTCAGATGATGGTTGATGCTCCTAACCCATTTTTTCTTAGACTTGAGGGAGGTCATGTAAATTCCCAAGGGATACGACATTTCCTTTCAATTGTAAATTGTGTAAATTAGAAATAGGGATTTTGAGGGAAGGCCAAGTGTCTTGATTCTAGAAAACTCATGAACTGTTGCATTGTTAAGTTGTTTTGATGAGTTGGTGTTTTGGGCCAAGTGGGCCTTTGCAAATGTAACACAAGTCATATTTAGGAGTTAGGCAGTTTCAAAGTTTTGGGGCAGATGTCCCATTTGTTAAGGTTGTCAAGATATTTTGTGTTTGTTTTTATTCAATATAGAGAAGTCAATACGTGGAGCTCTAGTAGAGGAGAGAAGAGAAACAAGCCGAGAGAGAGCTCAAGGATTTTTTTGGCAATGAGCCATTGAAGTTCCTTTGTATATGTTGTTGTTCTGAGTAATAGAAAGTGTGTGTTAGATTTTTGTGCATTATTTCGTCTGTTTGTGTAAGTATTGGCTTTGTCGGAAGAGGCGAGAAAATGAAGAACATAGCAACAAATGGAACACCCTATTGAATGCATTGTTTAAGCTTGAGGTGTCTTTCAGTAGTAGACTGGTATGTCATTCCACTGGTGGACCTCACATACAAGGTATTTTGATATTTTGTATCTTTGTCCTTGGATGCTTTGGATTGATGAATTGAAATTAGAGTGGAACAATAATCTTTTACCCATAGGCAAACAGGAACAGAGGCCAAGCACACATATCCCTTACCAGTTGTTGAGTGAGAAAGGTTGTGGGTCACAAGGTAGGCGTAGTGTTCGTTTAATAAAAGGGAAAATTGATAAAGTTTCCCTTGTAAGTTTGAAGCAGAGGAGGTCAAGCATTAGGCCATGTATTCAATTGCTTCTATAAATCACCCACCCATCCATCCAACCCCCAAGCACCCAAATAGGGTGGACCCACGAAAGGAGTCAAGCAACAGTGCAAGTATGAAGTTTCAATCTTCCAAATTCATTGAGTAAACAAAATAAATCACAAAGTGATTCCATTGCAACCCAATCTGGAAGAGTTCAAGATGAATACTTAGTTGAAAAAAGGATAATGGGGTTGCAGACGAGTTACATCGTGGGACGAAGACCACGACCCCTGAGCAGCACAAAACAATCGACCCTCAAGTAGCCATTGGCCGCACCTTGAGTTAGCTGACGTAGTCAGGATAAGGAGCGTTGACCTCCCGACCAAATTTTGTTTGAGCCAAAAACAAAAACCCCATGTAGAGTGTGGACCTCGTCTTAATTAACTGGGGTAAATTTCTTTTGGTTGTATATCAAGGCTTTCCTCGGCGAAGGGGGGAATAAAAAGTACTGGAATGACCCAGGAGGATTCTGTTGATTCAATTGCACAGGTGTTCAAGTGTCGTCGTCAGTATTCAGTGTCGGCATCAATTCAGTTTGGTGTCGTCAGCTTCAACAGTATTGGTTATGGATCAGGTTGTTCAGGTAATGTTTATGGTTTTTCATGGCGTTCAATTGATATGGGTTTGTACCTCGCTCTCGACTTGTGTTCATAGACAGTTCCGCCAGGATTAGTCGACGACATGTGTCTTGTCATTCAACTCATAGGATTTGGGGTTGACACGGGTTTCGTTTGTGGCAAAGGTTCCATATGCATTTGGTTTCGTCACATTGTGACAATATGTTGTACATGGGCTTTTACAAGCAAAATGTAATCCCTAATCCTAATCTACCAAATGCACTAACATTGCGTATGTGTTAAAAAAACCTATGCCTAAGTCCTAACTAACCATTGCATTCAAATGGTTATCAAACCTAAGCCTAAGTCTAAAACCTAATGCTAAACTTACCTAATCCAATCGAACTAAACATATAAATCTAAAACCTAGCTAAACTACCCTCGGCCTATGTTAACAATACAAAACATTACAAATAAACCATTACACAGCCAGTTGACCGCGCGAGCAGCCTAACCACGGTAGAAACATGTGACCGGGCATTGTAAACCATCAGAGTTTAGCCAACAGTCAGGCCTTGGCTACAACAGAATGGGAAACCGCATCAAAGATGTTGGCATGTGAACAATGTTGTTAACCGTTGGGTTATAAACAGTCAGAGTTAGCCGCAACCTAAACCGACAACTGTAACCGCATCCGAAATATGTGACCAGGTGTATGGTTGACCGTTGGGGTCTCGCAACTGCAACCCTGTCGGAGTTTAGCTGCTAGACAGTTGTCACATATGAGCAGTGAACGAACCTGTCGCCGGAACTGCCGAAGAAGACAGCTAGGTGGCATCTAGTGGTTAAACCACCAGTGATCACATGGAAGTCATTTCGCCTCCCCCCGATTAAGCTGACTGGCAACAGTTTATGGTTATTCTAGTGTTTATTTTGGGTTTTATTTGATATTTGTTAAAACAAACTTGTAAAGTGACTATGTGACACACCTAAGACTCATCCTAAAACCCTAAATTATACCTTCAAGTCAACTGATGCATCCCAAACTGAGCAAAAGTGGTTATGATGCATCTAACCACTGTATAAATGAGCATTTGCAGACTTGTGAAGAGTTAGTGAGGATTTTGAGTGTTTTTGGAACTTGTCGTGCAAAGGCCGAGACAGAGAGGCGATCGGTGTTTTAATCATATCTTGGGCATCCGGAATCGGATTTGGAATCCGTAAGAAGTGTTGGAAAGCTAGTTCAGAGAGCTTCTTGGTTATAGAGGTCAAAATTGCTTGTGTGCAAGTTCAGTATGACAGAATAACTGTGTAATCAACTCCTTCTTTTCATTCCTAATAAAAACGGTTGCCCATCTTGAAAGCAAACTCGGAGATGTAGTCCATCAGGGACGAACTCTGTCATCAATCTCGTTGTCTGGTATAACTGTGTTTTTACTATTTTCACTTATGTTATGCATCTTTCTTGTATTTAAACAACTGTCGTAAAGTATTATTCTCATGCAGTTTTCCTCGATTTCTGTGCTTTGAGCTAACATTCAAATCATTAATGGTTAATCAATTCTACATCAGTTTAAGTCTATGATCACATTCAAATCATATAATTTGGTACCAGAGCAAGTTGCATTTGTAGAAATTGCCAATGAATGTTAACTGGGTCAAAGTCGCAACGAGGAGAAGGAATCCTTGAGCAGATCGATCGAGAGATTGGAAAACGACAAGTCGTTCATAAATCGACCATGTCCGGATCTGATGCCGGTGAAAACACTGAAACTAAGATGAGTGAAGAACAGTTTTAGTAGGCATTCTTGACTATGCAGCAGATGTTAGGAGAATTGTACGAAGACAAGAAGGCGAGAGATGCAGCTTCTTCTTCAAAGGCATCTAAGAAGGACAAAGGTAAAGGGAACGCTGATAAACCTCCATCATCACCATCATCCTATTCTTCTTCTTCTTCTTCTAGTGCAGAATCTGAAACGGAAAAGAAACCTAAGAAAACATCTCTTTTGAAACTTGATGTGAAATATGAGTTACCTGTTTATGATAGCGAAATGAATCCTGAAAAGCTAGATAACTGGATTAAGCAGTTAGAAGTGTATTGTCGCATTCAAAACATTTCTAGTGATAAAACTAAAATTCAGTTAGTTACACTTAGAATGGGGGGAACAACTTTAATCTGAAGGGAAAGAAAAACTCAGATAGATGTAAAGCGTAAAGGAAAAGTCATCTCTTCATGGTCTAAGTTTTTAAAAGCTCTTAGGAAACAATTCTATCCTTTAGGATACATGCAGCAAGCTGTTATTGATTGGCAGCGTCTGAAGCAAGGTAAAGGGCAGAGTGTTCAGGAGTTTACTCAGGAGTTCAGAAAGAAAGCATTGACGCTTGGTATTTCATTGGATACATGTGAAACTTTGTTAAAATACATCGGCAGTTTACATTCATATTTGCAGCATACATTATTGATGTTTAATCCTGATGATTTTGATGAAGTGTATGTTCAGGCCATACATATTGAATCAGGTGGCAAACCATTCAAATTTTCATCGCAGTTATCCAAAGAGTTGGAAATCAAAGATTCCAATGATAGTAAGGGGAAGAACAATTCGAAGAGAAAGAAATCAGCGATAGCTCAGAAGGAAAGACCTACTTGTTCTCATTGCCAGAGAATCAGTCATGATGAATCTCAGTGTTGGAAACTTCATCTAAAACATAAGCCCAAAAAGTTCCTTAAGGAGAAGGATGAAAAGAAAGCAATTGCAGCAGTCCAGCAAGATCTAGGTTCAGATTCAGGTGATGAAAGAAGGATAACCGCTATGGTTATGACTGGTAAAACTTCTGACACTGGTTCAAGTTCGAAAACTATTGCATCTTCATCAAACATAAATCCTTCAAATGAGGATAAAAGAGTTGAATTATTTAACTATTGCATCTTCAGGTGATGAAAGGAGGATAACCGCTATGGTTACGACAGGTAAAACTTCTGACACTGGTTCAAGTTAGAAAACTATTGCATCTTCATCAAACATAAATCCTTCAAATGAGGATAAGAGAGTTGAATTATTTAACATAAGGATAACCTCTAGGCATACAAAGATAGATACAATGTTTTACAATGGATCACAGGCCAATCTAATATCTAAATATTTAGTTAAAATTTTGGGTTTGGAAACACAGAATCATCCAAGACCTTACCCATTAGGATGGCTAAACAAATCAACTCAGATAAAAGTCATCAAACAGTGTCGATTAAGATTTTCCATTACAGCTAATTACATTGATGAAGTGGAATTAGATGTGGTTCCAGTAGACATATGTGGAGTTGTCTTAGGAAGTCCTTATCTTTATGATCGTGATGCAGTATTTTTCAGGAGAGAACATAAATATCACCTTAAAAAAGATGGGGTTGAATTTATTGTCAAGACATATCAAAACAAAAATCACTTGAATTCAGTGAATGTTAATCAGATGAAGTGAATAATAAGTTCAACTAAAAGGTTTGTAGTCATGTGTGTAAAAGAACAACATAACCATCGACATGATGTTTGTTTAAGTTATGAGACTCAACTTAAAGATGTTTTGATTAAAGAGATAGAAACTATGCCAGTTCTATGTAAAACCAAACATCTTAATCATAAGCAGGGAATACAACATGAATTACAGTTTGTGCCTAAAGCTCCTCTTCCTAATATCAGAATGAATCAATTCAGTTTAAGTTTGGAACTTAATAGTTGCAGGGATACAGGTCAATATTGGGGAAAGTCATTGTTCAATTTCTCCTGTATTGTGTGGCCATGTCATGTCTCGAACAATTTGGAAACCTCTTTTCAAGCGGGAAGGAAACCTATTTGTTTTCATATCAAAGCCTTTTCTAAAGCAGTGTCAAAATGTCTAAGGGAAACTTATACATCAGGGGAAAGTGCTAATCAATGGAAAAATCATGTAATAAATGAAGGAAAAGTGATTCAAACAAATCAACAGCTAATTCAATACTTTCATAATCCAACTAAGTTGCAACGAATTTCACCTTACAATTGGATAGGTTCATTGCAACAAGTTCACTTAGTAATCAGGCATCAGGAAAGTATGTTAAGTCAAATAGCTGGTTTGATGTGAAGAGTATCTTTGATGATCTCTGTTATTCCGCAAAACAGATTGTTTATCACATGTTGATGGTATTAAACAACATCCAGTAGAGATTGTTTTCAAAGATTGTGAATCACTAACTCATGGTTCTTCATGGAAAGAATTCAATTGCCATGTTCATAACAAGTTGTTTGCTCATCGTCGCAAGTTGTTCATATTGCAGATGGATGGAACAGGTCACTGAATCAAAATGTGCCATGGCCAGCATCATCAAGGTCATCACTTGCAGGTGATTAATCGAATGTATTGGTACATCGTCAAGTCAAGGTGGAAAGAGAGGAAGTTTTACCCTCATCGACTATTTGTTTAGTCAAACTTTTGTGGTCCAAAAGCTTTCAAGTGGAGAGGAATGATCCAGGAGGATTTTGTTGATTCAGTTGCACAGGTGTTCAAGTGTCATCGTTAGTGTTCAGTGTCGTCATCAATTCAGTTCGGTGTCGTCAGCTTCCACAGTATTGGTTAGGGATCAGGTTGTTCATGTAATGTTTATGGTTTTTCATGGTGTTTAATTGATATGGGTTTGTACCTCGCTGTCGACTTGTGTTCATTAACAATTCCGCAATGATTAGTCAATGACATGTGTCTTGTCATTCGACTCGCAGGATTTGGGATCGACATGGGTGTCGTTCGTGGCAGAGGTTCGATATGCATTTTGTTTCGTCACATTGTGACAATATGTTGTACATGGGCTTTTACAAACAAAATGTAATCCCTAATCCTAATCTACCAAATGCACTAACATTGCATATGTGTTAAAAAAACCTATGCCTAAGTCCTAATCTAACCATCACATTCAAATGGTTATCAAACCTAAGCCTAAGTCTAAAACCTAATGCTAAACCTACCTAATCCAATCGAATTAAACATATAAATCTAAAACCTAGCTAAACTACCCTCGGCCTATGTTAACAATACAAAAGATTACAAATAGACCATTACACAGCCAGTTGACCGCACGGGCAGCCTAACCGCGTCGAAAACATGTGACCGGGCATTGTAAACCATCAGAGTTTAGCCAACAGTCGGGCCTTGGCCACAGCGGAATGGGAAACCGCATCAAAGATGTTGGCATGTGAACGATGTTGTTAATCGTCAGGTTGTAAATAGCCGGATTTAGCCGCAGCCTAAACCGACAACTGTAACCGCATCGGAAATATGTGACTAGGTGTATGGTTGACTGTTGGGGTCTCAGAACTGCAACCGCATCGGAGGTTAGCCGCTGGACAGTTGTCACATACGAGCAGTCAACGAACCCATCGCCGGAACCACCGGAGAAGACCGCTAGGTGGCATCTGGTGGTTAGACCGCCAATGATCACATGGAAGTCGTTTCGCCTCCACCCGGTTAAGCTGACCGCCAACAGTTTATGGTTGTTCTAATGTTTATTTTGGGTTTTATTCGATATTTGTTAAAGCAAACTTGTAAAGTCACTATGTGACACACCTAAGACTCATCCTAAAACCCTAAATTATACCTTCAAGTCAGTTGATGCATCCCAAACTGAGCAAAAGTGGTTATGATGCATCTAACCACTGTATAAATAAGCATTTGCAGACTTGTGAAGAGTTAGTGAGGATTTTGAGTGTTTTTGGAACTTGTCATGCAGACGCTGAGACAGAGAGGCGGTCGGTGTTTTGATCATATCTTGGGCATCCGGAATCAGATTTGGAATCTGTAAGAAGTGTTGGAAAGCTGGTTCAGAGAGCTTCCTGGTTACAGAGGTCAAAATTGCCTATGTGCAAGTTCAGTCTGACAGAATCATTGTGCAATCAACTCATTTTCATTCCTAATAAAAACGATCGCCCATCTTGAAAGCGGACCCGGAGACGTAGTCCATCAGGGATGAACTTCGTCATCAATCTCACTATCTTGTATAACTGTGTTTTTACTATTTTCACTTCTGTTATGCATCTTTCTTGTGTTTAAACAGTTGTCGTAAAGTATTCTTCTCAAGCAGTTTTCCTCGATTTCCGTGCTTTGCGCTAACATTCAAATCATTAATGGTTAATCAATTCTACATCAGTTTAAGTCTATGATCACATTCAGATCATTGTATATCAAGGCTTTCCTCGGCGAAGGGGGGAATAAAAAGTACTGGGTTGTTTTTTTTTGGGACAAAACCAACCCACCATAACCCATTGCATCAAAGTGGTATCAAAGTGCAAAAGCTCATTAGGTGTAATAAATACGAAGGATATTGAAGAGTTGTAGACAGAGAACGTTGAAGACAAATTTCAAATAAATAAATTGAAGAGATTGCTTGCAGAGGAAGCAAAGACCACTGAGAAGGAGAACTTAGCCCAAGAGACCACAGAGAACAAGTCAAGAAGCAAAGATAGAGAAGACTACCCGCGAAGGAACAAGACTCAGAATATCACATGAAGAAATTCCAATGAGGAGCAGGGCTAGAAAAGAGCTGAGATATTAAGATCTCAAAGGTGGAGAAATTAGCAAGTAATAGTCTATCATTTTGTTAAATTTTAGCAAGAAGTTAACCCTTGCAAGTAGCAACAGCAGAGGGGGATGTTGACTACAACAATACAAGTCATAGCAGAGAATCAATAATATTCTTAAAAAGCATGACAAAGAACCTTGCAGCAAAAAGGCTACATAAGTAGATAAATGTTCCATTTGAAATTGGAAGCCCTCCAGAAGAGAACAAGAGAGGTTCTCCAAAGGTAAGCAAGTGCACAAAAGCCAAGAGGGCAAGGAGTGCTTAAGAGATTCCAAATGATGGAACCAGAGGAATACCAATAGCCAAGGCTAAGGAGAAGCGGGTGAGGTATTGGGCAACAAGCAATGGAGAAGACTTGTTACAGGAGTTTCACTGCAACTCACAGTGAGCAAGAAGAAGCTCACAAGAAAGGAGGAAAGAAGATAACTATTGATGGGCATAGTCAAGGTTATAAGAGAAGCCATAGTGGAAGGGAGAAGAAGGCCAAGATAAATGGCATGAGTCAAAAGGAAATTGATAAGAAGATATTTGAGCTAAAGGAGAGACTCAATGTGGTGAAGATGTTACTAGCAAGAAAACACCAAGGCAAAGATTAGACTTGAGGAGGAAAGTCAATTTACCTATTAGAAAAAAAGATTTTAAGAAGAAACCCCCTAAAGCCAGGAAGTTATGGAGGAAGGTGAAGCAACTATTAATTGTTCAGTTGAAGGAATAAGAGCTCAAGGTGATCGAGCCCAAGAAAGAAGTTCACTATTGTGAACCAAAGAAAGGCATAGTCATTGGAAATGGGGAAGATGTTGAGGTGAGATCGTGTGAAAGTCTCATGGGCTGCATGGAGAGTCTAAAAAGCAAGAGGGAGCTACAATTAGAAGATGTTGATGAGACACTGGATGAAGGTCTCATGGAAGGTCAACAAGAAGAGCTACTAGCAAATATACCAAAAGAGGCTAAATGGCCTTTTGTTTTTAAAGTTGGTGAATTTTATGTGAATGCGGACCAAAGGCATAGATAGAATGTCCAATAAAGAAAGAAAGGCACAGGAATGGCCTCTCAAAACCAAAGGCAAGCACAGAAGGAACCCCACAAACAATTGACAGAGACAACCATGGTAGCAAATGAGAACAACGACGCTGAGGGGGACGAACAACCCTCAAAGGGTATTATAAAAGGGAGCGAAATGATGGTGGAGATGAATAGTGGAGACTAAAAAGAGGTCTCATGGACTATGGGAAAAGTCAAGGATAACAAATGATGCTAGGAGCATTAACAAAGGCTCAAGGGCCTCATGTTTTCAAAACTAGAAAAAAGGATAATAGATTTAAGAATCAACATTCAGCATGCAAAACTGGAATCGGAAGAAGGTGCAACTAAGAAGTATTACTAACAAACTGAAATAATTAAATAATTCCAATATAATTTCAAACAGAAAGTTTAAAATAATTCAATAATTTCAATATATCTGAAAAAAAGTTAAATAATTTTAACATAATTTAACCGAAAGTTGGAAATAGTTAAACAATTTCAATACACATTAAAAATTTACATTAACTAAACTATTCATAATTTTCTAATATCTCAAAACAAAGATTCCCGTCTTACAACTTCAAATCTATCTAAATGGACAGAGTACGCCTGTTTATTTTAAATTTTACAGATCTCAATGTGTCTACATATATGGATAAACTGTACTGATGAGAGAACCCTAGCCAACGATGGTTTTCTCATATGCGAACAGGTTTGTGCCTATTTTGACATCACATGAAAAACACTGATATCTATATGAGCTAGATGTCTATAACATCTGGAAATTTTATAAGAATTAAATTGTATGCATAGAACAGAACAGCGATTTGTATGCACTATACACAGGATATCAGAATTAAATTGTATGCATAGAACAGAACAGCGATTTGTATGCACTATACACAGGACAACAATAAATTGTATGGATAATCTCAGTTTAGAGTCCTAACTGAGAACAGAAAAGCAACAAATAGCATGCACAATACAGCAATTTATATGCATATTTAAAGTTTTGGGTCACAATATTCTGCTAGTTGAAATTCAGTGCCTAAAAGGGAGAATGAGATTCGATAACAGCCACAACAACAGTTACTGGAGTGAGATTCGATAACAACAACATTTATGAGATCCAATAAACTTAATTGAGAGGAGAATGAGATTTAGTCCATTTACTATGCACAGAACAAGAAGACACCAATAACCCTCATAGGGATTAGGGCATTAACCGTTTAGGGTTTCCACTTTCAACAAGCAAGTACATGTGGGCATTAACATTTTTTTTAAAGAAAATGTGTTTTGGGATCCACGTGCTCTGGGCACTGGCCTCAGGATACATTTCCCCGACAGCTCTAGGTCAATTCCAAATTCGGTAGACGTTTCAAGTGCAGTCCCGTCTTCTTTGCCAAAAGGCTTCAGCATCACTCACATACATATATATTCATGTCATGTTGGGAACTGCCATTATCTGATGGATAAAATGAATGACAGAGCATAGAATCCCAAAACATGAGGAATATTAGTTTTTCAAAACTTCACATGCCACCATTGCAGTGGAATCTAATTTGTGACAACCAACAAAATTGACATGGACTTTTCGGGCGAACAAATGGTATTTAATTTCCATTCCTAACAAATTTTCGTCTCCAGTACAAGTTCAGATCTTCAATTCAATTTCTCGTCCATCTGATCGTTCATTGTGTCCATTTTAACCTTATTTGGCTTATAGCATTTTTTAAAGCCACAATATCTTTTGAGTGTATGTGTTGTGCCTTGCTTTCCAAAATAACTGCAGAGAAAGGCTTGCTCAAAACGATTGAGAATTTTCTCTGAAATTAAAGTACTCTCCACATGCCCATTTTATGGGCTAAAATAGTAGGGAACGAAAAAAAATGGACCCGGTCTATTTACTCCTAATCAATTGGGCATGTTGAACTAAAATATCGAAAATTCATATGCAAAACAAATAAAAGATTAAATTAGATACTCTGGCATCCTCTCAAAACACCAATATTTTCGATTCAGGTAGAAACATCCACAATCAAATAAAAGATTAAATTAGATACTCTGGCATCCTCTCAAAACACCAATACTTTCGATTCAGGTAGAAACATCCACAATCAACTCCAGGACATCATTCATATCTGGACTGCAATAAAAATTGCTAATGGGATTTGTGGCTAATGGTGAGTTAGATTTCCTCATTGGCGTACCACAGCAAAAGTGTTGTTAGAATGTTAATTTAAAATCCTCTCTAAGACAAGTAGAGAATGTAGTACTCATAGGTAGCAATCAAATTGAGCAAGAAAAGCTCTCTCGTAGCTGAGATGTCCTGTTACTGGTTTATGAATATTCTTCAGCATACTCATAGAAAAGATATTATTGTGGCACTGCCTCAAGCAACAAACGAAATAAAAAATAATGCTTACATTTTTTAATCTTCCCCTACCTGAACACTGTCAACAACACACTGATCACCAACCTCTAAGGGATGCATAGTGAATATGAATGTGATTGTTTCAAATATCCTTTTGTTAGGTGTTCCTGAACATGGAGTCTTCTAATACCAACTGAGATGATACTAGTACAATAAGGTGGATAGTGGAAATCCCCAAAACAACACGAATGACCATTATGGAAATCTCCAGAACAAAAATAATGGCAATTATTATAATCACAATGACAATTGTCTTCGAAGTATGGTGCAACTGATCAACTACGATGGGCCAATGACTTCCTTTCTAGATAAATATTCACCTGATAGTGAAGTCAAAAACATGTTTGTTGAGAGGTTGAAGAATTGCTTGCAAGTCTCCCACTAAAAACAGTGTTCGTTGCCAATAGACTTGTGGGTATTGACATTGTAGCAATCCCCGAGTTCTAAATAAAAAAACAGTGGGATCTCTAATCTAGTTGTTAGCCCAGTAAGCTCTGCAGAACAGTATCGTCAAAACATTGGGCACTTAGGATCACCAAATTTATGGAAGCACAATGGAGGAAACTTTAAGAGCAAAATTGAAAATGCATAGCACCCAATCCAATTCTTAACAGAAGAATTTTTTATCTTGCCAGTGTCAATAGCTCCCACAGAGTGCTAAAAGAGCCACCTCACTCTTTTTTGGGAATCTCAAAAGGTCTTCTTCCTCTATAGGCCTATAAGAATCTCAAAAGGTCATCTTTCTCTATATGCCTATATGATATGCAATCCCAATAAAATAAATAAGTATACCACACTCGAAAGAAGAAAGCAACAAATGCATCAATGATGGGTATGCAAAAAGGACACCAATGTATCCTTACCTGGCCCCTGCCTTAGAAGCATTTTTAGGAATGCTCTTTGCTACAACTTCTGTTAACAATTCATTTGCAATGTCAATGTCTGTATTATGATGGTTCACCTTGTACAGTTGTTCAGCATTAATGACATTGAAGCTTACTTAATACTGTTAGGAAAAACCAAACATTGAAGAATTAAAACATAGTAGACAGGTTTCTCTTAAATAAGTTATATTGATGAATGTTTACATATGATGCCTTCAACAAATCATGAATGGATGCCAAAGACTGCCGTGACAAGCTTGAAGGCTTTTTTTGATAAGCCTGAAGACTTTTTTTATTGGCAAAATCTCTTCTAAAATACCGAAGGTGATCATGCTTTCTGAACCTATTTTCTCAAAATTCTGGAAACTTTTCTTGACTGGCAACGTCTCTTATTAAAATGCAAAGGTGATCATGAATTCTTAACTTATTTTCTCTGTCCACCTCCACGAGAAACCGTTTTCTCAGTTCTGAGATCCCAAAAGTTTTTTCCGCCTTGTTTCATTCCATATTTTTATGGTCTTATATCTGTCTTCTTATAACAAAATGTCAATCTATCCAGATGATCTTCCCAGTAAGATTTGCCATTTTCTCAACAAAAGAGTAGCTCTTAAATACTTTTAAAGATTAAGACAATACATCACATGCCATTAAGAGCTCATCTACCTGATATTCAAATCCTCGGTGTAAATGATGCCATTTTCTCCACAAAAGTGTAGCTCTGAAATACTTTCAAAGATTAAGACACTATATCAAATGTCATTAAGAGCTCACCTACCAGATATTCAAATGCTTGGTGTAAATGACGCTGAAATAAAGCATGAAAGCAAAAGAGCTCTACAATAAAGCAGGAAAGCAAAAGAGCTCTACAGAGTATTCTCTATTTAGCCATGCCAGCTTATAAATTAGTGATTCCCAATCCCTAAGCTTGTGAGAACATGCTAGTCACTAGATGTAACCAAAATTGAATTCTTTGGCAAAGTACCTTCATTGACAAAAATGCATCTCGCTCATTGACATGATCTACAACATCTAAAAATTATGAGGGCATGGACAGATTTAAGTTGTTTTTAAGCATCTCTGTAACTTAATCAATATGATTAATTTGTCAATCCAACTCCATCGAACTCTTTAAAAATGAACCAGACCAGGGATCCACAGTAATTTGAATTTTTTTTTTTAAATTCTTTTACGACTATTGTCTTTTCTACTCCACCCAAGCTCGCCATTCACACAAACTCAACTTTCATGCTTTATTGCTACTAGGAAAATGTTCCTCAAAATTTTCTAACTTTTCATCCAGACCAATTGGATATTTAGCCACATTGACGGGCGATCGCTTAGCATTTTTGACCATGCATTAAATAACCCTGCCCATTAATTTCGCATCGTGACTAATCAGTCTACCAAACACACATTACGTAAAGTATTTGCGCATATTAGCTTAGAATAGAGAGTAGGTTGAAAAATCATCTAAAAAACTAAATTGAAATTAAAATTAAAATTAACCATTTAACCCTAACACTTTTTTTTTCAGAGAGAAAATTCTGTATAGTATTATATTGAGACAATATAAAGAGTACATATGAGATACAGCAAGAGCTAAACAACTAGCATCCTTGCGATCATATGGAACCAAATCTTCCAGATATAGGGCCATCACCATGAAGAACAGAAACAAGGATATAGCAAATAGTCTGACAAAATGCGAGGAACTAATTCAGATAAGAAAATACTAAAAGCCAAAAAGAGAAAACTGTGAAACATATCTGGATAGGGAAGAAAGCAAAATGATCAGATCATATTCCCAGGATGAAGAAATCCTGAATGAAGCATGTACGGTCGCCCACAGATATCATCAAAGACCAAGCACCAGGTTCAAGAGACAGACCATCCTTAGACAGACGGTCCGCCTAAGCATTAAGGGAGCGGAGAATGTGCTTGATAGATGGCTGAACTAAATTATTCCAGAAATACATAATCCGATCCATCCATCCAGAAAGATGTGGATAATTGATATGACATGGTCAATCATGACTTTCGAGTCCCCACCTAAAACACATCTATAATAATAGATAATACAATCAGTATAGATCTATCTCCACCAACATATCAATACAATCCATATAGACCCATCTACATAAAAGTTTGTAGTGGTTAAAGATCCAATATGGTCTATCAATACAAATCTATTTTCACAAAAAGCTACCATGCTTAATAGATCTGTGTATAAATACAACTTAAGAGTTATACAGAAAGAAATACAGGGCTAACCCATTACACGCTTTGACTTGAAAGCCAGAAGAAAGATGTCAAAGAGGTCAGCTCACCAATTTTCAAGTTTATGGGGCATCGCCTTTTCTTTTTATGAATTTGCGATGCTTGAACATACTATCAGTCCATCAATGTCTATCCGCCAGATATCAAAAAAATTGAAAATGCCAAAGAGGCCAACTCAACAATTTTCAAATTTATGGGGCATCGCCTTTTCTTTTTATGAGTTTGCGATGCTTGAGCATGCTGTCAGTCCATCATAGTCTATCCTCCAGATATCAAAAAAATTGACACCATAAAAGATTGGAATAATGGTATGAGGATGATAAGACCATTGCTAGATTACATAAATGTTTGGAATAATGGCGCTTTCAATCTGAAGAGTTAAGTTTTCACCTTCATACAATTCCTAGTAGTCGATAAAGGCTCACGATCCATGGAAAATAAGCCGGCGGTAGAGATGGCTTGCGACTGTGTTCTTGACATCTGGACCACGATAAAAAAAACTAGCTATGGTTGTAGAGATATGCGGCGGAGGTTGAGGCAGATGATGCGCCATACGTAAATGCACAATGGGAATTAGGAGGAAGGGATACCCTTTGAATCTCGATTTTAGCCGCAGCCATTGGATCCAGATGGGAAAGAGGGTTGGAACGCTTTCGTGACAGTGCAAATAACGAAGGGAGGAGATCACGTGGAGGTTTACAGAAAATCAGAGACCATTGCGATGGAAGGGACTCAGAGACCATTGCGAAAGAAGGGGCTCGGAAGGAAGGGAGAAGACCAGGAAATCTAGGTTAGAAAAACAGATATATAATTCCCAATGTAGATACGTGTATGCGCGCGGTTAAAAAACTGGGATACAGGGTGATCACATCACACGGTTAATCTGGCGGCTTCACCTCTCTATTCCAATCAAAATTTGGTCAGAATTTCCAATTGGAGGAAAAACTGGGACTTCAGCTTTCAAATACATAAGGATTTGACTTACTTTTCTCAACGTTTTCTAGGAATCTATATATGTTTTCAAAGAAAAGTGTTTAAATGTAATTATATTATAAATGATAACACATATTATAAAATTATAATAAATACGTAAAAAGTCTTAACCATTTGAATTTTTAGATAGTTATACCTTTAACCATTTTTCAATGGTTGTATTTGATTTTTTTTATATTATATTTTTATTATGAGAGGAGGATGGATGTAAATTGTTGTTAATATTTAAAGGTGAAGAATTATCATTATTTTTAGGTATGATTTTAAGTTTATTTTGTAACTTAAAATTGATATAGTTTTATTATTTTATTGGTATATTTATTATTTTAAATGTTGTTCAATGATTATGAATTCATTTTAACTATGAATTTATTAAGGTTAAGAGTAATTAAATCTCAAATCTTTTAAGATGTGAATGTTTTTTCAAGTTTTATATTAAAAAATAGGTTTTTTTGTTTAGATGTTTTGTAGATTTACAGTTAAGATGGATCTGTCTATAGCTAGAGTGAATACTTCCACACTATCAAACCCATGGTTGCCAAAATCAATACTTGTACACTATCGATTTGTATTGGCAACTGAAATCTTTGTTGGGGAAAGTCTTGCTTGAAAAAAATGATGGGAAGAGTGAAATTTTGTTGTAGTTAGATGATATCCAACTACAATTGAAAGACATGGACAATAGGCTTGCCCTTATAAAGGCATGCTTCACTCCAGGTTAGAGACCAAGTTTCGATAGCCCAACAAAGTTAGTGCTCGTTGAGGTGGATGCCTTGAGTTCTTCTTAGTCTTCAATATGTCCAATTACTCTTTGTTATTTGGCTGATCTATAATGCAAACTTGAAGGTTATGGTAAAATTGCAAGTGAATTTTTTTATGTATTGTAGGTAATGGATCACTTTGCAAAACACATTAAATTATGGTTTTTAAACTTAGTTAACAGCATAAAATAGAGACAATAGACCATATCAGAAACAAATAACAACAAAAATGATAAAGGAGTTCACCCCTCTCCTCGGATACATCTCTTGGCCCAACTTCCAATGGTGAGCCTCTTTCATTAAGTGATCAAATTTGTGTTTACATGGATTTACATTGCTTAGAATGTAAACATTATGTCTCCAATGGCTTTAGAACTATCAAAAACCTCCATCTGGGCTCTTTTTGCACCTCATTTGGCCAAAAGTTGATAAAGTTATGTTTTTCCCAAGTTTTTTTTTCAATTTTCCACAGCTAACTGTCTTACAATTTGACCCAAACTTGGATTGAGCACCCCAAACTCAGGACCGGCACACAATTTCGGCCTACAATCATGCCCAATGGTGCAAATTGTCAGACGCTTTAAATGCCCTCTAACGCCCACTTTCCAAAAATCTGGGTCGTATGGGGGCCACGTGCCCAAGGGTTGGGGTTAACTACCTGCCCACATCGGTCAACCCCCAACAAACTTGGCACTTGGTCACGACGGGCACATAAAACCCAGAGCTTGGGCCTAAATTTGTGCGCACCTTAACTATTGGGTTATGGTCATATATGTGGCTATGTGGCCTAGGGCTGGCCCCCTCCACTACCTTTGCCAAGGTCTTGTGGTTGTATGCACGTTGGGTTGTGACTTGGGGTTGGGGCTAAGCCCTAGCCCTTGGTACCGCCCCTTGGTTCTTTTGGGCGTGGTGACCAGAGCTAGGGCTTAGTCCCGACCCAACCCCAAACAATAAAATGTGCCAATGTTAAATGGAATGCGGTCGCGTATAGGGTTAAGACATGAGTTGTGTTGTAGTGGTGTTACGACTTGTTGCTTGGTGAGATGTCCTGTGTTCAACCCAGGTGCAGTCCCTTTGACCCTTAACAAAATTTTTAAATGCCACATGGCAGCCATTCATTGGCCCACGTGGCTCTCAACCATTGGACCTCAAATAACACAGTCAACCCATAAAAATAATAATATAAAATTCGAACCAATCAAAATGCAGCAAAAATCGACCAATAAGATGGGGACACTTGGCGAGATATCAATGGTCCTAAAAATCCAGTGAGCCTACCTTGTCACCCTGCCCAGTCAACGTACGGACTGCATAGTCAGCGTACCTACAACCCATCTGCAATTTTTTCCCCTGTTTTGGAAAATGATCAGAATATGATATCGGGAGCATACAATATCGGTTTTGAGCGATTCAAATTGCATTGGATTCAGGTCATCGATATCCACACACTGGTACAAGTTTCGAGCACTTTTGGACACTTTGAATTTTGAGCACTTTACGGTCCCCTGGATCATTGGCTTCCTAGTTTCTATGGGCATCTTCAAGTTGTTAAGTTTGCATAAAAATATTTTTTTGAAACTTTCAACTATAGACTTAGGTCTTTTATTATTTTGAACATGGAAATAATCTCAATACAATATACTTTATTTTTCTAATGGCTTGGTTTCTCCAATAATAAGAAATAGATAGAGGTAAAACATACACATAATGGTTTTTATAATAAGAAAATGAAATATATATAGATATATATATATATATATATATAGAGAGAGAGAGAGAGAGAGAGAGAGAGACTTGATGCACATGGGTTTGAACATTGATTCTTATGTTTTACATAATACTTCAGAATTGGTGACTTCCAATGGAACTTCCCCTATGCAAAATTGTTATTTCATCTTATTTAAACTATATATATATATATATATATATATATATATATATATATATATATATATATAATTTCATATTATAAATTTCAGAACTAGAATTTTTTTGAACACAACAAAGCCCATTGAATTTTAAAAGATATTAACCAATTATCTACTTCATAAATCTAAAGAATTTAATATAGAAGACAAACTTTGTATTATTCATGATAATCATATGTTTTAAATGTGTATAAATTCCATTATAATCTTCATTACATTATATATTTGAAAAAATATATTACACCCGCACACATATATTACAAATGTTATATAATAAGGAAAGTGGATTGAAACAAATTATATTATTTTAGTTGAATAAATATGTGAGATGACAATTGTACGAAAAAACTTGTGGCAAAACTTTGGATGGATCTGCAAGGTTTTAATTGTTGAATAAAAAAGGTACAGATAACACAAGACTACTTATAGAAAGCAATAGATGAATACATTGCCCAAACTAAGCCAAATGTCCCCTGAGATCATATGGTGTTGTTGCAGTGCCTACAACCACCCTCCAAAACTTTTCCTTAGCCTGTTTTGGAGCCTCCCTACCAACCTTCACAGCAGCTTGCCTTACTTCGTCAAGTCCTCAAGCTTCAGTGTCTTTCTTGCTCAAAGGCAGCCTGTCGATCACAGTAATATTTTCCCTTCATAGGCTGCTCACCCGGACTTGGTCCAGCTACAGGCTGAGCATCTTCCCCTTGAAAATTGTGCATTTATGGAGGGCAACCAGCCTTCCCTCCAGAAATTGCACAATCCTCTTTGAAAGCTTGTTGGGCTCTAGGATTGTGTAATCCTGTCAGCCAACCCTCCCAGAAGGATTTGCGCAAATTTTCCCAGTAGCAGGTTGCTCAGCCCAAGATTTGTGCAAATCTTGGCAGCAGTCAGTTGCTCAGCCCAAGATTTGTGCAAATCTTGGCAGCAGTCAGCTGCTCAGTCCAAAAATTGTGCAAATCTCCTGGGCACCCAACCAGAAATGCACATTTTTCTCCAGTAATCAAGTAGTTTCTTGCATGTGCAGCTGAGTTGACTGGTTCCCTCCGAGACTGAGCAAAATAGACTTGCATGCATGGGTTATTTCTCCCAAGGAAACATGCAAAGGCATCCCTTGTTTCAGGGATCTATGTTTAGCAGTTGGAGGTTACATGCAAGGAACAATTCGAAAACCTCCCTCCAAGTGTCTCTTCCCCTGGATTTGTGGCATGCACGTCACAACCTCGATGTTATCAAAACTCATCAACCAGACACTGCAGAGCTCATTCCTCACATTAACATTGTAGCTATAACATCCCACGTCACATCTAGGAGCAGTTGGCACATTCAGCTCAGTTGTTTTCGAGTAAGCTCACTTCCCATGCCTTGTGCTGCATTTCTGTCACTTTTTGTGTATTTTCTTGTGTGAGTGTTGTTTGCTTGATTTCTTTGAACATATGTTGTCATTTACATGTATTCTAGCTTGTCCTAGCTCTATTTCAATCTGTGTTGCTATCTCACTGTTGTCGCATGCATGAAATTGTTTTGCACAGACGTTCGCCCAACCGGTGAATAGCCTCAGTGACATGCGTGTTGATATGTTGGTTGAATCTTCCATTCATGTCTTGCATGCAATGTTTATCACTTAGTGTCACCATGCATTCACTGACTTACTTGCTTTCAGTTTCCCGTCAGTGAGTCGAGCCAACCTTGGCCTGGGCTCTACTTTCACCAAGGCTGCATTGCGCAATCTGGGAAAGGAAGGCTCACCTTTCTCTCCATATTTGCGCATTCCTACCCAACACTGACCTCCGAGATTGTTTTGCGCATTTCTGGAGGACAATGGCTGCCTGGCTCAAGAAATTGTGCAAATCTGTCCCTGGGCCAGCAGTCCTTCCCAGCAGGAATTGCGCAATGCGCAATCCCAACAGTCAACAACTAGACTAGACTGTGCATTACATAGTTCCATCAGTCAATCAGTCTCTCAGTAGCCTGGACTGTGCCTTGTGCAATCTTGGCAATCGGTCTGTCGACTTCCTGACCGAAATGGCGCAATCTTCATGATCATTCACCTATGTATGTTGCAAGTCAATTCTCATGTTCATTTTGGTTTTTCAATGATAGATTTCTTGCTATGAGTGTTTCCATGTCTCTCTCTAGGTATCGTTGGTGTTCATATGCCTCTCAGCAGTACAGGTACAATGGCTTCCAGGAGAGCAGAGACGAAGACACCGTTCATATCATGTTTGGGGATACAATCGATCAAGTGTCTATGAGCTTGCCTACTCACGAAGACATCAAGTTGTTCATGGACAAGGACATCAAGCAGCATCATCACAGCGAGCAGCATCATGAACATCAACTGAAGGTAGCATACTGAACGCAGCGAATGAAGCGAACGCAACGAATGCAAGAGGAAGGTTGTTGACAACATAGAGGCGGAGTAAAGTTGCAAGATCAAGCAAACCCACTAATAATGAAAGCAATTTTGGAGACTCATTCTATGAAGTAACGGTGTGACATGAAGATCATGCGAAGGCAAAATATGGAACAAAGAAGGAATTGCATGTGCTGAAGTAGCAACTTAGGAAGAACATGAAGCTACACAGATAGTCCAATGAGTTGCAGCAGGAACAGGAATAGCAATGGGCACAACATGCACTCACGGATGAAACTGTGCCAATACAAGTTAAGGATCCATCCCAGCAGCTGACACAAAGCAAACATGGTGAGCAGTGTTGTTGATCGCATGCAAAGGATCCAGCAGCATGCATGTCATTGAGCGCACGCATGCAATCCAACCCATTCAACACACTCACCAAGGTGAAGACAAGAAGTAAGTCCAATTGGGGTTGAACATGCACTTCGACAAGTTGATGCGCATGACCACCAACACACACTTGAAGATTAGCACGGACACTATGCATCAGTTTGTTGCCAGTTCGACCGTACCCTAGAAGACCATGCGCATGTTAGCAGACGAGTTGGATGAAGGGGCTGAACCAATGCATCGGTTGCAACAAAGGCAAGAGTTCACTTCAGCAAGATGTCACCATGAGGTACATGCACACCATCACGGACGACCAAGCTTGGCATCAGCTCACCAGATTCACCATCACAAGCATGTCAAAGAGTTGGTCTCACCATAGCGAACCGAGTGTCAATGATGTCTTGCAAGGCTTGCTCAAGCCATGTTGTCTCACGTGAGTACATGTGCATTGTAATGTTGAGTCATGTCTAGTGTAAGTCGAGTGTCAACAGTTGGATGTAACAATCATAGAGTAGGTGAAGAGTCATGAGGGTAGTTGAATTGTCACAAAGGGGAATGTCAAGGGTCACCCCACCCTTTGCTATAAATAGTCCCTCATAACTCATTGTAAAGGCTTTTGGTCAACCAAGCTTCTACTAAGACTATCTTGAAGAAGACTTGGACAATATTGTAACGCGCCTTGGCTTCTCCACTGCACGGAGCTAGTACATCTCTTTGGAGGAGCAAGCAGATGTGGCTGTAACGTTCCACTGTTGAGACTAGCAGGTTTACATGGTGTATTGTATGATTGTGACTTACGCTTCTTTAATAATAAGAGCCATCACATTTTCATGCATATGTTGTTATTGTAGTTGGACTATTCACATTTTCATGCATGCCTTAATGATATATGTTGTTTAACTTTCGTACTTGTATATGAACTGATTCGTACGCAATTATATGAATCTTGTTGTTAATGTGTTGCATATGTTGTTAATGTTGTCACCGTCGGTGTCAACTACTCTGTCGGATATCATACAGACCTTTCTCATGAACCTTGCTATATCAACCATCACACTCGTCTCAGACTGATCCGTGAGTGTTGTTCGTGTTATATTACCTTGTTGTTGTGACTTTTGCATTCGAGTGGACTGCTTTGCCAAAAGCTATGCATGTCCTTTGTGTGGTGTGTTCCTAGCCGAGTTGGGACTGATCCCTTTAAACCTAGAACTCACCTTCACCTTCCTCTCCCTTCGAAGTGTTGGAACCTCTCGTACACATTCCTTGACTCTCTGCATCAGTCACACCCTTGCTACTGACAGAGTTATCTTACTTGCCTCTGTGTGACATCGCAGTCAAGGCATTACCTTACGACCCACTGCTAGGACTCCTACATCAAACGGTCTGAGGTCTAATTGAGACTTCTTATCGGGGAGATCCCCTTGACATGTTGGTGAGTCTAGCACTGTCAAAATTTCTGGCGCTAGGAGGACCTGATGACAAGCAGTGTCCTCTCATCCAGTTTTGAACCTTTGCATATCTTTCATGGATTCTTGCATTCTTCTTCCCTCGAGGTGTTTTTCAAATCGTGAAAATGTCTCCATCTCGGGGAAACTTTTCAATCTCTTGTCCACTCACACGTATGATGGTGAAGGCGAAGTGGCTTGGCCTGAGCACTTACATAAATTTCTTTCCATGATTTATGAGGAAGATGATTTTACTGACGAATAGGTCGGGTTGTTGCTTGCATACACACTTAGTAAATCTCCATTTCGTTGGGTGCTCAGCCTACCGACTGACACCGTGCACTCATGTAAGCACTTCTGTGATCTTATTGAAGACATGTTCTATCACTTTGATCCAGACCATCTTGATTGGAAATTGTTACAACAACGGAGGGCTCTGCATGAATCCATTATTGATTTTTGGCGGCGCTTCCGTGACTTGCAGTTTAAATCTCCGAGGAGCCAGATGAAGTTCGCATATCTTTGGGACCGGTTCAAGTATTGTCTTAAGAAATTTGCCCGTCCCAAGGGAAAGCTTGATGTCAAGCCTCGTTCAACCTTCTTCGTTGATGGAACTGTGCAATCCCATGTGGGATAAGGTACTGTCTCAATGGATTGTTCACCTCCCTCTCATTCAACAGTTCCACCATCGCCCAGTGATGTTGAGGATCATGTTCGCACATCTGTTCATCCTTCACACCCTCCCAACATCACTCCACTCAATTTTCGCGCAGAGTTGGTTGTGAGTCCTTCGAGTTCCCATATGCATTCTTTTCTTCGACCTCCGTCTTCGCACTCAGGTGTTCCTCTGAATGATGTTGTCTTGTGTTCGTCCATTCTAGACTCTTCACTTGTTGTGAACGAGGAACAACCCACTGACGAAGTTGGTGTTTCACAACCAATATGCATTGTCATTCATGAAGAGTATGAGTGGGAGCTTGAACATCAACACTCGGCGAAGGATGACTCCCTTCCGTTTGAGCCCCCTCCGTTCTTTCCTAGCTTCTTTGGCGAACCTGTCATCCATGATTTTGCATGTGTGTCTTCATCCACAGACGCACCCATTGTTGATTGCTCGCAGGACTCACTGGATGCTAGTCCACCATTGGACAACTCTATTTTTGTTTTATATATATATATATATATTAACATCTGCGCTTAGCAATGTAGCAATCGTTAGCATTGGAATGGCTACGTACATAATTTTTACTTTGCCAACGCTCTTTTTGCTCACTCATGGACATATCAACTTTTATCCCTGATTCTAACATTTGCCAAAAAAAATTGGTAATGTAGTATTTTATTTCTTGTTTAGGTTTTGTTGATGACAAAATCATTCTTGATCAATTTTATCCCCGAGCAAGCTCTTTTAATAAAATTGTTTTGTTGGGGTATTACATGAATACACTCGTGAACTATATATGCAGAATGTAAATTCAGGGTAAAAGCATGTTAATGTGTATCACTTTTTCCCTTTTTGCGGCAAAGAAGTTTTATAAAAATAAATGGAGTTGGAATGTTTACTCTTAAATTTACAAAATCATCAAAAATTAGGTGGTGGCAAAAGAAGAAAAAACATGTCAATTTAAATTGAACTTCATGTCATATTTTTTCCAAAATTTAATATATAATTTTTATCTAATTTATTCATTTTCTTTAAAAGATATCATTAATATTTTACATAAATTTTTAAGTAGTGACAAAACCGCGACCCCCCATTTCTCTATTGATTTATGTTTTTTAATTCCAATTTCTTTAAGAGATGTGTTGTAAACATTCTGAAGATTGTTAAACAAACTTAAAAATAAAAAGTAAGCATATTTTTTAACTATTATTAAAATACTAGTAAAAATGTTCATATTTTAGTATATATAAAACCGCGACCCAAGAAGCTACCCTTTCAAGTTTATAAAATCAATTTTTTTTAGTAGAAATTTGAAAATAACATATAACAAAATGTTAAAATTATTTTTTGAAAATTTTTAAAATATATTTTATATTTTTTATAATAAAATTTTTAATTATGATTATAATAACGTATTTTATATTATTCAAAATATAATATATAAAATTATTTGTTTAGAAATTCTACTTCTATTTTTATATATATTTTTAAAGAGTTTTAGCATTTCATTTAACTTTACATAAAGTTATTTATATTTTGTGAGTCATTAACCATAATATTTACCAATATTTACTCTCAGTTGACTTATTTGCAAATTTAGTATTTACTTTTTATAAAATTATTTATATTTTCTAAACCCATTAAATAGGTTCACTATGGCTTTTACCAAAATTTATTGTGAGTTAGCTTTGTTACAAATTTAGCATTTATTTTTTATAATTAACAAGTACGAAACTCAACTCATTTAATTGATATTTTTATATTATTATTTTTTTTATCTTTTTTCATTTGAGTACTTTTTTTCTTTTGCCATATAATGAGACACATTAACATGCTTTTACCCTTCATTCATTTTAATATAAATGAAATTATTGGTCTTTTCTTTGGAAAAAAAGGGTTACAAATACAGATATGATTTATTTTTATATTATTATTATTTTTTAATTGAGTCGACATTCAAATGTTTACACTCATTTAAGTACACTACAACATCTCCCCCATACTAGGATGTATAACGCCCCTCAACACAATAAATCTTCTTAGATTAAATTTGGATACTTTGTCTTTTTAATTCCCAATTGAATTCATGTGTTGTGGACAATGTCAATCCATGTCAATATGATAATTGGGATTGCACTTACGATTCATTCTTAATTTGTTTAGATCCCACACTTTGCCTTATGTTATTTCCTTTGTTACTTTTGCTTGGGCTTTTAACTCTATAAACAACCACAACAAATAGTCATGGATTATGAGTATAAATGTAATGCCATTGGAAACTTATTATCAAGATAATCTACAAATGGATAAACTGATGAGAATCTTGAAAAGCAAACAATAGATATTGAGCATTCTCAAGGAAGTGCAGTCGAATCCCTTTCTTGATATTTGTTAAGTCCATCTTTCTAAAACTACAAATCAAGATGTTGATTTATAGTTATTTTCTTATATTGGTAATATTGTATCTTTTTTTATGAATTGATTACGTGGTTATAGGATTGGAATCTAATATTGAAAAGTAAACAATAGATATTGAACATTCTAGAGGAAGTGAAGTCGAGTCTCTTTCTTCATGTTTGTTGAGTCCGTCTTTCTAAAGTCCAAATCAAATATGTTGATTTATAGTTATTTTATTACCTTGTTAATTTGATGTGTCTCTTTTTTCAATTGATTATGTGATTATAGGACTAGTATCTAATATTTTTTTAATACATTTGTTGACCTCTCAACCACTTAATATGTAGTTCATAACATTCCATTATTGTAATATATATTTAATGGGACAAATCACATATCTCAATAACCTATCAAACTTGAATATGTTTCGCTTAAGCTAGTTTTTTTTTTATTTCACAAAGAAGGTTATTAGTGATTTTGTTCACGTAAAAAAAATTATTAAGCTTAATAAACTTTCTATCTTGTATTGTCTTATGTAATTTAAATATGGTATTACACAACATGGTCCTTATGAACTTGACAAATCCTAACATTGGGATGAAAACCATGAAAATTGTGATTTTGTTCATTCAATTTTTTGCATCATCAAATCCTTACTCCCTTATTCCCCAAATTGATCATTCCCTTTTGCTTGATTTTATGCATCTTTATTTATTACACTCTTTCACTTTTTTCTTAGCGTTGTAATAATGTTGACATGGAAGTAACACTACTTTATGTTACATATATTTTTTTGTTGCCCCATAAGCACTATTTCCATGTGCCTCATCATAAGGCCAATATTAATGAGGTGCATCCTTCTTTGCAACCTTGATGTAACAATGTTGTCAATTTAATGAGAAATATAACCTCAAAATAGAACTCTAGTCTTAAAAAACCTACTTTTGCACACAAAAAAACATAAACAAAAAAAAAACCGAAATAAAAAATTGTGATTCTACATCACCCTTTTTTTAAGGTTAAAATTCCAACATTTTTTAGCCACAACATTAAAAACCACAATCATGGTCATGTACACCTTAAAATTCCAACAATTTTCAACCATGGTGTTAAAGGTCAAATAACATGACTATTAAAAGCATTAAAATTTTGAAATTTTCCAACCATGGAATAAAAATCAATTGTCATAAATATAAAAAACCTTAAAATTTCAACAATTTTTAACCATGGCATCATAGACCAAATATTATTTCTTTTAATAAGTAAACCTCTTTTAAGATCTTAGCCTAAGACAACTTTATCCATTTTCAATGGCGCACTAAAATTGCAATATTTTTTAAATATGGTGAGGCTACTCTATGCTTGCTTTCTATGAATGAAAATGGTGCAAATACAAAATAGTGAGACCCATGGCCTATGCGCTACTACAAAACACAAACCCTCCCTGTTTTGTCCTCTCTTTATCCACTCTCAACTACTTTACTCATATATGGAACAAAATGCATTCTAATAGAATGAAACCCCTTTTTTTTCTTGGTGCCCCGATTATAACACAACCCGATAGCCAACTAATGGTTAAGTTTGACTCCAACTCTTAACTAGAGTTACAATATTGACCCTTCTAGAGTCTTCTTCATCATGGTCATGTGGCTAAACTCTTTTCCATGAGCAATGGGGTTGACATGCCATCCTCTTAAATCATGGTGGACAAAACCTTTAGACTTAAACTTCGATGGAAGAAAGATAATTTAGTGTTGACTTTAGGTTATCCCATGAGTATGAATCAGAAACTATATCCTAAAGGTCATGCAAATAGCTAGTTCTAGCAAATTCCATGATAGAGGAACAATATGTGGCAGCTATAGAAGCAACAATGGAAATTGTGTGGCTTAGGAAAATACATAAATATTTGCAGGAGAAACAAGTGAATTATACTCCTCTTCTTGATGAGAATATTTCTGCAATCAAGCTTGTACCATGGTTATAACACAACCTGATAGCGAACTAGTGGTTAAATTTGACTCCATCAACTCTTAACTAGAGTTACAATATTGACCCTTATAGAGTCTTCTTCATCATGGTTGTGTGACTAAACTCTTTTCCATGAGCAATGGGGCTGACATAGCATCCTATTGAATCATGGCAGACAATACCTTTAGACTTAAACTTTGATGGAACAAAAATAATGGAGTGTTGACTTTAAGTTATCTCATGAGTCTGAATCAGAGATTGTATCCTAGAGGTCATGCAAATAGATAGTTCCAACAAATTCCATGATAGAGGAAGAATATGTGGCAGTAATGGAAGCAAAAATAGATAGTGTGGCTTAGGAAAATACATGAATACTTGCACAAGAAACAAGTGAATTCTACTCTTCTTGGTGAGAATACTTATGTAATCAAGTTGGCCAAGAATCCCGCATTTTTTAATCAAACCAAAGAACTCAAACGAAGTATCATTTGATTCAATACCTTGTATAGGTCAAGTCTATTCATTTAAGATATTGTTCCACTAATGAAAAAATTACAAGCATATTCAATTAAAGTACTATCCAATTATTCTTCCTAGTAAGATTTGCCAAGTTTTCTACAAAGAAGTAGTCCAAACACTTTTAAAGATAAAAAGAACCCACCACATTCCATTAAGGACTCATTCAATAGATATTCAAATGCTTGAAATGGATGAAGTTGAAATAAGGCATGCAAGAAAAAGAGCTCTAGGGACTAGTGTTCTCTCTATTTACGCAGGTTATCATGATAATACTCAAATCCCTAAATTTGTGAGGACATGCTTGTCATGAGATGTAAGAAAAATGAAGTTATTTGAGAAAACTACATCTTTGATTGACCAAAATGCATCTCATTGATTGTCGTGATCTATGTCATCTAAATCTTACAAGGGCATGAAAATACTTGAGATGTTTCTGAGCATTTATATAGCTTCATCACTATGATCTATTGTTGATACAAGCCCTTTAGAAGAAAATAAAAGGTATAATCCATAATAATTTGAAAATTTATAATTGAAAAATTCTTTCACGTGCATTTTCTTTTCTACTCCACCCACACCCCTGATCTTGACAAAACCTTTCATGTATTGTTTTCGTTAAAATAACTTGTCTTTTCAAGATTTCCAAATCTTCATGCAAACCAATTGGATATATGTACACATTAAGGATTCCTCTTTCACCATTTTCCATAACACATTGTACAACTGTATCTTGAAGCTCCACCTTGTCATTGGTTTCAATGAAGTTTTGACCAAACCACCCAGAGATTTTGCACCAAAAGAACAAAGTTCTAAGAAAACAACCTAAATGAATTAAAAAAATAGTGTAGATCAATTTTAACTCTAGAACTTTAAGCATCAAGAAGTTTGCAAGAATCGATTTAGAGTACTTAATAGAAATTATTAAAACAAATTTATGTTATTGTATATGAATACAACTTAAAAGTAATACAAAAAGGACTAGACGGATAAACTATTACATGGGTTGAGATTGAAATCATTTAAAAATGAAATGTCACAGAGGCATCTTTTTCAATTTTCAAGTTTATGGAGTATCTTCTTTTCTTTTCATGAATTTGCAGTGTTTGGAGCACATGGTCCATCTTTGTCAGTTTGTTAGAGCTTAAAACACTAGAATTATAGTAACTTGCTAATTGCACATGAGGCATGGCTCATCTAAAAACTTCAAAGTTTACATACTCCTCCAGAGAGAGAATGGTAATATAAAAGGAAGTGGTCACAATATCACCTTCAATTCAATATGTTAAGTTCAATAAAGTTAATTAGTGGAAGATTTATTTCACCTATTTAAATCTCCAAACATACAAGTCAATAGGTGGAGCTCTGGTAGAGGAGAGAAGAGAAACAAGCCAAGAGAGAGCTCAAAGAGTTTTTGGGCAATGAGCCATTGAAGTTCCTTTGTATATGTTGTTGTTCTAAGTAATAGAAAGTGTGTTAGATTTTTGTGCATTATTTCCTCTGTTTGTAAGCATTGGCCTTGTCGAAAGGGGCGAGAATAACGAAGAACATAGCAACAAATGGAACACCCTATTGAATGCATTGTTTAAGCTTGAGGTGTCTTTTAGTAGTAGACTGGTATTTCATTCCATTGGCGGACCTCACATACCAGTTATTTTGATTTTGTGTATCTTTGTCCTTGGATGCTTTGAATTGATGAATTGAAATTAGAGCGGAACAATAATATTTTACCCATAGGCAAACAGGTACAAATGCCAAGCACACATCTCCCTTACCAGTTGTTGAGTGAGAAAGGTTGTGGGTCACAAGGTAGGTGTAGCATTCGTTTAATAAAAGAGAAAATTGATAAATTTTCCCTCATAAGTTTAAAGTAGAGGAGGTCAAGCATCAGGCCATGTATTCAATTGCTTGTATAAATCGCCCATCCACCCATCTACCCCCCAAGCACCCAAATAGGGTGGATCCACGGAAGGAGTCAAGCAAAAATGCAAGTATGAAGTTTCAATCTTCCAGATTCATTGAATAACAAAATAAATCACAAAGTGATTCCATTGCAACCCAATCTGGAAGAGTTCAAGATGAATACTTAATTGAAAAAAGGATAATGGGGTTGCAGACAAGTTACATTGTGGGACGAAGACCACGACCCCCGAGCAACACAAAACAATCGACCCTCAAGTAGCCATTGGTCACGCCTTGAGTTAGCTGACGTAGTCAGGATAAGGAGCATTAACCCCCCGACCAATTTTTGTTTGAGCCAAAAACAAAAACCCCATGTAGAGTGTGGACCTCATCTTAATTAACTGGGGTAAATTTCTTTTGGTTGTATATCAAGGCTTTCCTCGGCGAAGGGGGGAATAAAAAGCACTGGAATGATCTAGGAGGATTCCATTGATTCAGTTGCACAGGTGTTCAAGTGTCGTCGTCAGTGTTCAATGTCATCGCCAATTCAGTTCGGTGTCGTCAGCTTCGACAGTATTGGTTATGGATCAGGTTGTTCATGTAATGTTTCTGGTTTTTCATGGCGTTCAGTTGATATGGGTTTGTACTTCGTTGTCGACTTGTGTTCATCGACAGTTCCACCAAGATTAGTCGATGACATGTGTCTTGTCATTCGACTTGCAAGATTTGGGGTCGACATAGGTGTCGTCCTTGGTAGAGGTTCAATATGCATTTGGTTTCGTCACATTGTGACAATATGTTGTACATGGGCTTTTACAAACAAAATGTAATCCCTAATCCTAATCTACCAAATGCATTAACATTGCATATGTGTTAAAAAAACCTATGCCTAAGTCCTAATCTAACCATCGCATTCAAATGGTTATCAAACCTAAGCCTAATATAAAACCTAATGTTAAACCTACCTAATCCAATTGAACTAAACATATAAATCTAAAACCTAGCTAAACTACCCTCGGCCTATGTTAACAATACAAAACATTACAAATAAACCATTACACAACCAGTTGACCGCACAGGCAGCCTAACCGCGTCAGAAACATGTGACTAGGCATTGTAAACTGTCGGAGTTTAGCCAACAGTCAGGCCTTGGCCGCAGTGGAATGGGAAACTGCATCAAAGATGTTGGCATGTGAATGATGTTGTTAACCGTCGGGTTGTAAACAGTCGGAGTCAGCCGCAACCTAAACCGACAACTATAACCGCATCGGAAATATGTGACCAAGTGTATGGTTCACTGTTGGGGTCTCGGAACTGCAACCGCGTCGGAGGTTAACTGCTGGATAGTTGTCACATACAAGCAGTCAACGAACCCGTCGCCGGAACCGCCGGAGAAGACCGCTAGGTGGCATCTAGTGATTACACCGTCGGTGATCACATGGAAGTCATTTCGCCTCCACCCGGTTAAGCTGACCGCCAACAATTTAAGGTTGTTCTAATGTTTATTTTGGGTTTTATTCGATATTTGTAAAACAAACTTGTAAAGTCACTATGTGACACACCTAAGACTCATCCTAAAACCCTAAATTATACCTTCAAGTCAGTTGATGCATCCCAAACTGAGAAAAATTAGTTATGATGCATCTAACCACTGTATAAATGAGCATTTGCAGACTTGTGAAGAGTTAGTGAGGATTTTGAGTGTTTTTGGAACTTGTCATGCAGAGGCTGAGACAGAGAGGCAGTCGATGTTTTGATCATATCTTGGGCATCCGGAATCAGATTTGGAATCCGCAAGAAGTGTTGGAAATCTGGTTCAGAGAGCTTCCTGGTTACGAAGGTCGGAATTGTTGGTGTGCAAGTTCAGTCTGACAGAATCAATGTGTAATCAATTCCTTCTTTTCATTCCTAATAAAAACAGTCGTTCATCTTGAAAGCGGACCGGAGACATAGTCTATTAGGGACGAACTCTGTTGGGTTTTGAAAATGTCATTCATTTCCATTACACTTTCACTATTATGTCCATTATATCACCTCCATTTCACTACTATGTCACTACATTCATCCCACTTTCATTATCATTGGGCCACATTTATGTTTTTCCAAACTTTATTAATTCTTAGCCTTTTTAAGTGAATTTGGGTTAAAAATTAAGAAATAATGTGCATATGATTATACCTAACAAGTGGGTTGAGATTGTTGACATGTGTAGGTCAAAAGGAGGCTTCTAAAAAACCTTTATGTGGCACTCTAAGGCCAAATTCGAATTTGAGTGGAAAGAATCATGAGGATATGTGTCACATCTCCTAATTGCATTTAAACTCTAAAAAGACATGTGTCTTATCAGTTCCTATTTTGATTAGGACTCTAGAGGTAGAGGGAGAGATTCATGGACTCTCATTAATGAGATGCCTTCCCATCTTTTTGTATAAATAGGAGATCTCTCTCCTTCATTTGTTAGCTTTTTAGTCTTAGCTTAGCTTGGCTTTTCGTTCTTTAGCTTGGAGTTTGTAGTTCTTCCTTGATGGCTTTGGAAAGCTTTGGAGAGCTTTGTTGTACTTTGTAATTTTGAAGAATTTGAATAAAGCTTTGATGTTCTCAACATGGAAAGAGATGTGAAGTAGATGTCATGGAGCACATTAGAATGTAAGGTAAAGTAGATTTTGCTTTGTAGTTTTGCTTTGATTTCATTCATGTATGTCATTTTATTGCCTTCAAGTTTGATAGTTTAGATTTTTCATTCATGCAAGTGTGTTCAACCGGTTAATTTTAGATTAGTTTTTCTTTGCATGTTTTTGCATCAAATAGTGACATGAGATTTGCGTCTCTGTTGAACTTTTTCTTAAGCTTTTCAATTTCAGTTATGCTTTGATTTCAGTCTTATTTATTTGTCGTTGTTAGTTAGTTTAGATATCAAATTATGTTGGAAATAATACTGAGAGGCGGGGTGAATCAGTATTATCAGAAAAACTTTTTCATTTTATGCTCAGAAACATATACGCTACTTCAGTTAAGTGAAACAGCGTGTACACGCAACTTTGTCTAAAGCAACCAGCGTATAACAATAAAACTTATGATTCAGTAGCTTATCTTCAGTAAGTGCATCAGAACATTATTAACCATGATAGTAAAACAGGTGCAGTATAACAGAACAGATCATCACACAGAAAACACACACATGAACACCATGATATAAGGTGGAAACCCAATGTGGGTGAAAACCACCTGCTGCAAGTCGTCTCTATCTTTCTTTAACATGAAACTTCTGTTTACAATCTTTTGTACTGGTGCAGCCTTATACCAGTACGCAGGCTACAACCTGCTGAAGGCTTCAACCTTCTCTCGTTCTCCAAACTTTCTTGGAAGGGAGCTCCAACCCCCTTTGCTCTTGTACTAGCTAAGATACTAGTACGTAGGTGCTGGCCTACAATCTTCTTTCCTTCAGGTACCACCTTTCATACATTTTCAGACTGGATATTCCTGAAGCACAACATTACAATCTGAAGACCACAATTCATTCAACTTTCATAGCAGATTACAAAACAACCAACAATCGCTGAACTACTGAAACCCTGTCAAACCCAGTCACCAGAACACAGAGCAGACTACAGAACTCTGTAATAACAGTCAGACCCAGCTGCAACCCAAAAATCAAGCTCCAAAAGATATACGCTACTTCAATGAAGGCAACCTGCGTATACACGCGGTTTTACCGAAGACAACCTGCGTACAGATCTAAAAATAATTTTTCATAACTTGCAGCTGTACCAGACATCAGTTATACCCAGAACATAACATTGCGTCAGTATGCAGATCTAGAAATACGCATAATCAACCATATAAAGATAGTTCATTTCAAACCAATTGATCCCGATTTCTCCTTAGATCTTGTTCTCCATCAACTGATGAGATCTCTCCTTAGCTCAGATCAAGCAATACATCATCAACCAATAACCTGCATACTGGATCTAATACTTCATCAGATATTCAAGACTTTTCAGATGCTCTTGCCTAATGATTTCCTTCTCCTTATATAGCCTTAGGCCTTGTTCAATACCAAGGGCCAAAACCATAGAAATCCAATACCATCAACTTCAAAACTAGGGATCAACACGTCCGTCGAGACACCAAGGTCCAAAACCATAGGCACAACTTCCAAGGAATAACCGCCATGGACCAAAGATAAGTTTTCCACATACACGTGCTTTTACTGAAGCCAACCAGCGTGTACACACGACTTGGTATATAGCGAACCTGCGTATACGCGACTTGGTATATAGTGAACCTGCTTGTATACGCGACTTGGTATATAGTGAACCAGCGTGTATATATATTTTTCATACTTGTAGACTGATCATCAATTCCTTGCTGCTATCCTTCTGCACTATGATTTGTCATCAGTGTGATTTGCCATCAAGGACAATACTTGTCTCATAATGCCAACAATCTCCCCCTTTGGACTTGATGGCAACAACACCAAATCACTCTCCCCCTTTGTCATCAAGGGCAAAGGGCTGTGCTCCCCATGAGTACATGCTGATATCTTTGCTTGGCTGTGCTAAAACATGCTCCCCCTGACTGTAGGCAAGATCTGCAAAAGATGTTCTTCAAAAGAGCCAAGACTTATACACCATAAGGGACCTTCCTATCACCAAAAGACTCAATACATACATCCATACTCCCAACCAAGAGGGGACACATCAGAAACAACCAATTATATTACATCATTCATCCCAGGCATAGTGGGGAAACCAACATAGGCCGTTACATGACCTTGACACCATAAAAGAGATAAAACAAAAGAGATACATGACATAGAGACAACAAATCTAGACCAAGACTTATGAAAGTCACAAGCAGCATCTGATAAACATCTTTTGGATCAGCAACCAAGATATCCTTCTGAGCTCCTTCTCCTGAAACCAACAACAGTTGTGTACTAGAACCAAAAAGCATCTAAATGCCAACAATGCTTTATGAGACTTTAAGCCGCTCCCCCTGAACCTGTGCCTGCTGCACCCCCTGAAACTGTGCCTGAAGCATTATGGCATACCCATCTCAGATCTTCTCCAACCAGAGTCTGCCCTTGCTGTTCAGAACTCCATATACGCGACTTCTCCTGCATAAAACAGCGTATGCACGCGGATATGCTTTCTGCAATACGCGTACAGCATACACGCGACTTTCCCATCATAGATCGGCGTATATACGCGGATATCCCTTACGTAACTTGCGTATACCAACTTTTCTGTAGAACAGACAAGTTTCAACAACAGGATGAAGCATCAACTACTCCCAGCTTTTGTCTGAGATATTCAAAAGTTTCCCGGGGCAGTGGTTTTGTGAGAATGTCAACAACTTGTTCCTTAGAAGGAACATACTCCAACTTGACCTTCTGCTCAAGCACTTGTTCCCGAAGAAAATGGTACTTGATTGGTATGTGCTTGGTCTTTGAGTGCATGACTGGATTCTTTGAAATGCTGATTGCACTTGTATTATCACATAAGATAGAGACTGGTGGAGTGCAAGTGATTTGAAAATCCTGCAAGGTCTGCATCATCCAAAGAAGTTGTGTGCAACAAGATGCCACAGCCACATATTCTGCTTCAGCTGTAGATAAGGCAATCGAGCTCTGTTTCTTGTTGAACCAAGATACTAATCTGGAGCCCATAAAGAATGCACCACCACTTGTGCTCTTCCTGTCATCCACGCTTCCGGCCCAATCTGCATCTGTATAAGCATGAAGTGTGAGATCTATATCTCTGGGATACCATAAGCCATAATTTTGTGTCCCTTGAAGATACTTGAAAATTCTCTTCACTGCCTGAAGATGAGTCTCCTTCGGATTTGCTTGAAATCTTCCAACTATTCCGACTGCATGCATAATGTCTGGTCGGGTACCTGTCAAATAAAGCAAACTCCCAATCATGGATCTATAAGTTGGTTGATGAACTGCTGCTGATTCATCATTTGCACTGAGGCTGCATCCTGTAACCATGGGTGTACATACTGGCTTTGACTCTTCCATGCCATACTTCTTCAAGATCTGCTTGAGGTACTTGGTTTGAGACAAGAAGATGCCTCCTTCATTTTGTTGGATTTGCAATCCAAGGAAGTATGTCAATTCTCCAAGAAGTGACATTTCGAATTCTTTCTGCATAACCAAGGCAAAGTTTTGACTCATAGTCTCTTCATTGCTGCCAAAGATAATATCATCTACATAAACAACAAGTATTAGCAATTTGTTATTTTCAACTTTTATATAGAGATTGCTATCTGCTGATCCTTTTGAAAAGCCTTGTTGGTGAAGATATTTGTCCAACCAATAGTACCAAGCCCTTGGAGCTTGTTTGAGACCATAGAGAGCTTTTTTCAATCTGCATACAAGGTTTGGATCATTCCCAAGAATGAAACCATCTGGCTGTTCAATATATACTTCTTCTTCTAAGTCTCCATTCAGAAAGGCTGATTTCACGTCCATTTGAAATACCTTGAAGTTTTGAAAGCTTGAGAGAGCAAGGAACATTTGGATGGCCTCAAGTCTTGCTACAGGAGCAAAGGTCTCTTCAAAATCTATCCCTTCTTGCCGCGCATACCCTTTACAAACAAGTCTGGCCTTGTTTCTAATTAATTCTCCATTTTCATTCAATTTATTCTTGAAGACCCATTTTGTCCCTATGACATTCTTATCTTTTGGTCTGGGAACCAGTTCCCAAGTGTTGTTCTTTTCGATCTGCTCAAGTTCTTCATCCATTGCTTTGACCCAACATTCATCTTTGCATGCCTCTTTCACATTTTGTGGTTCAGTGGAAGAGAGTAATGCCAAATAGCTTGAAGCTTCTGCAATTCTTCTTCTTGTTTGTACTCCTGCTTCTTTCTGCCCCACAATCTGAGATTCTGGATGATTCTTTTGAACATATCTGGATGGAGTCTTCTCTTCTATTCTTGTCTGCTCCTCTGGTTCTTCTTGAGGTTCTTCTTCTTCATCATTCTGCCTTTGAGGGTAGCCTTCATCTTCTTCAATGTCTTCATGATGAACTTGCCTAGGAGTGTATCCCTTCTCATCAACCACTACATCAATGTTGTCAACAATTCTGCCAAGTCTTTTATTGTAGCATTTGTATGCTTTGCTATGTGGAGAATAACCAAGAAGAATACCTTCATCTGCTCTTGGTTCAAGTTTTCCAAGTTGCTCATCAGTATTCTTAATATAACATTTGCTCCCAAAGATTTTGAAGTGCTTCACCGAAGGAGTCTCACCACTCCAGAGCTCATGAGGTGTTTGAGTGCTGTTTACTCGGACATTTGTTTTGTTAAGAATAATAACCGCAACTTGTGCAGCTTCACCCCAGAAAGTTGCGGGAGTTCCTGATTCGTCAAGCATAACACGAGCCATTTGTTGGATTGTTTTGTTCATTCTTTCCACAATCCCATTTTGTTGAGGAGTTCTAGCTGTAGAGAATTCTCTTCTTATCCCATGTTCTTCACAGAAATCGAAAAATTCGTTTGAGGTAAACTCCCCACCTCTGTCAGATCTGAGGCACTTAATTTTGTGTCCTGATTCATTTTCAACCAAGGCTTTGAAGGATTTGAATTTCTCGAATGCTTCATCTTTGTGCTTCATAAGCCCTAACCAGACAAACCTTGAGAAATCGTCAATGAATAATATCAAATATTCTTCTCCTCGAGGTGTCCTTTTCCTAAATGGACCACATACATCTGTATGGACTAGCTCAAGAGGCATGCTAGCTGATCCTTCCTTCTCTGGAAAGTTAGTTCTGGTTTGCTTTCCAAACTGACAAGATTTGCATATGGTGTTGTCTGGAATTTTGATATCTGGAAGACCACGAACTGCCTGATATTTGCATGCTTTCCTTATTTGTGAAAATCTTAGATGCCCCAACCTCCGATGCCATAGCCAATGTTCATCATCCTTGCTCAAGTAGCATTGTTGTCTTTCCTCAAAGATATATAGATTATTTGGAGTCCTTCTTCCTTTGAGCACTGTTTTACCTATATCAAGATCGCGAACACAACATCCATTTGATCTAAATATTACCTCTGTTCCTTGATCGCACATCTGACTGACACTCAGAAGATTATGCTTCAATCCATCAACATATAAAACATTTCCTGCTTTGACCTTCTCTTTCAACGGAGCAACACCTTTTCCTTTTATGGCTGCGGAGATATCGTTTCCAAAAGAAACTTTCTTCCCTTTTTCTAATGCGGTATATGACTCAAGCTTTTCTTTGTCCCCTGTCATATGCTTCGAACATCCGCTGTCAATGTACCATAGACTTTCTTGACCTTCTGCATAAAAGGCTATCCCACATCTCCTTTATTCTCCATGTTCTGACATTTGAGGTTTGTTCCTTCTGAGTTGTCTTTCGGAACCTGCTCCTGCATTCAGAATCTTCATGACCAAAGTTATTACAAATAGAGCATTAAACTTCATTTTCAAGAACCGAAAAGTTGTTATAAGTCCTTTTCATGGTTCCAGTCATTCTCCCTTGCTTTTGAGCTTCTCTAGTCATGATTGTCTTGTAGGCAACACATTGAGCTGTTTTGTGACCGAAGTTATGGCAAGAAAAGCATTGGCCATTAAAGAAACTTTTGCGATAATCAGATCTATCATCCGACCGATTGTAGCTTCTATTCACATTCATTCTTGGAGCAAGTTGGGAAGATTTTACCTGTGGCTGATTGTAGCTTCTGTTTGTCCTTAAGGCAGTTTGTCCCCGAATTTCTTGATGGTCTTTATTTGTTCTTGAGGTAAACTGTCCCTGATTCACCTGATGAGTTTTATTTGGCCTTTGCTCGCTTCTCCTTGCTGCATCAAGATAACTTTTAGAGGTAGAGGCTTGAGATGTTTCTCCATTATATCCCAGACCTGTCTTGATCAGAGGAGATCGCTGCACATTGATAATCTCATCCAAGGTTTCAGATCCTTTGACAAATTTGAGATTAATCGCTTTTGTTTTCTCAATCTCCTTTCTAAGACAAACAATCTCACATTCCAATTTTTCAAGATGTTTTTCCTTTTCAGTCAGTTGACATTGTAGAGAATCAATAATAGCACTTTTCTCTTCTAAGCAAACTTTGAGATTATTCATTTCTTCATAAAAGCCATCTACATCTATAGCATCCATGTAGTCTTCATCTTCAAAATCCATTAAAAGTTTATATCTATTACCTTGTTCATCTTCGTCACTATTTGAAAGACCATCACTATCCTCATGAGTGTAATAGCTTTTCTTCTTTTCATTATGTTTCTTGTTCCATTTAACAGGTTCCTTTCCCTTGTCATTCTTATCTTTGTGAGGACATTTGGTAGCATAATGACCTACTCTTCCACAAGCAAAACATTTAAAAGGTAACTTACCTCTGAACCTTCCAGAACCCCTTTGAAGATTTCTGACAAAATTTGATTCTTCTTCTTCATCTTCTGGCACGTGACTTGCTTCATAATAATCTTCTTTGCCTGAAGCTTTGAAGGCAGCTTCTCTTCTGTCTGATGGACCTCCCTTTCTCATTTCATAAGCGGTTAGAATTCCGTGAAGCTGAGACATAGTAAGAATTTGCAAATTTTCCTTTTCTTCTATGGCAGACACTTTAGATTCAAATTTGGGGGACAAAGATCTTAGAACCTTTTCAACCACAATAGCCTCTTTTATTTCTTCACCCAAGTTTTTCATGCAATTAACAATCTCGTCTACCCTAAGGAAATAGTTAGCCACACTTTCATCATTATACATTCTGAGAGTCTCATACTTAATCCTGAGAGTTTGAAGTTTAGCACGCTTTACCTGTTCGTCTCCTTCATAGCTCGTGACAATTTTGTCCCATATTTCTTTTGCAGATTTATAGTGCATTACCTTCATGAATTCCGATTGAGATATACATCCCAATAGAGTATTGACTGCTTTGGCATTTGTTTCATATTTCTTTTTCTCGTCTGCATCTGTAGGAGTAGCTGAAGGAAAAGTGTAGCCTGTATCTACGATGTCCCAAACTTCTGTACCAAGAGATTGAAGATAGGCAGTAACTCTTACTTTCCAATAATTGAAGTTTGTCCCATCAAAAACCGGTGGCCTGATTGATGCTTCTCTCTCATAGTTGCTCATGATGACCGATCTACCTTCAAGCGATCAAGCTTCTCTGAAGGACCTGCTCTGATACCAATTGTTGGAAATAATACTGAGAGGGGGGGTGAATCAGTATTATCAGAAAAACTTTTTCATTTTATGCTCAGAAACATATACGCTACTTCAGTTAAGTGAAACAGCGTGTACACGCAACTTTGTCTAAAGCAACCAGCGTATAACAATAAAACTTATGATTCAGTAGCTTATCTTCAGTAAGTGCATCAGAACATTATTAACCATGATAGTAAAACAGGTGCAGTATAACAGAACAGATCATCACACAGAAAACACACACATGAACACCATGATATAAGGTGGAAACCCAATGTGGGTGAAAACCACCTGCTGCAAGTCGTCTCTATCTTTCTTTAATATGAAACTTCTGTTTACAATCTTTTGTACTGGTGCAGCCTTATACCAGTACGCAAGCTACAACCTGCTGAAGGCTTCAACCTTCTCTCGTTCTCCAAACTTTCTTGGAAGGGAGCTCCAACCCCCTTTGCTCTTGTACTAGCTAAGATACTAGTACGTAGGTGCTGGCCTAAAATCTTCTTTCCTTCAGGTACCACCTTTCATACATTTTCAGACTGGATATTCCTGAAGCACAACATTACAATCTGAAGACCACAATTCATTCAACTTTCATAGCAGATTACAAAACAACCAACAATCACTGAACTACTGAAACCTTGTCAAACCCAGTCACCAGAACACAGAGCAGACTACAGAACTCTGTAATAACAGTCAGACCCAGCTGCAACCCAAAAATCAAGCTCCAAAAGATATACGCTACTTCAATGAAGGCAACCTGCGTATACACGCGGTTTTACCGAAGACAACCTGCGTACAGATCTAAAAATAATTTTTCATAACTTGCAGCTGTACCAGACATCAGTTATACCCAGAACATAACATTGCGTCAGTATGCAGATCTAGAAATATGCATAATCAACCATATAAAGATAGTTCATTTCAAACCATTTGATCCCGATTTCTCCTTAGATCTTGTTCTCCATCAACTGATGAGATCTCTCCTTAGCTCAGATCAAGCAATACATCATCAACCAATAACCTGCATACTGGATCTAATACTTCATCAGATATTCAAGACTTTTCAGATGCTCTTGCCTAATGATTTCCTTCTCCTTATATAGCCTTAGGCCTTGTTCAATACCAAGGGCCAAAACCATAGAAATCCAATACCATCAACTTCAAAACTAGGGATCAACACGTCCGTCGAGACACCAAGGTCCAAAACCATAGGCACAACTTCCAAGGAATAACCGCCATGGACCAAAGATAAGTTTTCCACATACACGCGCTTTTACTGAAGACAACCAGCGTGTACACGCGACTTGGTATATAGCGAACCTGCGTATACGCGACTTGGTATATAGTGAACCTGCTTGTATACGCGACTTGGTATATAGTGAACCAGCGTGTATATATATTTTTCATACTTGTAGACCGATCATCAATTCCTTGCTGCTATCCTTCTGCACTATGATTTGTCATCAGTGTGATTTGCCATCAAGGACAATACTTGTCTCATAATGCCAACAAATTCTTCATGTCATTTGACGTTATCTCCAGAGCCATGGCTTAACCCCGAAAAGCTATTTGGCGAGCTATCGGATTATGAGTGAAGTGATTTTATTTTATTTTCATCTCTGCAATTAGATATCAGGTTCTTCATGTTATTGACGTTATCTCTAGAGCCATGGCTTAGCCCCGAAAAGCTACTTGGCGAGCTATCGGATTATAAGTGAAGTGACTTGATTTTATTTTCATTTGCAAGTAGGTAATTTAGATATCAATTCTTCATGTTATTGACATTATCTCCAGAACCATGGCTTAACCCGGAAAAGCTACTTGGCGAGCTATCGGATTATAAGTGAAGTAAATTGATCTTGCTTTCGTTAGTCTGCAATTTTTGGTTTGTTTGAGTGCAATAGTTTAGATTTTATTTCTGTAATTAGATGGATAGCAGAGAAAATGATTTCATGATCAATATTTCATTTTTTGTTTGATTTAAGTAGCTGCATGTTTACATTCATGTTCAAGTATTAATAGGATGTTTTGAGATCTTTTGAAGTGCTAAGTTTTGGAAGTTACCATAAGGGACATAAACCTTGTCTTGAAATCCACATCCATACTTGACCTTTAAAAATATTCTTAAGACCTTAGAATAGGATTTCCATTTGCATTAAACACTTTAGGAAACCAACAAGAACAAAACCTGAAAAACAACATAAACTATAAAACAACGAAGTAAAAAAAAGGTTAACTAAGCACATATGGTGCACCACACTTCATCAGTTTACGATCACCGTATTGATAATTTATGTAGAGCAATTTAAGACGTTAAATTGACTACACAAACTCCATCATCAATCTCGCTGTCTGGTATAGCTTTGTTTTTACTGTTTTCACTTATGTTATGCATCTTTCTTGTGTTTAAACAACTGTCATAAAGTATTCTTCTCAAGCAGTTTTCCTCGATTTCCGTGCTTTGAGCTAACATTCAAATCATTAATGGTTAATCAATTCTACATCATTTTAAGTCTATGATCACATTCAGATCATATAATTTGGTATCAGAGCAGGTTGCGTTTGTAGAAATTGCCATTGAAGGTTAACCAGGTCAAAGTCACAACGAGGAGAAGGAATCCTTGAGCAGATCGATCCAGAGATTGGAAAGCGACAAGTCGTTCATAAATTGACCATATCAAGATCTGATGCAGGTAAAAACACTGAAACTAAAATGAGTGAAAAACAGTTTCAACAGGCATTCTTGACTATACAGCGAATGTTGGGACAATTATACGAATACAAAAAGGCGAGAGATGCAACTTCTTCAAAGGCATCGAAGAAGGACAAAGGTAAAGGCAAGGCTGATAAACCTCCATCATTGCCATCATCCTCTTCTTCTTATTCTTCTTCCAGTGCAAAATCTGAAACGGAAAAGAAACCTAAGAAAACATATCTTTTGAAACTTGATGTGAAATTTGAGTTCCCTGTTTCTGATGGCAAAATGAATCCTAAAAAGCTAGATAACTGGATTAAGCAGTTAGAAGTGTATTGTTGCATTCAGAACATTTCTAGCAATAAAACTAAAATTCAATTAGCTACACTTAGTATGGGGGGAAAACTTTAATCTGGTGGGAAAGTAAAACTCAGATAGATGTAAAGAGTAAAGGAAAAGTCATCTCTTCATGGTCTAAGTTTTTAAAATCTCTTAAGAAACAATTCTATCCTTTAGGATACATGCAACAAGTTGTTATTGATTGGCAACATCTGAGGCAAGGTAAAGGGCAGAGTGTTCAGGAGTTTACTCCAGAGTTTAGAAAGAAAGCATTGGCGCTTGGTATTTCATTGGATACATGTGAAACTTTGTTAAAATATATCAGCAATTTACATTCATATTTGCAACATACATTATTGATGTTTAATCCTGATGATTTTGATGAAGCATGTGTTCAGGCCATACATATTGAATCAGGTGGCAGACCATTCAAGTTTTCATCGCAGTTATCCAAAGAGTTGGAAATCAAAGATTCCAATGACAGTAAGGGGAAGAACAATTCGAAGAGAAAGAAATCAGTAATAGCTCAGAAGGAAAGACCTACTTGTTCTGATTGCCAGAGAATCGGTCATGATGAATCTAAATGTTGGAAACTTCATCCAGAACTTAAGCCCAAAAAGTTCCTTAAGGAGAAGGATGAAAAGAAATCAATTGCAGCAATCTAGCAAGATCTAGCTTCAGATTCAGGGGATGAAAGGAGGATAACTGTTATGGTTACGACAGATAAAACTTTTGACATTGGTTCAAGTTCGAAAACTATTGCATCTTCATCAAACATAAATCCTTCAAATGAAGATAAAAGAGTTGAATTGTTTAACATAAGGATAACCTCTAAGCATACAAAGATAGATATAATGTTTGACGGTGGATCACATACCAATCTGATATCTGAATATTTAGTTAAAAGTTTTGGTTTGAAAACACGGAATCATCCAAGACCTTACCCATTAGGAGGGCTAAATAAATCAACTCAGATAAAAGTCACCAAACAGTGTCGATTAAGATTTGCCATTACAGCTAATTACATTGATGAAGTGGAATTAGATGTGGTTCCAGTAGACATATGTGGAGTTGTCTTAGGAAGTCCTTATCTTTATGATTGTGATGCAGTATTTTTCAGGAGAGAACATAAATATCCCCTGAAGAAAGGCCGAGTTGAATTTATTGTCAGCGCACATCAAAACAAAAATCACTTGAATTTAGTTAATGTTAATCAGATGAAGTGTTTAGTAAGTTCAACTAAAAGGTTTGTAATCATGTGTGTAAAATAACAACATAATCATCGACATGATTGTTTAAGTTATGAAACTCAACTTAAAGATGGTTTGATTAAAGAGATAGAAACTATGCCAATTCTATGTAAAACCAAACATCTTAATCATAAGCAGGGAATACAGCATGAATTACAGTTTGTGCCTAAAGCTCCTCTTCCTAGTATCAGAATGAATCAATTCAGTTTAAGTTTGGACCTTAACAGTTGTTGGGATACAGGTCAGTATTGGGAAAAGTCAATGTCCAATTTCTCTTGTATTGTGTCGAACAATGTAAACTTTGAAACGGGAACTGCTACTGTTACCCGTTTTGTAGAGATAGCAAAAAAGTGACCCGATTTTGAAAAGGGGTGATGCATAACACATGTTTTTTTTAAAGCATAGTTTTTGGCACTTTAATTTTTTTTTTTATGTACATTGCGTTTTAGAATGGTAGTGATTTTCATGCTGATTTAAAAAAGTGGTTATTCTGCATCAGACCCTTTTTTTAAAAGACCTATTTTTTGACTTTAAATTTTTCTAACATATGAAATGTAAATAATTATTTCGTAAATTTAATAATTTTGGAAGTGGTCTTCTTTTTCATATTTTCTAGTTTTTATTTTAATTTTTATTTTTTTTGTAAAGGGGTTTTTATTGATTCGCATACTTAAAGAAGGTCGATATTTTGCATTTTCGATATACTACATATTTATACATCATTAATTAAATTTTCAATCCAAATGAAATAATTGTCTCTAAAAAAAATATAAAAATATATGTAAAAAAGACAACAAAAAAAAAAAAAAATGAAAAAAAAAAAATTATCTCACAAACCATAAAAAAAATTTGGAAAAAAAAAAACAAAATTAAGAAAATACATATATATATAAAATTAAGTAGGTAAATATTGAGAAATAAAAAAAAAAAAAAAAAACATTAGCAAAAACTAGGGAAAATAAAAAAAATTAAAACAAACTAGTTTAAAAAAAAAAAAAAAAAAAATAACGAAAAAAATAAAAAAGATAGTAAAATTAATATTAAAAAAAAAAAATATATATATATATATATATCTCATAAACCATCAAAAACTTTGGAAAAAAAAAATCAAAATTAAAAAATATATACTTATAAAATTAAGTAAGTAAAAATAGAGAAATTAAAAAAAACATTAGCAAAAATGGGAAAAAAATTAAAAACAAACTAGTTTTAAAAAAAATAAAAAATTAACGGAAAAAAATTAAATAACTGGTAAAAAAAAAAAAAACAAATTTAAATTATAAAAAAAAAAAACCCCAAAAAAGCGCGTATTTTTTATTAAAAAAGAAAAAATGCAATTATTTTTATTAAACATATATATTTTATTTAAAAATAAATAAATAATTTTAATTTTTTTAAACCATCATTGTTTTGATTAAAAAAAAAAAAAAAATTAAACAATTTTTATTTGAAACAAAAAAACAATTTAAAACGAAATTTTTTTTCTATGTGAAAAAAAATATATATATTAAAAATTAAATTATTAAAAAAAATTAACAAATAATTTTAATAAAAATTAAACTTTAATTTTTTTAAAATTTTGTTTTTATATGGGAAAAAAAATCATTAAAATTTTTTAATAAAAATTATTAAATTTTAATGTTTGTTTTTTTTTTAAACATTTTTTTTGTTTTTAATTAAAAAACATATATTAATTTTTTTTTTTTAATTAAACTATTAAAAAAATTTAACCAAAACATTTATTAAGAAATAATTTTTTTTTTTTTATGTTTCATGTTATATATAAAAAAAAAAAAAAAAAAAAATCGCTTTCGCCCCGGCCGCGCCACCCCCGGGGCGCTGGGGCGATTCCCGGAATCGCCCCAGCGCCCGCCAGCCGCCCGGGGGTGGCGCAGAGGTCGAACGCTATTTTTTTTTTATAACATGAAACTTAAAAATAAAATAAAAAATAATAATAATAATAATTAATTAATTCTTAATAAATGGTTTTGCTAAATTTTTTTAATAGTTTAATTTTTAAAAAATTTAATATATGTTTTTTTAATTTAAAAATAAAAAACCGTTTTAAAAAAAACAAACATTAATTTTTTTTTTTTTTTATTAAAATTATTTGATAGGTTTTGTCAATAATTTAATTTTTATTATAATGATTTCAAATTTAAGCTTTATTTAAGTGGTTTATTAAATTAAAATTTAATAATATTTATTAAAAAATTTTAAAGATTTTTTTGGGTTTGTTTTTAAATAAGTAATGAAAATTTAATAAAAAAAAATTATTTTTATTTTTAAAAATCGAAAACACATTTTTTTTAAGTTTAAAATGTTTTTTAATTTTTTTTTTAATTAGAAAAGACGTATGTTTTAAAAATTTTGATATTTTTTTTGTTTTTAATAATTTGAGCTTATTTTTGTCTTTTTTGTTTTTTCTAAATGCTTTTAATAGTAATTTTACTAGTTTTTAATTTTTATTTTTTTGTTAATTTTCTAATTTTGTTTAATCTAGTTTGTTTTTAATTTTTTCTTTTTTTTTTTGCTAGTTTTTGCTAATGATTTTTTTAATCTTTCTACTTTTACCTACTTAATTTTTTATATATAATTTTTTTTTTTTTTCAAATTCTTTTATTGTTTATGAAACAAATTTTTTTAAACATTATTTATATATATTTACGTTTATTTTTTTAAGTAATTATCGTTTTAATTTTAATTTCACTAGTTTTTAATTTTTTTTTAAATATAATTTGTTTTTAATTTTCAGTTTTTTTTTAGTTTTTTGTTAATGTTTTTTTTTTTAATTTTTCTATTTTTACCTACTTAATTTTAGAGTTTTTTTAATGTGTATTTTTTTCTTTTCCCAAATTTTTTTAGTTTACATATTCGTTTTGTTTTGTTTTTTTTTAATATGTTTTTTTTACTATTTATTTGTTTATAATTTGTAATTTTTTCCTAGTTTTTTAATTTTGTTTTTTATTGGTTAATTTTGTTTTTTATTTCCATTTTTATGATTGATTTTTATTTTTTATGTTTGTTTGTTTTTTTTTAATTATTTGATGTTTTGTTTTTAGTATATATTTGTATTTATGTTTTGTTATTTTTATTTTTATTTTTTTTGTGTTGTGTTTTTTCATTGTTTTAACTTTTTTATTTTTTATTTTTATATATTTATTTTTTCTATATGAAATTTTAATGTTTTTCGCGGTTATGATAAAATATTTTATGCTATTATTTCGAAATGTTGAAATTTTACCCTTGAAAAACAATTTGTTATCCCAGCATCAACACTTTTCGTTTTGAGGGTGTTTTCTGCACAAAATGTACCATTGAGAAAAAGAAAATGTTATTCGAACATCAACACTTCGTTTTGAGGGAAATTTTTGGATAATTTTTGCACAAAAAATTGGTTTTCACCGCCATTTTTAAAACATGTTGAAAATTTACCTTGAAAAAAAAAAAGTGTTATTCCGGCATCAACACTTTTCGTTTTTAGCATTGTTTTTGATGTTTTTTCGGGGTTTTTTGGCCAAAGTTCCCGTTTTGAGTTTATAGTTCCCGTTTCAAAGTTTACATTGTTGTCGCCATGTCATGTCTCGAACAGTTTGGAAACCTCTTTTCAAGTGGAGAGGAAACCTATTTGTTTTCCTATCAAAGCCTTTTCTAAAGCAGTGTCAAAATGTCTAAGCGAAACTTATACATTAGGGGAAAGTGTTAATCAATGGAAACATCATGTAATAAATGAAGGAAAAGTGATTCAAACAAATCAACAGCTAATTCAATACTTTCATAATCAAACTAAGTTGCAACAAATCTCACCTTACAGTTGGATAGGTTCATTGCAGCAAGCTCACTTAGTAATCAGGCATAAGGAAAGTATGTTAAGTCAAATAACTAGTTTGATGTCAAGAGTATCTTTGATGGTCTTTGTTATTCCGCAAAATAGATTGTTTATACATGTTGATGGTATTAAACAACATCCAATAGAGACTGTTTTCAAATGTTGTAAATCACTAACTCATGGTTCTTCATGGAAAGAATTCAATTGCCATGTTCATAACAAGTTGTTTGCCCATCGTCGCAAGTTGTTCATACTGCAGATGGATGGAATAGGTCACTGAATCAAAATGTGCCATGGTCAGCATCACCAGGGACATCACTTGCAGATGAGTGATCGAATATTTTGGTACATCATCAGGCCAAGGTGGAAAGACCTTCAAGTCCACTGATGCATCCCAAACTGAGCAAAAGTGGTTATGATGCATCTAACCACTGTATAAATGAGCATTTGCAGACTTGTGAAGAGTTAGTGAGGATTTTGAGTGTTTTTGGAACTTGTCATGCAGAGGCTAAGACAGAGAGGCAATCGGTGTTTTGATCATATCTTGGGCATCCTGAATCGAATTGGAATCCGTAAGAAGTGTTGGAAAGTTGGTTCAGAGAGCTTCCTGGTTACATAGGTTAGAATTGTCTGTGTGCAAGTTCAGTATGACAGAATCACTATGTAATCAACTCCTTTTCATTCCTAATAAAAACGGTCGCCTATCTTGAAAGCGGACCTAGAGACGTAGTCCATCAAGGACGAACTCCGTCATCAATCTCGTTGTCTAGTTTAACTGTGTTTTTACTATTTTCACTTCTGTTATGTATCTTTCTTGTGTTTAAACAACTGTCGTAAAATATTCTTCTCAAGCAGTTTTCCTCGATTTCTGTGCTTTGAGCTAACATTCAAATCATTAATGGTTAATCAATTTTGCATCAGTTTAAGTCTATGATCACATTCAGATCATTGTATATCAAGGCTTTCCTCGGCGAAGGGGGGAATAAAAAGTACTGGGTTGTTTTTTTTTTTGAGACAAAACCAACCCACCATAACCCATTGCATTAAAGTGGTATCAAAGTGCAAAAGCTCGTTAGGTGTAATAAATACGAAGGATATTGAAGAGTTATAGATAGAGAAGGTTGAAGACAAATTTCAAATAAATAAATTGAAGAGATTGCTTGCAGAGGAAGCAAAGACTACTGAGAAGGAGAACTTAGCCCAAGAGACCACAAAGAACAAGTCGAGAAGCAAAGATAGAGAAGTCTACCCGCAAAGGAACAAGACTCATAATAACACAGGAAGAAATTCCAATGAGGAGCGGGGCTAGAAAAGAGCTGAGATATTAAGATCTCAAAGGTGGAGAAATTGGCAAGTAATGGTCTGTCATTTTGTTAAATTTTAGCAAGAAGTTAACCCTTGCAAGTAGCAACAGCAAAGGGGGATGTTAACTACAACAATACAAGTCATAGCAGAGAATCAATAATCTTCTCAAAGAGCATGACAAAGAACCTTGCAACAAAAAGGCTACATAAGTAGATAAATGTTCCATTTGAAATTGGAAGCCCTCTAGAAGAGAGAACAAGCGAGGTTCACCAAAGGTGAGCAAGTGCACAAAAGCCAAGAGGGCAAGGAGTGCTTAAGAGATTCAAAAGGATGGAACCAGAGAAATACCAATAGCCAATGCTAAGGAGAAGCGGGTGAGGTATTAGGCAACAAGCAATGGAGAAGACTTGTTACAAGAGTTTCACTGCAACTCACAGTGAGCAAGAAGAAGCTCACAAGAAAGGAGGAAAGAAGATAACTATTGATGGGTATAGTCAAGGTTCTAAGAGAAGCCATAGTGGAAGGGTGAAGGCAGCCAAGATAAATGGCATGAGTCAAAAGGAAATTGACAAGGAGATATCTGAGCTAAAGGAGAGACTCAGTGTGGTGAAGATGTTACTAGCAAGAAAAGACTAGAGGCAAAGATTAGACTTGAGGAGGAAAGTCAATTTACCTGTTAGACAAAAAGATTTTAAGAAGAAACCCCCTAAAGCCAGGAAGCTATGGAGGAAGGTGAAGCAACTATTAATTGTTCAGTTGAAGGAATAAGAGCTCAAGGTGATCGAGCCCAAGAAAGAAGTTCACTATTGTGAACCAAAGAAAGGCATAGCATTGGAAATGGGGAAGATGTTGAGGTGAGATTGTGTGAAAGTCTCATGGGCTACATGGAGAGTCTAAAGCGCAAGAGGGAGCTACAATTAGAAGATGTTGATGAGACACTGGATGAAAGTCTCATGGAAGGTCAACAAGAAGAGCTAGTAGCAAATATACTAGAAGAGGCTAAATGGCCTTTTGTTTTTAAAGTTGGTGAATTTTATGTTAATGCGGACCAAAGGCATAGATAGAACGTCCAACAAAGAAAATAGGGCACAAGAATGGCCTCTCAAAACCAAAGGCAAGCGCAGAAGGAACCCCACAAATAGTTGAGAGAGACAACCATGGTAGCAAATGAAAACAACGATGCTGAGGGGGAAGAACAACCCTCAAAGGGTATTATAAAAGGTAGCGAAAATGATGATGGAGATGAATAGAGGAGACTAAAAAGTGGTCTCATGGACTATGGGAAAAGTCAAGGATAACAAATGATGCTAGGAGCATTGACAAAGGCTCAAGGGCCTCATGTTTTCAAAGCTAATCAATTTTGTTCATGTGTAGGTCATGAAGGTGAACACTTATCGCAAAATGTCGTGAAAGAAGGGGAGAATATAAGATTGCCTATAAGAGACAGAGACAGCAACATATTTCCAAAAGGAGCACTTCTGCAGGTGTGTGAGATAGATGTTGGAAAAAATTCAAATGAAATGTTCATAGAGCATGACGAAGAAATTGAGTTGCTAGAAGAAATGTAGCCAGAATTTGAGGGAAAAGAATTGCTGACAGAGAATGAACCTTATACGAACTCTGCAGCTCTACTTCAAAATATTTTTGCTAATTTGTGTGAGTTAAATTCCGTAGAAGAAAGGATATTAGATTTAAGAATGAACATTCAGCATGCAAAACTGGAATCGGAAGAAGGTGCAACTAAGAAGTATTCAAAATATTTTTGCTAATTTGTGTGAGTTAAATTCCCTAGAAGAAAAGATAATAAATTTAAGAATGAACATTCAACATGCAAAACTGGAATCGGAAGAAGGTGCAACTAAGAAATATTACTAACAAACTGAAATAGTTAAATAATTCCAATACAATTTCAAACAGAACGTTTGAAATAATTCAATCATTTCAATATATTTGAAAAATAGTTAAATGATTTTAACATAATTTAACGGAAAGTTTGAAATAATTAAACAATTTCAATACACATTAAAAATTTACATTAACTAAACTATTCATCATTTTCTAATATCTCAAAACAAAGATTCCCGTCTTACAACTTCAATTCTATCTAAATGGACAGAGTACGCCTGTTTATTTTAAATTTTATTTTTGTAAATTTTACTTTGACCCGGCAGAGTACGCATGTTTAGTTTTAATTTAATTTTTATAATTTTTACTTTGAAGGGGCTGTGCACTATAGAGGAATGTTTAACAAAACTATTGGTCAAAAGAATGGAAGCATTATCTTTAACCTAATTACAAATACCGAAACAGTTAAACTGACGGGTAAAATTGCAACATACTTTATATGTAACAGCATGTGCTATTTATTGAGAGTAGTAATAATATGAAAATAGAAAGGTCCTTGAAGGTAAAGTCTGCAGGGGAATCCTTTTCCATCCTGGACTTCTCTTTCCCAGGTTTTTGATCTCCAGGTCTGGTTTTTCATTCTTCTTGTTTTTCCATACGAAAAACAAGCTTTCGGCTTTGTATGGCATATATATGTTTTTTACCAATCTCTGTTCTTTCTCCACAGTTTTTGTATGAATCCTCAAATACTACATGTATCTGCTTATGTAATTTTCTGCATCCATCTCCGAGGAATCTCATCCTCGTATGAATCGTCTAATACTTCATGTATCTGCTTATGTAATCTTCTGCATCCTTCTCCGAGGAATCTCATCATCGAGTTTTTGGCTCCCATGTCTTTAGACTATCCAGCTTCTACAGCTTCATATGTACTATCTGATCTGTTATATAGTCTCAATATAATACAATTCTGCTTTTTCTTCCTGAAAATAATCTGAAAATAGAAAGACTAATCGGTAATGTCGAATTACAGTATGGAAACTCTTCAGGTGGGCTGGAAATCTATTACGGCACCTCTGTACGCATTGAATCTCTGCCATATTCCATAACTTAAAGTGCCTACCAGCAATATATTCAGCTGAAATAACAAGAGAATTAAGAACAGAGAACAGAGAGAGCAAATAATAACTGAACTTCCTACAGGCATGTACAAAATCTGAGAAAAGTGAACCGAAGTAACAAAATTCTTGGACACGAGATTTTGCGAAATATCAACAAATGATAATTAACACACAAATTTTCTGTGCACATAGTACTACAAGTATTAGTCCACTGCCAACACCATCTTGGCTTCTGAAAACTCCACTGCCAAACAAACTATATGTTTTACTAAATAAGGTGAACGATTACAGAGCTCTCTGACTCAGATTTACAGTGGATACTTTCTGGCAAGTACATCTGGTTACTGTGAGTTTGAAAGCTAGGATACAGAGACGACCGAGAAACTTCAAGCATAAAAATAATAGATATATTTTATGATTCAAAAAATAAACATAGAAAATTAATATATTGGACTTTCTAATAATTCAGGTCTAACTGTGATTGCTTGTTACAGATCTCAATGTGTGTCTACATACATGGATAAACTGTACTGATGAGAGAACCCTAGCCATCGATGGTTTCCTCATATGCGAACAGGTTTGTGCCTATTTTGACATCACATGAAAAACACTGATATCTATATGAGCTAGATGTCTATAACATCTGGAATTTTTATAAGAATTAAATTGTATGCATACAAAAGAACAGCGATTTGTATGCACTATACACAGGATATCAGAATTAAATTGTATGCATAGAACAGGAGCAATTTGTATGAACTATACACAGGACAACAATAAATTGTATGGATAATCTTAGTTTAGAGTCCTAACTGAGAACAGAACAGCAACAAATAGCATGCACAATACAGCAATTTATATGCATATTTAAAGTTTTGGGTCACAATATCCTGCTAGTTGAAATTCAGTGCCTAAAGAGGAGAATGAAATTCGATAACAGCCACAACAACAGTTACTGGAATGAGATTCGATAACAACAACATTTATGAGATCCAATAAACTTAATTGAGAGGAGAATGAGATTTAGTCCATTTACTATGCACAGAACAAGAAGACACCAATAATCCTCATAGGGATTAGGGCATTAACCTTTTAGGGTTTCCACTTTCAACAAGCAAGTACATGTGGGCATTAACATTTTTTTTAAAGAAAATGTGTTTTGGGATCCACGTGCTCTGGGCACTGGCCTCAGGATACATTTCCCAGACAGCTCTAGGTCAATTCCAAATTCGGGAGACGTTTCAAGTGCAGTCCCGTCTTCTTTGCCAAAAGGCTTCAACATCACTCACATACATATATATTCATGTCATGTTGGGAACTGCCATTATCTGATGGATAAAATGAATGACAGAGCATAGAATCCCAAAACATGAGGAATATTAGTTTTTCAAAACTTCACATGTCACCACTGCAGTGGAATCTAATTTGTGACAACCAACAAAATTGACATGGACTTCTCGGGCGAACAAATGGTATTTAATTTCCATTCCTAACAAATTTTCGTCTCCAGTACAAGTTCAGATCTTCAATTCAATTTCTCGTCCATCTGATGGTTCATTGTGTCCATTTTAACCTTATTTGGCTTATCGCACTTTTTAAAGCCACAATATCTTTTGTGTGTATGTGTTGTGCCTTGCTTTCCAAAATAACTGCAGAGAAAGGCTTGCTCAAGACGATTGAGAATTTTCTCTGAAATTAAAGTACCCTCCACAGAATACCATGCGCATTTTATGGGCTAAAATAGTAGGGAACGAAAAAAAATGGACCCGGTCTATTTACTCCTAATCAATTGGGCATGTTGAACTAAAATATCGATAATTCATATGCAAAACAAATAAAAGATTAAATTAGATACTCTGGCATCCTCTCAAAACACCAATATTTTCGATTCAGGTAGAAACATCCACAATCAACTCCAGGACATCATTCATATCTGGACTGCAATAAAAACTGCTAATGGGTTTCTGGCTAATGGTGAGTTAGATTTCCTCATTGGCGTACCACAGCAAAAGTGTTGTTAGAATGTTCATTTCAAATCCTCTCTAAGAGAAGTAGGGAATGTAGTACTCATAAGTAGCAACCAAATTGAGCAAGAAAAGCTCTCTCGTAGCTGAGATGTCCTGCTCCTGGTTCATGAATATTCTTCAGCATACCCATAGAAAAGATATTATTGTGGCACTGCCTCAAGCAACAAACAAATAAAAAATAATGCTTACATTTTTTAATCTTCCCCTACCTGAACACTGTCAACAACACACTGATCACCAACCTCTAAGGGATGCATAGTGAATATGAATGTGATTGTTTCAAATATCCTTTTGTTAGGTGTTCCTGAACATGGAGTCTTCTAATACCAACTGAGATGATACAAGTACAATAAGGTGGGTAGTGGAAATCCCCAAAACAACACGAATGACCATTATGGAAATCTCCAGAACAAAAATAATGGCAATTATTTAATCACAATGACAATTGTCTTTGAAATATGGTGCAACTGATCAACTACGATGGGCCAATGACTTCCTTTCTAGATAAATATTCACCTGATAGTGAAGTCAAAAACATGTTTGTTGAGAGGTTGAAGAATTGCTTGCAAGTCTACCACTAAAAACAATGTTCGTTGCCAATAGACTTCTGGGTATTGAGTCTTGATATTGTAGCAATCCCCGAGTTCTAAATAAAAAACAGTAGGATCGTTTATATATCTAATCTAGTTATTAGCCCAGTAAGCTCGTAAGCTCTGCAGAACAGTATCGTCAAAACATTGGGCACTTAGGATCACCAAATTCATGCAAGCACAATGGAGGAAACTTTAAGAACAAAATTGAAAATGCATAGCACCCAATCCAATTCATAACAGAAGAATTTTTTATCTTGCCAGTGTCAATAGCTCCCACAGAGTGCTAAAAGAGCCACCTCACTCTTCTTTGGGAATCTCAAACGGTCTTCTTCCTCTATATGCCCATAAGAATCTCGAAAGGTCTTCTTTCTCTATATGCCTATACGATATGCAATCCCAATAAAATAAAGAAGTATACCAGACTCGAAAGAAGAAAGCAACAAATGCATCAATGATGGGCATGCAAAAAGGACACCAATGTATCCTTACCTGGCCTCTGCCTTAGAAGCATTTTTAGGAATGCGCTTTGCTACAACTTTTGTTAACAATTCATTTGCAATGTCAATGTCTGTATTATGATGGTTCACCTTGTGCAGTTGTTCAACATTAACGACATTGAAGCTTACTTAATACTGTTAGGGAAAACCAAACATTGAAGAATTAAAACATAGTAGACAGGTTTCTCTTAAATAAGCTATATTGATGAATGTTTACATATGATGCCTTCAACAAATCATGAATGGATGCCAAAGACTGCCGTGACAAGCTTGAAGGCTTTTTTTGATAAGCCTGAAGACTTTTTTTATTGGCAAAATATCTTCCAAAATACTGAAGGTGATCATGCTTTCTGAACCTATTTTCTCAAAATCCTGGAAACTTTTCTTGACTGGAAACGTCTCTTATTAAAATGCAAAGGCGATCATGAATTCTTAACTTATTTTCTTTGTCCACCTCCACGAGAAACCGTTTTCTCAGTTCTGAGATCCCAAAAGTTTTTTCCGCCTTGTTTCATTCCATATTTTTATGGTCTTATATCTGTCTTCTGATAACAAAATGTCAATCTATCCAGATGATCTTCCCAGTAATATTTGCCATTTTCTCAACAAAAGAGTAGCTCTTAAATACTTTTAAAGATTAAGACAATACATCACATGCCATTAAGAGCTCATCTACCCGATATTCAAATCCTCGGTGTAAATGATGCTGAAATAAGGCAGGAAAGCAAAAGAGCTCTACAGAGTATTCTCTATTTAGCCATGCCAGCTTATAAATTAATGATTCCCAATCCCTAAGCTTGTGAGAACATGCTAGTCGCTAGATGTAACCAAAATTGAGTTCTTTGGCAAAGTACCTTCATTGACAAAAATGCATCTCGCTCATTGACATGATCTACATCATCTAAAAATTATGAGGGCATGGACAGATTTAAGATGTTTTTAAGCATCTCTGTAACTTAATCAATATGATCAATTTGTCAATCCAACTTCATCGAACTCTTTAAAAATGAACCAGACCCGGGGATCCACAGTAATTTGAATTTTTTTTAAGAATTCTTTTACGACTATTGTCTTTTCTACTCCACCCAAGCCCGCCATTCACACAAACTCAACTTTCATGCTTTATTGCTACTAGGAAAATGTTCCTCTAAAATTTTCTAACTTTTCATCCAGACCAGATGGATATTTAGCCACATTGACGGGTGATCGCTTAGCATTTTTCATCATGCATTGAATAAGCCTGCCCATTAATTTCGCATCGTGACTAATCAGTCTACCAAACACACGTTACCTAAAGTATTTGTGCATATTAGCTTAGAATAGAGAGTAGGTTGAAAAATCATCTAAAAAACTAAATTGAAATTGAAATTAAAATTAACCATTTAACCCTAAAACTTATACGCACTGGACTGCTTAAAAAATCCAAACCTAGAGCACATCTATAATAATAGATAATACAATCAGTATAGATCTATCTCCACCAACATATCAATACAATCCACATAGATCCATCTACATTAAAGTCTGTAGTGCTTAAAGATCCAATATGGTCTATCAATACAAATCTATTTTCACAAAAAGTTACCATGCTTAATAGATCTGTGTATAAATACAACTTAAGAGTTATACAGAAAGAAATACAGGGCTAACCCATTACACGCTTTGACTTGAAAGCCAGAAGAAAGATGTCAAAGAGGTCAGCTCACCAATTTTCAAGTTTATGGGGCATCGCCTTTGCTTTTTATGAATTTGCGATGCTTGATCATACTATCAGTCCATCAATGTCTATCCGCCAGATATCAAAAAAATTGAAAATGCCAAAGAGGCCAACTCACCAATTTTCAAGTTTATGAAAAACTGAAAATGCCAAAGAGGCCAACTCACCAATTTTCAAGTTTATGAGGCATCGCCTTTTCTTTTTATGAGTTTGCGATGCTTGAGCATACTGTCAATCCATCAAAATCTATCCGCCAGATATCAAAAAAATTGACACCATAAAAGATTGGAATAATGGTATGAGGATCAGTTGATGCGGACACAGACAGGAAGACCATTGCTAGATTACATAAATGATTGGAATAATGGCGCTTTCAATCTGAAGAGTTAAGTTTTCACCTTCATACAATTCCTAGTATTCGATAAAGGCTCACGATCCATGGAAAATAAGCCGGCGGTAGAGATGGCTTGCGACTGTGTTCTTGACATCTGGACCACGATAACAAAAACTAGCTATGGTTGTAGAGATATGCGGCGGAGGTTGAGGCAGACGCAGAGGCAGATGATGCGCCATACGTAAATGCACAATGGGAATTAGGAGGAAGCGATACCCTTTGAATCTCGATTTTAGCCGCAGCCATTGGATCCAGATGGGGAAGAGGGTTGGAACGCTTTCGTGACAGTGCAAATAACGAAGGGAGGAGATCATGTTGAGGTTTACAGAAAATCAGAGACCATTGCGATGGAAGGGACTCAGAGACCATTGCGAAAGAAGGGGCTCGGAAGGAAGGGAGAAGACCAGAAAATCTAGGTTAGAAAAACAGATATATAATTCCCAATGTAGATACGTATATACGTGAATGCGCGCGGTTAAAAAACTGGGATACAGAGTGATCACATCACACTGTTAATCTGGCGGCTTCACCTCTCTATTCCAATCAAAATTTGGTCAGAATTTCCAATTGCATGAAAAACTGGGACTTCAGCTTTCAAATACATAAGGATTTGACTTACTTTTCTCAACGTTTTCTAGGAATCTATATGTGTTTTCAAAGAAAAGTGTTTAGATGTAATTATATTATAAATGATAACAAATATTATAAAATAATAATAAAGAGGTAAAAAGTCTTAACCATTTGAATTTTTAGATAGTTATACCTTTAACCATTATTCAATGGTTGTATTTGAAATTTTTTGATATTATATTTTTATTATGAGAGGAGGATGGATGTAAATTGTTGTTAATATTTAAAGTTGAAGAATTATCATTATTTTTAGGTATGATTTTAAGTTTATTTTGTAATTTAAATTGATATAGTTTTATTATTTTATTGGTATATTTATTATTTTAAATGTTGTTTAATGATTATGAATTTATTTTAACTATGAATTTATTGAGGTTAAGAGTAATTGAATCTCAAATTTTTTTAAGATGTAAATGTTTTTTCAAGTTTTATATTAAAAAAATAGGTTTTTTTTGTTTAGATGTTTTGTAGATCTATAGTTAAGATGTAAATATGTTTATAGCCAAAGTGAATACTTCCACACTATCATACCCATGGTTGCCAAAATCAATACTTGTACACTATTGATTTGTATTGGCAATTGAAATCTCTGTTGGGGAAAGTCTTGCTTGAAAGAAATGATGGGAAGAGTGAAATTTTGTTGTAGTTAGATGATATCCAACTACAATTGAAAGACACAAACAATAGGCTTGCCCTTATAGAGGCATGCTTCACTCCAGGTTAGAGACCAAGTTTCGATAGCCCAACAAAGTCAGTGCTCGTTGAGGTGGATGCCTTGAGTTCTTCTTAGTCTTCAATATGTCCAATTACTCTTTGTTATTTCGCTGATCTATAATGCAAACTTGAAGGTTATAATAAAATTGCAAGTGAATTTTTTATGTATTGTAGGTAATGGATCACTTTGCAGAACACATAAAATTATGGTTCTTAAACTTAGTTAACAGCATAAAATAGAAACAATAGACCATATCAGAAACACATAACAACAAAAATGATAAAGGAGTTCACCCCTCTCATCGAATACATCTCCTGGTCCAACTTCCAATGGTGGGCCTCTTTCATTAAGTGATCAAATTTATGTTTACATGGATTTACATTGCTTAGAATGTAAATATTATGTCTCCAATGGCTTCAGAACTATCAAAAACCTCCATCTGGACTCTTTTTGCACCTCATTTGGCCAAAAGTTGATAAAGTTATGTTTTTCCGAAGTTTTTTTCAATTTTCCACAGGGAACTGTCTTACAATTTGACCCAAACCTAGATTGAGCACCCCAAAACCGGAACCGGCACACAATTTCGACCTACAATCATGCCTGATGGTGCAAATTGTCAGACGCTTTAAATGCCCTCAAACACCCACTTTCCAAAAATCTGGGTCGTATGGGGGCCACGTCCCAACGGTTGGAGTTAACTACCTGCCCACATCGGTTAGCCCCCAACAAACTTGGCAGTTGGTCACGACGGGCACATAAAACCCAGAGCTTGGGCCTAAATTTTTGCACGCCTTAACTATTCGGTTATGGTCATATATGCGGCTATGTGGCCTAGGGCTAGCCCCCTCTACGCACGCCTAGGGGTTGGCCCCCTCCACTACCTTTGCCAAGGTCTTGTGGTTGTATGCGCGTTGGTTGTGACTTGGAGCTGGGGCTAAGCGCTAGCCCTTGGTACCGCACCTTGGTTCTTTTGGGCGCGGTGACCAGGGCTAGGGCTTAGCCCCGAACCAACCCCAAACAATAAAATGTGCCAATGTTAAATGGAATGCGATCGCGTATAGGGTTAAGACATGAGTTGTGTTGTAGTGGTGTTACGACTTGTTGCTTGGTGAGAGGTCCTGTGTTCAACCCAGGTGCAGTGCCTTTGACCCTTAAAAAAATTTTAAAATGCCACATGGCAGCCATTCATTGGCCCACGTGGCTCTCAACCATTGGACCTCAAATAACCCAGTTAACCCATAAAAATAATAATATAAAATTCGAACCAATCAAAATGCAGCAGAAATCGACCAATAAGATGGGGACACTTGGCGAGATCTCAATGGTCCTAAAAATCCAGTCAGCGTACCTACAACCCATCTGCAATTTTTTTTCCCTGTTTTGGAAAATGATCAGAATATGATATCGGGAGCATACAATATCGGTTTTGAGCGATTCAAATTGCGTTGGATTCGGGTCATCAATATCCACACACTGGTACAAGTTTCGAGCACTTTTGGACACTTTGAATTTTGAGCACTTTACGATCCCCTGGATCATTGGCTACCTAGTTTCTATGGGCATCTTCAAGTTGTTAAGTTTCCATAAAAATATTTTTTTGAAACTTTCAACTATAGACTCAGGTCTTTTATTATTTTGAACATGGAAATAATCTCAATACAATATACTTTATTTTTCTAATGGCTTGGTTTCTCCAATAATAAGAAATAGATAGGGTAAAACATACACATAATGGTTTTTATGATAAGAAAATGAAATATATATATATATATATAGAGAGAGAGAGAGAGAGAGACTTGATGCACATGGGTTTGAACATTGATTCTTATGTTTTACATAATACTTTAGAATTGGTAATTTCCAATGAAACTTCCCTATGCAAAATTGTTATTTCATCTTATTTAAAATATATATATATATATATATATACATATAATTTCATGTTATAAATTTCAGAACTAGAATTTTTTTGAACACAACAGAGCCCGTTGAATTTTAAAAGATATTAACCAATTATCTACTTCATAAATCTAAAGAATTTAATATAGAAGACAAACTTTGTATTATTCATAATAATCATATGTTTTAAATGTGTATAAATTCCATTATAATCTTCATTACATTATATATTTGAAAAAATATATTACACTCGTACACATATATTACAAATGTTATATAATAAGGAAAGTGGATTGAAACAAATTATATTCTTTTAGTTGAATAAATATGTGAGATGACAATTGTACGAAAAAACTCGTGGCAAAACTTTGGATGGATCTGCAAGGTTTTAATTGTTGAATAAAAAAGGTACAGATAACACAAGACTACTTATAGAAAGTAACAGATGAATGCATTGCCCAAAATAAGCCAAATGTCCCCTCAGATCATATGGTGTTGTTGTAGCGCCTACAACCACCCTCCAAAATTTTTCCTTAACCTGTTTTGGAGCCTCCCTACCAACCTTCACAGCAGCTTGCCTTGCTTCTTCAAGTCCTCAAGCTTCAGTGTCTTTCTTGCTCAAAGGCAGCGTGTCGATCACAATAATATTTTCCATTCATAGGCTGCTCACCCGGACTTGGTCCAGCTGCAGGTTGAGCATCTTCCCTTCAAAATTGTGCATTTATGGAGGGCAACCAGCCTTCCCTCCAAAAATTGCACAATCCTCTTTGACAGCGTGTTGGGCTCCAGGATTGCGTAATCCTGTCAGCCAACCCTCCCAGAAGGATTTGCGCAAATTTTCCCAGTAGCAGGCTGTTCAGCCCAAGATTTGTGCAAATCTGGGCAGCAGTCAGCTGCTCAGCCCAAAAATTGTGCAAGTCTCCTGGGCACCCAACTAGAAATGCACATTTTTCTCCAGCAATCAAGTAGTCTCTTGCATGTGCAGCTGAGTTGACCAGTTCCCTCTGGGACTGAGAAAAACAGACTTGCATGCATGGGCTATTTCTCCCAAGGAAACATGCAAAGGCATCCCTTGTTTCAGGGATCTATGTTTAGCAGTTGGAGGTTACATGCAAGGAACAATTCGAAAACCTCCCTCCAAGTGTCTCTTCCCCTAGATTTTTGGCATGCACGTCACAACCTCGATGCTATCAAAACTCATCAACCAGACACTCCAGAGCTCATTCCTCACATCAAACTTGTAGCTCTGACATCCCACATCACATATAGGAGCAGTCGGCACATTCAGCTCAGTTGTTTTCGAGTAAGCTCGCTTCCCATGCCTTATGCTGCATTTCTGTCGCTTTTTGTGTATTTGCTTGTGTGAGTGTTGTTTGCTTGATTTCTTTGAACAGATGTTGTCATTTACATGTATTCTAGCTTGTCCTAGCTCTATTTCAATCTGCGTTGCTATCTCACTGTTGTCGCATGCATGAAACTGTTTTGCACAGACGTTTGCCCAACCGGTGAACAGCCACACCAACATGCATGTTGATATGTTGGTTGAATCTTCCATTCATGTTTTGCATGCAATGTTTATCACTTCTGCTATCACTTAGTGTCACCATGCATTCACTGACTTACTTGCTTTCAGTTTCCCGTCAATGAGTCGAGCCAGGCTCTACTTTCACCAAGGCTGCATTGCGCAATCTGGGAAAGGAAGGCTCACCTTTCTCTCCATATTTGCGCATTCCTACCCAACACCGACCTCCGGGATTGTTTTGCGCATTTCTGTAGGACAGTGGCTGCTTGGCTCAAAAAATTGTGCAAATCTGTCCCTGGGCCAGCAGTCCTTCCCAGCTGGAATTGCGCAATGCGCAATCCTAGCAATAAACAACTAGAATAGACTGTGCATTACATAGTTCCATCAGTTAGTCAGTCTCTCAGTAGCCCGGACTGTGCCTTGTGCAATCTTGGCAGTCGGTCTCCCGACTTCCCGGTCGAAATTGCGCAACCTTCATGATCATTCACCTATGTATGTTGCAAGTCAATCCTCATGTTCATTTTTGTTTTCCACTGATAGATTGCTTGCTAAGAGTGTTTCCATGTCTCTAGGTATCGCTGGTGTTCATATGCCTCTCAGCAGTGTAGGTACAATGGCTTCCAGGAGAGCAAAGACGAAGACACCGTTCATATCATGTTTGGGGATACAATCGATCAAGTGTCTATGAGCTTGCCTACTCACAAAGACATCAAGTTGTTCATGGACAAGGACATCAAGCAGCAGCATCATGAACATCAGTTGAAGGTAGCATACTGAATGCAGTGAATGAAGCGAATGCGACGAATGCAAGAGGAAGGTTGTTGACAACATAGAGGCGGAGAAAAGTTGCAAGATCAAGCAGACCCACTAATAATGAAAGCAATTTTGCAGACTCATTCTATGAAGTGACGATGCGACATGAAGATCGTGCGAAGGCAAAATATGGAACAAAAAAGGAGTTGCATGTGCTGAAGCAGCAACTTAGGAAGAACATGAAGCTGCACCGATAGTCCAATGAGTTGCAGGAGGAACAAGAATAAAAGTGGACACAACATGCACTCATGGATGAAACTGCGCCAGTACAAGTTAAGGATCCATCCCAGCAGCTGACACAGAGCAAACATGGTGAGCAGTGTTGTTGATCGCATGCAAAGGATCCAGCAGCATGCATGTCATTGAGCGCACGCATGCAATCCAACCCATTCAACACACTCACCAAGGTGAAGACAAGAAGTAAGTCCAATTGGGGTTGAACATGCACTTCGACAAGTTGATGTGCATGACCACCAGCACACACTTGAAGATCATCACAGACACTATGCATCAGTGTGTTGCCAGTTTGACCATACCCTAGAAGAACATGCGCATGTTAGTAGACGAGTTGGATGAAGGGGCTGAACCAATGCATCGGTTGCAACAGAGGCAATAGTTCGCTTCAGCAAGATGTCACCATGAGGTACATGCACACCATCACGAACGACCAAGCTTGGCATCAGCTCACCAGATTCACCATCACAAGCATGTCAAAGAGTTGGTCTCACCATAATGGACCGAGTGTCAGTGATGTCTTGCAAGGCTTGCTCAAGCCATGTTGTCTCACATGAGTACATGTGCATTGTAATGTTGAGTCATGTCAAGTGTAAGTCAAGTGTCAACAGTTGGATGTAACAATCATAGAGTAGGTGAAGAGTCATGAGGGTAGTTGAACTGTCACAAGGGAAATGTCAAGGGTCACCCCACCCTTTGCTATAAATAGTCCCTCATAACTCATTATAAAGGCTTTTGGTCAACCAAGCTTCTACTAAGACTATATTGAAGAAGACTTGGACAGTATTGTAACGCGCCTTGGCTTCTCCACTGCACGAAGCTAGTACATCTCTTTGGAGGAGCAAGCGGATGTGGCTGTAACATTCCACTATTGGGGCTAGCAGGTTTACATGGTGTATTGTATGATTGTGACTTACACTTCTTTAATAATAAGAGCCAGCACATTTTCATGCATATGTTGTTATTGTAGTTGGACTGTTCTGGTTGCCTTAATGATATATGTTGTTTAACTTACGTACTTGTATATGAACTGATTTGTATGCAATTATATGAATCTTGTTGTTAATGTGTTGCATATGTTGTTAATGTTGTCACTGTCTGTGTCAACTACTCTGTCGGATATCACACAGACCTTTCTCATGAACCTTGCTATATCAACCATCACACTCGTCTCAGACTGATCCGTGAGTGTTGTTCATGTTATCTTACCTTGTTGTTGTGACTTTTGCATTCGAGTGGACTGCTCCGCCGAAAGTTGTGCATGTCCTTTGTGTAGTGTGTTCCTAGCCGAGTTGGGACTGATCCCTTTCAACCTAGAACTCACCTTCACCTTCCTCTCCCTTTGAAGTGTTGGAACCTGTCGTACACATTCCTTGACTCTCTGCATCAGTCACACACTTGCTACTGACAAAGTTATCTTACTTGCCTCTGTGTGACATCGCGGTCAAGGCATTACCTTACGACCCACTGCTAGGACTCCTACATCAAACGGTCCGAGGTCTAATTGAGACTTCTTATCGGGGAGATCCCCTTGACATGTTGGTGAGTCCAGCACTACCAAAATTTCTGGCGCTAGAAGGAAGACCTGATGACAAGCAGTGTCCTCTCATCCAGTTTTGAACCTTTGCATATCTTTCATGGAGTCTTGTATTATTCTTCCCTCGAGGTGTTTTTCAAATCGTGAAGATGTCTCCATCTCGAGGAAGCTTTTCAATCTCTTGTCCACTCACACGTATGATGGTGAAGGCGAAGTGGCTTGGCCTGAGCACTTACATAACTTTCTTTCCATGATTTATGAGGAAGATGAGTTTACTGACGAATAGGTCGGGTTGTTGCTTGCATACACACTTAGTAAATCTCCATTTCATTGGGTGCTTAGCCTACCGGACCATCTTGATTGGAATTGTTACAACAACGGAGGGCTCTGCATGAATCCATTATTGATTTTTGGCGGCGCTTTCGTGACTTGCAGTTTAAATCTCCGAGGAGCCAGATGAAGTTCACATATCTTTGGGACCGGTTTGAGTATTGTCTTAAGAAATCTGCCCGTCCTAAGGGAAAGCTTGATGTCAAGGCTCGTTCAACCTTCTTCGTTGATGGAACTGTGCAATCCCATGTGGGAGAAGGTATTGTCTCAACGGATTGTTTGCCTCCCTGTCATTCAACAGTTCCACCATCGCCCAGTGATGCTGGGGATCATGTTCGCACATCTGTTCATCCTTCACACCCTTCCAACATCACTCCACTCAACTTTCGCGCAGAGTTTGTTGTGAGTCTTTCGAGTTCCCATATGCATTTTTTTCTTCAACCTTCGTCTTCGCACTCAAGTGTTCCTCCAGATGATGTTGTCTTGTGTTCGCCCATTCCAGAATCTTCACTTGTTGTGAACGAGGAACAACCCACTGACGAAGTTGGTGTTTCACAACCAACATGCATTGTCATTCATGAAGAGTATGAGTGGGAGCTTGAACATCAACACTCGGCGAAGGATGACTCCCTTCCGTTTGAGCCCCCTCCATTCTTTCCTAGCTTCTTTGGTGAACCTGCCATCCATGATTTTGCATGTGTGTCTTCATCCACGGATGCACCCATTGTTGATCACTCGCAGGACTCACCGGATGCTAGTCCATCATTCGACAACGGAGAGGATAAGTTATTCATTGAAAATCCACTTGATCCTTCATCTATCTTTTCTGGAAATACAGAGGATGAGTTTGTTCACTTTTCATCTACCCCTCTGTTTGATTCATCTGATCATGAGGATGCCGAAGAATTCATTGATTTTTCTGATCGTGGCGGTCGTGATCCATTTGCTTCCATTTTTTATCACAATCATGAATCTATCGCAATTGATCTTTCGAAGCCATCGGTTTATGATGATCTACCTGATGATGAAGTTGAGACACCCAAGACTGTCAAGGCACTTCAGCCCGAGCTAATGGTTATGTCAAGCCCTCACTCTCTTGGGTCAGTCTCACTTCCGATCATGAAATTGTTCAATCACCCAAGGCTCCTCATCACTTGTCTGTATGCATTGAAGATCCATCTCACACACAGATCACACTTCCTCCACTCGAATTGCACGATCCCATTGCTCATGCATTGGAGGAGTCTTACATTGCAAGCACTCGTGCGTGATGCAAATTATCTTTGTTTCTTTCGTTTGCTTGCATGTCTAATTCAAGAGTGTGCTTTTGCTTCAAAGTTGCACGTAGTGTCACACAACACCATGATAAGTCCACGAATTGTCCATCAAACACACGCACTCACTTATGTCCCGTGGGCACTTTGAAACGTGAAGTATGGATGTCTTCACTGTTATATCTTTCTTGTTTGCTGGTCCACACAACTGGGTTACTCGCGGACCAAGCCTTCACCAACATGGGTCTACCAATGTGCCGGTGGCTGCATTGGAAATATCACTTCACGTGATCAGGCCCATGCACTGTTAGTGTAGGAGTAGGAGTAGTGTTTGCTTTCAGTTGTTTGCTTGCATGCTTGTTTGCTTACATGTTTTGTTTGCTTGTTTGTTTACTTGCTTCGCTTTCGTTTTTTATTCTGCTCTTGCTTTGCTTTGTTGATTGATTAGTTCGTTCGCTCATTTTGTTCGTAGGTTAGTTGGCATGAAACCATGTATGACTCTTGAAACGAGCTTGGTGAAGTACAAGAGGGCTTGTACATCTATCACTACTTGGTTATCTGTCATCTTTCCTCCGTATGATGAGCTTGTTTCTTTTAGTCCATGATACATCGAAGGAAAATATGTATTGTTCGAAGCGAACCTTGGTGAAAACACAACGCTTGCGCGCTAACTAGTGTCATCTTCTCTAGTCAGTTGTTTTTGGGTTAACCCTTGTCAGCTCAGTCAAGTAGAGCAAGGAGAGAGGGAAAAACCTTAACAAGCACATCAGAGATACAATAAACTACTTCTCTGCTAGAACAACCTCTTCCTCTCCCTTCGAAGTGTTGGAACCTCTCATACACATTCCTTGACTCTCTGCATCATTCACAACCTTGCTACTAACAGAGTTACCTTACGTGACATCGCAGTCAAGGCATTACCTTACGACCCATTGTTGGGACTCCTACTCCAAACAGTCTGAGGTCTAATTGGGACTTCTTATCGGGGAGATCCCCTTGACATGTTGGCAGGTCCAGCACCGTCAACAGGTGCTTTACTTGCTTCCTATGCAAATACAAAAGTTCCAATTTTTACAAGATAGTATAAAAGTAGTCCTCTTTGTATGTTAATATTGACATTCACCATTGCTTAAGCTTTTTTCCTTTTCACCATCTTGAAGATGGAATTTGTCAAAAATACACAATGATTATTGTACAGGGATCATAAACTTCTTAATTATATAGCGCATTCCATTTTGGATTCAAGGTATCAATACAAGTCCTTGTGCAAACAAATTTGTGTCCGTGTTTTGCAATGCACCAATGAGCATTTGTTGTGCCTCACCCACATTTGATCTTCCTAGGAAGCAAGTTTTGAGAGCTCAAAACCCCAATTTATAAAATACCAATGTAAGGCTTCCAAAGATGCTTGTGAGTCAACCTCAGATGTTCTTGTAAGACATTGAGCCTTTTCCCATATAAGAATTCAAAAGCAAGTTCTAAGAGTTTAAGATCCCAATTTGAAAAATACCAATGTAAGGCTTCCAAAGATGTGTGTGAGTTGATCTTAGATAAAAATGATTAGCTTTGGACAATTATTAGTACAATGCTCCACAAAAATGTGCCTACAAATATATCAATATGTAGATTCTTCCTCTACCTCTAAATTATAGCTTACTATACATTCATCTTTGTCATGCTACATTCCATGCATTGCATTTGCATGTAGTCATGATGAAGGTGATGATTTGGCCATCTCATATATTATAAGTGGTATGAGAAGAAGGCTCGTGGTAGTGGAAAGTGATACATTGCCCCCTCCAATCATAATATGCTCCAAATACACATGGCAATATAATATGAGAAGGTTATAATAAGGCATTAAATTTATTATCCAATCAAAAGTTTAAACAATAATTTTTCTTTTATTATTGAGTTTTCAAAGTTAAACATTATGTATTGGATAGGTTAAAGGTGAATGGATTAATATAGTCCCGCTTTCACATATATGTGACATTATTGAAATATGAAGTAATGGAAATAAATGGAAATGATATTCATTAAAATTTGAATATGGAGATAAAACATGACCAAATGAAATTCATTGATTTAATAAAAAGTCATCTAAATGAAAAATTAATAATAGTAATAATAACTACACAATTTTTAATGGGTAAACGATAAATGAAAATTGGTAATGAAACCTAAAAGAAGACTAACTTAAAAAAATTATAAGCACTTTATAAATAAATTTAAAAATAATTGTATATATATATATATATATATATGAAAATATTTGAATAGTACAATATTAAAAGCAACATCATTCATAATTGTGAAATCGCAGGTGTGGGCCATCCCAACCCAACGATAAAAAATTTAGGCCAAACATGCAAGTGTCGATTGTTTTTTTCATCTTTGTAAATAAATGGAGAAGTCACTGCATCCTTTCTGAAATGCTCTATAGTGTTAATGGAAAGGATGAAATCGTTTTTTTTTTTTATTTCTTGATTGTAGTGTAATTCGCTTAAGTTAGAAGTCATATAGATTTATTTTAACTTTAGATTTACCTAGTTTCGAGAGGGATAAAATATTTCTACATGCAATATCTTTTTGAGTGCAAAATTTGAGGAAATGTTTGCACCTCAAGACATTTGATCACTCTCGATGCTTGATCATTTCGTAGTTAAGATAGATCTATGCTAGTTCCTAATAATATTATTTTTATTTATATTAGATCTATGTTGGTTCCTAATAATATTATTTATATTTATATAAATTTCACATCTTTATATATAGACATATTATGGTTTTTAATTTTATTAAAACTTTGATACATATAGTTACATACATATGCACTTGGTATTTTTCTTTAACATGCTTTACAATTTTTTAACTTAATTTTTTAATGTGATATGCATAGACATATAGCTTAAAAAAATAGTTTATTGTAGATATTAAGTTTTCATATCATTATTAATTAAATTCAAATATGAAGTTCTCAGGTGTAAGGGTTACGGATATGAACCATTCTATTAATTTATATGGTAAAATGGATCTCTCTCTCTCTCTCTCTCTCTCTCTCTCTCTCTCTCTATATATATATATATATATATATCTAACTAATAGATGAAATGACCTTTTTCAGAGCTTATTTCTACTTAATTTTAACCAAGAAACACTAGAGAGTTTTAAAAACTTGTGTTTAAGATGTTTAATCTACAGAATTCAAGTGCTCCAAGAGTTTTTCAAGGTGCTAAATCTGTTTATGCAATCAACAATGTATTTTAAACAACAAAAAATTACAATCTTGCTTGAAATTGTATCAGTGAATTCCAATGGAAAAAGTCATTTCGTCTATAAGTTAAACAACAATCTAACATATAGATGTAATAACTCTTTTGTTGTTGTCTAACTTATAAACTAAATGACTTTTTTCATCGGAATTTGTTGATACAATTTCAAGCAAGATTTTGATTTTTTGTTGTTTAAAATACATTTTTGAATGCATAAATAGATTCAACACCCGAAAAAACTCCCGAGACACTTTCGCGTAGTCTGATTAATAGAAGAAATTAAAATTTTCAAGGCATATTTTCTAGTTAATTTTAACAAAAATGTGACAAAGATTTTTAAAAACTCTCTCTCTCTCTCTCTCTACACACACATACACACACACGTAGTCTAACTAATTGACGAAATGACCTTTCTTAGAGCTTGTTTCTACTTAATTTTAACCAAGAAACACTAGATAATTTTAAAAACTTGTGTTTAATATGTTTAATCTGTAGAATTCAAGTGCCCCAAGAGTTTTTCAAGATGTTAAATCTATTTATGCAATCAAAAATGTATTTTAAACAACAAAAAATTACAATCTTAATTGAAATTGTATCAGTGAATTCCAATTAAAAAATCAATTTCGTCTATAATTTAAACAACAATCTAACTTATAGATGAAATGACTTTTTTATGTTGTCTAACTTATAGACTAAATGACTTTTTTCATCGGAATCTGTTGATACAATTTCAAGCAAGATTTTGAATTTGTGTTGTTTAAAATACATTTTTGAATGCATAAATAGATTCAATCCCTGAAAAACCTCCCGAGGCACTTTCGCATAGTCTAACTAATAGATGAAATGACATTTTTCAGGGCATATTTTCTAGTTAATTTTAACAAAAATCCGACAAAGAATTTTAAAAACTTGAGTTTAAGTTTTTTAATCTATGGAGTTCGAGTACCCCAAGGGTTTTTCAAGGAGCTGAATCTATTTATGCATTCAAAAATGTATTTTAAACAACAAAAATCACAATCTTTCTTGAAATTGTATCGTCGGATTAAGTTGAAAAAGGTCATTTCATCTATAAGTTAGACTATATATATATATATATATATATATATATATATTACCAATTAAAAAAAAAAATCCCTTTGGAAAAAATGTAATTTTCATTGATATATAAAAATTACATGTTGTATATGCATAAGCATATGCTGTAAGAGGCAGTGCTTGTCAGATAATTAAGTTCCAAAAAGAAATCCAAATATTGATGCCTTTTATCCACACAGGGAGGCATCCTTTTCTGATATGTTCATCATATTGTTTTACCAAAAAAAGTAACATAAAAACTGTAGTTATATAGCATGTCTATAGTTCTTGTTAAAAACTGAGAAAAAATAAACATATGGATATTTACAGGTGGTAATTTAAAGAAAAAATCCATGATCTAAGCTCCCTGTGAGCTTTCTATAGCATCTATGTCCATGAAGGGTCGGTGGTAGTACTGGTAGAAATTTCCTTCTCTGTGTTCTTGGATCATCCAAGTGTCCGATGGCCTGTGCGTAGCTTCTTTGGATAGTCTGTCAGCATCTGCATTTCGCTCCCTGAAAATGTGATGACATGTAAAAGTGTCAAAAGAAGTAATAAGACGATGAGCCTCTTCTAAAATGTGTGATAGTGTGTATGCAGAGCATCTAGATTTTTTGTTAATCCAATCACAAACAATTTTTGAGTCTCCAAAGAGTTGAAGGTCTCGGCATTGGATTTGCAGTGCGTGTTGTATGAGGAATTTTGCAGAGGATAGCTCTGCAAAATTATTTGTACCTCCCCCTAGACCCATATGTATATGGAGGGAATGAGAATCAGTGAGGTTAAGAATGGCCCCTCCCCTGCATCCATCCTCCTGGGCAGACCCGTCAAAATAAGCCCAAGGCTTTGTATGGTCAATGGATTTGGGTATGATGGTTCGGGGTCGGGTTGTCTCCTCGTCGTCTGGTATGATGGAGTAGTCAGAGATGATACGGGAAGCAATGGAGGGCTAGTGCGGTGAGGTGTTTTGGAATATGAGGTTATTGCGAGCTATCCACAGTCCCCAGCATATAAGTAATGGGAGATTTCTGAGTTTTTGAGGGCAAGCGCTTGTCCACCAATTCAACCAAGCTTCCTTTACAGAAGCACCTTGCCACCTTGTCGGGGAAGAAATCACTGCTGAGATCGATTGCCATAGCTCTCGGGCAGCCAAACATTCAATAAATAGATGTGAGGCGGATTCATTGTTGCATTTACATAGGTGACACCAGAAAGGGCCATGATGAGCTCGCTTGAGTAGATTGTCTCCAGTGGGGATTTTGTTCTTAAGTATAGTCCACATGAGAAGTCTACTCCTAGGGGGGGACTTTAGCTTCCATAAATGCTTCCACCATGACTCTAGAACTTGTGGACGATGATCCAAAGCTAGAACTATATATCCCTCCGTTGGTGTGTATTTCCCTATTTTTGAAAGTGCCTAGATGACTTCATCTTCTTCCTCACTAATCTGGATATGTGCCTCAGTGAGGGCCATGATGAAGGTATTCCATTGTTGTGTCCATTGATGGGGAATGTTTAATCTCTGAGCCATTTTCCAGGCTTGCTGAAATGGGGTGGAGTGATCAAAGTCTGCTATGTGGCCAATATGGGTGATGTTGTTGTCTCTGAGGAAAGATCTGAGGTCGTCTGGCAGCCTATATATATTCCCACATCCAATCCATGGATCTAGACCAATCCTTACTTTCATTCCGGACTGAATTTTCCATGTGATGCCAGCCCTGATGATGTCAAGTGATTTTATTACGGCCTTCCATATAATTGAAACCCTTGAATGTAATCTCTGCGGTTGGCTTATCTAATCCATCAGGTTTGAGGGGGCAATATATTTTGAATAGGCCACCTTAGTCCATAGGCTATTTGTTGTAATAAGTTGCCACCCTAGTTTCGCTGCCAGAGCTGTGGAGAAGTCTTCTAATTTCTTTATGCCCCATCCTCCCCATTTCTTGGGCAGATTTAGGGCCTCCCACTTTACCCATGCGAATATTTTACCTGACTATTGTCCCTTCCAAAGGAATTTGCAGCATAAGGCCTGAATTTTGGATAGTATACCCTGGGGGATCCATGCCAGTAACATCCAATAAACTGGGCTGGCCTGGAGGATAGCTTTAATGAGACTAAGTCTGCCTACCCTAGAGAGGTATTTGTAGTACCAAATATTTAGTCTTTTCTCCATTTTGGAAATGAGCCAAGTCCAATCTGTGATCTTGTACCCCAGAGGTTTCATTTTGTAGCCCAGATACTTGAGTCCATCTTCCAGCCTAAGAAGAGTGTATTGGAACCTTTGGAGCGCATAATGGATTTCATGGGGAGAACATCCTGCCTCTGTGAGGGTCGACTTGTTGCAATTTACAGTCATGCCCGTGGCTGTTTGGAATAAAGCAATTGTGTTCTTCATGAATGTGCTTCCATTAAGAAATAGAAGGACATCGTCCACAAATAACAGATGAGTCAAAGTGCAATCATCCGTGATTTTTATTCCCTTTAGTCTGCCTCTTCTAAATTCTTCTTTGACCAGCTTGCTGAGACCTTCCATTATCAGTAGAAAAAGCAAAGGGGATAGGGGGCAACCCTATCGGAGACCTCTTTCAGAATAAAAAAAGGGAGAAGCTGCCCTGTTGATAAGCACGCTGAAAGGTATATTAGTGATGCAGCTCATGATCCATTTAATGAAATCAAAAGGGAACCCTAGGTGGGTTAAAAGCATTCTAATATACAACCAGTTTGCTCTATCAAAGGCTTTTGAAAGGTCTACCTTTAGGATCATACCTTTGATTTTCTTGGAGTGCAGAGAGTGTAGTACCTCCTGGGCAGTTCCCACTGCTTCATGGATTTGGCGATCTTGTAGGAAGGAAAATTGCTCTGACGAAATATACTTGGATAGTATGGGTCGCATCTGATTTGCAATAATATTTGCCACGATCTTATAGATGCAGTTGCATAATGATATAGGTCTGTAGTCATCAAAGGTAGTGGGGTTGTCGGATTTCGAAATGAGGGCGATGAAAGTGGAGGTGAAGGATTCAAGAATCTTTCCACTGGATCTGGAGTGTTCAATGACTTTAAGAAGATCCTCCCCCAGGGTTTCAAAGAAAGCTGAATAGAACTCGATCGACCAGCCGTCTGGCCCTGGGCTCTTGTCCCTCTTAAACCATTTGATCGTGGCTTCTAATTCCCCGATAGTAATCTCCTTAGTCAATTCCCTGCCTGCCTCCTGATCCACAAAACGAGGGAATAATTGAGCTACTTGAATGATTTCGGCAAGATTTGCAACAGGGGGGCCCTGTAGGTCTGTTTAAAGTGAGAGTTCGCTAAAGAAGCCAACTGAGGGAAAGTATTGACAGTGTGACCTTGCTCGTTTGAGAGTTGCCAGATGGTATTGATGGCTTTCCTGCCATTTGCAAACTTGTGATAGAACTTTGTATTGTCATCTCCCTCGAGCAGCCAGATCGCCCTACTTCTCAGTCTCCATACTTCTTCGCGTTCCTTAAGGATTTTCCTTCTGGTGGCATATAGTTCAGTGAGTCTATTCCTTTGATCGGTCACTCTATAGGCCCCTTCCAGGTCTTTTTCAATCTCAGTGATTTCCTTCTCGGCATTCAATAGAGTTTGATCGTCTTTTATTCTCTTATTGTGGGCCCAGGATTTGGATAGTCTCTTCAGCTCAATGAGATTGTGGGCGAATCCCTCTGTTATGTTCCCACCAGCACCCGGGGGATGCGCCTTCCAGAATTCCTTGATCATTTGATTATATGTGGGGTCCTTAAGCCAAGAGGAGCTGAACTTGAAAGGTCCCTTGGGTTTCCGAGGTCCCCTACTGATTTCCATGAATATAGGTAGATGATCAGAGACCCCTCCCGATCCCACCCATTGTCTATGAAGAAAACCCAAGGTCAGAAGTCCTTCCTTTATAAGGAAACGATCGAGTCTTCGAGCAAGACAGTCCTCGCCGGCTCTATTGTTCCTCCAGGTAGGTAAGAGCTTGGCAGAGGGGATGTCCAACAAATTATGGGTGTCCAGAAGATTCTCGAAATAGGCAGATAAAGGATCCAGTTGTGCATGATGTCCCCATGACTCAGAGTGTCCAATGGAGAAATTTAAGTCCCCTCCCATGATTAAGTAATCTTTCTGAAAAGCTTCTGAGCCTAGGAGATGGTCCCAGAAGGCAGGCCTGTGTTGGCAAGGCCCATAAACATTTATGACTCGCACCTCCAAGCCCAAATCAGATGAAAAAAGGTCTGCCCCAATATGCCCAAGACCTCCCCAACAGTTACAGAGTTTTATGGAGCGGGTGTTGTATCCCAGGGCTAGGCCTCCGGATCTTCCATTAGCATCTATTCCTACAAATCTCCATCTAGGGAGCATAGCTTCGAGAAGGTGTGTAATGGTGTTAGCAGGTCCCAACGTTTCTTGGAGGAAGATGACATCAACGGGAAAGGTAAGTATCAGTCTGCGGAGGGCTAGTTTTTTTCGGGTCTAGCCAACCCTCTGCAATTGAAGGAGGCAATCTTCATGAGGGGGGGTCAGATGAGGGATTCGATGCTCTAAGTGCCCTGTGAATGGTTGATTGCTTGCCCAAGGCGATCTCGCCTCCAGCCCATAATTGAGCCTTTGAGAGGGAGGAGGGTCGACCCCTCGAAAGCTTGGGAGGAAGTGGGGATAAAGATAGATCAAGCCCGATATGATCTGGGGTCTTTAACTTCTGCTTGGCCTTGGATCGAGTCTGATACCAAGGGGAAGAAGGGCCAACAATAGGTATAGGAGTGATGTCGGGGGGGGGGGGGGGATTCAGGAGTGATGGAAAGGCGTCGGAGAAGGTGTGATCAGGTGAGGGAGAGGAGACGGCCAGAGAGGATTGAGAGGGAGGGTTCACAATTCCATTTAATAAACAAGCAACTGGAAATTCATTTAATATATCAAAAGCATGTATATTAGAGGGATTAGGAGAGTTTGGAATCATACTCGAAGAAACCACCGACCCAGTAGCCACTCTTGCCCTAGTGAGAAGAAAGGAGGGAGGTCGAAGCAGAGGCCTGTCGCGTTTATTCAGGGTCCCCTGCGAGAGAGTCATGTTTGCATGAGGTGGGTCGCCTTGGTTCCCATCTTCTTTGTTGAGTGGTTGCTCCCCTTGTTCCTGATCTAACTTTGGGGGAATTGTCCTTCCAGCTTCTCCCCTATCCTTGTTTTTAATGAGAGGGCAGTCCTTGTAGAGATGCCCAACCTTGTGGCATCTCTTGCATCTGAATGGAACCCCTTCATAATCTAGGTTTTGCCTCCGAGAGAAGTTCCTCCATTGAATTGTGATATATTCCTGAAGCCCATCACTAGTATCAATGTGTACCAATATTCTTGCATACGCCATCCTTCCTGTCGAGAGGTAGGATTTATCATACTCCAGGTAGGTTCCCAGGGAGTTCCCAATACGCCTAAAGATGTCCTCTGACCAGAACTGAAGAGGCAGGCCAGGTAGTCTGACCCAGAGAGGGCTTGCTCCAAGTTGTTCTCTTTCTGGGTCGAAAAGTGGTGTCCACCTCCGAAGGAGCACCGGTGCTTGTTCGATATGCCATACCGCTGAAAGTACCCAGTTGGTGTGCTCTGCCCTGGCGAAACAAAGCGCGAACCATCCTTTAACAAAAGTCTGAACCACCAGTGGTTCGGCTAGATGATGCCCCCAAACCTCCGTGGCCCACTGCTTCAATCTAGTGGCGTTGTAGAAACGGCCCCTGACTCTTCCAACCAGCACTCGCTCAGTTGTGTCCATTGCCTCGCTCCACTGGAAATCCTCGCCCAAACTTAGGAATACCTCCAAAGCTTTTGGTTTTAGGACCCTTTGTTTCTTCACTTTCCGAGTTCCTTCATCAGGTATGGAATTTTGATGGGTGCCTTGGGTAGGGTCGGTCTCAGATGCAGGGACTCCCAGGAGGGGTTCAGAAGGAAAGACCCCCGAGATGGGAGGGACTTTCGTAATATTCCCAGATGGGGGGGCCGATGAGGGCGGCACGAGATGCCCTGGATCAGAGGCGACAAGATCATTGGTGGTCGTTGCTGAGAGGGCGCGGGAGCTGGCGGAGGAAGGGAAAGATGAGATACCCTCAGAGGAGATGCCCAGACTGGGTTCTAGGGTTTGATCCACGAAATTTAGGGTAGAAGGAGACAAAGGCTGAGCAATGAGGTCTGGAATGGAGGGGGAGGCCTCTGAGAGTGTAGCCACTGAGCACGAGGGCCCTGAGATCGAGGGAAGTGAGGCAACGGTGTCAGTGAAATTGCAGCCGTAATGGTAGCTGCTTGCTGGGTTTACCTGGGGAGATGTCCAGATGGAGGTACCCGCTAGTGGGTCTTCCGAGTAGTCTACTAGGTCCTCCATAACCGTCGCAATATTCCCGCGCCAGCTGCCTTCAGAAACCAAGGTCGCCTGTCGCTGTAGTGACCGGGTAATAGATGGGGGTTAGTCGAGGAGGAGGGTAAGGGTAAAAACCAAAGCGGTAAGAAAGGAGGAGTGATCATAACGACGCAAACGGGGGCAAAGGGTGAGTAACGGGGCTGGTGTACAGGAGGGCGGTGAGGTGCAACAGTGTAATCAGACGGTTGTAGGCGTTGTGTGTTAGATTTTTGTGCATTATTTCCTCTGCTTGTGTAAGTATTGGCCTTGTCGGAAGGGGCGAGAAAATGAAGAACATAGCAACAAATGGAACACCCTATTGAATGCATTGTTTAAGCTTGAGGTGTCTTTCAGTAGTAGACTAGTATGTCATTCCACTGGTGGACCTCACATACAAGGTATTTTGATTTTGTGTATCTTTGTCCTTGGATGCTTTGGATTGATGAATTGAAATTAGAGTGGAACAATAATCTTTTACCCATATGCAAACAGGTACAAAGGCCAAGCACACATCTCCCTTACCAGTTGTTGAATGAGAAAGGTTGTGGGTCACAAGGTAGGCGTAGCGTTCGTTTAATAAAAGGGAAAATTGATAAAGTTTCCCTTGTAAGTTTGAAGCAGAGGAGGTCAAGCATTAGGCCATGTATTCAATTGCTTCTATATATTGCCCACCCATCCATCCACCCCCAAAGCACCCAAATAGGGTGGACCCACGAAAGGAGTCATGCAACAGTGCAAGTATGAAGTTTCAATCTTCCAGATTCATTGAGTAAACAAAATAAATCACAAAGTGATTCCATTGCAACCCAATCTGGAAGAGTTCAAGATGAATACTTAGTTAAAAAAAGGATAATGGGGTTGCAGACGAGTTACATCGTGGGACGAAGACCACGACCCCTGAGCAGCACAAAACAAGTAGCCATTGGTCGCGCCTTGAGTTAGCCGACGTAGTCAGGATAAGGAGCGTTGACCCCGCGACCAACTTTTGTTTGAGCCAAAAACAAAATCCCCATGTAGAGTGTGGACCTCGTCTTAATTCACTGGGGTAAATTTCTTTTGGTTGTATATCAAGGCTTTCCTCGGCAAAGGGGGGAATAAAAAGTATTGGAATGACCCAGGAGGATTCTGTTGATTCAGTTACACAGGTGTTCAAGTGTCGTCGTCAGTATTCAATGTCGTCATCAATTTAGTTCGGTGTCGTCAACTTCAACAGTATTGGTTATGGATCAGGTTGTTCAGGTAATGTTCATGGTTTTTCATGGCGTTCAGTTGATATGGGTTTGTACCTCGCTCTCGACTTGTGTTCATAGACAGTTCCGCAAGGATTAGTCGACGAAATGTGTCTTGTCGTTCAACTCGCAGGATTTGGGGTCGACACGGGTGTCGTTCGTGGCAGAGGTTCCATATGCATTTGGTTTCATCACATTGTGACAACATGTTGTACATGGGCTTTTACAAACAAAATGTAATCCCTAATCCTAATCTACCAAATGCACTAACAGCGTATGTGTTAAAAAAACCTATGCCTAAGTCCTAATCTAACCATCGCATTCAAATGGTTATCAAACCTAAGCCTAATTCTAAAACCTAATGCTAAACCTACCTAATCTAATCGAACTAAACATATAAATCTATAACCTAGCTAAACTACCCTCGGCCTATGTTAAAAATACAAAACATTACAAATAAACCATTACACAACCAGTTGACCACGCGGGCAGCCTAACCACGTTAGAAACATGTGACCGGGTATTGTAAATCGTCGGAGTTTAGCCAACAGTCATGCCTTGGCTACAGCGGAATAGGAAACCGCATCAAAGATGTTGGCATGTGAACAATGTTGTTAACCGTCGAGTTGTAAACAGTCGGAGTTAGCCGCAACCTAAACCAACAACTGTGACCGCATTAGAAATATGTGACCAGGTGTATGGTTGACCATTGGGGTCTCGGAACCACAACCCTGTCGGAGGTTAGCCGCTGGATAGTTGTCACATACGAGCAGTCAACGAACCTGTCGCCAGAACCGCTGGAGAAGACCGCTAGGTGGCATCTGGTGGTTAAACCACCAGTGATCACATGGAAGTCGTTTCGCCTCCACCCAGTTAAGCTGACTGGCAACAGTTTATGGTTATTCTAATGTTTATTTTGGGTTTTATTCGATATTTGTTAAAACAAACTTGTAAAGTCACTATGTGACACACCTAAGACTCATCCTAAAACCCTAAATTATACCTTCAAGTCAACTGATGCATCCCAAACTGAGCAAAAGTGGTTATGATGCATCTAACCACTATATAAATGAGCATTTGCAAACTTGTGAAGAGTTAGTGAGGATTTTGAGTGTTTTTGGAACTTGTCGTGCAGAGGCCGAGACAGAGAGGCGGTCGGTGTTTTGATCATATCTTAGGCATCCGGAATTGGATTTGGAATCCGTAAGAAGTATTGGAAAGCTAGTTCAGAGAGCTTCTTGGTTACAGAGGTCAAAATTGCTTGTGTGCAAGTTCAGTACGACAGAATAACTATGTAATCAACTCCTTCTTTTCATTCCTAATAAAAACGGTTGCCCATCTTGAAAGCGAACCCGGAGATGTAGTCCATCAGGGACGAACTCTGTCATCAATCTCGTTGTCTGGTATAACTGTGTTTTTACTATTTTCACTTATGTTATGCATCTTTCTTGTGTTTAAACAGTTGTCGTAAAGTATTATTCTCATGTAGTTTTCCTCGATTTTTGTGCTTTGAGCTAACATTCAAATCATTAATGGTTAATCAATTCTACATCAGTTTAAGTCTATGATCATATTCAGATCATATAATTTGGTATCAGAGCAGGTTGCGTTTGTAGAATTTGCCATTGAATGTTAACCAGGTCAAAGTCGCAACGAGGAGAAGGAATCCTTGAGCAGATCGATCCAGAGATTGGAAAGCGACAAGTCGTTCATAAATCGACCATGTCAGGATCTGATGCAGGTGAAAACACTGAAACTAAGATGAGTGAAGAACAATTTCAGCAGGCATTCTTGACTATGCAGTAGATGTTGGGAGAATTGTACGAAGACAAGAAGGCGAGAGATGCAGCTTCTTCTTCAAAGGCATCGAAGAAGGACAAAGGTAAAGGCAAGGCTGATAAACCTCCATCATCACCATCATCCTCTTCTTCTTCTTCTTCCAGTGTAGAATCTGAAGCGGAAAAGAAACCTAAGAAAACATCTCTTTTGAAACTTGATGTGAAATATGAATTACTTGTTTATGATAGCGAAATGAATCCTGAAAAGCTAGATAACTGGATTAAGCAGTTAGAAGTGTATTGTCGCATTCAAAACATTTCTAGTGATAAAACTAAAATTCAGTTAGCTACACTTAGAATGGGGGAACAACTTTAATCTGATGGGAAAGTAAAACTCAAATAGATGTAAAGCGTAAAGGAAAAGTCATCTCTTCATGGTCTAAGTTTTTAAAAGCTCTTAGGAAACAATTCTATCCTTTAGGATACATGCAGCAAGCTATTATTGATTGGCAGCATCTGAAGCAAGGTAAAGGGCAAAGTGTTCAGGAGTTCAAAAAGAAAGCATTGGCGCTTGGTATTTCATTGGATACATGTGAAACTTTGTCAAAATACATCGACAGTTTACATTCATATTTGTAGCATACATTATTGATGTTTAATCCTGATGATTTTGATGAAGTGTATGTTCAGGCCATACATATTGAATCAAGTGGAAAACCATTCAAATTTTCATCGCAGTTATCCAAAGAGTTGGAAATCAAAGATTCTAATGACAGTAAGGGGAAGAACAATTCAAAGAGAAAGAAATCAGCGATAGCTCAGAAGGAAAGACCTACTTGTTCTCATTGCCAAAGAATCGATCATGATGAATCTCATTGTTGGAAACTTCATCTAAAACTTAAGCCCAAAAAGTTCCTTAAGGAGAAGGATGAAAAGAAAGCAATTGCAACAGTCCAGCAAGATCTAGGTTCAGATTTAGGTGATGAAAGGAGGATAACCGCTATGGTTACGACTGGTAAAACTTTTAACATTGGTTCAAGTTCGAAAACTATTACATCTTCATCAAATATAAATCCTTCAAATGAGGATAAAAGAGTTGAATTATTTAACGATTGCATCTTCGGGTGATAAAAGGAGGATAACCGCTATGGTTAAGACAGGTAAAACTTCTGACACTGGTTCAAGTTAGAAAACTATTGCATCTTCATCAAACATAAATCCTTCAAATGAGGATAAAAGAGTTGAATTATTTAACATAAGGATAACCTCTAAGCATACAAAGATAGATACAATGTTTTACAATGGATCACAAGCCAATCTAATATCTAAATATTTAGTTAAAAGTTTGGGTTTGGAAACACAGAATCATCCAAGACCTTACCCATTAGGATGGCTAAATAAATCAACTCAGATAAAAGTCATCAAACAGTGTCGATTAAGATTTTCCATTACAGCTAATTACATCGATGAAGTGGAATTAGATGTGGTTCCAGTAGACATATGTGGAGTTGTCTTAGGAAGTCCTTATCTTTATGATCATGATGCAGTGTTTTTCAGGAGAGAACATAAATATCACCTTAAAAAAGACGGGGTTGAATTTATTGTCAAGGCATATCAAAACAAAAATCACTTGAATTCAGTTAATGTTAATCAGATGAAGTGATTAATAAGTTCAACTAAAAGGTTTGCAGTCATGTGTGAAAAAGAACAACATAACCATCGACATGATGTTTGTTTAAGTTATGAGACTCAACTTAAAGATGGTTTGATTAAAGAGATAGAAACTATGCCAGTTCTATGTAAAACCAAACATCTTAATCATAAGCAGGGAATACAACATGAATTACAGTTTGTGCCTAAAGCTCCTCTTCCTAATATCAGAATGAATCAATTCAGTTTAAGTTTGGAACTTAACAGTTGTAGGGATACAGGTCAGTATTGGGGAAAGTCAATGTTCAATTTCTCTTGTATTGTGTCGCCATGTCATGTCTCGAACAATTTGGAAACCTCTTTTCAAGTGGAGAGGAAACCTATTTGTTTTCATATCAAAGCCTTTTCTAAAGCAGTGTTAAAATGTCTAAGGGAAACTTATACATCAGGGGAAAGTGCTAATCAATGGAAACATCATGTAATAAATGAAGGAAAAGTGATTCAAACAAATCAACAGCTAATTCAATACTTTCAGAATCCAACTAAGTTGCAGTGAATTTCACCTTACAGTTGGATAGGTTCATTGCAACAAGTTCACTTAGTAATCAGGCATCAGAAAAGTATGTTAAGTCAAATAGCTGGTTTGATGTCAAGAGTATCTTTGATTGTCTCTGTTATTCCGCAAAATAGATTGTTTATACATGTTGATGGTATTAAACAACATCCAGTAGAGACTGTTTTCAAAGATTGTGAATCACTAACTCATGGTTCTTCATGGAAAGAATTCAATTGCCATGTTGATAACAAGTTGTTTGCCCATCGTCGCAAGTTGTTCATATTGCAGATGGACGGAACATGTCACTGAATCAAAATGTGCCATGGCCAACATCATCAAAGTCATCACTTGCAGGTGATTGATCGAATGTATTGGTACATCGTCAGGTCAAGGTGGAAAGAGAGGGAGTTCTACCCTCATCGACTATTTGTTTAGTCAAACTTTTGTGGTCCAAAAGCTTTCAAGTGGAGAGGAATGATCCAGGAGGATTCTGTTGATTCAGTTGCACAAGTGTTCAAGTGTCATCGTCAGTGTTCAGTGTCGTCGTCAATTCAGTTCGGTGTCGTCAGCTTCCACAGTATTGGTTATGGATCAGGTTGTTCATGTAATGTTTATGGTTTTTCATGGCGTTCAAATGATATGGGTTTGTACCTCCCTGTCGACTTGTGTTCATCAACAGTTCCGCAAGGATTAGTCAATGACATGTGTCTTGTCATTCGACTCCCAGGATTTGGGATCGACATGGGTGTCGTTCGTGGCAGAGGTTCGATATGCATTTGGTTTCATCACATTGTGACAATATGTTGTACATGGGATTTTACAAACAAAATTTAATCCCTAATCCTAATCTACCAAATGCACTAACATTGCATATGTGTTAAAAAAACCTATGCCTAAGTCCTAATCTAACCATCGCATTCAAATGGTTATCAAACCTAAGCCTAAGTCTAAAACCTAATGCTAAACCTACCTAATCCAATCGAACTAAACATATAAATCCAAAACCTAGCTAAACTACCCTCGGCCTATGTTAACAATACAAAACATTACAAATAGACCATTACACAGCGAGTTGACCGCGCGGGCAGCCTAACCGCGTCGGAAACATGTGACCGGGCATTGTAAACCGTCAGAGTTTAGCCAACAGTCAGGCCTTGGCCACAGCGGAATGGGAAACCGCATCAAAGATGTTGGCATGTGAACGATGTTGTTAACCGTCAGGTTGTAATCAGTCGGAGTTAGCCGCAGTCTAAACTGACAACTGTAACCGCATCGGAAATATGGGACCAGGTGTATGGTTGACCGTTGGGGTCTCAGAACTGCAACCGCATCGGAGGTTAGCCGCTGGATAGTTGTCACATACGAGCAGTCAACGAACCCATCGTCGGAACCGCCGGAGAAGACTGCTAGGTGGCATCTGCTGGTTAGACCACCAGTGATCACATGGAAGTTGTTTCGCCTCCGCCCGATTAAGCTGACCGCCAACAGTTTATGGTTGTTCTAATGTTTATTTTGGGTTTTATTCGATATTTGTTAAAACAAACTTGTAAAGTCACTATGTGACACACCTAAGACTCATCCTAAAACCCTAAATTATACCTTCAAGTCAGTTGATGTATCCCAAACTGAGCAAAAGTGGTTATGATGCATCTAACCACTGTATAAATGAGCATTTGCAGACTTGTGAAGAGTTAGTGAGGATTTTGAGTGTTTTTGGAACTTGTCATGCAGACGCTGAGACAGAGAGGCGGTCGGTGTTTTGATCATATCTTGGGCATCTAGAATCATATTTGGAATCTGTAAGAAGTGTTGGAACGCTGGTTCAAAGAGCTTCCTGGTTACAGAGGTCAAAATTGCCTATGTGCAAGTTTAGTCTGACAGAATCACTGTGTAATCAACTCATTTTCATTCCTAATAAAAACGATCGCCCATCTTGAAAGTGGACCCGAAGACGTTGTCCATCAGGGATGAACTCCGTCATCACTCTCGCTATCTTGTATAACTGTGTTTTTACTGTTTTCACTTATGTTATGCATCTTTCTTGTGTTTAAACAGTTGTCGTAAAGTATTCTTCTCAAGCAGTTTTCCTCGATTTTCGTGCTTTGCGCTAACATTCAAATCATTAATGGTTAATCAATTCTACATCAGTTTAAGTCTATGATCACATTCAGATCATTGTATATCAAGGCTTTCCTCGGCGAAGGGGGGAATAAAAAGCACTGGGTTGTTCTTTTTTTTGGAGACAAAACCAACGCACCATAATCCATTGCAACAAAGTGGTATCAAAGTGTAAAAGCTCGTTAAGTGTAATAAATACGAAGGATATTGAAGAGTTGTAGACAGAGAAGGTTGAAGACAAATTTCAAATAAAGAAATTGAAGAGATTGCTTGCAGAGGAAGCAAAGACCACTGAGAAGGAGAACTTAGCCCAAGAGACCACAGAGAACAAGTCGAGAAGCAAAGATAGAGAAGACTACCCTCGAAGGAACAAGACTCAAAATATCACAGGAAGAAATTCCAACGAGGAGCAGGGCTAGAAAAGAGCTGAGATATTAAGATCTCAAAGGTGGAGAAATTAGCAAGCAATGGTCTGTCATTTTGTTAAATTTTAGCAAGAAGTTAACCCTTGCAAGTAGCAACAACAAGGGGGGATGTTGACTACAACAATACAAGTCATAGCAGAGAATCAATAATATTCTTAAAGAGAATGACAAAGAACCTTGCAACAAAAAGGCTACATAAGTAGATAAATGTTCCATTTGAAATTGGAAGCCCTCCATAAGAGAACAAGAGAGGTTCTCCAAAGGTAAGCAAGTGCACAAAAGCCAAGAGGGCAAGGAGTGCTTAAGAGATTCCAAATGATGGAACCAGAGGAATACCAATAGCCAAGGCTAAGGAGAAGCGGGTGAGGTATTGGGCGACAAGCAATGGAGAAGACTTGTTACAGGAGTTTCACTGCAACTCACAGTGAGCAAGAAGAAGCTCACGAGGAAGGAGGAAAGAAGATAACTATTGATGGGCATAGTCAAGGTTCTAAGAGAAGCCATAGTGGAAGGGAGAAGAAGGCAAAGATAAATGGCATGATTCAAAAGGAAATTGACAAGAAGATATTTGAGCTAAAGGAGAGACTCAATGTGGTGAAGATGTTACTAGCAAGAAAAGACCGGAGGCAAAGATTAGACTTGAGGAGGAAAGTCAATTTACCTATTAGACAAAAAGATTTTAAGAAGAAACCCCCTAAAGCCAGGAAGCTATGGAGGAAGGTGAAGCAACTATTAATTGTTCAGTTGAAGGAATACGAGCTCAAGGTGATCGAGCCCAAGAAAGAAGTTCACTATTGTGAACCAGAGAAAGGCATAGTCATTGGAAATGGGGAAGATGTTGAGGTGAGATCGTGTGAAAGTCTCATGGGCTGCATGGAGAGTCTAAAGCGCAAGAGGGAGCTACAATTAGAAGATGTTGATGAGACCCTGGATGAAGGTCTCATGGAAGGTCAACAAGAAGAGCTACTAGCAAATACACCAAAAGAGGCTAAATGGCCTTTTGTTTTTAAAGTTGGTGAATTTTATGTGAATGTGGACCAAAGGCATAGATAGAATGTCCAATAAAGAAAAGAAGGCACAGGAATGGCCTCTCAAAACCAAAAGCAAGCACAGAAGGAACCCCACAAACAGTTGACAGAGACAACCATGGTAGCAAATGAGAACAACGACGCTAAGGGGGAAGAACAACCCTCAAAGGGTATTATAAAAGGGAGCGAAATGATGGTGGAGATGAATAGTGGAGACTAAAAAGAGGTCTCATGGACTATGGGAAAAGTCAAGGATAACAAATGATGCTAGGAGCATTAACAAAGGCTCAAAGGCCTCGTGTTTTCAAAACTAGAAATAAGGATAATAGATTTAAGAATCAACATTCAGAATGCAAAACTGGAATCGGATGAAGGTGCAACTAAGAAGTATTACTAACAAACTGAAATAATTAAATAATTCCAATATAATTTCAAACAGAAAGTTTGAAATAATTCAATAATTTCAATATATTTGAAAAATAGTTAAATAATTTTAACATAATTTAACGGAAAGTTGGAAATAGTTAGACAATTTCAATACACATTAAAAATTTACATTCACTAAACTATTCATAATTTTCTAATATCTCAAAACAAAGATTCCCGTCTTACAACTTCAATTCTATCTAAATGGACAGTACGCCTGTTTATTTTAAATTTTATTTTTGTAAATTTTACAGATCTCAATGTGTGTCTACATATATGGATAAACTGTACTGATGAGAGAACCCTAGCCAACGATGGTTTTCTCATATGCGAACAGGTTTGTGCCTATTTTGACATCACATGAAAAACAGCTAGATGTCTATAACATCTGGAAATTTTATAAGAATTAAATTGTATGTATAGAACAGAACAGCGATTTGTATGCACTATACACGGGATATCAGAATTAAATTGTATGCATAGAACAGAACAGCGATTTGTATGCACTATACACAGGACAACAATAAATTGTATGGATAATCTCAGTTTAGAGTCCTAACTGAGAACAGAACAGCAACAAATAGCATGCACAATACAGCAATTTATATGCATATTTAAAATTTTGGGTCACAATATTCTGCTAGTTGAAATTCAGTGCCTAAAGGGGAGAATGAAATTCGATAACAGCCACAACAACAGTTACTGGAATGAGATTCGATAACAACAACATTTATGAGATCCAATAAACTTAATTGAGAGGAGAATGAGATTTAGTCCATTTACTATGCACAGAACAAGAAGACACCAATAACCCTCATAGGGATTAGGGCATTAACCGTTTAGGGTTTCCACTTTCAACAAGCAAGTACATGTGGGCATTAACATTTTTTTTAAAGAAAATGTGTTTTGGGATCCACGTGCTCTGGGCACTGGCCTCAGGATACATTTCCCCGACAGCTCTAGGTCAATTCAAAATTCGGTAGACGTTTCAAGTGCAGTCCCGTCTTCTTTGCCAAAAGGCTTCAGCATCACTCACATACATATATATTCATGTCATGTTGGGAACTGCCATTATCTGATGGATAAAATGAATAACAGAGCATAGAATCCCAAAACATGAGGAATATTGGTTTTTCAAAACTTCACATGCCACCATTGCAGTGGAATCTAATTTGTGACAACCAACAAAATTGACATGGACTTCTCGGGCGAACAAATGGTATTTAATTTCCATTCCTAACAAATTTTCGTCTCCAGTACAAGTTCGGATCTTCAATTCAATTTCTCGTCCATCTGATGGTTCATTGTGTCCATTTTAACCTTATTTGGCTTATAGCATTTTTTAAAGCCACAATATCTTTTGAGTGTATGTGTTGTGCCTTGCTTTCCAAAATAACTGCAGAGAAAGGCTTGCTCAAAACGATTGAGAATTTTCTCTGAAATTAAAGTACCCTCCACATAATACCATGCGCATTTTATGGGCTAAAATAGTAGGGAACGAAAAAAATGGACCCGGTCTATTTACTCCTAATCAATTGGGCATGTTGAACTAAAATATCGAAAATTCATATGCAAAACAAATAAAAGATTAAATTAGATACTCTGGCATCCTCTCAAAACACCAATATTTTCGATTCAGGTAGAAACATCCACAATCAAATAAGAGATTAAATTAGATACTCTGGCATCCTCTCAAAACACCAATATTTTCGATTCAGGTAGAAACATCCACAATCAAATAAAAGATTAAATTAGATACTCTGGCATCCTCTCAAAACACCAATATTTTCGATTCAGGTAGAAACATCCACAATCAACTCCAGGACATCATTCATATCTGGACTGCAATAAAAATTGCGAATGGGATTTGTGGCTAATGGTGAGTTAGATTTCCTCATTGGCGTACCACAGCAAAAGTGTTGTTAGAATGTTAATTTAAAATCCTCTCTAAGAGAAGTAGGTTATGTAGTACTCATAAGTAGCAATCAAATTGAGCAAGAAAAGCTCTCTCGTAGCTGAGATGTCCTGTTACTGGTTCATGAATATTCTTCAGCATACCCATAGATAAGATATTATTGTGGCACTGCCTCAAGCAACAAACGAAATAAAAAATAATGCTTACATTTTTTAATCTTCCCCTACCTGAACACTGTCAACAACACACTGATCACCAACCTCTAAGGGATGCATAGTGAATATGAATGTGATTGTTTCAAATATCCTTTTGTTAGGTGTTCCTGAACATGGAGTCTTCTAACACCAACTGAGATGATACTAGTACAATAAGGTGGATAGTGGAAATCCCCAAAACAACACGAATGACCATTATGGAAATCTCCAGAACAAAAATAATGGCAATTATTATAATCACAATGACAATTGTCTTTGAAGTATGGTGCAACTGATCAACTACGATGGGCCAATGACTTCCTTTCTACATAAATATTCACCTGATAGTGAAGTCAAAAACATGTTTGTTGAGAGGTTGAAGAATTGCTTGCAAGTCTCCCACTAAAAACAGTGTTCGTTGCCAATAGACTTGTGGGTATTGACATTGTAGCAATCCCCGAGTTCTAAATAAAAAAACAGTGGGATCGTTTATATATCTAATCTAGTTATTAGCCCAGTAAGCTCTGCAGAACAGTATCGTCAAAACATTGGGCACTTAGGATCACCAAATTCATGGAAGCACAATGGAGGGAACTTTAAGAACAAAATTTAAAATGCATAGCACCCAATCCAATTCTTAACAGAAGAATTTTTTATCTTGCCAGTGTCAATAGCTCCCACAGAGTGCTAAAAGAGCCACCTCACTCTTCTTTGGGAATCTCAAAAGGTCTTCTTCCTCTATAGGCCTATAAGAATCTCAAAAGGTCATCTTTCTCTATATGCCTATACGATATGCAATCCCAATAAAATAAAGAAGTATACCAGACTCGAAAGAAGAAAGCAACAAATGCATCAATGATGGGGGTATGCAAAAAGGACACCAATGTATCCTTACCTGGCCCCTGCCTTAGAAGCATTTTTAGGAAAGCTCTTTGCTACAAATTTTGTTAACAATTCATTTGCAATGTCAATGTCTGTATTATGATGGTTCACCTTGTACAGTTGTTCAACATTAATGACATTGAAGCTTACTTAATACTGTTAGGGAAAACCAAACATTGAAGAGTTAAAACATAGTAGACAGGTTTCTCTTAAATAAGTTATATTGATGAATGTTTACATATGATGCCTTCAACAAATCATGAATGGATGCCGAAGACTGCCGTGACAAGCTTGAAGGCTTTTTTTGATAAGCCTGAAGACTTTTTTTATTGGCAAATCTCTTCTAGAATACCGAAGGTGATCATGCTTTCTGAACCTATTTTCTCAAAATCCTGGAAACTTTTCTTGACTGGCAACGTCTCTTATTAAAATGCAAAGGTGATCATGAATTCTTAACTTATTTTCTCTGTCCACCTCCAGGAGAAACCGTTTTCTCAGTTCTGAGATCCCAAAAGTTTTTTCCGCCTTGTTTCATTCCATATTTTTATGGTCTTATATCTGTCTTCTCATAACAAAATGTCAATCTATCCAGATGATCTTCCCAGTAAGATTTGCCATTTTCTCAACAAAAGAGTAGCTCTTAAATACTTTTAAAGATTAAGACAACACATCACATGCCATTAAGAGCTCATCTACCTGATATTCAAATCCTCGGTGTAAATGATGCTGAAATAAGGCAGGAAAGCAAAAGAGCTCTACAGAGTATTCTCTATTTAGCCATGCCAGTTTATAAATTAATGATTCCCAATCCCTAAGCTTGTGAGAACATGCTAGTCACTAGATGTAACCAAAATTGAGTTCTTTGGCAAAGTACCTTCATTGACAAAAATGCATCTCGCTCGTTGACATGATCTACATCATCTAAAAATTATGAGGGCATGGCCAGATTTAAGATGTTTTTAAGCATCTCTGTAACTTAATCAATATGATCAATTTGTCAATCCAACTTCATCGAACTCTTTAAAAATGAACCAGACCCGGGATCCACAGTAATTTGAATTTTTTTTTTAAATTCTTTTAAGACTATTGTCTTTTCTACTCCACCCAAGCCCGCCATTCACACAAACTCAACTTTCATGCTTTATTGCTACTAGGAAAATGTTCCTCAAAATTTAGCCACATTGACGGGTGATCGCTTAGCATTTTTCATCATGCATTAAATAACCCTGCCCATTAATTTCGCATCGTGACTAATCAGTCTACCAAACACACATTACCTAAAGTATTTGTGCATATTAGCTTAGAATAGAGAGTAGGTTGAAAAATCATCAAAAAAACTAAATTGAAATTAAAATTAAAATTAACCATTTAAGCCTAACACTTATACGCACTGGACTGCTTAAAAAATCAAAACCTAGAGCACATCTATAATAATAGATAATACAATCAGTATAGATCTATCTCCACAAACATATCAATACAATCCATATAGATCCATCTACATAAAAGTTTGTAGTGCTTAAAGATCCAATATGGTCTATCAATACAAATCTATTTTCACAAAAAGTTACCATGCTTAATAGATCTGTGTATAAATACAACTTAAGAGTTATACAGAAAGAAATACAGGGCTAACCCATTACACACTTTGACGTGAAAGCCACAAGAAAGATGTCAAAGAGGTCAGCTCACCAATTTTCAAGTTTATGGGACATCGCCTTTTCTTTTTAGGAATTTGCGATGCTTGAGCATACTATCAGTCCATCAATATCTATCCGCCAGATATCAAAAAAATTGAAAATGCCAAAGAGGCCAACTCACCAATTTTCAAGTTTATGGGGCATCGCTTTCTTTTTATGAGTTTGCGATGCTTGAGCATACTGTCAGTCCATCAATGTCTATCCGCCAGATATCAAAAAAATTGACACCATAAAAGATTGGAATAATGGTATGAGGATGAGTTCATGCAGACACAGACAGGAAGACCATTGCTAGATTACATAAATGATTGGAATAATGGCGCTTTCAATCTGAAGAGTTAAGTTTTCACCTTCATACAATTCCTAGTAGTCGATAAAAGCTCACGATCCATGGAAAATAAGCCGGCGGTAGAGATGGCTTGCGACTGTGTTCTTGACATCTCGACCACGATAAAAAAAACTAGCTATGGTTGTAGAGATATGCGGCGGAGGTTGAGGCAGACGCAGAGGCAGATGATGCGCCATATGTAAATGCACAATGGGAATTAGGAGGAACCGAAACCCTTTGAATCTCGATTTTAGCCGCAGCCATTGGATCCCGATGGGGAAGAGGGTTGGAACGCTTTCGTGACAGTGCAAATAACGAAGGGAGGAGATCACGTGGAGGTTTACAGAAAATCAGAGACCATTGCGATGGAAGGGACTCAGAGACCATTGCGAAAGAAGGGGCTCGGAAGGAAGGGAGAAGACCAGGAAATCTAGGTTAGAAAAACAGATATATAATTCCCAATGTAGATACGTATATAAGTGTATGCGCGCGGTTCAAAAACTGGGATACAGGGTGATCACATCGCACGGTTAATCTGGCGGCTTCACCTCTCTATTCCAATCAAAATTTGGTCAGAATTTCCAATTGGATGAAAAACTGAGACTTCAGCTTTCAAATACATAAGGATTTGACTTACTTTTCTCAACGTTTTCTAGGAATCTATATATGTTTTCAAAGAAAAGTGTTTAAATGTAATTATATTATAAATGATTACAAATATTATAAAATTATAATAAAGAGGTAAAAAGTCTTAACCATTTGAATTTTTAGATAGTTATACTTTTAACCATTATTCAATGGTTGTATTTGAATTTTTTTTGATATTATATTTTTATTATGAGAGGAGGATGGATGTAAATTGTTGTTACTATTTAAAGTTGAAGAATTATCATTATTTTTAGGTATGATTTTATGTTTATTTTGTAATTTAAATTGATATAGTTTTATTATTTTATTGGTATATTTATTATTTTAAATGTTGTTTAATGATTATGAATTTATTTTAACTATGAATTTATTAAGGTTAAGAGTAATTAAATCTCAAATCTTTTAAGGTGTAAATGTTTTTTCAAGTTTTATTTTAAAAAATAGGTTTTTTTTGTTTAGATGCTTCGTAAATCTACAGTTAAGATGGATCTATGTCTATAGGCAGAGTGAATACTTCCACACTATCATACCCATGGTTGCCAAAATCAATACTTGTACACTATCGATTTGTATTGGCAACTGAAATCTCTGTTGGGGAAAGTCTTGCTTGAAAGAAATGATGGGAAGAGTGAAATTTTGTTGTAGTTAGATGATATCCAACTACAATTGAAAGACATGGACAATAGGCTTGCCCTTATAGAGGCATGCTTCACTCCAGGTTAGAGACCAAGTTTCGATAGCCCAACAAAGTCAGTGCTCGTTGAGGTGGATGCCTTGAGTTCTTCTTAGTCTTCAATATGTCCAATTACTCTTTGTTATTTGGCTGATCTGTAATGCAAACTTGAAGGTTACGATAAAATTGCAAGTGAATTTTTTATGTATTGTAGGTAATGGATCACTTTGCAAAACACATAAAATTATGGTTTTTAAACTTAGTTAACAACATAAAATAGAGACAATAGACCATATCAGAAACACATAACAACAAAAATGATAAAGGAGTTCACCCCTCTCCTCAGATACATCTCCTGATCCAACTTCCAATGGTGGGCCTCTTTCATTAAGTGGTCAAATTTATGTTTACATGGATTTACATTGCTTAGAATGTAAATATTATGTCTCCAGTGGCTTCAGAATTATCAAAAACCTCCATCTAAGCTCTTTTTGCACCTCATTTGGCCAAAAGTTGATAAAGTTTTGTTTTTCCCAAGTTTTTTTCAATTTTCCACAGCTAATTGTCTTACAATTTGACCCAAACCTGGATTGAGCACCCCAAACTCGGAACCGGCACACAATTTCGACCTACAATCATGCCCGATAGTGCAAATTATCAGACGTTTTAAATGCCCTCTAACGCCCACTTTCCGAAAATCTGGGTCGTATAGGGGCCACGTACCCAAGGGTTGGGGTTAACTACCTACCCACATCGGTCAGCCCCCAACAAACTTGGCACTTGGTCACGACGGGCACATAAAACCCAGAGCTTGGGCCTAAATTTGTGCGCACCTTAACTATTGGGTTATGGTCATATATGCGGCTATGTGGCCTAGGGCTGGCCCCCTCTATGCACGCCTAGGGGTTGGCCCCCTCCACTACCTTTGCCAAGGTTTTTGGTTGTATGCGCGTTGGGTTGTGACTTGGGGCTGGCACTAAGCCCTAGCCCTTGGTACCGCCCCTTGGTTCTTTTGGGCGCGGTGACCAGGGCTAGGGCTTAGCCCCGACCCAACCCCAAACAATAAAATGTGCCAATGTTAAATGGAATGCGGTCGCGTATAGGGTTAAGACATGAGTTGTGTTGTAGTGGTGTTATGACTTGTTGCTTGGTGAGAGGTTTTGTGTTCAACCTAGGTGCAGTCCCTTTGACCCTTAACAAAATTTTAAAATGCCACATCGCAGCCATTCATTGGCCCACGTGGCTCTCAACCATTGGACCTCAAATAACCCAATCAACCTATAAAAATAACAATATAAAATTCGAACCAATCAAAATGCAACAGAAATTGACCAATAAGATGGGGACACTTGGCAAGATCTCAATGGTCCTAAAAATCCAGTCAGCCTACCTTGTCACCCTGCCCAGTCAACGTACGGACTGCATAGTCAGCGTACCTACAACCCATCTGCAATTTTTTTCCCTGTTTTGGAAAATGATCAGAATATGATATTGGGAGCATACAATATCAGTTTTGAGCAATTCAAGTTGCGTTGGATTTAGGTCATCGATATCCACACACTGGTACAAGTTTCGAGCACTTTTGGACACTTTGAATTTTGAGCACTTTACGATCCCCTGGATCATTGGCTTCCTAGTTTCTATGGGCATCTTTAAGTTGTTAAGTTTGCATACATATATTTTTTTGAAACTTTCAACTATAGACTTAGGTCTTTTATTATTTTGAACATGGAAATAATCTCAATACAATATACTTTATTTTTCTAATGGCTTGGTTTGTCCAATAATAAGAAATAGATAGAGGTAAAACATACACATAATGGTTTTTATAATAGGAAAATGAAATATATATATATATATAGAGAGAGAGAGAGAGACTTGATGCACATGGGTTTGAACATTGATTCTTATGTTTTACATAATACTTTAGAATTGGTGATTTCCAATGGAACTTCCCCTATGCAAAATTGTTATTTCATCTTATTTAAACTATATATATATATATATATATATAATTTCATATTATAAATTTCAGAACTAGAATTTTGTTGAACACAACAAAGCCCGTTGAATTTTAAAAGATATTAACCAATTATCTACTTCATAAATCTAAATAATTTAATATAGAAGACAAACTTTGTATTATTCATGATAATCATATGTTTTAAATGTGTATAAATTCCATTATAATCTTCATTACATTATATATTTGAAATAATATATTACACCCGCACACATATATTACAAATGTTATATAATAAGGAAAGTGGATTGAAACAAATTATATTCTTTTAGTTGAATAAATATGTGAGATGACAACTGTAGGAAAAAACTTGTGGCAAAACTTTGGATGGATCTGTAAGGTTTCAATTGTTGAATAAAAAAGGTACAGATAACATAAGACTACTTATAGAAAGTAATAGATTAATACATTGCCCAAAATAAGCCAAATGTCCCCTGAGATCATATGGTGTTGTTGTAGCGCCTACAACCACCCTCCAAAATTTTTCCTTAGCTTGCTTTGGAGCCTCCCTACCAACCTTCACAGCAGCTTGCCTTGCTTCGTCAAGTCCTAAGCTTCAGTGTCTTTCTTGCTCAAAGGTAGCCTGTCGATCACAGTAATATTTTCCCTTCATAAGTTGCTCACCCGGACTTGGTCCAACTGCAGGGTGAGCATCTTCCCCTTGAAAATTGTGAATTTATGGAGGGCAACCAACCTTCCCTCCAGAAATTGCACAATCCTCTCTGACAGCCTGTTGGGCTCCAGGATTGCGTAATCTTGTCAGCCAACCCTCCCAGAAGGATTTGTGCAAATTTTCCCAGTAGCAGGCTGTTCAGCCCAAGATTTGTGCAAATCTGGGTAGCAGTCAGCTGCTCAGCCCAAAAATTGTGTAAATCTCCTGGGCACCCAACCATAAATGCGCATTTTTCTCCAACAATCAAGTAGTCTCTTGCATGTGCAGCTGAGTTGACCGGTTCCCTCCGGGACTGAGCAAAACAGACTTGCATGCATGGGCTATTTCTCCCAAGGAAACATGCAAAGGCATCCCTTGTTTCAGGGATCTATGTTTAGCAGTTGGAGATTACATGCAAGGAACAATTCGAAAACCTCCCTCCAAGTGTCGCTTCCCCTAGATTTGTGGCATGCACATCACAACCTTGATGTTATCAAAACTCATCAACTAGACACTGCAGAGCTCATTCCTCACATCAACCTTGTAGCTCTGACATCCCACATCACATCTAGGAGCAGTCGGCACATTCAACTCAGTTGTTTTCGAGTAAGCTCGCTTCCCATGCCTTGTGCTGCATTTCTGTCGCTTTTTGTGTATTTTCTTGTGTGAGTGTTGTTTGCTTGATTTCTTTGAACAGATGTTGTCATTTACATGTATTCTAGCTTGTCCTAGCTCTATTTCAATCTGCGTTGCTATCTCACTGTTGTCGCATGCATGAAACTGTTTTGCACAGACGTTCGCCCAACCGGTGAACAGCCTCACCGACATGCATGTTGATATGTTGGTTGAATCTTCCATTCATGTTTTGCATGCAATGTTTATCACTTCTGCTATCACTTAGTGTCACCATGCATTCACTGACTTACTTGCTTTCAGTTTCCCATCAGTGAGTCGAGCCAACCTTGGCCCCGGCTCTACTTTCACCAAGGCTGCATTGCGCAATCTGGGAAAGGAAGGCTCACCTTTCTCTCCATATTTGCACATTCCTACCCAACACTGACCTCCGGGATTGTTTTGCGCATTTCTGGAGGACAATGGCTGCTTGGCTCAAGAAATTGCGCAAATCTGTCCCTGGGCCAGCAATCCTTCCCAGCTAGAATTGCACAATGCGCAATCCCAGCAGTCAACAAGTAGACTAGACTGTGCATTACACAGTTCCATCAGTCAGTCAGTCTCTCAGTAGCCCGGACTGTGCCTTGTGCAGTCTTGGCAGTCGATCTCCCGACTTCCCGGCTGAAATTGCGCAACCTTCATGATCATTCACCTATGTATGTTGCAAGTCAATTCTCATGTTCATTTTGATTTTCCACTGATAGATTGCTTGCTATGAGTGTTTCCATGTCTCTAGGTATCGCTGGTGTTCATCTGCCTCTCAGCAGTACAGGTAAAATGGCTTCTAGGAGAGCAAAGACAAAGACACCGTTCATATCATGTTTAGGGATACAATCGATCAAGTGTCTATGAGCTTGCCTACTCACGAAGACATCAAGTTGTTCATGGACAAGGACATCAAGCAGCAGCATCACAACGAGCAACATCATGAACATCAGCTAAAGGTAGCATACTGAATGCAGCGAATGAAGCGAACGCAACGAATGCAAGAGGAAGGTTGTTGACAACATAGAGGCAGAGCAAAGTTGCAAGATCAAGCAGACCCACTAATAATGAAAGCAATTTTGGAGACTCATTCTATGAAGTGACGGTGCGACATGAAGATCGTGCGAAGGCAGAATATGGAACAAAGAAGGAGTTGCATGTGCTGAAGCAGCAACTTAGGAAGAACATGAAGCTACACAGATAGTCCAATGAGTTGCAGCAGGAACAGGAATAGCAGTGGGCACAACATGCACTCACGGATGAAACTGCGCCAGTACAAGTTAAGGATCCATCCCAGCAACTGACATAGAGCAAACATGGTGAGCAGTGTTGTTGATCGCATGCAAAGGATCCAGCAACATGCATGTCATTGAGCGCACGCATGCAATCCAACCCATTCAACACACTCACCAAGGTGAAGACAAGAAGTAAGTCCAATTGGGGCTGAACATGCACTTCAACAAGTTGATGTGCATGACCACCAGCACACACTTGAAGATCAGCACGGACACTATGCATCAGTGTGTTGCCAGTTCAACCGTACCCAAGAAGACCATGCGCATGTTAGCAGACGAGTTGGATGAAGGGGTTGAACCAATGCACCGGTTGCAACAGAGGCAAGAGTTCACTTCAGCAAGATGTCACCATGAGGTACATGCACACCATCACGGATGACCAAGCTTGGCATCAGCTCACCAGATTCACCATCACAAGTATGTCAAAGAGTTGGTCTCACCATAGCGGACCGAGTGTCAGTGATGTCTTGCAAGGCTTGCTCAAGCCATGTTGTCTCACATGAGTACATGTGCATTGTAATGTTGAGTCATGTCAAGTGTAAGTCGAGTGTCAACAGTTGGATGTAACAATCATAGAGTAGGTGAAGAGTCATGAGGGTAGTTGAACTGTCACAAAGGGGAATGTCAAGGGTCACCCCACCCTTTGCTATAAATAGTCCCTCATAACTCATTGTAAAGGCTTTTGTTCAACCAAGCTTCTGCTAAGACTATCTTGAAGAAGACTTGGACAGTATTGTAACGCGCCTTGGCTTCTCCACTGCACGGAGCTAGTACATCTCTTTGGAGGAGCAAGCGGATGTGGCTGTAACGTTCCACTGTTGGGGCTAGCAGGTTTACATGGTGTATTGTATGATTGTGACTTACACTTCTTTAATAATAAGAGTCAGCACATTTTCATGCATATGTTGTTATTGTAGTTGGATTGTTCTGGTTGCCTTAATGATATATGTTGTTTAACTTATGTACTTGTATATGAACTGATTTGTATGCAATTATATGAATCTTGTTGTTAATGTGTTGCATATGTTGTTAATGTTTTCACCGTCGGTGTCAACTACTCTGTCGGATATCATACAGACCTTTCTCATGAACCTTGCTATATCAACCATCACACTCGTCTCAGACTGATCCGTGAGTGTTGTTTGTGTTATCTTACCTTGTTGTTGTGAATTTTGCATTCGAGCGGACTGCTCTGCCGAAAGACGTGCATGTCCTTTGTGTGGTGTGTTCCTAGCCGAGTTGGGACTGATCCCTTTCAACCTAGAACTCACCTTTGCCTTCCTCTCCCTTCGAAGTGTTGGAACCTCTCGTACACATTCCTTGACTCTCTGCATCAGTCACACCCTTGCTACTGACAGAGTTATCTTACTTGGCTCTGTGTGACATCGTGGTCAAGGAATTAACTTACGACCCACTGCTAGGACTCCTACATCAAATGGTCTAAGGTCTAATTGAGACTTCTTACCGGAGAGATCCCCTCGACATGTTGGTGAGTCCAGCACTGTCAAAATTTCTGGCGCTAGAAGGAGGACCTGATGACAAGCAGTGTCCTCTCATCCAGTTTTGAACCTTTGCATATCTTTCATGGAGTCTTGCATTCTTCTTCCCTCGAGGTGTTTTTCAAATCGTGAAGATGTCTCCATCTCGGGGAAACTTTTCAATCTCTTATCCACTCACACGTATGATGGTGAAGGCGAAGTGGCTTGGCCTGAGCACTTACATAACTTTCTTTCCATGATTTATGAGGAAGATGAGTTTACTGACGAATAGGTCAGGTTGTTGCTTGCATACACACTTAGTAAATCTCCATTTCGTTGGCATGTAAGCACTTCTGTGATCTTATTGAAGACATGTTCTATCACATTGATCCAGACCATATTGATTGGAAATTGTTACAACAACGGAGGGCTCTGCATGAATCCATTATTGATTTTTGGCAGCGCTTCTGTGACTTGCAGTTTAAATCTCCGAGGAGCCAGATGAAGTTCGCATATCTTTGGGACCGGTTCGAGTATTGACTTAAGAAATCTGCCCGTCCCAAGGGAAAGCTTGATGTCAAGCCTCATTCAACCTTCTTCGTTGATGGAACTGTGCAATCCCATGTGGGAGAAGGTACTGTCTCAACGGATTGTTCGCCTCCCTCTCATTCAACAGTTCCACCATCGCCTAGTGATGCTGGGGATCATGTTCGCACATCTGCTCATCCTTCACACCCTCCCAACATCACTCCACTCAACTTTCGCGCAGAGTTGGTTGTGAGTCCTTCAAGTTCCCATATGCATTTTTTTCTTTGACCTCCGTCTTTGCACTCAGGTGTTCCTCCGGATGATGTTGTCTTGTGTTTGTCCATTCCAGACTCTTCACTTGTTGTGAACGAGGAACAACCCACTGACGAAGTTGGTGTTTCACAACCAACATGCGTTGTCATTCATGAAGAGTATGAGTGGGAGCTTGAACATCAACACTCGGCAAAGGATGACTCCCTTCCATTTGAGTCCCCTTCGTTCTTTCCTAACTTCTTTGGTGAACCTGCCATCCATGATTTTGCATGTGTGTCTTCATCCACGGATGCACCCATTGTTGATTGCTCGCAGGACTCACCGGATGCTAGTCCATCATTCGACAACGGAGAGGATAAGTTGTTCATTGAAGATCCACTTGATCCTTCATCTGTCTTTTCCCGAAATACAGAGGATGCTTTTGTTCACTTTTCATCTACCCCTCTGTTTGATTCATCTGATCATGAGGATGCCGAAGAATTCATTGATTTTTCTAATCGTGGCGGTCGTGATCCATTTGCTTCCATTTTTTATCACGATCATGAATCTATCGCAATTGATCTTTCGAAGCCATTGGTTTATGATGATCTACCTGATGATGAAATTGAGACACCCAAGACTGTCAAGACACTTCAGCCTGAGCTAATGGTTATGTCAAGCCCTCGCTCTCTTGGGTCAGTCTCATTTCCGATCATGAAATTGTTCAACCACCCAAGGCTCCTCATCACTTGTCTGTATGCATTGAAGATCCATCTCACACACAGATCACACTTCCTCCACTCGAATTGCACGATCCCATTGCTCATGCATTGGAGGAGTCTTACATTGCCAGCACTCGTACGCGATGCAAATTATCTTTGTTTCTTTCGTTTGCTTGCATGTCTGATTCAAGAGTGTGCTTTTGCTTCAAAGTTGCACGTAGTGTCACACAACACCATGATAAGTCCACGAATTGTCCATCACACACACGCACTCACTTATTTCCCGTGGGCACTTTGAAACATGAAGTGTGGCTGTCTTCACTGTTATATCTTTCTTGTTTGCTTGTTGGCACAACTAGGTTACTCGCGGACCAAGCCTTCACCAACATGGGTCTACCAATGTGCCAGTGGCTGCATTGGAAATATCACTTCACGTGATCAGGCCCATGCACCGTTGGTGTAGGAGTAGGAGTAGTGTTTGCTTTCAGTTGTTTGCTTGCATGCTTGTTTGCTTACATGCTTTGTTTGCTTGTTTGTTTGCTTGCTTCGCTTTCGTTTTTTATTCTGCTTTTGCTTTGCTTTGTTGATTGATTATTTCGTTCGCTCATTTTTTTCGTAGGTTAGTTGGCATGAAACCATGTATGACTCTTGAAACGAGCTTGGTGAAGTACAAGAGGTCTTATACATCTATCACTACTTGGTTATCTGTCATCTTGCCTCCGTATGATTAGCTTGTTACTTTTAGTCCATGATACATCGAAGGAAAATATGTATTGTTCGAAGCGAACCTTGGTGAAAACACAACGCTTGCGCGCTAACTAGTGTCATCTTCTCTAGTCGGTTGTTTTTGGGTTTACCCTTGTCAACTCAGTCAAGTAGAGCAAGGAGAGAGGGAAAAACCTTAACAAGCACGTCAGAGATACAATAAACTACTTCTCTGCTGGAACAACCTCTTCCTCTCCCTTCGAAGTGTTGGAACCTCTCATACACATTCCTTGACTCTCTACATCATTCACAACCTTGCTACTAACAGAGTTACCTTACGTGACATTGCGGTCAAGGCATTACCTTACGACCCATTGTTGGGACTCCTACTCCAAGTAGTCTGAGGTCTAATTGGGACTTCTTACCGAGGAGATCCCCTTGACATGTTGGCGGGTCCAGCACCATCAACAGGTGCTTTACTTGCTTCCTATGCAAATACAAAAGTTCCAACTTTTACAAGATAGTATAAAAGTAGTCCTCTTTGTATGTTAATATTGACATTCACCATTGCGTAAGTTTTTTTCCTTTTCACCATCTTGAAGATGGAATTTGTCAAAAATACACAATGATTATTGTACAGGGATCATAAACTTCTTAAGTATATAGCTCATTCCATTTTGGATTCAAGGTATCAATACAAGTCCTTGTGCAAACAAATTTGTGTCCGTGTTTTGCAATGCACCAGTGAGCATTTGTTGTGCCTCACCCACATTTGATCTTCCTAGGAAGCAAGTTTTGAGAGCTCAAAACCCCAATTTACAAAATACCAATGTAAGGCTTCCAAAGATGCTTGTGAGTCAGCCTCAGATGTTCTTGTAAGACTTTGAGCCTTTTCCCATATAAGAGTTCAAAAGAAAGTTCTAAGAGTTTAAGATCCCAATTTGTAAAATACCAATGTAAGGCTTCCAAAGATGTGTGTGAGTTGATCTTAGATGAAAATGTTTAGGTTTGAACAATTATTAGTACAATGCTCCACAAAAATGTGCCTACAAATATATCAATATGTAGATTCTTCCTTTACCACTAAATTATAGCTTACTATACATTCATCTTTGTCATGCTACATTCCATGCATTGCATTTGCATGTAGTCATGATGAAGGTGATGATTTGGCCATCTCATATATTATAATTGGTATGAGAAGAAGGCTCGTGGTAGTGGAAAGTGATACATTGCCCCCTCCAATCATAATATGCTCCAAATACACATGGCAGTATAATATGAGAAGGTTACTATAAGGCATTAAATTTATTATCCAATCAAAAGTTTAAACAATAATTTTTCTTATACTATTGAGTTTTCAAAGTTAAACATTATGTATTGGACAGGCCAAAGGTGAATGGATTAATATAGTCCCGCTTTGACATATATGTGACATTATTGAAATATGAAGTAATGGAAATAAATGGAAATGATATTCATTAAAATTTGAAGATGGAGATAAAACATGACCAAATGAAATTCATTGATTTAATAAAAAGTCATCTAAATGAAAAATTAATAATAGTAATAATAACTACACAATTTTTAATGGGTAAACGATAAATGAAAATGGGTAATGAAACCTAAAAGAAGACTAACTTAAAAAAAATTATAAGCACTTTATGGATAAATTTAAAAATAACTATATATGTATATGTATATATGAAACTATTTGAATAGTACAATATTAAAAGCAACATCATTCATAGTTGTGAAATGGCAGGTGTGGGCCATTCCAACGATAAAAAATTTAGGCCAAACATGCAAGTATCGATTGCTTTTTCATCTTTGTAAGTAAATGGAGAAGTCACTGCATCCTTTGTGAAATGCTCTATAGTGTTAATGGAAAGGATGAAATTGTTTTTTTTTTTTTTTAATTTCTTGATTGTAGTGTAATTGTCTTAAGTTAGAAGTAATATAGATTTATTTTAACTTTAGATTTACCTAGTTTCGAGATGGATAAAATATTTCTACATGCACTATCTTTTTGAGTGCAAAATTTGAGGAAATGTTTGCACCTCAAGACATTTGATCACTCTCGATGCTTGATCGTTTCGTAGTTAAGATAGATCTATGCTAGTTCCTAATAATATTATTTTTATTTATATTAGATCTATGTTGGTTCCTAATAATATTATTTATATTTATATAAATTTCACATCTTTATATATAGAAATATTATTGTTTTTAATTTTATTAAAACCTTGATACATATAGTTACATACATATACACTTGGTATTTTTCTTTAACATGCTTTACAATTTTTTTAACTTAATTTTTTAATGTGATATGCGTAGACATATAGCTTAAAAAATTAGTTTATTGTAAATATTTTTTTTTTTTTGCTTGTTAAGACTAACCTACGCACCCACAGGGATTTGAACCGGTGACCTATCGCAAGGAGTGCCTTAACAGCGCACCCATTCACCGTCAATCCAAAGCCCCGTGGGCAGTTTATTGTAAATATTAAGTTTTGATATCATTATTAATTAAATTCAAATATGAAGTTCTCAGGTGTAAGGGTTACGGATATGAACCATTCTATTAATTTATATGGTAAAATGTATCTCTCTCTCTCTCTCTCTCTATATATATATATATATATATATATATATATATATTCTAACTAATAGATGAAATGACCTTTTTCAGAGCTTATTTCTACTTAATTTTAACCAAGAAACACTAAGAGTTTTAAAAACTTGTGTTTAAGATGTTTAATCTGTAGAATTCAAGTGCTCCAAGAGTTTTTCAAGGTGCTAAATCTATTTATGCAATCAACAATGTATTTTAAACAACAAAAACTTACAATCTTGCTTGAAATTGTATCAGTGAATTCCAATGGAAAAAGTCAATTCGTCTATAAGTTAAACAACAATCTAACATATAGATGTAATAACTCTTTTGTTGTTGTCTAACTTATAAACTAAATGACTCTTTTCATCGGAATTTGTTGATACAATTTCAAGCAAGATTTCGATTTTTTGTTGTTTAAAATACATTTTTGAATGCATAAATAGATTCAACACCCGAAAAAACTCCCGGGACACTTTCGCGCAGTCTAATTAATAGAAGAAATTAAAATTTTCAAGGCATATTTTCTAGTTAATTTTAACAAAAATGTGACAAAGATTTTTAAAAACTCTCTCTCTCTCTCTCTACACACACACACACACACACACACGTAGTCTAACTAATTGACGAAATGACCTTTTTCAGAGCTTGTTTCTACTTAATTTTAACCAAGAAACACTAGATAATTTTAAAAACTTGTGTTTAAGATGTTTAATCTGTATAATTCAAGTGCCCCAAGAGTTTTTCAAGATGTTAAATCTATTTATGCAATCAAAAATGTATTTTAAACAACAAAAAATTACAATCTTACTTGAAATTGTATCGGTGAATTCCAATTAAAAAATCAATTTCGTCTATAATTTAAACAACAATCTAGCTTATAGATGAAATGACTTTTTTATGTTGTCTAACTTATAGACTAAATGACTTTTTTCATCGGAATCTGGTGATACAATTTCAAGCAAGATTTTTAATTTTTTTTGTTTAAAATACATTTTTGAATGCATAAATAGATTCAATACCTGAAAAAACTCCCAAGGCACTTTCGCATAGTCTAACTAATAGATGAAATGACATTTTTCAGGGCATATTTTCTAGTTAATTTTAACAAAAATCCGACAAAGAATTTTAAAAACTTGAGTTTAAGTTTTTTAATATATGGAGTTCGAGTGCCCCAAGGGTTTTTCAAGGAGCTGAATCTATTTATGCATTCAAAAATGTATTTTAAACAACAAAAATCACAATCCTGCTTGAAATTGTATTGTCGGATTAAGTTGAAAAAGGTCATTTCATCTATAAGTTAGAATATATATATATATATATATATATATATATATATTACCAATTTAAATTAAAAATAAAAATAAAAAAATCCCTTTGGAAAAAACGTAATTTTCATTGATATATAAAAATTACATGTTGTATATGCATAAGCATATGTTGTAAGAGGCAGTGCCTGTCAGATAATTAAGTTCCAAAAAGAAATCCAAATATTGATGCCTTTTATCCACACAGGGAGGCATCCTTTTCTGATATGTTCATCATATTGTTTTACCAAAAAAAGTAACATAAAAACTGTAGTTATATAGCATGTCCATAGTTCTTGTTAAAAACTGAGAAAAAATAAACATATGGATATTTACAGGTGGTAATTTAAAGAAAAAATCCATGATCTAAGCTCCCTGTGAGCTTTCTATAGCATCTATGTCCATGAAGGGTCGGTGGTAGTACTGGTAGAAATTTCCTTCTCTGTGTTCTTGGATCATCCAAGTGTCGGATGGCCTGTGCGCAACTTCTTTGGATAGTCTGTCAGCATCTGCATTTCGCTCCCTGAAAATGTGATGACATGTAAAAGTGTCAAAAGAAGTAATAAGACGATGAGCCTCTTCTAGAATGTGTGATAGTGTGTATGCAGAGCATCTAGATTTTTTGTTAATCCAATCACAAACAATTTTTGAGTCTCCAAAGAGTTGAAGGTCTCGGCATTGGATTTGCAGTGCATGTTGTATGAGGAATTTTGCAGAGGATAGCTCTGCAAAATTATTTGTACCTCCCCCTAGACCCATATGTATATGGAGGGAATGAGAATCAGTGAGGTTAAGAATGGCCCCTCCCCCGCATCCATCCTCCTGGGCAGACCCATCAAAATAAGCCCAAGGCTTTGTATGGTCAATGGATTCGGGTATGATGGTTTGGGGTCGGGTTGTCTCCTCATCGTCTGGTATGATGGAGTAGTCAGAGATGATACGGGAAGCAATGGAGGGCTAGTGCGGTGAGGTGTTTTGGAATATGAGGTTATTATGAGCTATCCACAGTCCCCAGCATATAAGTAATGGGATATTTTTGAGTTTTTGAGGGCAAGCACTTGTCCACCAATTCGACCAAGCTTCCTTTACAGAAGTGCCTTGCCACCTTGTCAGGGAAGAAATCACAGCTGAGATCAATTGCCATAGTTCTCGGGCAGCCAAACATTCGATAAATAGATGTGAGGTGGATTCATTGTTGCAGTTACATAGGTGACACCAGAAAGGGCCATGATGAGCTCGCTTGAGTAGATTGTCTCCAGTGGGGATTTTGTTCATCTACTCCTGGGGAGGACTTTAGCTTCCATAAATGCTTCCACCATGACTCTAGAACTTGTGGACGATGATCTAAAGCTAGAACTATATATCCCTCCTTTGGTGTGTATTTCCCTATTTTTGAAAGTGCCCAGATGACTTCATCTTCTTCCTCACTAATCTGGATATGTGCCTCAATGAGGGCCCTGATGAAGGTATTCCATTGATGTGTCCATTGATGGGGAATGTTTAATCTTTGAGCTGTTTTCCAGGCTTGCTGAAATGGGGTGGAGCGATCAAAGTCTGCTATGTGGCCAATATGGGTGATGTTGTTGTCTCTGAGGAAAGATCTGAGGTCGTTTGGCAGCCTATATATATTCCCGCATCCAATCCATGGATCCAGACCAATCCTCACTTTCATTCTGGACTGAATTTTCCATGTGATGCCAGCCCTGATGATGTCAAGTGATTTTATTACCGCCTTCCATATAATTGAAACCCCTGAATGTAATCTCTGCGGTTGGCTTATCCAATCCATCAGGTTTGAGGGGGCAATATATTTTGAACAGGCCACCTTAGTCCATAGGCTATTTGTTGTAATAAGTTTCCACCCTAGTTTCGCTGCCAGAGCTATGGAGAAGTCTTCTAATTTCTTTATGCCCCATCCTCCCCATTTCTTGGGCAGATTTAGGGCCTCCCACTTTACCCATGCGAATATTCTACCTGACTGTTGTCCCTTCCAAAGGAATCTGCAGCATAAGGCCTAAATTCTGGATAGTATACCTCGGGGGATCCATGCTAGTGACATCCAGTAAACCAGGGTGGCCTCTAGGACAGCTTTAATGAGAGTAAGTCTGCCTGCCCTGGAGAGGTATTTGTAGTACCAAATGTTTAGTCTTTTCTCCATTTTGGAAATGAGCCAGGTCCAATCTGTAATCTTGTACCCCAGAGGTTTCAGCTTGTAGCCCAGATATCTGAGTCCATCTTCCAGCCTAAGAAGAGTGTACTGGAACCTTTGTAGCGCATAATGGATTTCATGGGGAGAACATCCTGCCTCTGTGAGGGTTGACTTGTTGCAATTTACAGTCATGCCTGTGGCTGTTTGGAATAAAGCAATTGTGTTCTTCATGATTGTCAGGTCTCCAATGCTTCCATTAAGAAATAGAAGGACATCGTCCACAAATAACAGATGAGTCAAAGTGCAATCATCCGTGATTTTTATTCCCTTTAGTCTGCCTCTTCTAAATTCTTCTTTGACTAGCTTGTTGAGACCTTCCATTATCAATAGAAAAAGCAAAGGGGATAGGGGGCAACCCTGTCGGAGACCTCTTTCAGAATAAAAAAGGGAGAAGCTGCCCCGTTGATAAGCACGCTGAAAGGTATATTAGTGATGCAGCTCATGATCCATTTAATGAAATCAAAAGGGAACCCTAGGTGGGTTAAAAGCATTCTAATGAAAGGTCTACCTTTAGGATCATACCTTTGATTTTCTTGGAGTGCAAAGAGTGTAGTACCTCTTGGGCAGTTCCCACTACTTCATGGATTTGGCGATCTTGTAGGAAGGCAAATTGCTCTGACGAAATATACTTGGATAGTATGGGTCGCATCTGATTTGCAATAATCTTTGCCACAATCTTATAGATGCAGTTGCATAATGATATAGGTCTGTAGTCATCAAAGGTAGTGGGGTTGTCGGATTTCGGAATGAGGGCGATGAAAGTGGAGGTGAAGGATTCAAGAATCTTTCCACTGGATCTGGAGTGTTCAATGACTTTAAGAAGATCCTCCCCCAGGGTTTCAAAGAAAGCTGAATAGAACTCGATCGACCAGCCGTTTGGCCCTGGGCTCTTGTCCCTCTTAAACCATTTGATCGTGGCTTCTAATTCCCCGATAGTAATCTCCTTAGTCAATTCCCTGCCTGCCTCCTGATCCACAAAACGAGGGAATAATTGAGCTACTTGAATGATTTCGGCAAGATTTGCAACAGGGGGGCCCTGTAGGTCTGTTTAAAGTGAGAGTTCGCTAAAGAAGCCAACTGAGGGAAAGTATTGACAGTGTGACCTTGCTCGTTCGAGAGTTACCAGATGGTATTGATGGCTTTCCTGCCATTTGCAAACTTGTGATAGAACTTTGTATTGTCATCTCTCTCGAGCAGCCAGATCGCCCTACTTCTCAGTCTCCATACTTCTTCGCGTTCCTTAAAGATTTTCCTTCTGGTGGCATATAGTTCAGTGAGTTTATTCCTTTGATCAGTCACTCTATAGGCCCTTCCAGGTCTTTTTCAATCTTAGTGATTTCCTTCTTGGAATTCACTAGAGTTTGATCGTCTTTTATTCTCTTATTGTGGGCCCAGAATTTGGATAGTCTCTTCAACTCAATGAGGTTGTGGGCGAATACCTATGTTATGTTCCCACCAGCACCGGGGGATGCGCCTTCCAGAATTCCTTGATCATTTGATTATATGTGGGGTCCTTAAGCCAAGAAGAGCTGAACTTGAAAGGTCCCTTGGGTTTCTGAGGTCCCCTAATGATTTCCATGAATATAGGTAGATGATTAGAGACCCCTCCTGATCCCACCCATTGTCTATGAAGAAAACCCAAGGTTAGAAGACCTTCCTTTATAAGGAAACGATCGAGTCTTCGAGCAAGACAGTCCTTGCGGGCTCTATTGTTCCTCCAGGTAGGTAAGAGCTTGGCAGAGGGGATGTCCAACAAATTATGGGTGTCCAGAAGATTCTCGAAATAGGCAGATAAAGGATCCAGTTGTGCATGATGTCCCCATGACTCAGAGTGTCCAATGGAGAAATTTAAGTCCCCTCCCATGATTAAGTAATCTTTCTGAAAAGCTTCTGAGCCTAGGAGATGGTCCCAGAAGGAAGGCCTGTGTTGGCAAGGTCCATAAACATTTATGACACACACCTCCAAGCCCAAATTAGATGAAAAAAGGTCTGCCCCAATATGCCCAAGACCTCCCCAACAGTTACAAAGTTTTATGGAGTGGGTTTTGTATCCCAAGGCTAGGCCTCTGGATCTTCCATTAGCATCTATTCCTACAAATCTCCATCTAGGGAGCATAGCTTCAAGAAGGTGTGTAATGGTGTCAGCAGGTCCCAGTGTTTCTTGGAGGAAGATGACATCAACGGGAAAGGTAAGTATCAGTCTGCAAAGGGCTAGTTTTTTTCGGGTTTAGCCAACCCTCTGCAATTGAAGGAGGCAATCTTCATGGGGGGGTCAGATGAGGGATTCGATGCTCTAAGTGCCCTGTGAATGGTTGATTGCTTGCCCAAGGCGATCTTGCCTCCAGCCCATAATTGAGCCTTTGAGAGGGAGGAGGGTCGACCCCTCGGAAGCTTGGGAGGAAGTGGGGATAAAGATAGATCAAGCCCGATATGATCTGGGGTCTTTAACTTCTGCTTGGCCTTGGATCGAGTCTGATACCGAGGGGAAGAAGGGCCAACAATAGGTATAGGAGTGATGTTGGGGGGGGATTCAGGAGTGATGGAAAGGCATCAGAGAAGGTGTGATCAGGTGAGGGAGAGGAGACGGCCAGAGAGGATTGAGAGGGAGGGTTCACGATTCCATTTAATAAACAAGCAACCAGAAATTCATTTAATCCATCGAAAGCATGTATATTAGAGGGATTAGGAGAGTTTGGAATCATACTTGAAGAAACCACCGACCCAGCAGCCGCTCTTGCCCTGGTGAGAGGAGGGGAGGGAGGTCGAAGCGGAGGCCTGCCACGTTTCTTCAGGGTCCCCTGTGAGAGAGTCATGTCTGCATGAGGTGGGTCGCCTTGGTTCCCATCTTCTTTGTTGAGGGGCTGCTCCCCCTGTTCCTGATCTGCCTTTGGGGGAATTGTCCTTCCAGCTTCTCCCCTATCCTTGTTTTTAATGAGAGGGCAGTCCTTGTAGAGATGCCCAACCTTGTGGCATCTCCTGCATCTGAATGGAACCCCTTCATAATCCAAGTTCTGTCTCCGAGAGAAATTCCTCCATTGAATTGTGATATATTCCTGAAGCCCGTCACTAGTAACAATGTGTACCAATATTCTTGCATACGCCATCCTTCCTGTCGAGAGGGGGGATTTATCATACTCTAGGTAGGTTCCCAGGGAGTTCCCAATACGCCTAAAGATGTCCTCTGACCAGAACTGAAGAGGCAGGCCAGGTAGTCTGACCTAGAGAGGGCTTGCTCCAAGTTGTTCTCTTTCTGGGTCGAAAAGTGGTGTCCACCTCCGAAGGAGCACCGGTGCTTGTTCGATATGCCATACCGCTGAAAGTACCCAGTTGGTGTGCTCTGCCCTAGCGAAACAAAGCGCGAACCATCCTTTAACAAATGTCTGAACCACCAGTGGTTTGGCTAGATGATGCCCCCAAACCTCCGTGGCCCACTGCTTCAATCTAGTGGCGCTGTAGAAACGGCCCCTGACTCTTCCAACCAGCACTCGCTCAGCTATGTCCATCGCCTCGCTCCACTGGAAATCCTCACCCAAGCTCAGGAATACCTCCAAAGCTTTTGGTTTCAGGACCCTTTGTTTCTTCACTTTCCGGGTTCCTTCATCAGGTATGGAATTCTGATGGGAGCCTTGGGTAGGGTTGGTCTCAGATGCAAGGACTCCCAGGAGGGGTTTAGAAGGAAAGACCCCCCGAGATGGGAGGGACTTTCGTAATATTCCCAGATGGGGGGGCCGATGAGGGCGACACGAGATGCCCTGGATCAGAGGCGACAGGATCATTGGTGGTCGTTGCTGAGAGGGCGCGGGAGCCGGCGGAGGAAGGGAAAGATGAGATACCCTTAGAGGAGATGCCCAAACTGGGTTCTAGGGTTTGATCCACGAAATTTAGGGTAGAAGGAGACAAAGGCTGAGCAGTGAGGTCTGGAATGGAGGGGGAGGCCTCTGAGAGTGTAGCCACTGAGCACGAGGGCCCTGAGATCGAGGGAAGTGAGGCAATGGTGTCAGTGAAATCGCAGCCGTAATGGTAGCTGCTAGCCGAGTTTACCTGGGGAGATGTCCAGATGGAGGTACCCGCTAGTGGGTCTTCCGATTAGTCTACTGGGTCCTCCATAACCGTCGCAATATTCCCCCACCAGCTGCCTTCAGAAACCAAGGTCGCCTATTGCTGTAGTGACTGGGTAATAGACGGGGGCTAGTCGAGGAGGAGGGTAAGGTTAAAAACCAAAGCGGTAAGAAAGGAGGAGTGATTATAGCGACACAAACGGGGGCGGAGGGTGAGCAACGGGGCTGGGGTACAGGAGGCGGTGAGGTGCAACAGGTAATCAGACGATCGTAGGCGCTGTACAGACTACAGGTTCTGGACAAAACCCTAACCCCATCCCGTTCATCGTTTCTCCTCCATTAGTCTTCTCTGACGAGATAAACCTCACTTAATCCTTATGGCTCACATTGGATTGAACTTAGCTTAAAATTAAATGTATTTTTTAGCAAAGAAAAAAAAAATCTTATTTTAAAAAGATACCTTTTTTTTAAATTTATTTTAATGCAATATACACATTATGATTTGTTGTTATTATTATTATTATTATTTTAATTGAGTTGACATTTAAATGTGTACACTCATTTATGTACACTGCAACATCTCCCCCACACTCGGTTGTAGAGTGCCTCTCGGTGCAATAAAATGTTTTAGATTAAATTTGGATACTTTATCTTTTTAATTCCCAATTGAATTCATGTGTTATAAACAATGTCAATCCTTGTCAATATGATAATTAGGGTTGCATTTACTATTCATTCTTAATGTGTTGATATTCCACACTCTACATAATGGTATTTCCTTTGTTACTTTGCTTGGGTTTTTAACTCTATAAACCACCACAACAAATAGTCATGAGTTATGATTATAATTGTAATGGCATTGGAAACTTATTATCAAGACAGACTGCAAATGGGTAGATCGATGATAATCTTGGAAATAAACAATAGATATTGAGCATTCTCGAGGAAGTGAAGTCGAGTCTCTTTCTTCATGTTTGTTGAGTCCATCTTTCTAAAACTACAAATGAAGATGTTGATTTATAGTTATTTTTTTACCTTGATAATCATATGTGTCTCTTTTTATCAATTGATTACATGATTATAGGACTAACATCTAATATTGAAAAGTAAGACAGAGGAATTGAAGTCAAGTCTCTTTCTTCATGTTTGTTGAGTCCATTTTTCTAAAGTACAAATCAAAGATGTTGATTTATAGTTACTTTATTACCTTGGTAATCTTATGTGTCTCTTTTTATCAATTGATAATGTGGTTATAGGACTAGTATCTAATATTTGTCTTCTTCTTCATTTTTAACACATTTGTTGACCTCTCCACCACTTAATATGTAGTTCATAGCATTCTCATTATTTAATAGATATTTAATAGGACAAAGCACATAGTATTGAAGGTAAATATCTCAATAACCTATCAAACTTGAATATGTTTACTCAAGCTAGTTTTGTTTTATTTCACAACTATTAGGGATTTTGTTTGGGGTAAAAAAACACTCTATTAAGCTTAATAAATTTTCTATCACGTATTATCTAGATAAAGTTTAAATATGGAACTATAGAAAATGGTTATTATGAACATAACAAATCCTAAGATTGGGATGACAATAATGAGAATTGGGATTTTGTCCATTCAATTTTTTGCATAATCAAATCCTTACTCCCTTGTTCTCCAAATTAATCATTCCCTTTTGCTTGATTGTATGCATCTTTATTTATTACACTCTTTCACTCTTTTTTTAATGTTGCTAGTAATATTGACATGGATGTAACAATACTTTATGTTAAATATTTTTAGATTTCCTCGTAGCACTCTTTCCATGTGCATAATCCAAAGGCCAAGATCAATGAGATGCATCCTTTTTTGCAACCTTGATGCAACAATGTTACCAATTTAAAGATAACTTTAACCCAAAAAACTTGTATTTTTGCACAAAAAACATGAAATAGATACCTCAAAATCGAAAGTGGTGATGCTACATCACCCTTTTTTTAGGTTAAAATTCCAACATTTTTCAGCAAGAGCGTTAAAAACCAAAATCATGGTTGTGGAAACCTTAAATTCCAACAATTTTCAACCATGATGTTAAAGATCAATAACATGACTTTGAAAAATGTTAAAATTGTGACATTTTTCAACCATGGAATAAAAACCAAACACAAAAAACCTTAAAATTTCAACATTTTCCAACCATGGTATTATAAACCAAATATCAGGAATAGAAAAACATTAAAAATCCACACCTAAATCAAAGAGTAATTCTACCAAGAGGATTTTTTTTTTTGAAAGCTAAAAGTATAGCTCTTTTAAGATCTTAGCCTCAAACAACTTGATCCATTTTCAATGGGACACTAAAATTGCAATATTTTTAAACTATGGTGAGGCTACTCTAGGTTCTCTTTCTATGTATGAAAATGGTGAAAATAAAAAAGAGTGAGACCTAGGGACCGTGGGATGTTACAAAACGCAAACCCTCTCTATTCTGTCCTCTCCCTATCCACTCTCAGCTGCTCTACCCATCTATGGAACAAAATACACTCAAATATAGTGAAAACCCTTTTCCTCCTAGTGACCCAGTTATAACACAACCCAATAGCTAACTAGTGGTTAAGTTTGACACCATCAACTCTTAACTAGAGTTACAATATTGACCCTTCTAGAGTTACAATATTGACCTCTTAACCAAAGTTACAATATTGACCCCTTTTCCATGAGCAATGGGGCTGATGTGTCTTGAATCATGTTGGACAAAACGTTTAGACTCAAACTTTGATGGAGACAAGAAAATGGAGTGTTGACTTTAAGCTATCTCATGAGTTTGGGTCCGAAACTATATCCTAGAGGTCATGCAAATAGTTAGTTCCAACAAATTCCATGATAGAGGAAGAATATGTGGCAATTATGGAAGCAACAAAGGAGAATATGTGGCTTTGGAAAATACTTGAATATTTGCATGAGAAATAAGTTAATTCTACTCCTCTTCTTGGTCAGAATACTTCTGCAATCAAGTAGGCCAAGAATCCCATATTTTTTTTTTATCAAACCAAATAACTCAAATAAAGTATCATTTGATTCAATATCTTGTATTGGCCAAGACTATTCATTTAAGATATTGTTCCACTAATGAGAATTTGCAAGCATATTCAACTAAAGTCTATCTAACTAGACTTCCTTGTATGGTTTGCCAAGTTTTCCACAAAGAAGCAGTCTAAACACTTTTAAAGATAAAGGGAAACTGCCACATTTCATTAAGGACTCATTTAATAGGTATTCAAATCCTTGCAATGGATGAAGCGAAAATAAGGCATGCAAGAAACTAGTGTTCTCTATTTAAGCAGGTTAGCATGATAATACTCCAATCCCTAAACTTGCAAGGACATGCTTGTCATGAGAGGTAAAAAAATGAAGTTATTTGAAAAAAATACATCCTTCATTGACCAAAATGCATCTAGTTGATCAACATAATCTATGTCATCTAAAAATTAAGAGGGCATGAAAATACTGGAGAATGTTTCTAAGCATTTATATAACTTCAACAATATGATTTATTGTTGATTTAATCCCTATAAAAGCAAATAAACAGCACGATCCATAACAGTTTGAAAATTTCTAACTGAAAAGTTCTTTCAAATGCATTGTCTTTTCTACTCCACCCACACCCATCATCTCGAGAAAAGTTTTCGTGTATTTTTTTTGCTAGAATAACTTGTCTTTTCAAGATCTCCAAATCTTCATCCAACCAATTGGATATATGGCCACATTAAAGAGTCATCTTTCACTATTTTCGTAACACATTATACAATCATATCTAGAAGCTCCACATTGTCACTAGTTTTGATGAAGTTTCAACTAAAAACCTAGAGTTTTTGCACCAAAAGAACTTAGTTCTAAGAAAACAACCTAAATGAATAAACAAAAAAAATTGTAGATCAATTTTAACCCTAGAACTCTAAGCATCAAGAAGTTTGAAAGAATTGATTTGGAGTGCTTAATAGATGAATTACTAAGACAAAGCTATGTTAGTGTATATGAATACAACTTAAAAGTGATACAAAAAGGAGTAGAGGGATAAACTATTATTATGGGTTGAGATTGAAATCACTTAAAATGAAATGTCAAAGAGGCTTCTTTTCCAATTTTCAAGTGTATGGGGGTATCTCCTTTACTTTTCATGAAGTTGCAGTGTTTGGAGCATATAATCCATCTTTGTCAATTTGTCAAAGCTTGAAAAGCTAGAATAATGGTAATTTGGTACTTGCACATGAGACAGGGCTTATTCACATACTTCTAACTTTACATACTCCCCAAGAGACAAAATGGCAATACGAAAGGATGTGATCACAATATCACCTTCAATTCAATAAGAAAGCAAATATTCTATGTAAGGAGTTAGATTCAAATGGATCATTTTGATTCACAATGTGGAACAGATGAACAACATATGTAAATGAAACTACTTCTTTAATGAAAGCAATCATAAAGTTAATTAGTGGGAGATTTATTTCACCTATTTAATTGTCCAAACATAGCCCTTGATTCTAATAATATTAAATCAATCATATAATTTAGTGTGCATATGGGGAACTTTTCTGAATCTCCAATAAACCTCATCTAATTTGCCATGTTTCTAACATTGACTCAAAAATTAATGGGGAATTTATAACTAAAAACTTCAAAACCTTCAATATTGAATAATGACCAAATTGTTGTTCAAAGGATGGTTTTTGTGGTTTGTATGCTGTTGGAATGGACTAAAACAAATTGTCACCTTCTCTTTATCACTAGGAAACAAGAGACACTTTTGTTTTTCGGTTTTTTGCTTCACAATTTATAGTTTAGGAATACATAGTGCAAGAACTTGTAAAAAGTTTTATATATTAGCTTATATTAGTGAAGCCATTGCGAGTTATGTTAGTTTAACGTGTATCTTTATATCCTTGATGTATTGCTTTGATATCTTAAAGATAATATTTGTCACAAATTTGCACATAATGATCTGTTCACTTATGCAAATCAAAACATCTTATTAAATTTGTGAATTAAAATGTTTATTTTGGAGATTTGCTTGCACCATTCCATGCCAACATAATTTTAATTTTTTACTTCAATTTAAAAGTGCGAAAAATGCTGAACCTAAATCATGAAGAATTACGATGTGCCTTATTTACTATATTTTTTTAATGTAATGTGATTGAATTATTTTTTTGCCTTTTGAGTTTATACATTGTCCCTCTAACTACAAAGGAATTTTTAATATACTCTCTACCATTTGAGAAAATAAGAATGAAACTATAAATAATTAACAAAGTGAGATTGTAAATTTACGAAGTGTAGTGAAGGTGAAATCAAAGGTAATTGTAATGTTTAATCCTAAAGAGAATTTGGTACATCAAAGGTAGATTGACAATTTAGGGTGTACAATGTGTAACGAAAACTTATTTGTATATCAAACTTCGTTAGATCAAGTTGGATAGGATTAAATATCATAGGAGAAGATGAAAGCTACTTAAATTCTCCAATGTTCTTTCCAACATTTTTCACTAAAATACAGTTATTCACTTGTGTTACACCTTTACAACTTTTTGGATAAAATATGGTAGTTGAATTGAATTCCACATCTAAAATATAGTTTTCTCACATTTTATAATTGTCACAAGATTTTCAGGATCTTTAAATCTATATGTAACCTCACAAAGGTGTGTTTCAATATGAACCAATTTTTCTTTATGTGATACTCGCAAAGTGTCCCAAAAAAAAGTGTATTTTGAGTACCATTTATCTTATGTCTATATTCTCTTTCTATATAAGTATACATGCTATAATCTACAAAAGGACAACATGAAATGTTGTCCAATTCATTGATTTTTCTTAATGTGAATAGAGTTGGGTGTATACATGTAAAAAAATGATAAATCTTAAAGTAATTTGAATCTGGGTAACCTTTAAAAAAAGATTATGATGTTAATATACTTTCAAAAAATAACTTGAAATTTAGTAACAACATTTATAATAGTAGTTTCTCTCTACTATGATTTACTTAACCATTAGTACTAATTACAAAAAAAATAGTTTAGTTAAAATTATTTAAGTTGAGTAATTTTTTTTTTCAATATAAGCATTTCAAACTCATTTCTTTGAATGACCAAATTATTTTAAATACACAAATATTGATAGAGATTTAATTTATAAAATATTTATAATAGTGAAAAAATGTTAAACAAAGCCTCAAGGGTTAGCTCAGTTGGTCAAAAATTGTGCCTCGCCATCAGAAGGTCACAGGGTTGAATTTGCCTGAAGCCCTTGGGGTTAGGTCTTGCTAGTAGGCCTAGGGGCGAATAGCCCAGATTTTTCCGTGGACGTAGCGATCACTCACTGACTAGGGTGTTCGTGAATCCCACTAAAATGAAAAAAGAAAAAAATCAATTTTAGCCCACGGGGCTTTGGATTGACGGTGAATGGGTGCACTATTAAGGCACTCCTTGCGATAGGTCACTGGTTCAAATCACCCGTGGGGTGCTTACATACCAAAAAAAAGAAAAAAATGTTAAACAAAAAATAAAAGTTTTATTATTGAATTATTTCCTTTTAGTTTAGCATTATAATAAATTTAAAATAAACTTTAGATTAAAAATATTTGAAGATATTTTATTTTGTTTTTTTGAAAGTAAGTTAATTTTAAAATATGTATATATAACAGTGAAAACTCTAATGGAAAGTTTAAAATAATTTAATAATTTTAATATATTAGAAAAATATATACCTCTCCTTTATTATATTTTTACTTTGAAATTAAAATATTCACATTTACGCTATAAGGCATTTCCCTTTGAGAATAAGTCCCCTAGTTGCCACTCTACATTGGTTTGAAGCGTTGGATTGAAGTGTTAGAGAATTGAATAATGGTGTACCATCAGATTAAGAGTTACCAACAAAAACTAATAGTTAGCCCCCAAAAAAAACCAAAAAGAGTAGCAGTTAGGGCAAAAACGTTGTCTATTCTGTGACCAAGTGGAGTTGAGTATTAGTTAGGGAAAAAACATTGGTTCTCTGGGGATTTGGTGCTCATAACTGTCTTTCAAGGGTTTTTCCATTGCTCAAAACTGCAAGTACCACTGACAATTGCATCAAGAGTGAGTTTGAATCTTTTCTTGAGATGCTGGCGATTTTGTGCTCATAATTGTCTTTCGAGGGTTTTGCCAGTGCTCATAACTACAGGTACCGCCGACAATTGGAGCAAGAGTGAGTTTGAATATTTTCTCGAGTTAGATGTTGGAAAAAATTCAAGGGAAGAATCATGTATATCCAAGAGACATCGAGACCATTTAGGTGCACCTGATGGGAGATTTTGACCTTAGTTTCCTTGAATTTACACTTAATTGTACCGAGCTTTTACGGTTATCCTATGAACCAAATTCTGGATTACGTTCTCAAATTGGGGTATCAAGACCTTACGTTGTTGATATTTATCATGGTCCCTTGATCAGAATTCCCAATAGTTTATCTCCTGGTGCAAGTGGAAGATAGATGCCCAACCCGCATACAAAAAAAAAAATCAAAGTCAGAATGGGACTCTCTAGAAGACTAGACCTTTCTGCAGACAGTTAAGATGGACAACACTTAAAGTACAACTAGAATGGAGTAACTCTCACCAGGGGACAATTGTTTTTAATCGGTAATCCAAAAATTCACTGACGCATGTTAAAATTCTTACCTACATTAGAGTACCAATGCACGGTTGTAATATATTGTCATGTTTTGGACAAGATGAGTCTAGACTTCTTTGTATTTGCCAGCTTAGTTCTAGACCTCCCTAACTATTTTTAGGTGATGAACATTCATCATGTATCTGTCTATCTGAAAGATTTGCAATTCAGGAAAGTGATCTTTTCATTTTATTGTAGGCATATGTTGATTTCTATATATCTCATCTGGTGGAAAAATGGTTCTTTGACCATGAAGGCTTGCTTACTTCCACCATTTAACAGTCAATATATAATTTATAGAAGCCATTCTTCATCATGTTATCATTCTTTTGTTTCCTACATGTTTGGAAATATAAGAAAATTTCTACTTAAAATTGAAGATATGTCAAGCTTCCTAAGAGCATCAACATTTTTAAAGCTTCTTCAATTTAGTTTATTCTATACTAACAGACAGTCCTATCCTTTGAAGGTATTGACGCCTCACTACTCACTTCGTAGAGGTTCAAGAAATTAGAGGAAAGTGTCAAGGAATTTGAGATCCATTTACAGGTGTTGCAAAATATTTTTCTGACCAAACTGCAGTAGTGAAATTCTCATCAACCTCCCACCTCACAGATTGCAGCCTATCATGTGTTGTCATTATGATGTAATTATGTTTTTTGAATAACACATTGATTTGGTTCACCTATGCCTTCCCTTTGGTTCTGTAAATCTCTTGGTTATATAGTAGTTTAAGTGTATTGAAGTAGATGTTAGTTTTTGTAGCATCAGATGTGTTCTAGCCACAAAATTTTGTGGAGAGGCTAAAATACATATATTCTCCAAAACGTAGAAATTGTTTTTGGAAATTCCACTTAGAGACTTCCTAATTAAAATAATTAATCTTTTTTTAATGGTTCCTAAGTCTAAACTTAGGAAAATTGATTAATTAAAGGTTTTAATTAAGTCATGGTAAGTATCTTCTAGAAGAAAACATGGATCGAGTTCTAATCAATCTTAACAACCGATTATGTTTTAATCTTGGCCGTTGATGTCTCAACGAGAGATTATAAGAAGAAATTCGATGGGGGTTGGAGAACACACTTGAGACACCAAAAATTCAATTTTGTTGGGCAATCGATTTCCAGAGTAGCAGTTGTGTGTTGCTGAAGGTGATTCAGTGAAGTCGAAGAAGTGAGAGAGGAGCAAAGATAGTAAGGCCAGAAGGAAGTTTCTCCAGTCCGGTGAGTGCATAGCAGAGAGGCAGTGAGTGCCACAGAGAGGCAACGCAGAGCAAAGAAGTAGCACAAAGCTTCAGAGGGAGATCTGTATTTTGCCGAGGAGAAGTCGAAATTCAGTGCCAGAAGCCGGAGTGGGAGCCCAGAGGCCAAGAGGATCGATTTTCCAGGGAGCAGTTGCTCTGTTAGCGAGAGAGACGTTGGTCCAAGTTGTGGGAAGCAGGTCAGCGTAGGCTGATGTAGAGGCAGCGCAAGATCAGTAAGGGACAACTCATCTTGAGCCAAGGTTAGTGTCAGATCACCGATGGGAGTGAGATTTTTCTCATTAGACCTTTTTTCAGTTATTTCTCTATATGGAAAGCTAGATTTGAGCTTCCATAGATTTGTATTCAAATTTACTACTGCATAATAATAAAACCCTTAGTTGTTGCATCGGTTTTCCCAAGTTGGGTTTTTTCGGGGACATTGGTCCAAAAATAATGGTGTTTTATTGTGTGTGTGCATCTATTCTTCTAGCATTATATTCCTTTCGTAGTTTATTTGTGTAGGTTGGAATGTGATTGATTCAGTATTTGTTGTAGCAAACAATAAATAAATTGTTAAATTTAATTAATAATTAGGAGAATTATTTCCAGTTGTTGCAATAAGATTTGGGGTTTGTCGAATTTTCACATGGCATCAGACCACAGTTCATAAGCCGGAGAGCTCAACACAGAAGGAAGGAGGAATTTCGAATCTCTGCAGAGGCAACATTTCGAAACCCTCAAAGGCAACGTAGTCCCTTGGGCCAAGAGGGTTAGTTTTGAGGAACAATTTATTTCTTTGAGAGAGTCAATAGAAAAACTAAATTTTCGAGATCAAAGATAGGTAGAGGCAGAGGGAGTAGCGACAGTTTCCTTGCAGAACAAATCTTCATTTGGGACGCAGATATTTTGCAGTAGTTTGCTAGTGCAAAATAGTGTTAGGAGAAAGGAAGAGCACACACTGAGGGAATTCTTTTCTCAGGGAACTTCTAGCACAGAAGTTCGTTTTTTCCTAGTAGAGCAGCAGTGGTTGTGTGCAAAGTGTATCACTCCAGAGAGGAGTGCGAATAGCTGGGCAACAGTTGCACGAAGGAGAAGAGGAGGAATTCGACATTTTTGGAGAGATGACATCAAAAAGGTTGAGAGATCAAGATCGGTTAGAGGGAGCCTCCAACTAGGTGATCTGGAAGGCTAGAATTTCTTGTCTTATAGATGAACGTGATCTCAAGACTTACATCGATAGTGTGGTAGTTGTACTTGCTGATGCGGATCCATTAAAGAAGTACAAGAAGGAGATGGAGAAAGCTAAGAGGCTGATTCTCGATGGGTTTCAAGATCGTGCAGTATCTCACATAGCTGGCAAAGATATTTCCCGACAAATGTGGGAGGCACTTGCTATGCTATATGAGGGATCTTCTGAGTAGCGGAAGACATATATTGAGGAGAAGCTGAGATGCACGAGGATGTAGAAAGGGGAGTGCATAGACCCCTTCCTTACTAAGCTTCAGGATGTCTGGGACCAACTGTCTTCAGTAGGGTCAACGTCCCAGCCTACAGAATTGGTGCGGTTAGCTCTAAACAATGCTTTTGAAGAATGACAGGTCTTTGTCCAGAGTATTCTAGGCAGAGAAAAGTTGCAAGGTTGGGATCGAATGTGGGCGGATCTGCAGTAAGAGGAGATGAGGCGGGATTTGGTGAAGAGCACCAACAGTGGTAACAATAGTAGCAGTGGGATGAAGCAATTAAAGGAAGAGGAGAATGTGGCCCTCGCATCATAGGGGAAGCAAGAGAAGCGCATGAGAAAGGACATTTCCAAGGTGAAATGCTTCAGATGTGATGATCTTGGCCACTACAACACTTAATGTCCTCTCAGAAAGAAGGACAAAGAGGAGAAGCAGGATCAGCAGGCTGCATTCACAAAGATCGCTAGGTTGTCCTCTAGATTGGAGGAAGATTTTTCCATGGTTACCAATATACCTTCAGGAGTGAGGTGGGGTGATTTGGTTTTGTAGCCCCAGAGAGCTATAGGATGGGCAAAATTCTTGAGGAGGTCCACCTCTTGAATCAATACCTTGCTATGGGAGCCCATATTATGTAGTAGTAAGATGGATCAGTGGCAGTTGGTGTAGTCAAGTGCCAGAGTGACAGATGCAGTAGCTAATAGCGGTCAAATACTAGGCAGCACAGTGTAAAGTTGGCAACAGTGCAGTTGGAACAGGGCATAGTCAGCAGTAGCACAGAGGCCTCAATGACAACGCAAAGTCTAGCAGCAGTCAGGAGTCGGGTGACAGATACATCATACTAACCAAAGTTGGTTTAGTATTTTGGATACTTTTCCATTGTTGTTGTTGTTGTTGCAGTTACAACAACAGTAGATGTAGAGGGAGTTGCAGTATTGGCAGCAGTTCAACAGGGCCAGTAGCAGCACGAATGCAATGTTTATCAGAGGTGTGTAGTAGTTGGTGGGCAACAGAGCCAAACATTAGCAGCATAACAGGAAGTAGTGTAGAGACAAAGTGTTGCTTCAGTGGGTTGCAGCGTTAGAACACATTCCTCACTAAGAGAGAGTGTTAGTTTTTGTAGCACCGAATGTGTTCTAGCCACAAATTTTGTGGAGAGTCTAGAATACATGTATTCTCCAAAACCCAGAAATTGTTTCTGGAAATTCCACCTAGAGACGACTTAATTAAAATAATTAATATTTTTTAATGGTTCATAAGTCTAAACTTAGGAAAATTGATCAATTAAAGGGTATTAATTAAGTCATGGTATCTTCTAGAAGAAGACATAGATCGAGTATTAGTTAAACTTAGCTATCGATTATGTTTTAATCTTGGTCGTTGATGTCTCAACAAGAGATTATAAGAAGAAATTTGATGGGGGTTGGAGAACACACTTGAGACACTAGAAATTCAATTTTGTTGGGAAATCCATTTCCAGAGTAGCAGTTGTGTGTTGCTGGAGGTGAGTCAGTGAAGTCGAAGCGGTGAGAGAGGGGCATAGATAGTAAGGCCGAAAGGAAGTTTCTTCAGTCCGATGAGTGCATAGGAGAGAGGCAGTGAGTGCCACAGAGAGGCAGCACAGAGCAGAGAGGCAACGCAAAGCTTCAAAGGGAGATCCGTAATTTGATGAGGAGAAGTTGAAATTGAGTGCCAGAAGCCGGAGTGGGAGCCCGGAGGCCAGGAGGATCAATTTTCCAAAGAGTAGTTGATCAGTTAGCGAGAGAGGCGTTGGTCCGAGTTGTGGGACACAAATCTGCATAGGCTGACGCAGAGGCAACAAGGGACAACTCATCTTGAACCAAGGTCAGTGTCAGATCACTGGTAGGAATTAGAATTTTCTCACTAGATCTCCGGTCAATTATTTCTCTGTATGGAAAGCTAGATTTGAGCTTCCATAGATTTGTACTCATATTTACTACTACATAATAATAAAACCCTCAGTTGTTGCACCGGTTTTCCCAAGTTGGATTTTTCCGGGGACATTGGTCCAAAAATAACAGTGTTTTATTGTGTGTGTGTATCTATTCTTCCAGCATTATATTCCTTCCGCAATTTATTTGTGTAGGTTGCAGTGTGATTGATTCCATATTTATTGTAGCAAACAGTAAATAAATTGTTAAATTTAATTAACGATTAGGAGAATTATTTCTAGTTGTTGCAATAAGATTCAGGGTTTGCCGAATTTTCACAGTGACTTGGTTAGCTAAAGTGCAGTTACTTTGATTTTTGATTCACTCAAACAATACATTCACCTCATTTCAATCGCTTTTGTCTACTACTATAACTGTCTCAGAGATCTGATTTCAACCGCATAGAATATAACTAAGAATTTACCCTGGCTCTTGATTGCTTATAAGCATCTCAAGAGTAAGTTTTTGTGTGTTGATTAGTTGTACTATTTAAGCATATTTACTTGTTTGAGAACTGCATACAACCCTTAGGGACATCCCCCTGAGACTACAAAAGCACTAGTCGAAACAGAGAGACATCCAAAGAGGGTTTAGTTGTCTGGAGTTGGTTGAAAGATTTGTCTGCTACCTTTGGTATTGACATATTGCTACTCGCTTTGTAGAGGTTCAGAAAAGAAGAGGAAAGTGGGAGTCATCTGGAGATGGAGCCCTTATTTACGTTGCTCTAAAAAATGATAGTTCTACCCGAACAAGACAGGGAAAGCTATTTTACTCTATTTTCTGTATTGTTCTGAAGTAAAGAGTGATTTCTATCTCTTGGAGCCCTCCTCTCATAAATATGTACCAACTAAGCCTTTTGTTGAATTTAAACCGTATAGATTGTAGCACAGGGATATTTGCAATGGTTGTCTCTCAAAGAATACTTAGGACATTTTAAAGATGTGGTTAAAATGACAAAAAACCTTGTTAAAAGTTAAAACAAAACAAGGGATTTTATTTTGAAGCTGGTCTACATTTTTACCATCTGAAACACTCAAGTGTCAAAACTGTCATGGGACAAAGGTGAAAGAATAACACTTAGGACATTGTTCTTCCCCGAGTGTAAAAGAGTGAATTTTTGTTCCCTCTGGACATTGGGCAATGCATTTCGATCATCTTTCAAGAAAATGAAAATTTTGGAAAAAGATTTTTCTGATTCAATGTTATTCCTTTTTATCTTTGACTTGGATTTCATTGTGGAAAGCCATGCTTTCAAAAACTTCTACATTACTTTGTAGTAGATAATCATTAATAACTTGTCTTAACTGCAATAAGAACAATGTACAAGTTTTTTGAGAATTTGTAAAAGAACTTGATGCAATCCTACAATAAAATTTCATGCAGAAACTTTTACTTGACCCGTTTTCTAGAATAATTACAGACTTTACAAGTCTTTACAGATGATATTTTGGGATTTTAACTTGTGGTTCCTATGTTGTCATTGCCTTTAGCTAATCTTGGAAGCATTTGGGAATTGGATCCCTATAAAAGAGCGCATACTTCTTTTCAAATGGACTTTCATCCACCTTGTTTATTGCTACAACATAATACTTGACCTTTGAAATAACAACAACTCAGAACTAGTGAATTGGAAACACCTTATTTGTATTGATATGGATTGACCTTCTGTACATTAAAGTTTGATCCTACTCTTCATTGTTATTCAAGGGAAGCTGAGAGGATTCGACAATGCAAAGGCTGAGTTTTTGCATTGCATGATGAGCCTGAGGTAGCACGTGTTTGGTTGCCTCATAATGATTCCCCCGAGATGGCTATGGCTAGAGCTTCTAGTGATTTCTGTCTGAAGGAATTTGGCCTGATCTATGTACTTGATGTCCCTTACAGTGGTTTAATTGGAAGAGATGAATTCATTGTACTGGCTACGGAAAGGGTACGCTGAGATTCTAATTACAAATTTGTAATTAATACTTATCTTGATTGTGCAATTTAAACATCCTTAGAAATCAGTATTTTATCTTAGCAAATTTTCCGCACATCTGGGACGTATTGTCTAATAAGGAGGTTGTGGACATTGTGGCATCAACACCTTCTCAAACAAACCAGAGCTTTTGTGGAGTATGTTGTTCGAGCATGGAGGTTAAAATATACAACTTCCAAAGAGGATGATTGTGTAGAGGTCTGTCTTTTCCTCAATAATTCTCTACCATATGAGCTAAAATAAAAAAACTCAAGTGGCACAGGGCCCTAGTAGTTAAGCAATGCCACAAGAGATCACTTCAGTGTCAGCGGCAGATTCAAGCAAAGATTTGGACAAAAACGCATAAGACTTCAGTGAGACAAATATCACCACATTAGACCGTGCAAACACAGTCAGGAATTCTAATGATCTGAATGACGCATCTCACAATTTAAATAGAGTCAAGAGCTCCAAGGAACCGAGGGGCCGAAAGAGAACACAATCCCAGAGAAAACTTGCTGAGTGTATTTCCAGTGGTGATGATGAGGAATGGTTTGCTCTTGATGGTGCTACAAAGGTGAACTCTCTTCTTTATCTTCCCAGGTTTTTGACAGGAGACAAAAAGGTTGGAGTATTGAGGAAGAGGCTTGGGACTTACCATTCTTCTCTTGTTTTTTCTGGTAGGTACTAGGAAGGTCTGGTTCCAGTTGGAAGGCTAGATTTGGAAGGTGTTTCAAGTGGGGGTTCTTGAAAGATGTTGTGACTCGTGAGAGTCTGGGAGGTTGGCTTAGATAGAGGGAAAACAAGACTCAACCGTAGTTTGGATTTTGACCTCAGATTTCAAGCCACATACTCTGTTTGTTAATCTTGAGTCTTCTTCTTGTCCAGATTCAAGAAATGCCTTGTGGATTGAAGGTATATTTCCTTGTGGAGTTTTTTTCTCAAAGTTTCCCAGTCAGGTGTTTTCTAAAACAAGCAAAATGGAAAATCATCGAGACCGCATTCTGTAGACCTTTTCCACATGACCTCCCCTGCATCTTGAACTGGGAACCCTATCTTTTGATTTTGCATTTCATGTCATTTTCTTCGGACTAGGTGAATTTGTACTCTGCAATTCTTTATTTTGTCGGTCATAGTCAAATTTAGAAGCAGTGATCGTAAATGAAAAAACAAAAGTGTTTGGTGCTCCAACATATTCAAGATTTTATGTTGTGCAAAAGAAATTTGTTATAAAATAAATTTTAAACAGAAACATATTTCATCAGAGCTTTATGGTAGACTGTGTTATTGAATATTCATATCAACGGGTAGTATCCTTACCAAATCCTTTGACATTAAAGAGATTCCTAGCTGCTTAAGGTTCCAGCTTACAATTCCAAGAGAGAATGTCCACTGGCCTTTACCCAAGTCGCTTCCATATTTTAAGCATCTTATTGAATAAACCCAAGTCATCTTCTCTTAGCATAAGGAAGTTTAAAATTTTCTGCCTTTACCCAAGTTGCTTCCATATTTTAAGCATCTTATTGAGTAAACCCAAGTCATCTTCTCTTAGCACAAGGAAGTTTAAAATTTTCTTTTTATTATACTCGTTGTAACTAAATTATGAAGAATCTTCGGAGTTATATTTAGAAGTATTGATTATGTTTGTAAATATTTTGTCTAATTCAAAATTGGTTTTAAATAAAAATGGTTTTTTTGCCAAAGCTAGAATTGAAAATACACGAGTGTTTTCCTTGGTGACTTCAAAGTGATGAAAATATCATACCCACGTTTCCTTTTGAGTGTGAGGTATATGCAGATGGTTCTGATGTATATTTCTGATTTATATTTTTGCTGGCCGCATGGAATTCCCCAAGGCCTTTTTTCAAGATAGAACTCAGTTTTTGTTAGATCGATGCATCTACAACTTTGTTGCATTCTACTGGTATATTGTAGCATATGATACTTAGTTGACTCGGAAGCACACAACTTTTGAATGCTCACTTGCAACCAACCACATAGAAGTGCTTGCAAATCATTATGTTTTTCTCTGCGTGTTTGGAAGTTTGGAAATATAAGATAATTTCTACTTTAAATTGAATATATGTCAAGCTTCCTAAGAGAATCTACATTTTTATAGGTTTTTCAATTTAGTTTCTTCTTAACAAAAACGATGGTTCTCTGGCCATTCACGACAAATTTCTCGTCTTTGAAGGTACTTCTCATTAACCTCACCTGCTCGTAAAATGGGTCTTCCGCTACTTGTTAATTGTACAAGATGCAGCAAATTAACAGGGTGCCCTCACCCAGGTAAATGTCTTTCGAGGGTTTTGCCAGAGCTCATAAATGGAGGTGCCACCGACAACTGCAGCAAGAGTGAGGTTGAATATTTTCTTGAGTCGGATGCTAGAAAAAATTCAAGGGAAGAATCATGTGTATCCCAGAGATATCAAGACCATTTAGGTGCACCTGACGGGAGATTTCGGTCTCTTACATGCCATCAGAGTAGTTTATCTAGTGATGCATTTAAGTCACTTCAACTTGCAATGTCACAATTACAAAGTGTTTTGGGTAAGAATCAGTCAGTTAGTCAGTGCCTGAATCTAGATCCAACCTTCACGAAAGAAGCAGACAAACAAAAGGTGATTCGCTCAAGCAGTTTCCTTGAATTTCCACTCAGTTGTGTTGAGCTTTTCCGGTTACCCTCTCAACCAAATTCTGGATTACGTTCTCAAATTGGGGTATCAAGGCCCTACGTTACTGATATTTATCCTGGTCCATGGTACTTTGATCAGAATTCCCAATAACTTATTTCCTAGTGCAAGTGGAAGAGAAATTCCCAACCAACATACAAAAAAGAATCAAAGTCACAATGGGACTCTCTAGAAGAACAAACCTTTCTGCAGACAGTTAAGATCGACAACACTTGAGTACAATTCGAATGGAGTAACTCCAGCCAGGGGACAATTGTTTTTAATCGATATCCCAAAATTCAATGATGCATGTTAAAATTGTTAGCTACAGTAGACAGCTTCCAATGCACAGCTGTAATATACTGTCCTGTGCTGGATAAGATGAGTCTGGACTGCTTTGTATTTGACAGTTTAGTTCTAGACCTCACTGACTGTTTTTAGGTGATGAATATTCATCACGTGTCTGCCTGTCTGAAAGATTTGTGATTCAGGAAAGTGATCTCTTCATTTGATTGTACGCATATGTTGATTTCTATATATCTCATCTGGTGGGAAAATGGTTTCCTTTGAACGCAAGGCTTGCTTACTTCCACCATTTTACATTCAATATATAATTTATAAAAGCCATTCTTCATCATGCTATCATTCTTTTGTTTCCTGCATGTTTTAAAATATAAGATAATTTCTACTTAAAATTGAAGATATGTCAAGCTTCCTAAGAGCATCAACATTTTTAGACGTTCTTCAATTTAGTTTCTTCTATACTAACACACAGTCCTATCCATATTCAGCTAATTCACAGAGATTATAGGGAATTGATTGCGATCACACTCTGATCGCCTTGAAGGTTCAGTTCTATGTAATTGAGGTTCTGGTTCCTGGTATCCAAGTACAGTTGACAATGGACATAGACCACACTGTGATCGCCTTGAAGGCTCAAGCTCTATGTGGTTGACGTTCTGGTTCCTGGTATCCAAGGCCTTTTTTTAAGATAGAACTCAATTTTAACCACAACTTTGTTAGATCAGTGCATCTACAGCTTTGTTGCATTCTGTTGACCTTTTCCAAAGGACCTCCCCTGCATCTTGAACTGCGAACCCTATCTTTGGACTTTGCATTTCATGTCATTTTCTAGGTGAATTTGTACTCCGCAATTCTTTATTTTATTGGTCATAGTCAAATTTAGAAGCAGTGATCGTAAATGAAAATCCTAATCTGTTTCATGCTCCAACATATTCAGGATTTTATGGTGTGCAGAGGAAATGTGTTATAAAATAGACTTTAAAGAGAAACGGATTTCACCGGAGATTTATGGTACACTGCTTTATTGAATATTCATATCAACTGGTAGTATCCTTATCAAATCCTTTGATACTAAGGCGATGCCTAGCTGCTTAAGGTTCCACCCTATAGTTCCCAGAGAGAATGTCCGTTGGCCTGTACCCATGTTTGACAAGTGATTCTCTGTCCTCAAGGTGATCATCCAAATGTAGTAAGTATGACCTACCTTCACTCTTTTTAAAACATCAATCCAGGTCAAAATGCATGTCATGGCTGCTACTATATTTCTCTTTTGGTTCTGAATGGGGAAGCAAACAAAATCATCAGCTCTTACAGTAGTGGAATCCTCATCTCCACCAAGATTTTCCTTAGTGATGTCATCATAACCTTCATGGTGGCCTTCATATGTGTGGACAACAATGTTGTCTTTTTCAACTCCTGTGCGCAAAACCCTGTTTATGATAGTAGCAACACCTCACCTCCTAAAATTTCTTTTTGATTGCGAGTATCATCATCCTAAAGGAGAGCAAGATGATATTTTTTTTCCTTTTCATCAAATTTTTCATACATTATTGGGAGTATCATCATCCTAGAGGAGAGCCCTGTTTATGATAGTAGCAACACCTCACCTCTTAAAATTTCTTTTTGATTGGGAGTATCATCATCCTAAAGGAGAGCAAGATGATATTTTTTTTCCTTTTCATCAAAATTTTCATACATTATTGGGAGTATCATCATACTAAAGGAGAGCAAGTTGATATTTTTTTTTCCTTTTCATCAAATTTTCATACATTTCGCGGTTTAGGCATTGTCAACTTTCATAAAAAAAAATTACTTCTTTCTTCTATATCACTTTTTTCTATGCTACTACCTTACTGTGTTTCCTTTACAACATGTGATGCAATTACTAGTTTTTACTATCTCAAAACGAAGAAAAAAAAAAAAATTAAATATAAAACCCTACAAGACTAAGACTAATAGATACAGCAAGATATTGAGTCTAAATAGATACAGTCAAGATATTGACTCTAAAGATGACCAAGCCTGGCAAAGACCAAACAAACCGTATATGTATTTATAAGGTTTCTTGCCTCCTAAATATATTAAAAAAAAAATCTCCGTGGGAAAAAAAACTCATATAGAAAAAAGAAAAAAAAAACACTCAAAACGAAGATTCTCGTCTTACAACTTAAATTCCATCTAATCCACAGAGTACGCCTGTTTATTTTAAGTTTTAATTTTGTAACTTTTACTTTGACATAGCAGAGCACGCTTGTTTATTTTAAATTTTATTATTTACTTTTTACGTTGACATAGCAGAGTGCGCCTGTTTATTTTAAATTATATTTTAATCATTTTTACTTTGACCGGGCTATCCAATATAGAGGAATGTTTAACAACATTATTGGTCAAAAGAATGGAAGCATTATTTTTAACTTAATTACAGATACCGGAACAGGTAAACCAACGAATAAAATTGCAGAATTGTTTATATGTCACAACATTGTGCTATTTATTCACAGTAGTAGTAATGATCTGAAATTACAAAGATTGATCGTCAATGTTGAACTACAGTGTGAAAACTCTTCACATGGGCTGCAACTCTATCACCACACTTATTTACACATTGACTCTGCCATATCCCATAACTTGAAGTGCCTACCACCAATGTATTCAGCAGGAATAACGAGAATTAAGAACAGAGAACAGAGAGAGCAAATAATAACTGAACTTCCAACAGGCATGTACAAAATCTGAAATGAGTGAACAGGCAGGCAGGCTTGGACGCTAGATTTTGTTAAATATCACTAATAATTTTTTATTTTTTTTCTTCCGGAACGAAAAATCGAACACGTTTTCATTAAGAAAGAAAGAAGTACTCTGTAACTTGAGTGCCTATCAACAATGTATTATGCAGAAATAACAAGAGAATTAAGAACAGAGAACAGAGAACAGAGAACAGAGAGAACAAATAATAGCGTAAGTTCCGCCGGGATTTAGTAATGCAAAATATCTAAAATGACCGTGTCGAAGCAACAATATGCTTGGACACAAGATATTGATATGATAATTAACACAGAAAAACAGTGTGCACATAGTACTACAAGTATTAATGTTGGCTTCTGAAAACTCCACCGCCAAACAAATTATATGTTTTACTAAATAAGGTGAACGATTACAGAGCTCTCTGTCTCAGATTTACAATAGCAAGGATACAGAGTCGGCCAAGAAACTCCATGTATAAAAATAATAGAAATATTTTATGATTCATAAAATAAACATAGAAAATGATTATATTGGAATTATTAACTTTTTAACGATTCAGTGCTAACTGTGATCGCTTCTTACACAACTCAATGTATTCGTCTACATATATGAATCAACTGTATTGATACGAGAACCCTAGCCAACGGTGGCTTTCTTATTTGCGAACAAGTTTGTGCCTATTTGGACATCACATGAAAAACACTGGCATCTATATGAGCTAGATGTCTATAACATCTGGAATTTTTATCGGTTCATATTACTTAATCTACATCAGAATTAAATTGCATGCATAGAACAGAACAGCGATTTGTATGCGCTGTACACAGGACAGCAATAAAGTGTATCAGTATTCACAGTTTAGAGTCCTAACTGAGAACAGAACAGCGACAAATAGCATGCACGATACAGCAATTTATATGCATATTTACAGTTTTGGGTCACAATATCCTGCTAATTGAAATTTAGTGCCTAAAGAGGAGAATGAGATTCGATAACAGCCACAGCAACATTTACCGGAATGAGATTCGATAACATTTATGAGATCGCATAAACTAGGTGAGAGGAGAATGAGTTTAGTCCCTTTTATGCGCAGAACGAGAAGACACCAATAACCCTCATCGGGATTAAGGCATTAACCTTTTTAGGGTTTCAACTTTCAACAATCAAGTACATGTGGGCATTAACCTTCTTTTTTTTAAAGAAAATGCGTTTTGGGATCCACGTGCTTTGGGCACTGGCCTCTGGATACATTTCCCGGACAGCTCTAGGCCAATTCCAAATTCGGGAATCGTTCCCAGTAGGATCCCTGGAAGCACTGGCCTCTGGATACATTTCCCGGACAGCTCTAGGCCAATTCCAAATTTGGGAGGCGTTTCCAGTCGGATCCCTGGAAGGGATCTGCAGTTCCGTCTTCTTTGCCAAAAGGCTTCGTCATCACTCACATACACATATTCATGACATGTTGGGAACTGCCATTATCTGATGGATAATATGAATGACAGAGAATAGAATCCCAAAACATGAGGAATATCAGTTTTTCGAAACTTCGCATGTCACATTGCAGTGGAATCTAATTTGTGACAACCAACAAAATTGACATGGACTTCTGGGGTGAACAAATGGTATTTAATTTCCATTCCTAACAAATTTTCGTCTCCAGTACGAGTTCAGTTCTTCAATTCAATTTCTCGTTCATATTTGTCTTATAGCAATTTTTTAAAACCACAATATGTTTTGAGTGTCTGTGTTGTGCGTTGCTTTCCAACTTAACTGCAGAATAAGGCTTGCTCGAAACGATTTAGAATTTTCTCTGAAATTAAAGTACCTTCCATGTAAAACCATATGCATTTTATACGGTAAAATAGTAGTGGATACAAAAAATTGAACCGCATCTGTTTAATCCTAATCAATTGAACATCTAGAACTAAAAGACCGATAATTCATATGCAAAACAAATGAAAAATTAAATTAGGTACTTTGGTATTCTCTCAGAGCACCAATATTTTCGATTCAGATGGAAACATCCACAATCAACTCCTGGGCATCATTCATATTTGGACAGCGATAAAAATTGCTAATGAGATTTGTGACCAATGCCGAGTTTGGATACCAGATTTCTTCATTGTCATACCACAGTAAAACTGTTTTCAGAATGTTCATTGCAAATCCTCTTTAAAGGATGTAGTACTCATAAGTAGCAACCAAATTGAGCAAGAGTTTTCTCAGAGCTGTTATGACCTGCTCTTGGTACATGAAGATTCTTCAGCATAACCATAGAAAAGATATGATTGTGACATTGCCTCAAGCAACAAACGAAAAAAAAACATTGCTTTACTTTTTGCAATCTTCCCCTACCTGAATACTGTCAACAATACACTGATCACCAACATCTAAGGGATGCATAGTGAATACGAAGGTGATTGTTTCCTAGATTCTTTTGTTAGTTGTTCCTGAACCTGGAGTCTTCTCATACAAGCTGAGATGATACTAGTACAATAAGGTGGCTAGTGGAAATCCCCAGAACAAGAAGAATGACCATTATGGAAATCTCCAGAACAAAAATAATGAAAATTATTATAATCACAATGCAATTGTCTTTGAAATACAGTGCAGCTGATCAGCCATGATGGACCAATGATTTCCTTTCTAGATTAATATGCCAAAAACATGTTTGTTGAGAGCTTCAAGAATTGCTTGCAAATCTCTAATCAAAACTGTGTTTGTCGCCAATAGACTTCTAGGCATTGACATTGTAGCAATCCCGGAGTTCTAAATCAAAAAACAGTAGGGTGGTTTATATATCTAGTCTAGTTATTGGGCCAGTAAGCTCTGCAGAACATTATCATCAAAACATTGGGCACTTAGGATCACCAAATTCATGGAAGCAAGATGAAGGAAACTTTAAGAACAAAATTAAAACTGCATAGCATCCAATCCAATTCTTAACAGAAGAATTTTTTATCTTCCCAGTGTCAATAACTCCCACGCTGAAAGAGCCACCTCACTCTTCTTCTGGAATCTCAAAAGGTCTTCTTCCTCTATATGCCTATAAGATACGCAATCCTAATAGAATAAAAAAGTATACCCAGACTCAAAAGAAAAAACAACACATGCATCAATGATGGGTATGCAAAAAGGATACCAATGTATCATTACCTGGCCCCTGCCTTACAAGCATTTTTAAGAATGCACTTTGGTACAGCTTTTGTTAACAATTCATTTGCAATGTCAATGTCTGTATTATGATGGTATCTTGTGCAGTTGTTTGACATTAATAACGTTGAAGCTTACTTGCTACTGTTAGGGAAAACCAAACAATGAAGAATTAAAACATAGTATACAAGTTTCTCTTATATAAACTATATTGATGAATGATTTAAGTGCTTACATATGACGCCTGCAACAAATCATGAATGGATGCCAAAGACTACCGTGACAAACCTGAAGGCTTTTCTTAATAACTCTGAAGACTTCTTTTGATTGGCAATATCTCTTCTCCAATACCGAAGGTGATCATGCTTTCTGAACCTATTTTCTCAAAAGCCTGCATACTTTACTTGACTGGCAACGTCTCTCCTTAAATCGCAAAGGTGATCATGAATTCTCAACTTATTTTCTCTGTCCACCTCAACGCGAGAAACTGTTTTCTCAATTTTGAGATCCCAAAAGTCCTTTCCGCCTTGTTCCATTCTATATTTTTATGGTCTTATCTCTGTCTTCTCGTAATAAAATTTAAATATATCCAGATGGTCTTCCCAATAAGATTTGTCATTGTAGCTCTTAAATGCTTTGAAATATTAAGACAATCCATCACATGCCATTAAGAGCACATCTATCCAATATTCAAATCCTCGGTGTAAATCACGCTGAAATAAGACCATGAGCTCCGCAGAGTATACTCTATTTAGCCATGCCAGGTTATAAATTAATGATTCCCAATCCCTGGGCTCGTGAGGACATGCTTGTCACGAAATGTAACCAAAATTGAGCACTCTGGCGAAGTACCTTCATTGACAAAAATGCAAATTGCTTATTGACATGATCTACATCATCTAAAATTATGAGGGCATGAACAGATTTAAGATGTTTGTAAGCATCTCTATAGCTTAATCAATATGATTAATTTGTCAATCCAACTGCATCAAACTTTTTAAAAGTGAACAAGACCTGGGATCCAATAATTTGGAATTTTTTTGAAGAGTTCTTTTACGACTATTGTCTTTTTTACTCCACCCAAGCCCACGATTCACACAAAACTTTCACGCTTTATTGTTGTTGGAATAATGTTGTCTTCTCAAAATCTTCTAACATTTCATCCAGACTGTAGGACTCTGGACACCACATATCTCCACAATGGTATGATATTGTCCACTTTGGGCCTAAGCCCTCATGGATTTGTTTTTGGCCTTTACCCCAAAAGGCCTCATACCAATGGAGATATTTGTCCATCCTTATATACCCATGATCCTCTCCACTTTTAGTCAATGTGGGACTTTGGTCGTATACCCAACAATCCTCCCCTCGAACAAAGGACCATTGAGCCTCCCCTCAAACGATTATCCATCCGTCCACTCTCTACCAACCAGGTTTCTCCGCTCCAATGCGTTGGAAGCACACGCCTTACATGGAAGCACCACCTGCTTCGAGAGCTTGCTCTATCCCAGGTCAACTCCTCTTCACTGTGTTGGGACTAGGACACGTCCATGAAGAATCCGGAGCACATCGCCTGTCTAACTGAGCTCATCCACGGATCCCATCGTGATATTACCGGGGCCCACCACCTTCGTTCGACATTCCGAGGATTCATCCACTTGGCTAACTTGGGGGCATGGCTCCGATACCACTTGTAGGACTCTGGACACCACATATCTCCACAATGGTATGATATTGTCCACTTTGGGCCTAAGCCCTCATGGATTTGTTTTTGGGCTTTACCCCAAAAGGCCTCATACCAATGGAGATATTTGTCCATCCTTATATACCCATGATCCTCTCCACTTTTAGTCAATGTGAGACTTTGGTCGTATACCCAACACAGACCAGTTGAATATTTATTCACATTGAAGGGTCATCATTCAACATTTTTCATCATACATTAAATAACCCTGCCCATGAATTTCAGATGTCACTAATCAGTGTACCAAACACACATTACCTAAAGTATTTGTGCTTAGAAAAGAGGGTATGCAGAAAATCATCTAAAAAACTAAATTAAAGTTAAGCCATTTAACCCTAAAACTTATAAGCACTCACAAATTCGCACTTTGGTACTTTGAGTGCTTAAATGATCCAAATATAAAGCACTTCTATAACTAGCATTTGCACCAGATGTTGCAAAGGAGGAAACGCCATAAGGCATAAATTGAAGAACGCAAACACAACAAAAAAAATACTTTCGTAAAGAATAAAAACACTTATAATGAATTTATTATTAGATATTCATATATATTGCACTATATATTAGCCCCGCTAATTGTTTCCCTTTCTTAATGTAACCTTTCACCACTATGGTCACTATAATATCAAATACAATATGAGACTTAACCAAAAACCATTATGAAAGTCAAAATACTTATATGTCCGATATCCCATATAAACCATAATATACTTTGATCACTCTTGGAGAATTGCAAACCCTTCTAAAATGCAACTTCTAACCACTATTACCATTAAGAAAAAATGGCATTTATTACCTTATAATCCTTAAGGGAATAACTCTGTTATTAAGTAAACCATAGTGCAATATGATTTTTAACACAATGAATTCTAAAAATTATGACCCCTAGTACACTCTCATCATAAACACATTGTAACTCCTAAAATGTTACAAGACATAAACTTCAATACCTAACACATTAACTATAACATTAAAACTATAACCTGTGTGTACTTAAATTGTCTTAACATAGTGAAGGTAAAGAAGAATCAAGTGTATGCTTTCACAACCTTAATTGTATGTATTTAAAATTTTAGAGATTAGTAAGTTCTTTTCTAATTTAACCCTAGATGCAATAACATTAAGGAACAAATATAAGTATGCCTAGCTGGAGAAAAAGGTAACAACATCTACTAGGGTATGCAACATCTTATTTTTATTCCTTACAAACCACCTAGATCGAGAAAAAGGCTAAGACTAGTTTCCTTTAAAGCACCGTAGCTCAGAAAGGCAGGAATTAAAAGCAAAAGCCTACAAAAGAAAGAAATAAATCTTACAAAAGTAGGACGCCAAAGCCTATGAAAGAAAGAAATAAATCTTACAAACATTATGATGAAGAAGGGAATTCAATACCCATTGAGGAGATGAACAGAAGAACATGACCTCCATTTTTACTAAAATCACCACAAATATTGATAGTTACTCTAAGTACACAATGTCATTAGGATATTAATCCAATAGTAGGGTGTTCAAAAAGTCCCTTTCTCACTAACTTTCTCCCTCTTTTATAGAAATTTTCAATAGTGACACTTGGCACCTCATGCAAAAATAATTATTTTCTTTATTCCAATAATGCCTGCAATAAAAGATTTATTTTACACAAATCAAAATGAAATTTATTCTCTGCTGAATGTAACTAAAACCAGAATAACAGAATAACAACTCAAAGATGGACGAATACTTCCTGATAAATCATTTGAATTCATGTCCATACGAAAATCAACGAGGATTCAAAGTGTTATGTTCATTGCAAATAATCTATGACATCCAACTGAATATTTGATAAACAAGAATATTTTTGGTGGAATTTTATAGAGTGCGATGGTGTTTGAATTTTAATAGAAAAGAGAATTTTTATACACGCTGTTACCCAGGATCAAAACAATTGACATTCTGAAGGGAAAACTATTTTCTTAATGTGATTAGGATGATAATCAAAATTAAATTCTTCGTCTTTTGTTGGGAGAGACGCTTTGTAAATAATGTACTAATTCTCTTTAATGTTAACCACCTCCATAATGTGATTAAGGTAAAATAATCAATTATTTACCAAAGAATTAAATTTCTAAACTAATTTTCTTTAATGATAACCACCTCCATAATGTAATTAAGGTAAAATAATCAATTATTTACCAGAGCATTACATGTCAATCTTACTGCATTCATCATTTAAACATATTTAACCCAAAAACTTGATTAAATAAAATATTTTTTGAAAAAGAATGTGTCAACTTATCACAAAAATGTACTCAGGTACCCCATCTGCAAAAAGCCATTCATTGTTTCATGAAAGTTTAAAATGTAAAATGTTTAATAGTCGCACCATATTGAGCTAAATTTCGCAATCATATAAAAACTATAAAAATGATGTAGCGTAAAAATAATCAGAAAGATCGTCTTACAGTGATTCGAAAGATTTCAAGATTGATTGGTATTCAAACATGATAATTAATTAAACAATTTGAAAGATTTCAAGATTGATGGGTATCCAAAACATAATAACTTAATTAATTAAACAAATCGTGGGTACATAAATCCCAAGCGTTAAGAAATCATTGATTGGTATCCAAACATGATAACTTATTAATTAAACAATTTGAAAGATTTCAATATTGATTGGTATCCAAAACATAATAACTTAATTAATTAAACAAAACGTGGGTACAGAAATCCCAAGCGTTAAGAAATCTGGCCGAGAACCCTCCTAAGGGTACTAATAAACATGAGTTGCATTTGAGCCCTGAACTTCTGCAAAATAAAAAATTCCCAGACTTTTATATCAGAGTTAGAGAAAGAAGAACAACCCACTGCCATGAACCCTCCACTCTGCCCTGAGGGCTAAGCCGAGCAGCAAACCCAAACACACAACCCCCAGCAATGGACGTCGCAAGAGTTAAAAAGTACACGTCATTTGTCAAACCAGGCACGTTATTGCATCCCTCTTCCCTAACAATGCATTGCTTGATGGCATCAATTGTATTCAAAAGGGCTGCCTGATAGCCCTCTTCCGATACAAAAAACTGATTCCCATACCTGGACTGCAGCTCACCGAAGAATTGACGAGGAAGCCTAGAACCCACTGTTAATCCTGTGCCGAAATTCAAGATGTTTGGGGAAGAGATGTCCTCTACTATAATCACAGTCCTGTCATCAGGGTGCCATAGGTCCCTGAAGGATTTATCTGAAGGAGATGGGGATGGCCCAGACCTTGTAAGGATTCTCATTTTCCACTCTGACTTGTCTTCCAAAGCCTGCAACTCTTGTGAAATCTTCACTGCTTGGGCTGGAGATAAGACCCTGGCTATGTCAATAACATTGGTGAAGTTGTTGGGTAGCTGAAGGTCTGGGACTTTTATTGCTTCTGGCTCTTTTGAGGCCATGTTGGATTGAAAGTCTGAGTTCAGGATTTGGGTAATTGCTAAAGATGGTGTCAACTGCACTTGCTGAATCAGAAAGGTGAACAAGGGCACGGATGCCATTGACAAAGTTTGCTTACCCACATCCTTGAGAATGTTGTTTTTGTGTTGTGCATATATCAACTGAGAAATACCTAGGTTTTTGAAGGTGATCTGAAAGGGGTTGAAGTTGTGGGTTATTGAATTGGGTGTACATTGACTGACAGAGTATGAGTGTTTTATGCGATTGAAGGTGGGCTTGTAACTGAAAATGGAGAGGAAAGAGAATGACTTAAAAGAGATAACGCAACAGGAACTGAGTGGCATTTTAACTGGGGGTGGAGAAAGACTCAGAATGCTCTTGATGGTTGCTTGCTGAGGCTTGAGCTTGAGTTGCCATGAGACACTGGAGATGGGTCTAATCACGAAAGACCAAATGCACCAGAAATCTGAGCCACCTGATTCCACCTGTAAGGCCAGGCACACACCAGAATGAGGATACGTAGACTAAGAAACTACGACACTTGGTCGCAGCAGGCACCAAGATATGCATAACACTCCTAATTAAATGTACGAGGGAAAGCATTAGCATTGTAGCGACCATCAATGGTGCCCTGAAATACCCACTGATAAACCAAGTGAACTGGTTGAGGTCACAGAGCCACAACCAATCGAGGCTTACACCATGGCTACAGGTAGCATAAATGAAAAAAAGTAAATAGGGGAGTTATTTTTCTGAGACAAGGGTTAATAATCCATACCTATAGATACATAGCACACTTGAAGAGAAGTTGCTCTTGGTTCCATTGGTATAGTTTGGTGAATTCCATTCCACTGTGGATACCCTAAACAGCCACAGAAAAATAGTTTGCATGAGAACCAAACACGTTCCTTTGAGGAACACAAAACGACAATAACAAGGAATTGAGGGAAAAACGATAAATGCAGACCTGAGAGTTTTCACCACGATGGTAATGGAATCCATTGTTCTCTTGTCCCACGAATACTTGAACCAGCTCGACGATACCAACACACATCCTCTGGCACATCCAAACCCATGAAAATTAGACGAGACGGTAATGTCCACACCACGGGAATGTAAAATGAAGTAGTAAACACAAGAATGACATACCTATAAGCTATAGGGGAAGGCCTCATTGCCATACATTCAGAAAATTCATGAGTCTGGAGTAACCACATCCTGAAATAAAAAACAATATAATGCCTGCAATAAAAGGTTTATTTTACACAAATCAAAACAAAATTTATTCTCTGATGAATGTAACTAAAAGAATGTCAGACTTGGGAACTTTACAGCTAATTACAGTCACTACAGAGCATGGTGGATATGTGAAGGAGACCCATTAATCGATGCAGTCCTGCATGATCACTCTCAGTGTTGTATCTCCATTTCCTTCGATGCAAATAGTGGATTAATAGTCCCATATAAGAGAGACAGGTTCAGATATGCCACAAGGACAACCCTTAACCTAAGGCTACATTGAAAAAACTTATAAGCAGCCATTGCAACCCTCCTGAGGATACTAATAAACATGAGTTGCATTTGAGCCCTGAACTTCTGCAAAATAAAAAATTCCCAAACTTTTATATCAGAGTTAAATCATTTTTTCTCAATAGGTGATTTTCCAAAGATGGGTGGATTTCCATAGATCTGCCTGGTATAATATTTAGCAGGGCCAAACAAGGAGGTAACGCCATTGGGAACAACTTGATGCCATCATTCATGAGGAAAATTGCATTAAAAAGAGGGAAAAGCTTCAGACTTGTCTTTCCTGCTCTCTAATGGTGACAAATGAGGTGAAGCTCTCACACAGGACGAGAATAAGGATAACATCCTTATGCTTTTAATAACAAGCCTTCATTATCAGCTCTGGATTGTAGAGGTTCAAAACATACCTAGAGGAGAATCCTCAGTGCTACAAAGGAGTACTCAGGGATATGTCTAGAAATTCCCCATTTTCAATCAATCGTTTGTTTGGTAGTTTGCTCCATTCCTAATTTATTCGGCTTTGTTGGAGTTAGTGGGGTAGTCAACTTCCCGGGGTCATAACTTGGTCATATGATCTCCGTTTGGCGCATATGATACCTCATTGGAAAGATCTTTCTGAGTACTACAAGATTTGTGACAAGCGCTTGCTTGTAGCGAGGGGCATTTTGCGGACTTGACAAAAGATATATATATATATATATATATATACATACACACACAGATATATATATATAATAAAAATAAAAACATCCTTTAGGGGCTCAAAACAACTTCAGAAGTTCAGGACCCAAAAGACTGCTAAAAATAGTAAATAATGCTATAAGCAAGGACATTGATGAAATCGACTGGATATCTAGGTGGAATAGGCGAGTGGCTACCAATATCCACTTGGATAAAAAAGCTACAAGCTTAAGGATCAAACTTTATAAAGACGTGCATGTTAATAGGTAGGTCGAAACTTATGAGCGACGGAGAAAGCAACAATAGAGTCTCTAACGCACAATCATTTGAAGCTTATCTCGGAAAATCCTACTAGAAGTTGACACACGATTTATCAATTGAAGAAAGGAATAGTTTGTTGAGAAAGCTCTATATTTTTATGGAAGCAGTTTATCATTTTGAAAAAGGAGTTGACTCAACACCAAAGTCAAGTAAGTATCTTTGTTCTTTATAGTTTAATCATCTAACCATGTGTACTTAGTTTGCAAAAAGGAGGCAAATGGAAAATCAATCATTCAAGACAAAGGTATGTACTCGTGAATGGCATATTCATGTAATAAAACAATCTAACATGAATTGTCTTAGGGTTTATGTGAATCTAGGGTTTGTAATTTCATTATATTATAGATTGTTATCAGATAAACCCTAATCATATAGAAAACCTAAAATTCTCTCACTACTCTCGACTTATAGAAAACCTAAAATTCTCTCACTACTCTCGACTTCTAGGACTTGTAGGGAATCTAGGATGTAATGTAATCCCTAGTGTTGGTTAAAGGAAAGATGACTTGATTTTTGCTAAACCTAGAATTTGTAAACCCTAGAATTCCATCCTCCATTGCTCCATAGAAACTCTTAATTGACAAATTGAAACCATGTTTTTGGTATTGTATATTTTCGCTTGGTTATATTTGTCAATAAGGATTGCAGATATAAATATCATAGCTAAATCAAAGGGAGCATTTCAACGAATATCGTTCAAGGTTTGTAAAAAGGAGCAACTCAAGGTATGTCTAAAGATCATAGGATTTTATAGCTAAAAAAAGAGGATACAATCATTTTGAAATGTGTTGTGTATTACAAACTTTCTTATGTTTAGGGTCTTGAATCATAAAGATTATTGTTAGGGTAATTAATCATTAGATTGAATCTACCCTCATTATACTATCTCTTGTCATTTGTTCATTTTTGTGAAACCCCAACCTTTAGGGTTCATTGTAAAACCCTACCTCTTGATGCTAAGGGTATATCAATGCTAGTAATCCTCTTAGGGTTATTGATAAAGTCTAAAACCTATAATGAAAAACTTTATCCTTTTGATGTCTTGGGTTTTGGTATTGTTATGACAAAATCCTAGTTTTTTAGCGTTTGTTATTATTTTCCTAGTTATAAACTGAAACCCTAGATCTTTAATATTTTGATAAATTAGGGTTTGTTGTTAATAAGTAGAAACCCTAGATTTTAGGGTTTGGAAAATTAGGGTTTATAAGCAAAACCCTTGTTATAGCTAAAATGAGATCCTAGGATTGAAACCCTAGGTATGTATTCTTATACATAATCGAAACCCTAGCTTGATTAAAATTGTTGTATATCTAACTTTGATGTATTGATGATTGTGCATTGGGTTTACCTAGTAAGTATGAATCTTGAATGTTAGTGCATCCTAGATATATATGCTAACGTAATTGTTGATACTCATGCTTTCGTTTGTGAAATCTATGGTTTGTAACAAAACCCTATTAGAGATTGATATTGTTTTCATGATTTTGATAAAGTCTAGGGTTTGCTACTAACCCGAGTAAAGTTTGACATAAAAGCATATTGTTGAAACCTTAGATGAATAGTAGGATTGTTATTTGATTGAATTGTTGATATCTAAGGCTTTGTGTCTCGAAGATGAAGTCTAGGGTTTATGGCAAAACCCTAGCAAGAAGTTAAAGTCTACTATGTAAAAGAATGTAACCTTTGTTGATTATATACCTAACTAGGTTTAGGTATCTGATGTTTGAAGTTTTAATGTTTTGATATGACTTTGATATAGTTAAATTGCATGTTTGTATTTTGGTTGTACTTGCTATTAAAGGTTTTGTAGGTACATGATCTTCAAAATATTGAAGATATTTGTAATTGAAGATATCTGATAGTAATGATGAGCATGATGAAGGAAGCTATAAATTATGACGATCAAGATGACCTTGATTCCATAAGAAAGAATGAAGCATTGAGAGGTTGAAGTTTCTTCAATGTTATAAAAGGAAGGAAGCTATTGATCTCCCCAAGTTAAGAGGTAAGCTGGATAGAAGAAAAGGTATCTCCCCAATTGAGAGGGAGGGCATATTGTGACAATCATAATCTCAAAGTAAGAATGAAACTTCAAATGAATGTTCGTGAAAAGGACTTGAGAAGTACTAAGGTTGTAGTTGGTGTTGTTGTAAAATTGAAAGAAGAAGAAAACTTCCGACAAGTTGTAGTTGGATAACTTCATGATGATATAAGCAACATCAAGATGATTGTGGACCCCGAAGGTTTGTGTTTACTTGTATATATGTTTGAAAGTTTATTACGAATTGGGGTTCTATTTGTACAGATAAATCTCTCCATAAGAAAGTTGAACACTTTGGAAGCATGCATGGACAAATGGATATATTTGATTTAGTTTATTAAGGAGAGATGAAGCATCTAATGGCAAAATGCTTGGCAGGACATCTGGTCGGCCTATGTGTTGATGTCTAGATCCCAAAGAGGGAGGGTGGCATTGGTCATGGAGCTCTGACCTTGGATACAAACCTAGATCCTTGGGTTGGTGGTAGAGCTTAAAAGGCTTATGGTACCTAGAGTGGCTAAAGCTTGAGTCCCCTTAGTCCCACCCGGAAAGAATACCCTGGTTAGGTATCTAGTATGCATCACTGAGTGTGCTAGAACTCTTCGTAGTTCATATTAGTTGAGATCTTCCATGTACTTGTATATATATGCAATTACAAATACCTCTCTAGTTAAAAGGGAGTGTTGAAGAATGTAACTAGTGTCAGTCTTCATAATTGTCATTATTTATAAAAAGAATTTTTTATTGAATTATTAAAGCATGGGCTTCATGCTTGGGTCAATGATCAATAGGTCAAGGCACCCATTGAGTGCTCTAGGATTTTTTGTTCCAGTCAAAGTAAAATTTATTATGTAAGAAACCCTTCTTGGGTTCATGGTGTCAAAGAAAGAAATTTATTTAGTCATGTCAAACCCTCCATCCATTAAGTCGGCCTCAAGCTCTTTTAAATCGATTCCAATTTTACCTTCTACAAGTCGGTGTCTCCTATTGTTCATGTTAGCTCATTTACAAGAAAAAACAACTATATATACCCTAGTGAACTCAACCCAACAATGAAGTGAACAGAAGTTCAGATTACAAGACAACGAAGTTAGGATCATCTACAAGATTGAAGTATTGGATAATACATATTGAGGCATCATGTTATTGCGAGTCGGAGTTACTATCACAGAACTAGGGTACCTTTGCAAATCAAAGATAACAATTGTAGGTCAAAGTTACTATCACAAAACAATGTCACGATTACAGAACGAAATTACTATTGCAAAGAAGATTGTATTCATATTTGGTCGGTTTGATGGATGGAGGGGTAAAAGTCTATGTCAAAGGTCTTGGATGTCTATCCTTGATATGAATCTACTAAATGAAGAGTTTGGACTGGGTTTTCCTCTCCATAGAGGTTTTGCCCTGGCCAAGTGCCTACATCTAGTGTCTCCTTGTTTTTATGTTTTTGGTAGCTATTTGATGAACAAAGAAATAATAACTATAAGAAGAAGAAGAAGAATTTAATCAAGAAATCACAAGCATCTATCAAAAGAAAATAGAAACCAATATAATAAAGATTCAAGCTTATTGCCCTAGATTTGTCAACGTGAGATTGAAGTCACTTAAAAATAAAATGTCAAAGAGGCCTCTTTTTCAATTTTCAAGTGTATGGGGGTATCTCCTTTTCTTTTTATGAATTTGCAGTGTTTGGAGCATATGGTCCATCTTTGTCAATTTGTCAAAGCTTGAAAAGTTATAATAATAGTAATTTGCTACTTGCACATGAGGCAGGGCTTATTCATATACTTCTAACTCTACATACTCCCCAAGAGAGAAAATGGCAATACGAAAGGATGTGGTCATAATATCACCTTCAATTCAATAATAAAGCATATGGAACAAATGAAAAACATAAGTAAATGAAACTACTTCTTCAATAAAAGCAAAATGTTTTCCAAAAAAGCACATTCAATTCAATATGTTAAGTTCAATAAAGTTAATTGGCGGGAAATTTATTTCACCTATCTGATTCTCTAAACATGGCCCTTTTTTTTAATAATATTAAATCAATAATATAATTTAGTGTGCATATATGGAACCTTTCTCAATCTCCAATAAATGTCATCTAATTGCCATGTTATTAACACTAGCTCAAAAATTGATGGGGAATTTATAACTAAAAACTTCAAAACCTTCAGTCTTGGCATGATATTGAATAATGACCAAATTATTGTTCAAAGGATGGTTTTTGTTGTTTGTATGTCATTGGAATGGACTAAAACAAATTGTCAGCTTCTCTTTATCGCTATGAAACTAGAGAGACTTTTGTTTTTGGTTTGTTGCTTTGCAATTTAAAATTTAGGAATACATAATGCAAGAACTTGTAAAAAACTTTATATATTAGCTTATATTAGTGAAGTCATTATGAGTTATGTTGATATCCTGGATGTATTGCTTCGATATCTTAATGATAATATTTATCACAAATTTGCACATGAAGGTTTGATCACTTATGCAAATCAAATCATCTTATTAGTTTTGTGAATTAATATGTTTATTTTAAAAATTTGCTTGTACCATTCCATGCCAACATAATTTTAATTTTTTACTTCAATTAAAACTGTGAAAAATGGTCAACCTAAATCATGAAGAATCATAATGTGCCTTATTTACTATATTTTTTAATGTGATGAATTAATTTTACACCTTTTGAATTTATACAATGTCTTAACCATAAAGGCATTTTTAATATGCTTTCTACTATTTGGGAAAATAAGAATGAAGCTATAAATAATTAACAAAGTGAGATTGTGAATTTACAAAATATAATGAAGGCCAAATTAATAATAATTGTAATGTTTAATCCCACAAAGAATTTGGTATATCAAAAGTAGATTTACAATTTGGGATATACGGTGTGTAATAAGAACTTATTTATAGAGGAAGAGCAAGTTGGATAAGATTAGATATCAGAGTAAAAAATAAAAACCCTTTAAATACAAATTTTTCCAATCTTCTTTTCAACATTTTCACTAAGATACAATGACTCACTTCAGAATCAAGAAGTTCCGCCGGGATTTAGTAATGTAAAATATCTAAAATTAGTGAGCTGAAGTACCAATATGCTTGGACATGAGATTTTGCCCAATATCAATAAATGATAATTAACACATAAGTACAATGTGCACTTAGTACTACAAATGTTGGCTTCTGAAAACTCCACCGCCAAACAACTTCTATGTTTTACTAAACAAGGTGAACGATGTGCACATCGTGCTACAAATGTTGGCTTCTGAAAACTCCACCGCCAAACAACTTCTATGTTTTACTAAACGAGGTGAACGATTACAAAGCTCTCTGTCTCAGATTTACAATGGATACTTTCTGGCAAGTAAATCTGGTTACTGTGAGTTTGAAAGCAAGGATACAGAGTCGGCCGAGAAACTTAAGTATAAAAATAATAGATATATTTTATGATTCATAAAATAAGCATAGAAAATTATTATATTGGAATGTTTTAACAAGTCAGAGCTAACTGTGATCGCTTCTTACACATGTCAATGTATTCGTCTACATCTATGGATAAACTGTATTGATGAGAGAACCCGAGCCAACGATGGTTCTCTTATTTGTGAACAAGTTTGTGCCTATTTTGACATCACATGAAAAACACTAACATCCATATCGGCGATTTGTATGCACTGTACACAGGACAACAATAAAATGTATTGGTATTCTCAGTTTAGAGTCTTAACTGAAAACAGAACAGTAACAAATAGCATGCACGATACAACAATTTATATGCATATTTACAGTTTTGGGTCATAATATTCTACTCAATGTTGCTTGGGAGCGGGAGCGGGAGCGACCATTTTCAGAAGCTCCCGGTTTGGGAGCGAATCCGATTGCAATTTTTTAAAATATATATATATTTTTTAATTTTTGATACATATATGTCAACAAAAACATGTAGAATGATGAATTAGACATAAAAAACATAAAAAAACATAGATTGATCATTGAACCATATCACATCAATCATCTAGAAATTATAATCGTCATCAACCATGTCCACAAGTTAGTAAAATACATTTTACAACTGCAACATATTGAGTCTCGTGAATCATGATTCATCAAATTCAATCTTAAAGTTTCAACTTCAAGCTTTCAAAATTGAAAATTCAATAACATTATCATCATTGATCACCAAAGTTGTACTTGTAAGCTAAGTTTAACCATTACAAGAAGTAATATCTTAGATATTTCTAAGTCCTAACTTCTAACTCTTAACATGATATGAAATGTTATAAATTTATAAAATGAAACGTGAATAATGAAATGAAATAAAACAAATTTAGTCTTTCACGAAGCATCATATTCATAATTCACAATCATTACCAATGAGTTATAATTGCCAAGGCCCAACTTCAAACTTCAAATTTTCATTGTCACAGTGATATATTGTTTACAAAAAATATCATTATGATATGAAAGAGTCAAGGGTCAAGGACTCAAAACTCAACAGTTATGAAAACTAAAGTCTAATAGAAACTAAAAAAGACAAGTAAATTGTAAATCTACATGTGGCCCTTGCCACGAGAGTCTCCAAGAGTATAAGCAAGTCGTGGTGGTCTTCTAGGAGTCTCCCACACAAATCGATGACCAGAACTAGAACCTCCACGTGAGGGTGTAGATGTAGGTGACGACAGCAAAGGAACAAGACTCGGGCCTCGAGCACTACTACTGGATGGTGGAGGTGGAGGTGGCATGGCTGCTGCAACTGCTTCATCTTCATCCCTTACAAGTTCCTCTTCCATTTCTTCAAGATGTACAATGCCATCCTCCAAATTGTCATCCTCTGGGTGATTGTCCCAAATTTTATATGTGGGATCCTCATAAGCCCGATCACAGTAATGACTCAACATCCTCAAGTTGTAGTGCACATAAACCAAGCTTTCTGCTCGGTTTTCATTGAGTATGTTTCTTTTCACATTATGTATGTAGTTGTAGGTGCTCCAACATCTCTCTGCAGAAGAAGTATTTACAACCTGTGAAAGAAATTTTTTTGCTAATTTTGGCAAAAGTCCCTGGCCGCCATATGTTTCCCACCATGTGAGAGTATCAAATCTATCTCTGTCGTCCATTGCATGGAAGTTATCATACAAACCCGTGCCACTGAAGTATATGCCTATTTCAAGGCACACAGCTGCACATTCCTCCCTGTCAGGTATCAACTTTTCTAATGCTTCCAAATATCCTCTAGTTACCTCTGCATCTAAATGGGGTTTGGTCCTAATCTCACCCCCTGGTGCAGGTTGGCCCAACCAAGATGTAGAGTAGTATTTTGGCGTAAGGATATACGCCAAGCAATGCAGTGGAAGATTAAGTCTATTCCACCTTTCACACACACAATCATGAATCAGTTTGTACAAGTCGGGATCTCTGTTATGAACAATATCTTTTATTTTCCCTAACATGGTATCCATCTGCTCATACACCTCGACAATCACTGGTTTGTCTGTATCTACAAACCGAATCATGTGATAAATGGGCTTGGTGAAATCCAATACTTGCCTCACACTTGTCCAAAACTGACCATCAAGAGCGGCCTCCTCCACCAGTTCAAGACCTCGCCTGTCAGCTGCATTTGTAGCCCTTTCCTTAAATACGTGCCAATGTGGACTTGATACCATGCTAGCCAATGACTCTCTACCTTCAAAAGGCGCCTGAAGGTGAGGTAATAGCTACCAAATCTGGTCTTCGCAATCTCCAACAACTCCAATCTCAAGTGACTGCGGAAAAGGCCATGGGTATTGCTATGATTTGTAATAAATTTTATCATTTGTTTAGCTTTCTTGTACAAATCACCAATCCATTGGTATTGTGCATTTTTGTTCTTGAAGACATCATGCATCAGAAGGTTCAATGTGTGAACCAAACATCCAAACCAAAATATGTTGGGGTATTTATCCTCAATAATTTCTCCCGCTGCCTTACAATTAGGAGCATTATCAGTGATGACTTGGATGACATTGTATGGCCCAATACAGTAAATTGTTTCAAATAATGCTTCTGCAATGTTGATGGCGGTCCTGAACTTGTCTGAGTAATCATGTGCAGTTAGAAAGATGGGACCACTAACAGACATAGCAAGAACACTTATCAGTGGCTTACCTTTTACATTTGTCCATCCATCGATACAATGGACACCCCATGGTTAGTCCAAGAACTTGTCATTCTATTCAAAGAATGTGATATTTTTGCTTTTTCATGATCAAGGCCAACGGTTCTTGCCTTGTCATACCCAGGGCTCTTGTATCCTTTAGGGGCATCATTTATGGCAGAAACTATTCGTGCCAATAAGGTGAGCGAAGAACATTGAATGGTATCCCACATGCATAGAGAAACCTATAAACCTTTGAATCCACATCATTCCTACACCCCTCATCAAGGAAATCTGATATGGTTCTACGCCTTAAAGCTGATGACCCTGTGCCTCCATATCCACTGCCTTGGGAGGATGCTGTTTGGTCAATTTAGTGTGTCCTAAATTGCTATTTAAAATGTCAATCCGAGAGTCGTAAACTGTTGAAGTGAAGTGCACTGTATATGAAAGATAACCGATTTCTTAGTTCTTTGTCGTTTTTTAGTTTTTTGGTTTTGTTTTTGGGTTTATCTTCTGTGGATTCCCTAGTGTGAGATGACAAAATTGAAGGTCAAGTATGGATGGTAATGGTGATTTATACAATGATTTTCCAAACTTTAAAGTTCTCAAAAAGAAGGTTTCAAACTGGCTGTGATGAAATCAACTCTCAAAGGAAAATAAAAATGTACCAAAACAGTGAACTAGTGACAATGAAGCCCAGTATCCTTACTGCTGTGTAAAAAGAAAATAAAAACTGAACTCAAAGCAATTCAAAGACTAAAAGCAAAGCAAACTAAATCACACTACTTCAACCCATATTCTGACCCTTCACCTTTCGACCCGCTCTAGCTATAGGAAGTAATCATAAACAAGTTGAGTAATATAATATCTAAATTGCAAGAAATGAAATTACATAAAATAAAACTAAGATTTAACTACTCATTCATATTTCAATGCCTGAAAATGACGTAAGTAATTTAATCACTATTTGTAGGAAAGTAAACTAAATCATACTACATCAAGTAATATTCTGATTCCTCACTATTTGAGTCGCTTGGCTATAGGGAGAAAATCATAAACAGATGAGTAATATGATATCTAAGTTGCAGAAAAGTAAATAAGCAAAGCAAAACGGAAAGAAATGACAATGCTGGAAATAAAACTCAGTAAATGAATCAGCAGAAAGGACAAGATGATCTCATGTCATTAGTCATTAAAACTATGTAATTTTCCCGGGCTGCCTATAAGAACCTGAAAGAAAAATACTGATCAGCTAGCAATCATGAGAAAGCATAAAAGAAAAGATGAACATCAGTTAGTGTAAATATTAGGACAGCGTAATATATACAAGCAAATGATTATAAAAGCAGTAACATAATGAAAGCAAGTAAGAAACTATACAGTAAATACAAAGCCTTGGTGTACAGGGGCCCTCTGCAACCTCAGCCAATCAATACTCAGTCAAAAATTGAACTTAAGAATGTTGTCTTCTCATATATTAAAGTGCAGTAAAAACATAAAGATAGAGCACACACAGTGGGCTCGTAAATACAATCAAGATTACATGTAAAAGCTAGCTATCCAGCATATGATAACGCGTTATTTATAAGTGAAAATGCTATAACTGATTCCTAAATTCTACGCTGCCAAATAGACACGTAAATCTCCAAGTCCTGAGATCTAGCAGTATGGTAATCATGACAAATAAATCTATGGAGTGGTGGCTGTTCGATTTGGTTCACGGATTGATCCACATGTGTTAGCACACCTCCAGAGATTGAGGATCTTGCCACACAAAACTTCACGTGGGTAAAATAGAGCCGTGCCACCACAAAACTCTTGGTTTGACCACTCCTTTGACTGTCTTTGACCATGGCTGTTTGTGAGTGATTCGGTTGAACCAAGGGGACACGCTCCATGTACATGTCATTTGCAGCTTGCCCATGTGGCTGTATTATCCATTGGACACCTGTAACATAGTATTTAACAAAATGGTTGCGGAAACTTGAGCTGGATGCGGAAAGTGACAAGTTTCCACAGCTGATTGAACAAAAATTTAAATCAAACAGTAGTTAGGAACATAGTTAGGAAACCATTTTATAAGCTCTTTTTTAAACTAATATGCAATGATTTGACAGCTTGGTGGGTCAAGTAAATGGAAAAGAAGGCTGAAAAGGTATATAGGGAAGATGCAAGTTTGGGACTCAACATACCCCCATTGTGAAGGTGTTGCATATCCTCATGCAACCAAAATTTTAGTCGTTCTCTTTTAATCCATATGTTCTGAAGCCTCTGCTAGGACATCTAGTCCTCTTTTCTTCTTCCTTGGTGCTACCACCATCCTGGGTTTCCTTATCAGAGATCTGAATTTGAGATTGATCAATTCTTTGCTCAACTTTCTGCACTTTTTCTTCAGTTTCTTGTTCTTATTTTGCCATAGTCCTAAATGAAGCATCTAAGTATTATCATGATTAAATTTATCTACTTTGCTCTGCTCCTTAAGTGCTTCATTTTCTTGCTTGATATGCCTGTTTAGAACCTCTAATTCAAACACCTCTTGCTTTAGGGATTGAACTTGTGCATCTGGTGTCATGTGGGGTAGAGTGGTACTCGGGCCTGCAGCTGTCTTTTCTAAAGATTCAAGGTAGTCATAAACCTCCTGTTGGCTGGGATCTATTTCGGGTGTTTTTCTTGGACTGACTTCAAAGTCTTGTGGAGGAGGAGGACTGCTTTCTAGCTCTGGCCGAGAAGGGCTTTCATCAACATGTGGAGGACTAGTTTCAATACTTGGCTGAGGACGAGGTGGACTACGGCCAGCTGGAGGTTTCTCGGGTGTTTCCCCACCGAAGTCAATGAAGTGGGGCCGTTTTACTTGTGTTTTACTCCCCTTTCCTTTAAGCCTGGTGCTTCTTCTTAAATATGGTGGAATAGTACTTCCTTCTTCTATGCTCTGTTTCCCTTTTTCCTTTTTCTTTGCTGTAGCAACCTGTTCTTGAAGATGCACTAATCTCTCAGACAATGTTTAATAATCTTCCTCTATAGATGGCTCAGGTGATTGGTAGACTTCTTCTATGTTTCTTTTGCCTTTCACTTTTCTCTGTTTCCTGTCCTTAGTTCTTTTCTCCTTTTCTTTTTGACCAACTTCTTGAGTTTTGGTAGTAGGAGAGTCTTGGACCATGGCACTCTTTTCTTTTCTCCTACTCCTTCTTGGTGTCTTTGGTGTACTACTTTTAGATGCCTCAGATGGCTCTTGAAAGTAATTTCTTATTAAGAATTGTTTCCAGGTATCTTTGTTTTTCTTCAGTTGGTATTCAATGAGAATCTTTACAAGTCCATGATGATATAGATGAGGTTCTATAATTCCTATGTGCTTTTGGACTGTGATACTCATCTTTTTCAAACTCAGCAGTAAGAAATAAGGCAAATTAAGAGTTTGACTCTCTAAGAAGTTGATCAACAATCTAGCGTAGTACATGTACATTGAATCAAAGCGTCATTCGCAAGTGATAAATTTTTGGATAACTAACAGCAGGCTAGCCCATTCTTCTTTCAATGCATGAACATGAATTCCTTTTGTAAACACAGTGATGTCCATACCTGGGTTTCGTAGCATAATTCTCCATGCCTGTTCGTCCACGCTTTTGTTTTTAAACCATCGCTCACCTTCCTGGGGTAAGCCTGTGGCAGCTGCAACTGTTGTTTCAGTCACCGTGAGCTTTAAGTCTCCAATTTCCACCATCTGGCCATCAAAAGACCGTGCAAAGGCTTTGGTTACCTCTTTATTATGGCCCTTGAATTTTTGGATGAAGCATAACCATTTTGCTTTCTTCAGCAAATCTTTTTCTTGAGGGTAACCTTCTAAATATTTAGGTCCTTCTGGTTCTGCCTTTAGTAATCGTCCCATTCCTTCCTCTGTTTTGAATTTCAACTGAAAATTCAATTGCGTGTGAAGGTTTAGCAGAGGGAAGGTGGCTCAGTTGCAGGGTTATGGCAAAATACAGTGGCTGCAATCGGTAGATGGATAGCAGGTAATGGGAACGCTTCGAAATTACAGGCGGAATAGAGAATGAGCAGCCGTAGTGAGTTCACAAGATGAAGTGCAGACGTATGTGAAGAAGATGGTCTTAATAGAATGGTAAGGGAATGGAGTGAAGTCGAGATTTTGAATTAAACGGCTACGTACGAAATGTTACACATTTTATTGAATGGCTACGGAGAATGCGGTGGAGAGGAGCTGTAATGAGATAGGTCACATCTCATGATTACAGGTGGTGAATGGAAGTGCAATCGACTATGACTTTAAACCCGAAAATCAATTATGAGACCGTTAAGAAATGAATGCATGGTGTGCGGAATAATATCGTGGGATGGTAGTGGGTAATGGAGCTATCGTGACGATCATTGCACATAGTAGAGCTTTTATGGTTTGATAACTATGCATAATCGTGACTTTAATTGCTATTTGAAAAAAAAATGCTCATACCTTTGGAAACCTTGTCATTTGTTGCTCATTAACTTTTAACCAACTGCTCTTCATTGATGTCTGGAGATGCTCCATGTCTTCATAGCATATGCTCAATCACACCTACATTTTCATGATTATTGCACTAACATTTTGACTGTGGATTTGAAAAACAGAGTGGTGGTTGCGGAAACTACTTCTGGCTGCGAAAACTGCTACCAGCTGCGGAAACTGACACAACACCCACTTAGCTGAACAAAGATAGTTAGATAATAACTAACTGAGTGAAAATGGTCCTGAAAGGGACATTTATTGATGAAATGGAATGAAATGAATGAAATGGAGTGAGATGAAGCGGAGTGAAGTGAAATGAAAATGAGATGGAGATGGAGTGGAATGGCAAATGAGGTGGAGTGAAGATGGAAAAAGAAGGAGAGAAGATTTTTTTTTTTTTTTTGGAAAATATAGTGTCAGGTGTCTCTAATTTTCACTCTACATTTTCTGTATAAAACCGCCAGTCTGTGATTGGTTTTCAGTCTTATAATTTTTTTTTTGTTTTGTTAAGAACTAAAAGAAACAAAGGCTAGGCTGGTGGGGAAGAAGGATTCTTCTTCACCAGCCTTATTGCAGAATTTTCTTGAAACATTTTGACAAATTCCTCTTTTGATAGTGGCTTATGATAAATTTTCAATCGGTGGCCATTCACAATGAGAGGAGTTTGAAATTCATCAATGGTCTTGATTCTTACCGCTCCATTACTAAAGACTTTTTCAATCTCATATGGCCCAAGACAATGGGTTTGAAATTTACCTTTGAAGTCTTTAAACTTGGAATCAAACAGTAGAGTCCAATCTCCCTTTTGAAACTTTTTCTCTTTGATGTATCTGTCATGCCACTTAGCTCTTTGATGTTGAACTAGATCAGTTCTTAAAATTGCTTCTTGTCTGATCTCATCTAGCTCATTCAGCTGCTCCATTTTGTGCTTTTGGGCTTCTGATAGATTCATCCCCAACTAAACTGCCATCTTGAAAGTCTTGACTTGAAATTCAATGGGGAGCAGGACTTCTTTCCCATAAACAAGTTCATAGGGAGAATGTCCTGTTGTATTCCTCCATGTAGTTCTGTAGGCCCACAAGGGTTTAGGAAGCCTTTCTGCCCAATCTCTTCTGTGTAGATGGACATTTTTGGTGATGATGCTCTCAAGAACTTTGTTTGTAGACTCCACTTGGCCATTTGCTTGCGGATGGTAAGGAGTAGATTTTCTGTGCTTGATTTTGTATTCTTCCATCAGCTTCTCCATCAAGTTAGATGTAAATTGACTTCCCTGATCTGTCACAATTTCTCTTGGGACACCAAAACGAGTAAAAATATCCTCATAAATAAAATTAACAACTGAATTTTCAATGGCAAAAGGCAATGCTTTGGCTTCTACCCATTTAGTGACATAATCAGTGCATACCAATATATACTTCTTCTGTCTAGATGGTGGATTAATGGGTCCAATAAAATCTAAAGCCCATTTTTCAAAGGGTTCAATAAGTACCTGTGGTTGTAATGGCATTTCATTTGAAAGAGTTGGTCTCCCAACCCTTTGGCATCTGTCACACCTTCTGACATATTGTTTTGTATCTTTGATGAGGGAAGGCCAATAATATCCTAAAGAAAGGATTTTATAAGCCGTCATTGTGTCAGCAAAGTGTCCACCGCATGGTTCATCATGACATGCCTTGAGGATGTTAGACATTTCATCTTCCCGAACACATCTTCTGATCACACAATCTAGCCCTGTTTTAAACAATTCGTTAGAAATCCATGAATAATTCGAACTCTCCTGAATCATTCTTCTTTTTTCACTAGGAAATAAATGTGGAGGTAGCTTCCTTGTAACCAAATAGTTAGCAATATCTGCATACCAAAGAGTCTTAGTAGTTACTGCAAATAAATATTCATCTGGAAACTTATCCTCTACAGGAGAATCTTCATTAGTGTTTTGGATCCTAGAGAGAAATCAGCTACTGTATTTTGTTTCCCTGGTTTATCCAACACAGTAATATTGAATTCTTGTAAAAGTAAGAGCCATCTTGTAACTCTGCCATTAGTAACAGGTTTGTTCATTAGATATCTAATTGCAGAATTATAAGTATGGACAAAAGTTTCATAGCCTGTTATATAATCTCTAAACTTATTGATTGCATGAACAACAGCTAAGAACTCTTTTTCAGTCACAGTATAGTTCAACTCGGTGGGAGTAAAATTTTTACTGGTTGATCCGGATTTAAACAGGAACGCAACAAATTCCAGAGATAACCATATACACAAAGATGCAGCGGAAATAATACTTCATTTCATTAATGGAAAATACTGAAATATGATTACAACCAGAAATGGAAATAAACCAGCTAGGGCGATGATAGCTTATCTCTGAGAAGAGATGTGATTGCTACATGCCTCTGAACTGTGTTACAATGAGGCTCGAAGGCCTATTTATTGTTGAAAAACAATGGAAAACCCTTAACATTCCAAAACCTAACCCTAGGAGATGAAACGCCAAACTATGGGCCCCGTTTGGGGGTAAATTGGTACATCAACTTCCCGGGGTCGTAACTTTGGCATATGATCTCCGTTTGACGCGTACAATAGCTCATTAGAAAGATGTATCCGAGCACTATCATTGTTGGAACGGGCAACATGGGTCCATGGGCTCGGATTCCCCAAAAAACGTCGTTTAGGGCCTCAAAACGGCTCCGGAAGTTCAGGACCCGAAAAACTGCTAAAAATAGTAAGTTGTGCTACAATTAAGGAAACTGAAAATGCTGAGAAAGACAATGGTGGGGGTCCAGGTGGACTTGGTAGGTGGCCACCAATATCCACCTGGATCATTCCTCCCTCCTTAGGAAGCAATGGTCCCCATTGCATTGAGCTCCTCCATGAGATGAGGAAACTTCTGTTGAACTTGTTCCCTGGTGAGCCACTTGCCCTGCTGAAGGAGTTGGCCTGCTTTGACAACTCGATACAGTTGGATATTCTTTTGGCGAGTGTTCTTGATCTGTGTGTCCATGATCCGATCAGTTGCAGTTTGTTCCATGCAATCTGGATTTAATTCTGTGGGTTTGAGTTGTTCTGCAATGTCAGATGTGTCTAGCAATGGTGGAAAGTATGGCCGAAGGCGGTCCACATTGAACACTGGGTGCAGGCCAAGGAATGGGGGAATGCTGAGCTCAAATGCATTGTCTCCCATAGCCTTAGTAATGGTGTAAGGACCATATCGGAGTGGTCTCAATTTCCGATAGGCTCCAGTAAGGCGTTCCTTTTGCAAATGCAACCAGACTTTGTCGCCCACATGAAACTTGTGTGGCACCCGGTGTTGATCATGTCGCTGCTTGTACTTGGCATTTGATTTCTCAAGAATGTCATGGACCTGCTGGTGAATATGTTGGATGCGCTCAATGAAGCTAGTGGCCTTATCTGTTTCGGACTGGACATGAGCTGAATTCATGTGACTAGCTGCAAGGGCATGGCCACATCAATGGGGCATAGTGGCTGGAATCCCAAACCCACTTGAAAAGGGCTATGGCCAGTGGAGTTGTGAAGAGCTCGGTTGTAGCTATGCTGAACATAGGGGAGGCTCTCGTCCCATGTGCGTGGATGCTTTGAGTTATACATGCGCAGAATGTGCACAATCATCCTGTTGACAACCTCTGTCTGGCCATCAGTTTGAGGATGGAAGGCTGTGGACTTCGTGAGTTTGGTGTCCAGCATTGACCAGAGACTGGACCAAAATGTGCTGAGAAACCGACTGTCCCGATCTGAGATGATAGACTGTGGGATCCCAAAGTGCACCCACACTTGTTCAAAGAAGAGTTTAGCAGTGGATTCTGCTGTGATATTCTTCTTGCAGGCCATCATAATGGCCATCTTCGAGAACCTGTCGACGACCACAAAACCACAGTCATTTCCATGCTTAGTGGAAGGAAGGCCTGACATGTAATTCATGGAGATGGATTCCCAAGGTCGACTAGGGGTAGGCAACTGGGTATAGAGGCCGTGCTTCTTAATGGTTGGTTTGGCAATGGCACAGGCAGTACATGATCGGATGTACTTCCCAACATCCTGTCAAAGATTCGGCCAATAGAAATAATTTTGCAGTACTGCCACTGTTTTCTCGACCCCGAAATGCCCAGCAGCCTGACTGTAGTGTGCTTCCCAAATCATCTTGGCACACTTGCTTGAAGGAACACAAAGGTGACCAAGGTGGCATAATAGGGTGTCCTGGAGGTGATAATATGCAACATGCCGACCCTCCAAGAGTGTCTGGTATGTGTGGCCGAATTCTGGGTCGCTTTTGTAGAGAAGTGGCCAATCAAAAGTCTCGTGCCCACAAGAGTTGAGCACGGTGGTTAGCGCCATGATCGGTGGCAGACTGAGGCAATGTGCAACATTATTGGTGCTGCCCTTTTTATACTTGATATTCAAGTGAAACTGTTGCAGGTATGTAGACCACTTCTGATGGCGACCATTCTGCAATTTCCCTTGGGTCTGTATGAACTGCAGAGGTCGGTGGTCTGTGTGGATGACCGTTTCCTTCCCCAAAATGTAATGCTTCCATTGTCGGCAGGCCTGTACAATGGAATACATCTCTTTATCATAAGTGGGGTACTTCTGGACTGTGTCTGAAAGTGTTTCACTGTGATATGCCACTGGATGTCCATGTTGAGTAAGGACTGACCCAATAGCATAGTCAGAGGCATCTGTCTCGACCTCAAATGGTTGTTGTAAATCTGGTAACGGGAGCATTGGTGCCGTGCAGAGGCGATCCTTCAACTCCCTGAATGCCTTCTGTTGAGATTCAGACCAAAAGAATTTTGCTTTCGCCCCGCCCTTGGTGACTTGACTCAAGGGCCAAGAAATATGAGAAAACCCCAACACAAACCTGCGGTAGAAGTTGGCAAGACCTAGAAAGCTGCGGAGCTCTGTTAGAGTGGTTGGAGAGGGCCAATCCCGAATGACTTGGATCTTGGCTGGATCGACATGCACCCCCTGTTCATCAATGATGTATCCCAGATACTGAACCTGGGTCATGCCAAAAGTGCATTTCTCCAAATTGGCACATAGCTTGTGTTGCCGCAGTGTTTGGAGAACCTGTCGGATGTGGTGGAGGTGCTCTTCCCAACTCTGGCTGAAGATCAGAATGTCATCCAAGTATACTACTACAAAGGAGTTGGTGAATGGCCGCAAGATGTCATCCATTAGCCTCATAAAGGTTGCAGGAGCATTCGTCAATCCGAAAGGCATGACCAACCATTCGAAGAGGCCCTCCTTGGATTTGAAGGCAGTCTTCCACACATCGGAGGGTTCGATTGGTACCTGGTGATATCCTGACTTCAGATCGATCTTGCTGAAATATTTCGCCCCCTTTAGTTGGTCTAGGAGGTCATTAATCCGCGGGATCGGGTACCTATTACGGACAGTGATCTTGTTCAGCGCCCGATAGTCAATACAGAGTCTCCACGTTCCATCCTTCTTCTGTACCAACACGATCGGGCTCCCACAGGGCGATGAACTCGGACGAATGTGACCTTTCTGTAGGAGCTCCTGAATCTGCCTCTTGATTTCATTGTTCTCCAGAATGGAGCGCCGATAAATTGGTCCATTGGGTAGCGGCGCACCTGGGGTCAGATCGATGGAGTGCTTGACTTGACAGTGCAGAGGAACCCCTGCCGGGGAGGTGAAGATGTCCTCGTACTCCTCCACAACCTTGTCCATTTGTAGTTGTCATGCAGAGGGACCCCGTTTGGAGGCCGCGGCCACTGTCTTCTTCTTTCCTTGAGGGCGTATCATCAGGAAAACAAATTTCCTAGTTTTGGAAATGATCTTACTGCATTGTTTTGCAGTAATCAAAGAGATGGCGGCAGGTGGTGCTACCTCTGGTATCCTGAACAACTTATTTCCCAATGTAATAATAACAGCACAAACTTCAAGGGGAACAATGTCACACAATACCTCATCCGTGAAGGGCTTGATGTTGTATGGAAGGTGACACTGCTGGCTCACGCGAAGATCTCGTCCTTGGTGAAGCCACCCAATGGTGTATGGTTGTGGATGTGCTGTGGTCGGTAAGCCCAACCGCTTCACGACCTCTGCCAAAATGAGGTTCTTTTGACTCCCGCTATCAACAATGAACTGTATCGGGGAGCCCTTTACCCACATCTGGGAGTGGAAGAGACGCTCCTCCTCCTCTGGATCTTCGGGTTCATTTTTCTGGATCTTTGCGGTAGCAACAGTGGCGCTGGGATCCGCATCAATGATCTGCTTCCCTTTTTCATACCCCTTATCGGGTTCTGACTCAGAGTCGGAACATGCATCTGATTCTGAAACCTTTAGCTCAGCCACCAGTGACTGCTTGGCCCGACACTCACTTGTGTTGTGAGTGGAGCTCTTATGGAACTCGCACCATTTTCCAGTGTCCTTTCTCGGCTTCGCGACGCTGTTCTTTGCTTGCAGCTTCGGCTGGTTGTCTTGGGCTGTCCCGCCTTGGCTTTGTCCTTTGTTCTGTGGTTTAGGGGCACCTTTCCCCTGCTTTGGATTCGTAGATCCAAAGTCTCGCTTCTTTTGTTTAAACTTCTGCTCGACCTTGACGGCATATCGGTATGCTGCGCCGAGCGAGGGGATGTTTAGGAATTGTATTTCTTCCTGGATGTACTTGTGCAGGCAGCCACGGTATTTGAGTATCAAATGTTGCTCTGAATCCTTGATACCAACATTGTGCGAAGGGTATGGAAAAGATTGGTGAACTCCGGCACGTCTTGGTCCCTTCCCTGCCGCAGCGTGGTCCACTTTATGTATTCATCCTCATAGCTTCCGACAGGGTAGTACTGCTCCTTGATGGCATCCCGGAACGAATCCCAGGTGGGTGCGGCTGAAAATAGTGAGCCAGTACTTTCATCCTTCTGCTCGCAGTAGGTTTCCCACCAGTCCTTGACGTGGGGGGCTGCTTTGAGAAGAGCAAAAACAATCTTTTCCCGACTCGAAAATTCATGAACAGAAAAATAACCCTCTAGCAGATTTAACCATTTATCTACGGCATCTGCGTCTATCTGACCCTCGAATATGGGGATTTCAAAATTAACTTGTACCTTAAAGGGTGTGGCGTTTCCAGAGTAGCTGCTGGAAGCCGATGCGTTGCTTCTGGGTAGTCGCTGAAGGATCTGGGCAAAGCTGTCCATCATCGCGTTCCGTTGTCGCTCGAGGGCTTCTTCAAGCAAGATTTTGATGGGATCTCCTGCCCCCTCGTCTTTCTTCTTGTCCGCCATGGGAGGCCGTCGGGATTTGCGCGGCCGGTCTTGCAAAGGTTCAACCAGTTCAAGCCCTAACTCCTTATATCCCGACCTTGTTGGGGACATGCAAAGAAAAACAGAGAAAAAGCAGACCGCTCTGATACCACTGATCCGGATTTAAACAAGAACGCAACGAATTCCAGAGATAACCATATACACAAAGATGCAGCGGAAATAATACTTCATTTCATTAATGGAAAATACTGAAATATGCTTACAACCAGAAATGGAAATAAACCAGCTAGGGCGATGATAGCTTATCTCTGAGAAGAGATGTGATGGCTACATGCCTCTGAACTGTGTTACAATGAGGCTCGAAGGCCTATTTATTGTTGAGAAACAATGGAAAACCCTTAACATTCCAAAACCTAACCCTAGGAGATGAAACGCCAAACTGTGGGCCCCGTTTGGGGGTAAATTGGTACATCAACTTCCCGGGGTCGTAACTTTGGCATATGATCTCCGTTTGACGCGTACAATAGCTCATTAGAAAGATGTATCCGAGCACTATCATTGTTGGAACGGGAAACATCGGTCCATTTCATGGACCCATGTTGCCCTCGGATTCCCCAAAAAACGTCGTTTAGGGCCTCAAAACGGCTCTGGAAGTTTAGGACCCGAAAAACTGCTAAAAATAGTAAGTTGTGCTACAATTAAGGAAACTGAAAATGCTGAGAAAGACAATGGTGGGGGTCCAGGTGGACTTGGCAGGTGGCCACCAATATCCACCTGGATCACTGGTGTAGTAAATGGCATAAGGAACTAAATCCTTTTGACCCAACACAACTCCTAGAGCTGTATCTAAAGCATCTGTAGAAATATGGAAAGGAAGTTTCCAATTTTGCCCTCTCAAAATGGGTGCTTTAGATATTTTTGTTTTCAAAGTTTCAAATGCAGATTGACAATTAGGATCCCATTTGAATTCACAGTCTTTTGTAAGTAATTTGAAGAGTGGAGATGCTATTTTGGTGAAGTTTTCGATAAATCTTCTATAGTATCCAGTAAATCCAAGAAAACTTCTAACATCTTTTTGACAATTTGGAATAGGCAACTTGGAGATGACTTCAACTTTTGATCTATCGACTTTAATCCCATCTCCCGAAATATGATGTCCCAAAACAATACCTTCAGTAAACATCATAAAGCATTTCTCATGACTCAATGAAAGGTTTGTTTCTTTACACCTTATAAGGACTTTTTCCAAATTCTCTAATGCCTCTTCAAATGAATTACCATAAACTGTAAAATCATCCATATAAACCTCTACACAATCATGGATTAGATCAGAAAAGATTCCTAGTACTGCCCTTTGAAATGTTGCGGGTGCATTACATAATCCAAAAGGAAGTATTCGATAAGCAAAAGTTCCCCATGGACAGGTAAATGTGGTCTTATCTTGATCTTCAGGTGCTACCTGAATCTGATTATAGCCACTAAAACCATCCAAAAATGAAAAATACTTTTTGCCTGCTAAAGTATCTAATACCTGATCGATAAAGGGTAAAGGAAAGTGATCCTTCAAAGTTGCTTTGTTCAGTTCCCTGTAATCAATGCATACCCTCCATTTACCGTTCTTTTTAGGTACTATAACCAAAGGAGAAACCCATCGGCTATCTGAAATTGGATAAATGAAGTTTACATTGAGTAGTTTTTGGAGCTCTTCTTTCACTATCTCCCTAAGGTTTGGATTCATCCTTCTCTGGGGTTGTTTGATTGGTCTACTGTTTTCCTCGATATAGATGTGATGAATGCAAGTCTTAGGGTCAATACCTTTCATATCGGTATACTCCCATGCAAATGCAGTAGAATGTTTTTGCAAGATTTTGGTTAGCTCTCCCTGTTGTGATTTTTCCAAGTTTTTGTTGATATTCAATGTTTTACCTGGAAAGATCTCAATGGCGGAACTACCAAACTCTTCCATAGAGAAAAGAGACATTTGTCTAGATGATAGATACTCAATGTCAGAATCTAACTGAAATTGTGTGTGGTCATATTCTGAAGATGTTTCAAAGTTTTCTAATGTGTTCAGAATTTGACTATCTTCACTGATTTCAGAAATGGTAAAGACAGGTTGTATAGTATCCTCATCATCAACCCACTCATTATCTCCTATTTCTGTAATTGCTTTTGCTGGAGGATACAAATTGAATTTCTTTGTCGAATTACCATCAGAAATATACATATCCCCAGATCTACAACTGATAAAAGCATCAGCTGTGGCTAGCCAAGGTCTTCCTAAGATAAGAGGGTGTCCTCCTAAATTACTCTTGGGAGTTAAAATCATGAAATCTACTGGATATTCCCAAGAGTCTAAGGAGACTGAAATGTCTTCTAATACACCATCTGGTTTGATAATTGATTGATCTGCAAGTTGCAATAAAGTAGATGTAAAAAGAAGATTAGGAAGTTTTAGCTGTTCCATAGTCTGTCTACTCATAATGTTGATAGCAGCCCCTAAATCAATCAAAGTATTTGGAATTTCTACCCCATTGATATGTGTTTTGACAATTGGACTACCGAGATCTACATGCTTCTGCATAGTAATTTTTTCCATCATGATATCTGCAATTTTTCCTACCAGGTAGATTCTTCTTGTATCTCTCGGTTTCCTTCCTGGTCTTTTAAGACTTAACTCCTTTATTGTTTTTGCTAGAATAGGAATCTCTCTAATGGCTTGTAACAAGGGAATATTGATACAGACATTCTTTAATTCATCTAGAAAATCATAGTCAGGCAACAAGATTTGTCTTTCCACCCCTTTGTCAATTTGTAATCTTTCAGGAAAAGGAGGTGTGGATGAAGATGCAGGTTTCTCAACTATAGGAGTTGTGGGGGTTGACTCTTTTTCTTTTTCTTTTTGAGTGCTTGGGTTTTGAAGAGATGCTTCAGAACCTTTATTGGCTTCAAGAGAATCTTCCTCATAAATGCTTTGCTTTTGAGCATCTATAAAAGGCTTATCTAAAACTCTACCAGATCTGAGTTATACATCATTGAGAGGAACAATCATATAGGTAGGAAATTGTTGTCCTTCTACCATGTAAGCATTTTGAGGGTTTTTATTGTTGGGGTTCGGCAATGGCTGGGAAGGTAGTTGATTTGTCTTCTGTTGGAATGGAAGCAAGAGTTGAGAATTTGGATTCTGCTGAGAAGGTTGTTGTTGTTGTGGAAATGGAAATGATAGTTGTGGATTTTGATTTGGAAGTTGTGGAGCTTGTTGATTTTGAAAAGATGGAGGATATTGATAAAATTGAGCAAATCTCCCATAAGGATTTTGCATACCTTGTACCCATGATTGAAAAGGATTTTGAGGTTGGGACCAAGGTTGCTGCCAAGGATTCCAATTTGGTGGGGGTTGAAAGTTCATAGAGTTATTAAACCCTTGATTTTGTTGCCCCTGCCAAGGTCTCCTTGCAACAAAACAGAGAGACTCAATTGAATTTGGATCTTCTTGAAAGACAACTTTGAGCCCAGGAATTGAAGGACAATCCTTGGTCTCATGGTTTTCTGAACAAATCACACATGTTTCTACAACTTTTGCATCCAAGGGACATTCCCTTAGAGCATGTTTCTTTCTACATTTTGGGCAAAAGATGACCAAAGCTTCAGCTTCTGCTTTCTGCTTGTTTTGTATTTTAAGGGTGTCTAGTTGCTCACTAATACTCCCTAGGATATCAGTTTTGAATTCATCAAGCATGTTTCCAATCTCAGCCCTACTTACTGATCCAGTTGCAGATTTGTTTGCTCTAATGAGAGAAGGATCTCTAGGCCCTTTTCCAGTTTTAGATTTCCCCTTGAGAAATGGACACATAGCTCTGCTATATCATGAAGTGGAAGTTGAGATATATCTCATTTTCCCATCATGTTCAAAATATCTATCCATTCATCTCTAATAGCTTTTAATACAAGGGCTTTCAAGGTTTCCTCATCTAAGTTATTCATTTTTGCTCTCTTCAGGTTGTATTGAAATCTTTCAAGTAAATCCTCCAAGTTTTCATATTCTCTTTGCACCATTTTGAATACCTCATCCTTGTGATTGGTGGGCATACAATAGTCCAGGTATCTATCCAAAAATGTTTGTTTCATATCATTCCAAGTCCTAATGGATTGAGTGACTAATCCCATGAACCAATTCAAAGCAGTTCCTTTCAATGTTGAAGGAAACAATTTGAGTTTTTGAGAGTCTTCCAGATAATCATAAGTTCGACACACGACTTCAAACTCAAATAGAAATGTTTCAGGATCCTCATTTCTTAACCCATGAAAGTTTGGGAGGACAGATGGTGAGATGTTTTTCATTGTTGCTCGAGAATCCTAATCAACTATAGGAAATCTGAATGAGTTATCTCCATCCCTATTTCCCCCATTGTTACCTCTACCTCCATTATTTCCTCCTCCTCCTCCTCTACCTCTACCTCTACCAAATCCGTTTACTACTTCCTTTGTCATGATAATTTCCTCAGAGACTTCAGAGTCCTCTGGTTCTTATACTAATGGTGAATGAGGAGGAATTTCTCCCTCTTCTTCTTCAGGTGATTCTACTTCTTCAACTACAATGTGTTTTCCTGTAGAAGTAAAGAAAGGGTTTTTTCCTAATTCAGATTTGATGGATGGTGTGGGAGAGTCTCCTAATTCAACTACTGCCTCTTGAATTCCTGGAATCCTAAGGCTAGGTGTGTGAGTTGGAGATGATGGAGGTGTCTCTTGTCTATTCCTTGAAGTAGACGGAGTTGTAAAAATCGAACTCTTGGCCCTAGCTAAAAACCTTCCCCTAGAATCTCTTTCTCTATGCATGTCATTTATTTTTTATTTTTTTCAAGTCGGGTTAATAATTCTCTTTCTGATCTTCCAGGTCACACTAGGTACAAGAGGAGAGCATACTCAAGAAATTATCAAACCAATAACTCTCTCTTTTCCGATCCTCCAGATCACACTAGGTGCAAGAGGAGAGCATACTTTGAGAAGTTATCAATTTTTCCTTCCTTGAAATTTTCTTGTTTTTTTTTTAGAAATTGGCTACCTAATTTCACTTCCCCAACAACGGCGCCAAAATGTTTGGTCAATTTAGTGTGTCCTAAATTTCTATTTAAAATGTCAATCCGAGAGTCGTAAACTGCTAAAGTGAAGTGCACTGTATATGCAAGATAACCGATTTCTTAGTTCTTTGTTGTTTTTGAGTTTTTTGGTTTTGTTTTTGGGTTTATCTTCTGTGGATTCCCCAGTGTGAGATGGCAAAATTGAAGGTCAAGTATGAATGGTAATGGTGATTTCTACAATGATTTTCCAAACTTTAATGTTCTCAAAAAGAAGGTTTCAAACTGGTTGTGATGAGATCAACTCTCAAAAGAAAATAAAAATGTACCAAAACAATGAACTAGTGACAATGAAGCCCAATATCCTTACTGTTGTGGAAAAAGAAAATAAAAACTGAACTCAAAGCAGTTCAAAGACTGAAAGCAAAGCAAACTAAATCACACTACTTCAACCCATATTCTGACCTTTCACCTTTCGACTCGCTTTGGCTATAGGAAGTAATCATAAACAAGTTGAGTAATATAATATCTAAATTGCAAGAAATGAAATTGCATAAAATGAAACTAAGATTTAACTACTCATTCATATTTCAATCTCTGAAAATGACATAAGTAATTTAATCACTAACTTGCAGGAAAGTAAACTAAATCATACTACATCAAGTAATATTCTGATTCCTCACTATTTGAGTCGCTTGGCTATAGGAAGGAAATCATAAACAGATGAGTAATATGATATCTAAGTTGCAGAAAAGTAAATAAGCAAAGCAAAACTGAAAGAAATGAAAATGATGGAATTAAAACTCAGTAAATGAATCAGCAGAAAAGACAAGATGATCTCATGTCATTAGTCATTAAAACTATGTAATTTTCCCGGGCTGCCTACAAGAACCTGAAAGAAAAATACTGATCAGCTAGAATCATGAGAAAGCATAAAATAAAAGATGAACAACAGTTAGTGTAAATATCAGGACAACGTAATATATACAAGCAAATGATTATAAAAGCAGTAACATAATGAAAGCAAGTAAGAAACTATACATTAAATACAGAGCCTTGGTGTACAGGGGCCCTCTGCAACCTCGGCCAATCAATACTCAGTCACAAATTGAACTTAAGAATGTTGTCTTCTCATATATTAAAGTGCAGTAAAAACATAAAGATAGAGCACGCACAGTGGGCTCGTAAACACAGTCAAGATTACATGTAAAAGCTAGATATCCAGCGTATGATAACGCGTTATTTATAAGTGAAAATGCTATAACTGATTCCTAAATTCTACGCTGCCAAACAGACACGTAAATCTCCACGTCCTGAGATCTAGCAGTATGGTAATCATGACAAATAAATCTATGGAGTGGTGGCTGTTCGATTTGGTTCACGGATTGATCCACAGGTGTTAGCACACCTCTCGAGATTGAAGATCTTGCCACGCAAAACTTTACATGGGAAAAACAGAGCCGTGCCACCGCAAAACTCTTGGTTTGACCACTCCTTTGACCGTCTTTGACCATGGCTGTTTGTGAGTGATTCGGCTGAACCAAGGGGACACGCTCCATGTACATGTCATTTGCAACTTGCCCATGTGGCCGGATACTTCATTGGACACCTGTAACATAGTCTTTAACAAAATGGCTGCGGAAACTTGAGCTGGCTGCGGAAAGTGACAAGTTTTCGCCGCTGATTGAACAAAAATCTAAATCAAACAGCAGTCAGGAACATAGTTAGGAAACCATTTTATAAGCTCTTTTTAAACTAATATGCAATGATTTGACAGCTTGGTGGGTCAAGTAAATGGAAAAGAAAGCTAAAAAGGTATATAGGGAAGATGCAAGTTTGGGACTCAACAGATGCTGAAGGAGTTCTTTGTGATTGTGAGCTTGGTTCAAAGAAACCCCTTGATTTTTTTGATTTGTATTCGGCTTTCTCCTCTTCCCTTATGTATTTGGCTCTATCCGCTGCTGACACCACTCGACAAGTTTTGATTCCTATTTGTTTGTCTCCATCCTATGGCCTTTTCCCGCAAAGGTGTCTTCTAGCACGGGTGTATGAACCTGTGTAATCATTGTTGCAATGGGGGCAATGAAATTTAGTGGTTCCACCCCCTCCCTGTTTCAGCCCTGTTAACATATTTCCACAATGGGGTTTGGTCTTGTTTAGTTTTTTGAGGGTCATGTTCACCCTCCTCCAGCTCCTCCTCGTCGGGGTTTTCATCAATTCGACTTTCTCCAGCTTCTTCATCCCCCTCTTCAGTTTTGCCCCTCCGTTTCCTACTCTCCAGCACCATAATAACCATAAAAGGGACCAAGAAGAGGAAAATGCCAACAAATATAGCCAGGTCCATGGTGTTTGATGTTTGTAGGGTTTTGAATCTACAAATTAATTTAATTTATTGGGATTAATTAATTTAATTTAAATTCATGATTTTTAAACTAAATAAACTAAATTACTACCTAACTAAATTAAACTAACTAAACTAACTAAATTACTAAGTTACTTACCTCTTTGCAGGCTTGCTGCTCGCTCCTCGCTTCTCCTTGCTCCTTTGCTCTTGCTCTCTAAGAATTTACTCAACACAATGAAGTGATAATGAATTTTTTTAGGCCCATTGGGTTTTTAATTTTTATTTATTTATTTATTTTTTTCGGGTCCGTGGAATTTTTTTCCGCCGGATCGCTCCAGGCGCCGTCCGAAACGCTCCCGGAGCGATTTTTTAATGCTGGGGAGCGATCGATCCCCGATTGCTCCCGGGCTTAAAATTTCACTTCGGGAGCGACGACGCGATTGCTCCCTACAGCGCTCCCGAAAATGGCAGGGAGCGCAAATTTTTTTATCAAGAGCGCGCTCCCGAGCCACTCCCGCCCGGAGCGCGGATTGGGAGCGGGTTCCGGGGGGTGCTCCCCCGCAACTCTGATTCTGCTAGTTGAAATTCAGTGCCTAAAGAGGAGAATGAGATTCGATAACAGCCATAGCAAGATTTACCGCAATGAGATTCGATAACATTTATGAGATCCCATAAACTAGGTGAGAGGAGAATGAGTTTAGTCCATTTATGCATAGAACAAGAAGACACCAATAACCCTCATAGGGATTGGGGCATTAACCTTTTCAGGGTTACAACTTTCAACAATCAAGTCCATGTGGGCATTAACCCTTTTTTTATAAATAAAATCCGTTTTGGAATCCACATGCGTTGGTCACTGGTCTCTGGATACATTTCCCAGACAGCTATAGGCCAATTCCAAATTCGGGAGTCGTTTCCAGGCGGATCCCTTCCAGGGATCTGCAGTACCATCTTCTTTGCCAAAAGGCTTCATCATCACTCACATACATATATATTCATGTCATGTTGGGAACTGTCGTTGTCTAATGGATAATATGAATATGTCAAAACTACCTATGCACGCATCTGTGTGGAAATGGACTTCAGCGCTGGATTCCCAGCTGAAATAAATCTAACAAGTAAAGACTATGTGTGGAACCAGAAACTCGATTATGAAAGTGTCCTCTTCCGATGTCGATCCTACTTTGGAACAGGCCATCTAGCCAAAAATTGCCCAAAAGCCTCCCAGAAAAATTCTGCTAGAAAAAACCACCACAGATCTACATGGTGGGAAGGAGCACAAAAAGAACACTACACTGTCATCAAAGAAGAATACTCTAGAGAAAACTCTGATCACAAGAAATCGATCAAGAAAGAAACAACTCTCAAGACAAGCAGGGAGAAAGCCCCGCCCAACAACAAAAAAGTGAACTCGACAACCCCTCAAGCAACAGTTATGAGGATTCGAATACCGTACAAAATAAATCTTCATTTAACAGCAAAAGAGATCTCCTAGACCAAATTTCTTCTCCGACTATCTTCAAAAGGATGAACACAATAAATCGCGAAGGTAAAGAACTAGAAGAGATGAGGGAGATGCAAGATAAAGGAAGTTGGAAGACCATAGCGAAAAAAAAAAAGAAAGCTACAACACCAATCTCGCCAAAAAAGACAAGGAGCCAGAGAATTAAAAACTAAGAAAATTATAGGTCCGATAGACCAATTTGGTCTCAGTGGACATTAACCACTATCATCATCATCATGAATGACAGAGCATAGAAACCTCAAACACAAGGAATATTAGTTTTTCAAAACTTCACATGTCAGCATTGCAGTGGAATCTAATTTCTGACAACCAACATATCGACAGTGATTTCTTCGGGAACAAATGGTATTTAATTTCCATTCTTCACAAATTTTCATCTCCAGTACAAGTTCAAATCTTCAATTCAATTTCTCGTCCATATGATGGCTTATTATGCCCATTTTAACCATCTTTGGCTTGTAGCATTTTTTAAAGCCACAGTATGTTTTGGGTATCTGTGTTGTGCCTTGCTTTCCAAATAACTGCAGAGAAAAAGGCTTGCTCAAAACGATTGAGAATTTTCTCTGACATTAAAGTACCTTCCACAATACCATGTGCATTTTATAGGCTAAAATAGTAGTGAACGCAAAAAATGAATCACATCTATTTACTTCTAATCAATTGGGCATGTGGAACTAAAATACCGATCATTCATATGCAAAACAAATGAAAGATTAAATTAACTACTTCGTATCCTCTCAGAACACCAATATTTTCTATTCAGGTAGAAACATCCACACTCAACTCCAGGGATCATTCATATCTGGACTGCAATAAAAATCGACAATGGGATTTGTGGCCAATGCTGAGTTTGGTTACTAGATTTCTTCATTGTCATACCACAGGAAAACTGTTGTCAGAATGTTCATTTCAAGTCCTCTATAAGGGATGTAGTTTCAAGTACTCAGAAGTAGCAATCAAATTGAGCCAGAAGAGCTTTCTCATAGCTGATATCTCCTACTCTTGGTACATGAATATTTTTCAGCTTAACCATAGAAAAGGTATGATTGTGGCATTGCCTCAAGCAACAAACGAAATAAAAAATATTGCTTACTTTTTGCAATCTTCCTCTACCTGAATACTGTCAACAACGCACTGATCACCAACATCTAAGGGATGCATAGTGAATACGAATGTGATTGTTTCCAAGATCATCTTGTTTGGTGTTCCTGAACCTGGAGTCTTCTCATACAAGCTGAGATGATACTAGTACAATAAGGTGAATAGTGGAAATCCCTAGAACAAGAAGAAATACCATTATGGAAATCTACAGAACAGAAATAATGACAATTATTATAATCACAATGAAAATTGTCTTTGAAGTACGGTGCAGACGATCAGCCACGATGGGCCAATGACTTCCTTTCTAGATAAATATGCCAAAAATATGTTTGTTGAGAGGTTGAAGAATTGCTTGCAAGTATCTAACCAAAACTGTGTTTGTTGCCAATAGACTTCTAGACATTGACATTGTAGCAATCCCAGAGTTCTAAATAGAAAAAATAGTAGGGTAGTTTATATATCTAGTCTAGTTATTGGCCCAGTAAGCTCTGCAGAACATTATCGTCAAAACATTAGGCACTTAGGATCACCAGATTCATGGAAGCACAATGAAAGAAACTTTAAGAACACAATTAAAAATGCATGGCACCCAATCCAATTCTTAACAGAAGAATTTTTTTATATTGCCAGTGTTCCCACGCTGAAAAAGCCGCATTGCTCTTCTTTTCGAATCTCAAAAGGTCTTCTTCCTCTATATGCCTATAAGATATGCAATCTCAATAGAATAAAAAAGTATACTCAAACTCAAAAGGGAAAAACAACACATGCACTAATGATGGGTATGCAAAAAAGGATACCAATGTATCCTTACCTGGCCCCTGCCTTACAAGCATTTTTAGGAAAGCACTTTGCTACAACTTTTGTTGACAATTCATTTGCAATGTCAATGTCTGTATCATGACGATTTATTTTGTGCAATTGTTCAACATTATTGGCATTCAAGCTTACTTGCTACTGTTAGGGAAAACCAAACAATGAAGAATTAAAACATAGTATACAGGTTTCTCTTAAATAAACTATATTGATGAATGATTTAAGTGCTTACATATGACACTTGCAACAAATCATGAATGGATGCCAAAGACTACCATGAAAAATTTGGAGGTTTTTCTTAATAAGCCTGAAGACTTCTTTTGATTGGCAATATCTCTTCTCCAATAGCGAAGGTGATCATGCTATCTTAACCTATTTTCTCAAAAGCCTGGAGACTTTTCTTGACCGGCAATGTCTCTTCTTAAATCACAAAGCTGATCATGAATTCTTAACTTATTTTCTCTGTCCACCTCCACGAGAAAGTGTTTTCTCAATTCTGAGATCCCAAAAGTCCTTTCCCCCCTTGTTCCATTCCATATTTTTATGGTCTTATCTCTGTCTTCTCATAACAAAATTTAAGTCTATCCAGATGATCTTCCCTCTAAGATTTGTCATTTTCTGAATAAAAGAGTAGCTCTGAAATACTTTCAAAGATTAAGACACTCTATCAAATGTCATTAAGAGCTCACCTACCAGATATTCAAATGCTTGGTGTAAATGACGCTGAAATAAAGCATGAAAGCAAAAGAGCTCTACAGAGTATTCTCTATTTAGCCATGCCAGCTTATAAATTAATGACTTCCAATCCCTTAGCTTGTGAGAACATACTTGTCAGGAGACGTAACCAAAATTGAACTCTTTGGCGAAGTGCCTTCATTGACAAAAATGCAACTAGCTGATTGACATGATCTACATCATCTAAATATGAGGGCATGAACAGATTTAAGATGTTTTTAAGCATCTCTATAGGTTAATCAATATGATCAATTTGTCAATCCAACTGCATCAAACTCTTAAGAAGTGAACAAGACCTAGGATCCACAGTAATTTGGAGAAAAGAAAGAAAGTAGGTCGAAGAATCATCTAAAAAACTAGATTAAAATTAAGCCATTTACCCTTAAAACTTATACGCACTCACAAATTTGCACTCTGGTACTTTGAGTACTTAAAAGATCCAAATCTAAAGTACTTCTATAATAATGGATAATACAATCAATATAGATCTGTCTCCACTAATATATCAATACAATTCGTATAGATCCATCTCCTATCTCCACAAAAATTTGCAGTGCTTGAAGATCTAATAAACTCTTTCAATACAGATTTATGTTCACAAAACGCTACAATGCATAATAGATCTGTGTATAAATACAACTTAAAATTTATAGAGAAAGATATACATGGCTAACCCATTACACACCTTGACTTGAATGTCAAAGATGCCAGTTTTCCAATTTTCAAGCTTATGGAGTCTCTCGTTTTCTTTTTATGAATTTGCAATGCTTAAGCATACTGTCCGTATATCAACATAGTCCATCAGAGCTTGTTGTCCGTACATCAACATAGTCCATCAATATTTGTCTGCCGTATCAAAAAGATTGAAACCATAGAACACTAGAATGATGGTATGAGTACAAGTTCATCGAGGCAAGATGATAAAGAAGCTGTCATAATAGCCCCTTCAATCTGAGGAGTTAAGTTCTCGCCCTCATACCATTCCTTATAGTCAATAAATGCTCACAATCTATGGAAAATAAGGCGTCTGTAAAGATGGCTTGGGACTGTGTTCTTGACATCTGGGCCACGATTAAAAAAAAATGCCTGGGCTTGTAGAGATATGCAGCTGTGGAGGTGAAGGGAGAGGCAGATGATGCGCCATGTGTAAATACAATGGGGGTTAGGAGGAAACGACATCTTTTCAGTCTCGATTTTAACCTAGTTTTGGGAAAACAAGGATACTGTCGGCCATGCCCCAACAATTGGCTCCAGATGGGGAAGAGGGTCGGAATGCCGGTAAAAATAACCAGGGAAGGAAGGAGCTCGGAAGGAGACTAACAAATCTGGGTTATAGACCATTAGGAAGGAAGGAGTTCAGAAGGAGACCAGAAATTCTAGGTTAGAAACATTATATATGTAATTCCCAATATAGATACGTATATAAGTGTTGTATGCGTGGTTCAAAAACTTGGATATATAATTCCCAATATAGATACGTATATAAGTGTATGTGTGGTTCAAAAACTGGGATAAAGTGTGATCATATCAGACGGTTATGCTGGCGGTTTCACCTCTCTATCCCAATCAAAATTCGCTTAGAATTTTCCATATGTATAAAACTCAGACTTCAGCGTTCAAATACATAAATTCTATGGTAATCCAAATAGTCCATGAATTGAACCTTTCTCAAGGTTTTCAACGAATCCAAATATGTTTTCGAAGTAAATGTAATTGTTATGTCACTCCAAGTGACATATACCGCGCAGTCGAAAACATTCAAGTTGTTCACGACTTCATGGCTTTTTGTGTTTTGATATTTTTTCCCTCTTTAAATAGTCTTCAAAAAGTATTGGTCAGCTACTTTTATTTTGGATGCACTACCTCATTTTCAAAGAGTAGCATATGCCAATTCTTACTCAATTCTCTATTCTATTTTCCCAAGTGAAGAAAAAAATAATGTGTCTATCTCTCTCTCAACTAGGGAGGATATATTAACCAAACCAAGCTTGTCTCTCAAATACACAAGCTTCTTATTAGGAAGATATTTTGTCAATATGTCAGCAACCTGCTCAATCGAAGTTCTATCACAAGGTATCTTTTATTATCATTAAGTTCTACGGAGTGAGAGAGCTTCCCTTTTGATAATGTCTTCAATTGCTTATGTTGACCAGCCATATGCCTTGATGCTCCACTGTGATCACCCAAATATTCTCATCTTGAAATGTGTGAGAGAGTGTTGAGAATAATCCTTCCTCCATAGTAGATGTCTTGGTCACTTTCTTCTCAGACAAAATAAGAGATCCCATACTTCTTTGATGCCCTTCTTGAGTTGACTTCTCACCTTTGAACACTTATTTGGGAACTTCTTTAGTATAGTAGAGATCTTCATTATGCCCTTATTCAACCTTAGCTCTGATACCATTTTAAGAAATCTATAGGGCAATAATTAGGATGATTTCTCTTTTCTTGATAACTACTTGTGATGTCTTTTTACTTTTTTTCTTACTTATTAGCTTCTTCACTTATTATTATGTTTGTGTATCATCAAACAACTACCAAAACAAGAAGAGAAATAGTATACAAGAACACAAAATGTAGGCTGCAAGCCAGGGATAAAACCTCTCCACTTGAGAGGAAAACCTGCAAATCTCCTCTTCTTATAGATTCTTCAATTGACGAATTCCAAGACCTCTAGACCAAGACCAAGACCCTCCAAGACCAAGTTCGACCCTTCCAGATGATGTGCTTCCTTTGTCCAAGTCAAACCCAGTCAAATCTCTTCTAGTAGCACAACTTTGGCCCCCAACTTCAACATTTCGGCTTCTACTGCAGATCTGAAATTTTCGGCCCTCCCAGCAGCAGGTGTTGCCACACGTGTGAGCTTATTCTAGCCTCCCAAATATTCTTTATACCTTCGCTTAGCTTTCTCTTTCTTCTGGTGCTTGAGGATGACCTAATGTGACCTCCGTTGACCTTCTCTCTCTTATTTCTTCAAGATCGAACCTCTAGAAGAAAAAACCTAGCCCAATAACATAAACCCCAGCCTTCCTTTGTACGTGTGAGAGAGAAATAGCACAGAAACAAGTCTTCTTCATCCGCTTCCTTCTTGGCTACCTTCTTTCTCTTCTTCTTCACTTGGATGAATGAGTGAAAAATGAGTCTCAAGGAGGTCAAGTTCACTCCTTTATATAGGCTTCTAAAGGTGGACGTGGCTCCTCAAAATAAGTCGACTTCCCAGCTGCTAGACCGACTTGGTCTTGAAGGGTATTTTGACACTTTTAATGAAAAAATTAATTTTCTTTACAAATTGAAATGTGCTCGATGGGGTCTTCAACTTATGACAATGAATCTTTTAACCTCTTGACCTAGGAAAAATCCTAGAGGCACTCAATGGGTGCTTCAACTATAAAATAAAAGACCTTGAGCATGAAACCCTTGCTCTATAAAAAATAATAATATATTTTCTTTCATTTTACAGTATACAAGAATCAAAAGTACATTTCATATTTATGAAGACCAAACCTAGTTACACATTTTTCAACAAAAAACACTAATTCCATGAATTGAGATTGTAGGATAGTTAATATTGTTTATTAATATTTACACATGTTGATTAGTGAATTTCCTCTTGAAGTTCCTCCTTTTGCTAAAGAGTTTTTTTTTGAAATAAAATTTTATGAAATTTTTAATTAGATTATAGATTTTAGAAATAATTTAAAAGTTTATTTAATTAATTATAAAATTTGGAAGTACTTCAGGATATTATTTAAAACTAATTGTGAAACTTAAAACCCTTGTTTAAACTAACTACTATATTTAAAATTCTAAAATATTTTTAAAATCTGTAAAATTTACATGCGATAATCTACAATCTACACAAGGGTAGCCCCAATTATGCCATCATTGTAGACATTTGAACCTGTCCTTGGCTTGGCGATTTGTTGCATAGAAATTTTCTTTTAGCAAAACCTTTTTTCTACCAATTACACCACAACTAAGTGTTGAGATTCCAACTCGAACTTACATGATTTGTAGATGAAGATCTCATACAAAAAGGACGAGCCACCAAAGAGACGTCCTATGCGTCTTAAATTTTATTTCAATGAGCCATGGAAAACACCAAAGGGTGCATATAGCATATTTTTCCATACAATATCAATGTTGCAATACTTCATATTATTTGGATCACATAATGATTGTTTCAATAATTACCTAGTTGACGAGATCCATGTAATTTCGTATGAGGGAGATGTATAGTAATTTGGTATGTATGTTTTTAACATAACTTTGAACACTGGGGAGGTCTAAATGATTATTTTTTTGTATATAAATGTTAATTTTTGTTTACCAAAGTATAAACTTTATTAATCATCCAATCATTTCATAAAATCTTAAATACTAAGACTGTTATTTTCTAGGGCTAGGACCCAATCACTTCCCAGAAACTTAAGAAACTTCTAGAACTCATAAAAGACATGAATACAATGATTTTGATAACAAAACCTGATCAAGGACTTGACTGGACCCCTTCTAGCCATGACAAACATTTCTTCAAACATATCACAAATATGCATTCTACAAGTCTCAACAAAATATTTGAGCATGGGGTCTTATACTTATCTGAGAATCGTTAAGAAGCATTGATACCTCATCACAACAGTTTCATTATCCAATATTAGGTCATATATTCATTGTTCATTCATCTATTAATCAAAACATCATGAGAGCTATACATCATCACTGTTATAAAACATACTCATAACCAAAATATAAACAACATAAATAGCAGGAATATAACAACCATATAAACCACATAATGACAAGTACATTTACCCATCAAATGCAAGAGGAGAGAAGCTCTTATTAACATGTGTAAAATGCAACTAGTTATGGGACTTCCACGTACCACCTGACCATACACTAGGTTGAACCATATATTTCTTTCACTCAGTCACCCCCATGCCATATTCCAAGCATGAATGTGGGATTTCATGAAATAATCCAAATAAAACCAAACCAGGGCTTCCACAGGCCAAACCACCTCAACCCTCAACCGGTGATTCCACCTCACTGTCGTACATCACTAGCCATCACCAGATTGGTCTTTACCCAAGTTTTTAAGGGCTCCAAGGAATTTTTTCCAACCAAGGCTTCCAGGACTAGTAACTCAACCCACAATTGTTGTTGGGATTCCAAAGTGTTTGTATAACCAGAGTTCCATAACTAGTAACTCAACCCACTAAGGGATTCCAGAGCATTTTTCCAACCAAGGCTTCCAAGACCAGTAACTCAACCCAAGCTGTTTTACGGCTTCTAGAGCATTTGTCCAACCAAGGCTTCTAGGAACTAGTAACTCAACCCACAACCAAAGGTACATGAGAACCAACTAGAAAACAAAAGTAAAACTGACAACACCATAGCTATCTAGGAAATGAGAGAGAGAGAGAGAGAGAGAGAAATGAGAGCTTCAAAAATTAACTGATCAAAATCAATGAACTGATCTTCATAATCTTTTTTATTAATGAGACCTCTATGTTCTTCAATTTTCCTTTATTTTCCTTCATTTCCTCCTCACATGAAACCTGTGACCTTTCACCTTCCTTTTCTCCTAATTTCCATTATTTTCATAAATAAATGTCACTTTGTCTTTTCAAAGCCCTTTCCATTTCCTTTTCCAATTTCCTTAGCCATTAATTAATCACAAGTGATCCCAAACACTATGTGTTTTCCCAACATTTAGCTTGGAATACATTTCCCATGACCACGATCTTATTTTACCTTTATTAACTTTATTACATGGATTTTTTACCAGGGTTGTTAAAAAACCCTCCCCCTTGGGGGAACATCATCGTCAGTGTTCAACAACACTTACAACCAACAAGAATGTTGAACCATGTAGTCCAAGGGGTGAACCATGCTCTGATACCACTATGGTTTCAAATATCATCCAAAGAGAATGGAAACCAAGCATCACCCAAAGAGAATGAAAACCAGACATCACCCAAAGAGAATGGAAACTAGACATCACCCAAGGAGAACGAAACCATGCTCTGTTACCACTCTGTAACACCCTCCTCCCACATTTACCCAAGTTAACAGGCCAACCATGGTAAACATGTGATGAGAGGCCATTATGATGTGATTCAACCTTCTAGGTCACCTTAAGGAAGCGGAACCAACAAAACACAATCAATATTAATATTCACACATCCTACAAAACCTCCAGGATCCAACCAACCTTTCAAGGTGACCAACCCCTGAGGGAACTCAACATTTTACTGACCTAGAGCCCAATTCGCTCCCTTGCCAAGCCTTACAAGCGACTGAGAACCCCAATCACTCCCATGAGCCTACTTGAGTGCGACTGTGGCCTTTTTCTTTCAGTGTTATGCCAACGACTGTGAGATTTAAGTCTATTTTTTAGGGGTAGGACCCAGTAACTACCCATAAACTTATGAAACTTCCATAAATCATAAAATACATGGAGATAATGCTTTTGATAAAAAAAAAAGTTGATCAAGGACTTGAATGGAACCCTACTAACCATGACATACATTTCGTCAAACATATCACAAATATGCATTCTATAGGTCTCAACAATAGATGTGAGCATAGGGTCTCATACTTATTTGAGAATTGTTAAGAAGCATTGATACCTCATCAGAATAGTTGCATTATCCACTATTAGGTCATATATTCATTGTTCATTCTTCTATTAATCAAAACATGATGAGACCCATGCATCATCATTGTTATAAAACATACTCATAACTAGCGTATAAACAACATAAATAACATGGATATAACAACCATATAAACCACATAATGACAAGTACATTTACCCGTTAAATACAAGAGGAGAGAAGCTCTTATTAACATGTGTAAAATGCAACTAGGTCTGGGACTTCCACATACCACCCAACCATAGACTAGGTTGAACCAAATATTTCTTTCATCTAGTCATCCTCGTGCAATATTTCAAGCATGAATGCAGGATCTCATGGAACAATCCAAATAAAACCAAACCAGGGCTTCCAAAGGCCAAACAACCTCAAACCTCAAACAATGATTCCAAATCACGGCTGGACATCACTAACCATCACCAGATTGGTCTCTACCCAAGTTGTCTAGGGATCTAGAGCATTTGTTTAGGTCAAGGCTTCCATGACTTCTTAACTCAACCCACAATTATTATTGGGCTTCCAAAGCATTTGTCCAACCAGGGCTTACAGGACTAGTAACTCAACCCACCAAGGGCTTCTAGAGCGTTTGTCCAACCAAGGCTTCTAGGACTAGTAAGTCAACCCAGGATGTTACATGGCTTCGAGAACGTTTTTCTAAACAAGGCTTTCGAGAACTAGTAACACAACCCACATCCAAATGTACATGAGAACCAACCAAAAAACAAAAGTAAAACCCACAACACCATGGATATCTAGGAAATAAGAAGGCTAGGCAAAACCACTGCCAATACAGGGAATCCTTCGTGCTAATGACAGATCATAACCAAGAAACCACATGTATATGACATGCATGCCAAAACTGGCAAGGAAACCATACGTGAAATGCGGTACCTGCAAGCAAAATTTTTTGTAGCTACCGATCATGATTTCCTCTTGTGCTTTCCTGCTCTCCCTTTGCTTTCTTGCTCCAAATCCCAAGTATGCCACACTCCTCCAAGAGTGCTCCAAGAAAAACTTTAAGTGTCCAAAAGTATGAGATAGAGAGAAAAATGAGAGCTTCAAAACTTAACTGATCAAAAACCATAAACTGATCCTCATAAGCCTTTTTATTAATGAGGCCTCTATTTCTTCAATTTTCCATTATTTTACTTCATTTCCTCCTCACATGCAACCTGTGACCTTTCACCTTCCTCTTATCCTAATTTCATAAATAAATGTCACTTTGCCTTTCCAAAGCCTTTGCCGTTGCCTTTGCCAATTTCCTTAGCCATTAATTAATCACAAGTTACCCCATCACTATGTTTTTGCCAAACATTCACCTTTGAATATGTGCCCCATGACCATGGTCTTATTTTACCTTTATTAACTTTATTACATGGATTTTCGACCAGTGTTGTTACATAACATGCTGCCCATAGTTTTTTTGAATTTTTTGGCTTATGGCCTTTTCTAGCATATATCTACAATAAGCAATATCAATCTCAATAGTTCGCTATGAGATGGGCCCATTTTCTTTCCCTTATTCCTTTCTTCACTTATTTAGTTTTAAATTTTATCATAATTTCGACCTTTTTCTACATTAAATATTTCTGACTATATTTGCATAATAAATTTCATACAATATTATTAAACTTGAAAATGTGGCTGATAATTAATTCATTCTATAAATTGATAAAAGAGTCATAATAAATTTTGACCATAAGGTTATAATATATATCACTAGCAACTATGAAATCTATGTTTTCAAAAATGGATGAAAACATATATATTGATTAAAAATTCTTATGAAAATGAGAATATTCCATTAGAAATACCCGATAGTTTATTTTTAATATAATAGTGACTTTATGGAAATATAAAACATTTTAGAGATGATCATGTCCCGCTAGTCGAATGGGGGAACAAAAAAGAGATTTTATAGAATAAATGGGAGGATATGCACAAGTTTCATATATGCAAAGTTTCCATATATGTGCATATACATGAAAGCTTCCATATATGTGAATAATTATTTATGCTAAGATTATGTATATGCACACATATACAAAAGTTGACTTCCATATATATACATAAATTCCATATATCCACAACTTCTATATATGCATAGTGTTTATATGTGCTCACATATATGGAAGCAGTGCATATATAGAAGCATAGGAGTACCTGCGCAACTTTCGTATATGCACCTGGATTTCCAAATATGTGCTTCCATATATGTGCTTGTATTTTTTATATTCACAACTTCCATATACAAGTTCATATATAGAGTAATATCTAATGATATTGTAATATAGAGTCTATTTTTGTTTTGTCTACACATTTATGTTAAGATGGATCCTAACTCAGTGAACAATATTGCTTAAGCATAGGTGTAAAATTAAAACAGACTTGACTTGACTTAAAAATATTAAACTCAATGCAAAGACATTGATTAAGTCTAGATACTTTACACTATGAATAATCAATAAGGATTTTAGTTTGCATTGTGATTCAATTACACATAAACTTTGTAAGTCTCGTCAATAGAAATATTTGAAATATGTGTCCATCGTTGTTGACAATATTTGCATTGAATGAAAATCTATATTCAAAGAAGATATGAGCATGAGCCCTCAATTATATGCATTAAACATGTGTTGATATGGTTTGTAACACAACATAATATATTGTCTTGCTTTCTCCGTAGAAAATTGAGAGCTTTGATACCCATGGAAGAAATCACTATCAACAATCAAAAGTGCAATTTTTTGAAGTAAATTTCTCCTTCTGTTTTTAACCTTTGTACTACTGATTGTTTCCCCTTCATATGGTTATGTTAATATTTATATATGAATGAAACTTATATTTATATGATTTTTTTATTATTATTAAATTCCAATACTATCGATTGAATTCTACTTATTCTTCTATGTAGCAACATTATGTTTTAATTACATTAAATTTATGTTTGGGTTTGATATGTGGTTATGTTATACTTGTATTTTAAATGCAAACATGGGAAGAAACCATATTCGAATGTCTTTATAGACATATAGAATGCATTTATTTTATTCAATAATTGTATTAAATATATGATTATTTTTACATTGAATTAAGGGTTCCATATCCATGTGATAGAAAAAATTGATCTTCAGAGGGTCAATACTAACATTTAAAGATGAAAACTTTATTGGAAATTCATTATATATATATATCACAATTCTTGTATTTGTCTATCAATAGGGCAACTCCTTTAAAAACACAAGTATATGATAAGCAATGCACAACATATCATCTCATGATAAATGCAACTTATTGTATCTCACTACATAAATACAAAGACTATAATACTTAATGTTAATAATTCAAATGAATCATGTAAGTGAAGACTTGATGCATACTCTTTAAGAAATCGAAAAGGCTCTTTCTATCAGGTACTGTAGTAACTCATATTAAATTTTAATGCACCAATACAAAGCATTGGTCACCTGCTAACTGTAAGATAATAATTCTATAAGCATGAACAACAAACTAACATATTCCCACAACAAATTTATGTGGGGCAGTTAAATAAAGTGCTTATTTTACATTTCAATTAATAGTTAAAGACTAAAAACTTGCGAGTAACAGACAAAGATTGTATTGCTAGTGTAATGAAAATCACTTACAAGGTTCATCAATATTGGATATAGAAGATAAACTCTAAGAACAAGAAGTTGAATTCATAAAAATAAAATAGTCCAAGACACCAAATTGTAATAGCAGCCATAAGTGATATATGGAAACCCTTTCCAGAGGCTTTAGTGTTGAAAAGTGTAACTAGGTTCAATATTCATAATGACACGTGTAAATTGTGATTTTATGTATTTGATGTTAAGAAGAAAAATAAAATTATTATTGTAGTACTTGTCTCATGGGTTTCATTAGCAAGGAATTTTATTTTTAGTAATGGATCCCATTGTGATCCCTTAGGATTGGTCATAAAGTCAAATTGAGTCAATGTCATGTATGAAGGACCCTTCTTGGGTATGTTATATATTCGTTTGAGTTAATGTGAGTCTAAAATTGTAAAGGAAACCCCTCCAAGATCAAAGATACAAACCACTAGTCAAGTCGGCATAGAAACTTCATCAAGTCGGTATGCCAAGAGATGTTGACCTATTTTGGAAGCCCAACAAAGCTTATATAAAGAGAACTCATCCTCTCTCAAAGGACATGAAGAATACAACACAAAATTTTGATCCTAAAAGGAGAATAAGTCTCATTCTATAGAGAAGGAACAACAAGGATAGGAAGGACGAAAAGCAAAAATGTTTGGGTATATTTTCCATACGTTTAATCTGCAACTAGGGAACACTTCTCAACTGTAAAGAAGAAGGGATCATAGTCACCATAGAAGGATGAATTTCGGTGGAGAAGGAGTAATCTTGGAGGTCTAGGGGTTGAAGTAAAAGTATCTCATTGAGCGAAGAAGAAAGGAAGGTATTATCCCCATTATTTTGACTACAAAAATTATCTAAGGTTTTTGTAGTGCATACAAGAGGTTGTAGGTCTGAAAAGAAAGTCGAAGGAGAATCCATCATCATTGGAGGGTTTATAAGTCGTCTTTGTGCAAAGAGGTTGACTTGATCTTGGAGGGGTTGTGGTCAAGGGTCTGGATCTTGGTCTTGCTATTCGTTAATTGGATAAGAAGAAGAATTTGTCCGGGTTTTCCTCTCAAGAAGGAGAGGTTTTGGCCCTGGTTGATAGCCTATATTTTGTGTCTCTTGTCTCTTTATGGTTTATGCATTGGTAGTTGTTTGATGAAAAATAACATTATAATAATATAAGTACAATAATATCCTAATCTAAAGTAAAAAGCATTCACAAGCAATTACTAATAAAAGAGAAATAACCTAATCTCAATGCCCTAGATTTCTCAATATGGTATCAGAGCTAAGGTGAAAAAGTCAAGAAGGGAATCCTATTAAGGGACACTCAATGATCCGAGTGGACTCAACTCCCAAATTTAACCAAGATCTTTTGCTTGCGTGATGTGATTAGAATTGCAATTAAAATAGCATAATAGAACATAAATGCATGTTGTAAAGAAGAAGGAACATGACGATCATCAGCAACATAAAACTCAAGGCGTTGATAATGGAGTTCATCCAGGAGGGACTATGTCTCTAAGCCCCAGTTTCAAGATGGTGTAGGTCGCTGCATTAAGTGTTGTCAATAGTGAGGTTGTACATAAGAGGTAACATCGCTATCACAAATGTAAAATGCCCTCACACAGGAGTGGCTCCCAGAGATGTTCCGCTACAGGAACTCTTAGTCAAAAGGACTCCTATTAGTATGACATAATTTCACATATGACAATAATGAGCATCCCGCTAACATGGCATCAAAAGGGATCTCAATTCAGACATACATGATGACAACATGAGTATCCCATCAACATGACGACAAAGAGTCGATCTCAATAAAAACATGACGACTCATGAAAACAAGTACATCCCACAGATGATTCTGCGTCAGAACAAGCAGGAACCATGAAATAAGTAAGAAAAAAAGATCCCACATCAACACATCAAACATGGATCTATGCAGCACAATGCATCTCATAGCAAAAAGAAGTACATGAACACACTGCATATACCTCACATCCAGGGGCCATCTGAAGAAAAGGATGTCAAGCTACTGAAGTTGTTCATACCATCGATCTCACGGCGTCGAATCGCATGGAAATGACTGCTCGCACATGAATGTTGACACCTGCACTCCACTTTGAAAAGTGGCCGAAAAATGAAATGAGCAAATGGAAAATCTGAATGCACCATAAGATTTGTGGCATCGAATAATGCAAAAACGACTGTCAAATTTCTGAATTCTGAGAAAATGAAAATCTGGGGCTTAAGGAATCTTTTAGATTCCCCCTAGATTCCTCAAAGATGCCCTCCTCTGGGTCCTCTGAAAATTTTCTACTCAGTTCAGGAAACTAACTGTGTCATCGGGTTCGTGTTGCTGAGAGGTATATATCGACATAAAATTTGTCCAATTTGGACATTGCAAAAATTTCACCCTCTTGAGAATTTCGCCCAATCATGGTTTCGCCAGTGTTTTTCTTAGGTTCATGGTTCTGCCCTGCAAATTAATTAATTAAAAAAATTTGTCAACAAAAGGGTCATTGGTGTAGTGGTTAGGCGCGGAGGCAATGAGATGGGAGGTTAGGGGTTCCAACCCCAATGACCCCCGTACTTGGCAAATCGTTTTAATTTTTAATATGGCATGGAGTAGTTTGCTGTGTTAATGTTTTGGGTGCAATATTAAATGGTGGTTGGTACATGGGGCCGCCTGGTGGGGGCCGACCCACGTGGGCTGGGCGGGTTCAATCCCCGCTGGCCCCGCATTATATATGGCATATGTGTGTAATGTGATGGGGTGTGGGCTGAGTCCACTGGAGGTGGCCCGCCCGCCCCTTTAACATTATGTTTAACGGAGGGCTCGGTTGGAGGGTTGGCGGGGGTCATGGCCCGTCGACCCAAATTTATTATTAAATTTTGTTTTGGGTCCGGTGGAGGTGGCAGGGGTTATGGCCTCCCACCCATTTTTTTAATATTTTTTTGATTTTATAAAAATAATTGGACATTTCAAAAATTCTGAAAATTGACTGAAGGAGTTAATTTAAGTAGGCCACAAATTCACCTGCTTTCGGGAGCTAGGTTTCATGCCCTGAGGTTGGTCAAATTGTAGGACACTTAAACCTGGCCCACAACCCAATGTTGACCAAAACTTTGACTGGCTCGTTCTCCCTCATACGAGCTCAGATTGACGAATCGTTCACACCGTTGTGATCAGGACAACAAGATCTACGCTCTGGTCTTGGCTCGAAAGAATTCTGATTACTTTGATTTTTGAGCTTCCAGAAGCCCTCTTTGTCCTGTGTGTGTCTCTAGAGCCACCTGGATCAATCCTCCCCACTAAGGAGCTTTTGTTCCTCCAAAATCATGAAAAATAATCTGCAACTTTTATGTACCTTGTCTGCATCACAAGCATCTTGAAAAGGTCTCGCTTCCATCTCCTTCACCTTTGTTCTTCAAAGCCTTAAGCGATGAGCCGACACCTGCAACCTCTGCAAACCTGTAGTACAATTCTGCAAATTACATGCTTGACTTTCATGACCAACTAATGACCCAAGCATCACACACTTGCCACAAGTTTATAACACATACTCGGTGGTCAAGTTTACATCAAGATTGACGCAATACCCTAGCTATGAAAACAAGGCAACATACCATTGTTGCTCCAACAAGTGATGGAAAACACATCATCATTGCAACACATGATTTACAAAAATAAGGCCAAACACTATTGTTTCTTTGACAAGTGATGGAACCACGATATCATTTTCACAGTTTATCATGCAACAAAAAATAAGACCAGACATCATTGTTGCTTAACAGGCGATGAAAAACACATCATCACTTTTACATTTTAAAATGCAATAAATGATTTACAAAAGCATGACCATGACAAGCTAACATATCTAGAAACCATTTTTCATTTATCAATGTTAATGGGTCACGCTCCTATGGTGGTTTTTCTTGTCGAACAATTGTTTCACCTGGTTCATGCACTGACACTTTGTCTTTAAGGCGCAACTCTGGATGGAGCCTCCAACAAGTGGCTCTTTGATGACCACTTCTGTCGCAGTGACTGCAATAGGTCTTCTTCCTCCAGATCTTCTTAACATGTTTCTTTACTTGCTATTGAGAGGGTCTTTCATGCCTCCTCCTTTTGGGTGTTGCTATTCTTTTCCAACACTTAGAAAACATATGGTTATGTAATCCACAAAAGGTACATGTCTTTTGATTCCATGATTTATGTCCATCATTAATAACATGATTCTAATTGAAATGAACATTTGAATATCGAAACTGGTTATACCTTTCCTTGCTACCTCTGGTGTCATTATGGTGATAAGATCTTGCCTTAGCTCTCTCCCTGCAATGGGAACTGCCATGGGATGATGGGGATGTGTTCCCATCATTCTCTTTCCTTGACGATTTCGGCGATGTCTCAGAAACATTTGACACCTTCGAGCATTCTCCCTCGGTGTATCTCAAGCATGCAAATTGAGGTCTCTGCTCAACTTCCAATGGTTTAGTTATGCCTTGGTTATTAACACCAAGTTCTTTTTCCTCCTAGTACCTCATCCTGGTAAGGAGCCTCATGTTTCTCCCTGTAATTGGGATCTCCAAATCTCCAGCATAAATCATACTGTGTGAATATGAAACCGAAAGGAAATCAACATCTTTTACCTCCTTTGTCGATTTAGAAAGAACTGATGAGGGCTTCTCATCATCTGTTGTTGGTGGTTCGCTAGTTGTCTCGACGCATTCCCCAACTTCCTTTCTAACATACCCAAGTCCTGCATGACGGGGTAATTCTTCTACTTTGATGGGGTTGATAATGCCTTGGCCATTAATGCCCAAGCCTTTTCTTTCATACCCCATTTTCTTCAAAAGTTCGGAGCCAATTCCTGTGGTATGATTTTCAAAAACAACGAATTCATCATTAGGAAACATACATGAATTCGGAGAATTACTTTTACCTCACACGGGTCACGCTACAGCTTTTCCAAGGCCTCTTCCTTAACTTGCAGTTGTTGTAGCAAACTCTGCTTTTTCCTCTTTCTCTTCATGTAGAAACATCTTCAATTCAACGTTCTTTGTTTGGAGATTTTTTTTGTTGTGCTTTAGTTCTTCTAGGGCCTCTTCCATGGCTCTCAACTGAAGCTGCAATCACTCCTTTTCCTTTGTCTCTTTTTGTAGAGCTTCATACATTATTTCCACCCCTTGGGAAATTTTGAGCGTGGTCTCGTACACTGCTTTCTCATCCTCTGTCGCTGCACATTCTATTGTTCACACTTGCAATTCACATCCACGTAAAGACTGCTCCGATACCTAACTTGATCCAAGTTGACTCAACTCCCGGATTTAACCAAGATATTTTGCTTTCGTGATGTGATTAGAATAGCAATTAAATTAGCATAATGGAACGTAAATGCATGTTGTAAAGAAGAAGGAACATGACAATCATCAACAACATAAAACTCAAGACTTTGATAGCGGAGTTTTTCCATGAGGGACTATGTCTCTGGGCCTTGGTGTCAAGATGGTGTAGGTCGCTGCATTAAGTGTTGTCAATAGTGAGGATGTACATAAGAGGTAACGTCGCCATCATACAAGGAAAATGCCCTCACGCAAGAGTGGCTCCCAGAGATGTTCCGCTATAGTTACTCTCATTCAAAAGGACTCCTATTAGTACGACATAATTTCACATATGAAAATAATAAGCATCCCGCCAACATGTCATCAAAAGGGATCTCAATTCAGACATACATGGCAACAACATGAGTATCCCATCAACATGAGGATAAAGGGATCTCAACAAAAACATGGCGACTCATGACAACAAGTACGTCCCAAAGATGATTCCGCGTCACAGCAAGAAGGAATCATGAAACAAGTAAGAAACAAGATTCCACATCAAAACATCAAACATGGATCTATGCAACACAATGCATCTCATAGAAAAAAGAAGTACATGAACACACTACCTCACATCCAGGGGCCATCTAAAAAAAATGATGTCAAGTTGTTGAAGCTATTCGTAACATTGATCTCACGGCGTCGAATCACATGGAAATGACTGCTCACACATGAATGCTGACACCTACACTCCACTTTGAAAAGTGGCCGAAAAATCAAATGAGCAAATGGAAAATCTGAATGCACCATCAGATTTTTGGCACGAATAATGCAAAATCGACTGTCAAATTTCTGAATTCTGAGAAAATGAAAATCTAGGGCTCAAAGAATCTTTTAGATTACCCCTAGATTCCTCAAAGACTCCCTCCTCCGGGTCCTCTAAAAATCTGCTGCTCAGATCAGGAAACTGACTGCACCATCAGGTTCGTGTCACTGAGAGGTGTAATATCAACATAAAATTTGTCCAATTTGAACACTACAAAAATTTCACCCTCTTGAGAATTTCACCTAATCATGGTTCCCCCTCTGTTTTTCTCAGTTTCATGGTTTCACCCTGCAAATTAATTAATTAAAAAATGTCGCCTCAATCCATGTGCGCACTCCTCCACTCGTCCATGTCGGGCGCACTAGCAAAAGAAGGGTTTATATAAATTTCATGGGCGGATTTGTCAACAAAAGGGTCATTGGTGTATTGGTTAGGCGCACAGATGACAAGGTGAGAGGTCAGGGGTTCCAACCCTGCTAACCCCTGTACTTGGAAAATCGTTTTAACCGTTTTAATTTCTAAATATGCGCGGAGTGGTTTGTTATGTTAATGTTTTGGGCGCCATATTAAATGGTGGTTGGTACACGGGGTCTCCCGGTGGGGGCCGCCCCACGTGGGCCGGGCAGGTTCAATCCCTGTCAACCCCACATTATATATGGCATATGCGTGTAATGTGATGGGGTGTGGGCAGGGTCCACCGAAGGTGTCCTGCCCGCCCCTTTAACATTATGTTTAATGGAGGGCTTGGTTGGAGGGTCGACTGGGGTCATGGCCCATCGAGCCAAATTTATTATTAAATTTTGTTTTGGGTCAAGTGGAGGTGGCAGGGGTCATGGCCTGCCACCCCTTTTTTAAATATTTTTTTGGTTTTATACAAAATAATTGGCCATTTCAAAAATTCTGAAAATTGACCGAAGGTGTCAATTTAAGTAGGCCACAAATTCTCCCGCTTTCGAGAGCTAGGTTTCATGCCCTGGGGTCGGTCAAATTGTAGGACACTTAAACTTAGCCCACAACCCAACTTTGACCAAAATTTAACTGGCTCGTTCTCCCTCATATGAGCTCATATTGATGAACCGTTCGCATCGTTGCGGTCAAGATGACAAGATCTACGCTCTGGTCCTAGCTCGAAAGAATTCTGATCACTTTGATTTTTGAGCTTCCATAAGCCCTCTTTGTCTTGTGTGTGTCTTTGGAGCCACCTGGATCACTTAGGATCAAATATCGAGAAAGGAATAAGAGAAAATATCATCTTTAATACAAGATCTACAAAGGAAGCATTATAACCCTAGATTGAAGAAGGAGTCTACAAAGAAGTCTTGGGATCATCATCAATAAAAGAAGGCCAAGTTGAAGAGATCTACGAATCAAGGTCCTTACCATTGAATACATCACCAAGAAGTCATCATTTATTTTTGCCAAAATATCTAAAGAGATCTCACTCTTTATGGGATAAGGATCACTCTTGAAGAAAATTGCCTTCATCAAGGAGATGTTTTCTACTCTATATATCATCATCAACATCAAGGAAGTAACAAGGAGAAGGAGCATCCAATCAAGTAAGTATATTTATGTCCATATTTGAATCTGTCAAAATTTCCTTTTGCAAGGAAAGCAACAAATTGGTTGGGGCTTCAAACTATCTTGCATGGAAGAAAAGGACATATCTAAATCTCATTGAAAATGAGGTTATGGAACATGTCCAAGGATCTATCACTAAACCAAGAAAGGAATATGCTCAAGCTCTTGAAAATTATATGAAAGGGGAAGTTAGGGCTCAAATGATTCTCATAGAATCTATCAAGGGTCCCCTTATCCCATATGTATCAAAACTCGAAACTTCAAAAGAAATCTATGACAAATTGGTAGAGTTGTATTCCGTAAGCACTATTAGAAAAATATCATTAAGGCAAGAAATCTGCAAGATGAATATATCAAGGGAAGATAGAATAGTCTCATACTTTATGAGGATATCTGAAATCTGGGATCAACTACAAGATTTGGGAGAAGTCATGTCTGACAGAGAAATGCCTACATTTATACTAAATTCACTACCAGAGGAGTTGGGTAACTTACTTCAAGTATTTATGGGAAGAAAGAAGCTACTTCATTCCAGGATCTATGGTCAATGTGTAAGATTGAAGAATATAGACCAAAGGCCAAATCTGATGTGGGAGCAGGGGAGCAAAATCAAGCATATGCTGCAATGACAAAAAGAAAGGGAAAATTTGGAAAATTTAGTCATGAGAAAAAGAAGAAGAACGTGGATAAAATGCAATGCTATGGATTTCAATAATATGGGTAGGAGAGATTGTCCTAAGCTCAAGAAGGACAATAACAAAAGAGAAAAGAAGAAGCCCACATCAGCGAGAAAGTGGAGGAAGTTGAAAATAAGAAATCCAAGAAGGAGGAAGTAATAGATCTCCACTATTGGGATAGTATTCATCACCTAAGTTATTCTAAAGTTATAAAGTCTTATTTTGTAAGATATGGCTATCATGATTCACTAAATGGGATGCATCCAGGCATCATAGAAGCATTTAAAGCAAGGGCTCCAGACATCATCATAAAGAAGAATGAAAGATGGTTAGAATCTATGGAAGTCAAGGATATAATTCTCAGGAATATCATTGGAAACATAAGTGGAAAGGTCATTTAGTTCAAGGTTAACCATACATCTATACGAAAAGGAAACATTTGCTGATGGGAATAGTTTAGATCCTCAAGATTCTCTGATGGAATCTTCATTGAAAGGTTCACCGATCATGACGGGAAGAAAGTGACTCGTCAAGAATTCCAAAATTGTGGAATTCATGGGATGATGGTATGATGACATAAAAGTGAAGAAGATCAAGGGATTGGGTCTCTTTCAATCAAAGAAGTTGTTTCAGGAATTATGGATGATCCAAAGGAAAAATGAGGTATGTGTGCTTAAATTTGATATTGTGGATGTCATGTCATATGGTTGCATATATCATGAACCAATGCTCTATCTTAAGAGCATGATCAAAAGAAAGGAACTCCTCCCTCAAATTGATGCAGGAATGCATGGGTCACACATTCACTAGATGAAATCAACATAATATGTCCTCATATGAAGTATGAGGTGGTTGACTACAATTGAGGAACGCTGATTGAAATCTCCTGGGAATGAAATTTGTGAAGAAAGGAAGGAAGATATCATGGAATATGTAACCATGGTAAAGTTAATCAACATCCGAAAGACCAAGAAGATTTGATTAGGATATCTCAATGGAAGATATGAAGACTTTGATGGAGTCTGAAAAATAAAGAGACCCTTGACAATATATATCTTTGGGAGATGTGTCGATATATGTTGATGCAAACTAGAAGATGTCATGATGAAAGACCATCACAAAGATAATGTTGATTTTAAAGTTCATTCCTTTATTTTTGAACAAATATCTGGATGGGTTTATGTAGGTTTGCTGAGGGGAGATCTATGGATGTCTTACACCACTGATGCACATATAGTAGGATGAAATATCCTTAAGTAAACATGGCATGAAGAAAGAAACATGGCATGAAAGAAGGCTAAATATGGACTAATGGATCACTTTCCGATGATGACATGGCTGACTCATGGATGCAAGTGCTGGATGGTCGGTGCCCTATGTCGAAGTCCCAAACATGAAGACTCTTAGATAATGAAAAGAAGTTCATGACATCGTGAGGAGGATTTCTTCAAGCAACTAGTTGTCTCATCATCTCCATCTGAGGAGTTGTTGTGGGTCCCTAATTAAGAGGGAGCCTGGAAACAAGTTTCTTACTTGGAAGAAACTTGGAAATTCCTAAGCCAAGAGGGAGACTAGTTACAATCCTTCCATAGGAATGAGTACATTCCTTTATTGTAATATATATGTCCTCCCTAATTAAGAGGGAGAGATAGACACATCATTCTTGTTTTCACTTGGGAAGACATAATGGAGGATTGGTTAAACATCTGGCATCTGACACTCTTTGAGGATTAGTTAGGGCATCCAAGATAAGAGTAGTCGTAGAGGACTGATATTCTTTGAGGAATCAAAATCCAAGATAAGAATAGTCCTTGTGGAACACACCCTGAGAACCTGGGTGGGGTATGTTCGAGAGAGACAATGATGAGGGTGTTTATACATCATTAGTCTCAGCATCATTGAGCTCAAATATTTTGGAGAGATAGAGTTGTTAGTCAAGGCATTGATATGTGACAATGTTGGTTGATATGATGCTAAATAGATAGGTTACCAATCCGACTCTTCTTATGAGAATTCTTTAGATTGAGAATGACCAAGTACCATTATGAATACCTCCCTAGTTAAGAGGGAGTGTTGAAAAGTGTAACTAGGTTTGGTATTCATAATGAAATGTGTAAATTGTGATTGTATGTATTTTATGTAAAGAAGAAAAATAAAATCATTATTGTAGTACTTGTCTCATGGGTTTCATGAGAAAGGAAATTTATTTTTAGTAATGGCTCCCATTGTGATCCCCTAGGATTGGTCATAAAGTCAAATGAGTCAATGTCATGTATGAAGGACCCTTCTTGGGTATGTTACATATTCGTTTGAGTCAATGTGAGTCTAAAATTGTAAAGGAAACCCCTCCAAGATCAAGGATACAAACCACTAGTCAATTCAGACAAGAAACTTCATCAAGTCGACCTGCCAAGAGATGTCGGACTATTTTGGAAGCCCATCAAAGCCTATATGGGAATTACAATAAAGGTTGCAATATTGTCTCTATGTTTCATGTAGAACCAATAATATCACTTGAACCAAAAGTGATAAAACCATCCTTACCTTTACTTTAATAATTTAATATGTGGTGTGAGACTATCTTGATTAGTAATAGGCACTACTATTTGCAAAAAATAACTATAAAAATTATAATAAAAAAATAAAAATGAAAAAATCCAATAAAAATAATATATTTTCTTTAGAAAAAAATACTTAAAAAAAAGCATTCACTTAAAAAAATTTGCAAACTCTTTATTAGAAAATAACCCAAAAAACTAATACAAGATTTTTATAACACCTACAAATTTACACCCAAAAAAAAATAATATAATTAAATATGTCATAAGTAAATTAATTCTAGATCGAACACACGAAAGTGAAGGAATAGAAAAAAAAATGGTTTTCACAAGGTTTAATGGAGGTGCTGAGCGCGCAAATGTAGACTACATTCCTCGGCTTGCTCCAGCCACGATCCAGGAGAACCCACCTCGTACACAACTGTCAATCTTCTTTGGTAGAAGGGTTTATGAATACGGTGATATTCCCGTTGAGAAGGAGGTCGATTGGAAGGCATGCAAAGGACTCAAACTCACGTTGTTCACCACCATCCATAAGATAATCTTGAAAGCCAGGATTTGTTACTCCAGACAATGGGACCATATTTGGAAGGCAAGAGGGTCAGTTCTAGCGATGGGAGTAAGGGGAACGAAGCAAGGAATGTGAAAGACGCTTTGTATACAAGTCGAGGATGTACTTGTATGGCATGCAACCCCCACTGGTACACAATTTTTTTTACAAATACAATTTTTTTTTTTTTTTTTTTTTTTTTTTTTTTTCTGTGTGGATGTACAACAAAACGCCCGCGGGTCGGAAATAGGCAATCGCCCTACTCTCACCCTTCCACAAGGTATCTTTGTCAGAGCCTCTGTCGAAATGTTTTTCAATGCCTTTTTCTGGACAGAGGTTGATATGCATATCTTATTAAATCACCAAAAGGAGATGTTGCGTGTGGACGGGCTTTACCATTCCCCCAAAAAGGGCTTGTGTTGCATGCAAGGCAATTTGCCTCTTTCACCAGGATTTAATGCAGCACAGGTTCAAGATAGCAGTCACCAAGCAAGGAAAGCAGTGAATTAATCCTAGATCCAGAGAATCTATATCAGATATTTATCAAAACCGTATCTAGGAAGTCGATAATGATATGGGTTGCGGAAACAGATCTGGGGATTGATCTGAAGCAAAAAGCTCAAGAGGCTACAAGTATTCCAATCCTTTCTCAAAGTTTGATTTTCTCAGGGAAAGTATTACAGCTCAAGAGGCTACAGGTATTCCAATCCTTTCTCAAAGTTTGATTTTCTCAGGGAAATTATTACAGGAAGAGATTCCGCCGAAATATTATGGGACCAAAAGGGATTGCACTATTATCCTGAACTTAAGATCAAAGGCGGGGCTACAAGAGCAAGCACAACAACAAGGGAAAATCCAAACAACAAAGGTCAAGCTTCATTCAAAGACATACTAAGAAGGAAACAAACAACAAAGGACAATCAAATCTCAAATCTAACAATTCCAGGACCAGACCATACATTGTAGAAAAATTGGAAAAAGCACTAGATCTATCCATTGAACTCCTAGAAATAAGTGATCTATTCACTATTTTACACTCCAACGCCATCATTTTTTGTTTTAATGAATTTTGGCCAAAACTGAAGAGCTTAATGAATGGATTTACCAAAACTGGACTAGAGAATGTGGTATCCACCTGTGTGCAAAAGGCTTTTTTGTGGTTCAGTGCTATACCCAAAAAGACTACAACTTCATCATTAATGACGGGCCATGGTTTTGGGGAAGGACCGGGCTCTTTGTTACCCCATGTTTCTCCGGTTTTGATGCAAATACAATGGTGGTCACAAAAATTCCAGTATGGGTGAGGCTTCATAACCTTCTGCTCCCCTTCTGTCACCATCAAGTTCTAGAAAGCACAAGGAATTCCCTTGGAAGGCACTTGAAAATAGATCAAGAAAGAATGGACAAAGTGCTCTTCACATTTGCATGCATATGTGTGGAGATGGATTTGAGCAAAGGCCTTCCTGACTGCGTAAGAATGACACATAAAGATTTTAAGTGGATACAATGGCTTGATTTTGAAAATACAACCTTTAGATGTAGGGTATGCCACCAAACATGGCATTTACAAAATATATGCAAAGCAAAAAAAAAACAACAACAACAAAAGAGAATGCAAAAGCAAAAAGGATGGCAATTTATAGAACCCTCTTCATCAGATGATGAGGAAGAGGAATAGGAAAAAACCCATCAAAAACGGATAGGAAAAAACCCATCAAAAACAGGAGTCAAGGAAACAACAGGGTCCACATGAGATGGGAGATGAGAAGGAAGAAGATCAGAAAATGCAACTAGAGAATCCAAACAACTTAGTGGTTAATCCGATACTTGAAATCCAAGTAGAAGGAAATAACAACAATCAATGTATTGGTGGAAATAAGTGGCCACATCTTTCTGAAAGCTCTGATTCAGACAAAGAAACCTCCAAAAATAACAACAATAAATGTACTGGTGGAAATAAGCGACCACATCTTTCTGAAAGCTTTGATTCAGACAAAGAAACCTCCAAAAATAACAACAATCAATGTATTGGTGGAAATAAGCGACCACATCTTTCCAAAAGCTCTGATTCAGACAAAGAAACCTCCAACCTTACAAGTAATAATCAACAACAATTGTCCCTACCTCTCCTCCACTAGGGGCTGGCAAAACGTTCAAAAGAAATAAAATCAAAAAAGACAAGTCTGTTTTTGCTAATAATATGTAATCTTAAATTTTATTTTATTTTTTTCTCTTAATCTTTTATTTTTATTTTTCCTAGGTAGGGCTGCTACTCTTTGTGCTTCATACACATGAGTCCTTGGGGACAACTCTGGAACGCTTCAATGCATCTACTACAATGTAACTATTCGTTTTAATTAATAGAAAGTTGGTGCTTTTTTCTTTGGAAAAAAAAGAAGTAAATTAATTCTAATCAATTTTATTTGAAACATTCTGAATACTTTTTAAAATTATAAGTTTGCACAGTGTAATTCATAAAATTCAAATATTTTAAAAATATTTAAACATTAATTATATTTATATATTTAAAAACAAATTTTGAATAATAAAATATCACAATATACCAAAAAAATAAATTGAAAACAACTTTATTATGATATATATATTTAACATCATAACTCTTATCTTTATTATAATATATACTTAATATCATAAGTCTCAGAACATTTTTAACAACTTAATTTGCAATCTATAATTTATTTGATTTATTGTGAAGATTTATGTATACTTGTCTACAAGTTTTTTTTATTTTACTTTTGTCTAATACTTTTTTTCAAAATGTTGTGCATAATTATTTAAGCCCCAATACTTCATAAAGCTTTTACCTAAAATTCTTAAATTGAATTGTCTATGACATATAGGATTTCATTTTTTCTACTTATATAATCTATTAACATAAATTTAATTTCTTAAAATATTATATTAATAAATAAATAAATAAATTATTAATACCACATACATATACATGCTAAATTGTAAATGGCCACTTTATAAATTATAAGTACTAAACTATTTTTTATTTATTATATAAAAATTGAAAATTGTAATATAAATATTTAACTGAGGGTAGTTTCATTTAAAATATCTTTATTAAATTTATCTTATCAATAAAAAGGTTGTTTCACAATAAAAGATAAAAGTAATCTCATAAATATAAAAGGAATCTTAAATCAAGAGGACAAATTTACTAAGTTTATACACTCCAGCGTTATTTACTATGTTTACACACTCCAACATCAAAATTTCAATGAAATGATAAAAACAAATTATCATAAAGGCAAGTGCAAATCAAATTTAAACACTTCAATTTTTTCCCAGAGGAAAAAAGCAAAATCATTTTTCATTAAAAATGAGGAAGAGTTTTACATTTTTTTGGATCAAATATAGTTCATCAGTGCTGCTCAATAATGAGCCTTGAAGACCAAAATCCATCCAGAAAACAAAATAGAGTAGTGCTCAAAAGCATGGCAACAAGCATACTTAGATGACAACAAGCATATTTAGATGACATCAAAACTAGAAAGGAAAACAAAGATAGACATAGAACCATACAACAGGCCTAGGAAAGATAGGAAAAACCTGCCAAAAACCACCTATGAAAATTAGAAAAATCCCTTCTCACATAATGAACCAGTAGAGAAGTACTCAAAATGGAAAAAACTAGGGGAAAGAGACAGACCCTGCTTGGAGAGGGCGTCAACAATGAGATTCTGTTCACCGAAGATATGCTGGATGTCAGAAAAAGTTGCCTTTAGATCCCTAATACAGATCATCCAATTGCAGAGGGAGGAGACACCAAGGGTGGAATGGCCCAAAATCCATTGAATCAAAGTAAGGGAATCCCCAAAGATTGAAATCCCCTTAATGCCCACCATAAGGAACATTGTAAGGCACCCCATAAAGCAATCATCTCGACCCTGATGTTGTCTCCCCTGCCACTAGATCAACAAAACCTATAACGTGAAGAGGGGTCAATTTTCAGAAAAGCATTGAACATGTCTTTATCCCATCCAAATTTGAATAAAATTAAATAAATTTCAATGAAATTGAATATATAAACCAAATTTGGATACAAATTAAAATGAAGTCTTCCAACAAAATTTTGTTACAAAATTATTCACAGAGATATTCCTTGGGAGAGTATATGAAAGTTGAAAAAATACTCCCATTTTCCTGTTTACTTGACATGATATTATACAAATTCCTATCCAAACCACGGTTCAGCAATACCGTGATTTCAATTATTGTAAACGACTCAGATGTCGGGAAAGTAAAATTTTAATAGGATTATGGCGGCAGAGATATCATTAAAAAAATGTAGACTCCCCCGACGCAAATATTCCATCATGGCACTCCACTTTGAACCCACAAATCGTAGGAAAGGCAGAGAGTAAAAGGCCATCGGTGAGCTCGCCATTGCTGAGAATTGACTCTTCTGCAATAGGGAGCAGTGTTTTCTCAAAAAGTTGTCGTCTTCCGAGGCATACCCTCCGTGGAGGGGCGATTTCCATCCATTTTAGATCAATTTTCGCCTCTTCGTAATTGCCATTAGCAGGCTCAAGGTCGGGTTGGAATAGAAAATCTTCAAAGACAACCCTTACTTTCTTCCATAAAACCTAAGGGCAACTATTTGTCAAACTGTGATACAGAGTTTGTTCAAATGTCTTTGATAACAAACCATTGCTTGAAGAGCACGCAAGTCAAAGATCTGTGAGATGAAATGAGTTGTGAGTTCCACGATGCCTTGTGCTTGCAGTGATGCATTGTGATAATGCTACAGATTCCCATAGATCTGCCTGGTACAATATTTAGCAGGGCCAAACAAGGAGCTAACGTCATTTGGGAACAACTTGTAGTATCATTCATGAGGAAAATTGCATTAAAAAGAGGGAAAAGCTTCTCCTGAGAAAGACTTGTCTTTCCTACTCTCTAATGGTGACGATGAGGTAAAGCTCTCACACAGGACGAGAATAAGGATAACATCCTTATGCTCTTAATAATAGGCCTTCACTACTAGCTCTGGATTGTCGAGGTTCAAAAATACCTGGAGGAGAATCCTCAGTGCTACGAAAGAGTACTCGTGGATATGTCTAGAAATTCCCCATTTTCAATCAATCGCTTGTCTAGTAGTTTATTCCATTCCTAATTTATTGGGCCTTGTTGAGTTAGTGGGGTAGTCAACTTCCCGGGGTCATAACTCAGTCATATGACTTCTGTTTGGCGCATACGATACCTCATTGGAAAGATCTTTCTGAGTATACCCTTACTTGTAGTGAGGGGCTTTTCGCAGACTTGCAAAAAAAAAAATCATTTAGGGGCTCAAAACAACTTCAGAAGTTTAGGACCCAAAAAACTGCTAAAAATAGTAAATGATGTTATAAGCAAGGAAATTGATGAAATCGATTGGAGGTCTAGGTGGAATAGGCGAGTGGCTGCCAATATCCACCTCGATCAAAAGGCTACAAGCTTAAGGATCGATTTTATAAAGACGTGCATATTAATAGGTAGGTCGAAACTTATGAGTGACGGAGAAAGAAACAATAAAATCTCTGATACACAATCATTTGAAGCTTATCTCGGAAAATCCTACTAAAGTTGACACATGATTCATCAATTAAAGAAATGAATAGTTTGTTGAGAAAGCTCTATATTTTATCATTTTGAAAAAGGAGTTGACTCAACACCAAAGTCAAGTAAGTATCTTTGTTCTTTATGTTTTAATCATCTAACCATGTGTACTCAGTTTGCAAAAAGGAGGCAAATGGAAAATCAATCATTCAAGACAAAGGTACGTACTCATGAATGGCATATTCATCTAATAAAACAATCTAACATGAATTGTTTTAGGGTTTATGTGAATCTAGGGTTTGTAATTTCATTATATTATAGATTGTTATCAAAAAAACCCTAGTCATATAGAAAACCTAAAATTCTCTCACTACTCTCGACTTCTAGGACTTGTAGGGAATCTAGGATGTAATGTAATCCCTAGTGTTGATTACAGGAAAGATGATTTGATTTTTACTAATCCTAGAATTTGCAAACCCTAGGATTCCATCCTCCATTGCTCCATAGAAACTCTTAATTGACAAATTGAAACCATGTTTTTGGTATTGTATATTTTTGCTTGGTTATATTTGTCAATAAGGATTGCAGATATAAAGATCATAGCTAAATCAAAGGGAGCCTTTCAATGAATATCTTGCAAGGTTTGTAAAAAGGAGCAACTCAAGGTATGTCTAAAGATCATAGGATTTTATAGCTAAAAAAAGAGGATACAATCATTTTGAAATGTGTTGTGTATTACTAAATTTCTTATGTTTAGGTTCTTGAATCATAAAGATTCTTTTTAGGGTAATTAATCATTAGATTGAATCTACCCTCGTTATACTATCTCTTGTCAATTGTTCACTTTTGTGAAACCCCAACCTATAGGGTTCATTGTAAAACCCTAGCCTCTTGATGCTAAGGGTATATCAATGCTAGTAATCCTCTTAGGGTTATTGATAGTCTAAAACCTATAATGTAAAACTTTATCCTTTTGATGTCTTGGGTTTTGGTATTGTTATGACAAAATCCTAGTCTTTTAGCGTTTGTTATTATTTTGATTTTTCCTAGTTATAAACTGAAACCCTAGATCTTTAATATTTCGATAAATTAGGGTTTGTGGTTAATAAGTAGAAAACCTAGATTTTAGGGTTTGGAAAATTAGGGTTTATAAGGAAAACCCTTGTTATAGCTAAAATGAGATTCTAGGATTGAAACCCTAGGTATGTATTCTTCTGCAGAATCAAAACCCTAGCTTGATTAAAATTGTTGTATATCTAACTTTGATGTATTGATGATTGTGCATTGGGTTTACCTAGTAGGTATGAATCTTGAATGTTAGTGCATCCTAGATATATATGCTAACATAATTGTTGATACTCATGCTTTCGTTTGTGAAATCTAGGGTTTGTAACAAAACCCTATTAGAGATTTATATTGTTGTCATGATTTTGATAAAATCTAGGGTTTGCTACTAACCCGAGTAAAGTTTGACATAAAAGCATATTGTTGAAACCTTAGATGAATAGTAGGATTGTTATTTGATTGAATTGTTGATATCTAAGGCTTTTTGTCTTGAAGATGAAGTCTAGGGTTTATGGCAAAACCCTAGCAAGAAGTTAAAGTCTAGTATGTAAAAGAATGTAACCATTGTTGGTTATAAACCTAACTAGGTTTAGGTATCTGATGTTTGAAGTTTTAATGTTTTGATATGACTTTGATATAGTTAAATTGCATGTTTGTATTTTGGTTGTACTTGCTATTAAAGGTTTTGTAGGTGCATGATCTTCAAAATATTGAAGATATTTGTAATTGAAGATATCTGATAGTAATGATGAGCATGATGAAGGAAGCTATAAATTATGATGATCAAGATGACTTTGATTCCACAAGAAAGAATGAAGCATTGAGAGGTTGAAGTTTCTTCAATATTATAAAAAGAAGGAAGCTATTGATCTCCCCAAGTTAAGAGGGAGGTTGGATAGAAGAAAAGGTATCTCCCCAATTGAGAGGGAGCGCATATTGTGACAATCATAATCTCAAAGTAACAATGAAACTACAAATGAATGTTTGTGAAAAGGACTTGAGAAGTACTAAGGTTGTTGTTGGTGTTGTTGTAAAAGTGAAAGAAGAAGAAAACTTTCGACAAGTTGTAGTTGGATAACTTGATGATGATATAAGCAACATCAGGATGATTGTGGACCCCGAAGGTTTGTCTTTACTTGTATATATGTTTGAAAGTTTATTACGGATTGGGGTTGTGTTTGTACAGATAAATCTCTCCATAAGAAAGTTGAACACTTTGGAAGCATGCATAGACAAATGGATATATTTGATTTAGTTTATTAAGGAAAGATGAAGCATCTAATGGCAAGATGCTTGGGAGGACATCTGGTCGGCTTATGTGTTGATGTCTAGAACCCAAAGAGAAAGGGTGGCATTGGTCATGGAGATCCGACCTTGGATACACACCTAGATCCCTGGGTTGGTGGTAGAGCTTAAAAGGCTTATGGTACCTAGAGTGGCTAAAGCTTGAGTCCCCTTAGTCCCACCCAGAAAGAATACCTTGGTCAGGTATCTAACCCGCATCACTGAGTGTGCTAGAACTCTTCGTAGTTCATATTATTTTGAGATCTTCCATGTACTTGTATATATATGCAATTACAAATACCTCTCTAGCTAAGAGGGAGTGTTGAAGAATGTAATTAGTGCTAGTCTTCATAATTGTCATTATTTATAAAAGGAATTTTTTATTGAATTATTAAAGCATGGGTTTCATGCTTGGGTCAAGGCACCCATTGAGTGATCTAGGATTTTTTGTTCAAGTCAACGTCAGATTTATTATGTAAGAAACCCTTCTTGGGTTCATGGTGTCAATAGTCATGTCAAACCCTCTATCCATTAAGTCGGCCTCAAGCTCTTTTAAATCGATTCCAATTTTACCTTCTACAAGTCGGTTTCTCCTATTGTTCACGTTAGCTCATTTACAAGCAAAAACAACCATATATAGCCTAGTGAACTCAGCCCAACAGTGAAGTGAAAAGAAGTTCAGATTACAAGACAATGAAGTTAGGATCATCTACAAGATCGAAGTATTGGATAATACATATTGAGGCATCATGTTATTGCAAGTCGAAAGTACTATCACAGAACTAGGGTACCTTTGCAAATAGAAGATCACAATTGTAGGTCAAAGTTACTATCACAAAACAATGTCACAATTACATAATGAAATTGCTATTGAAGAGAAGACTATACTCATATTTGCTCAGTTTGATGGATGGAGGGGTAAAACTCTGTGTCAAAAGTCTTGGATGTCTGTCCTTGATATGATCTACTAAATGAAAAGTTTGGACTGGGTTTTCCTCTCCATAGGGGTTTTGCCCTGGCTGAGTCCATACATGTAGTGTCTCCTTGTTTTTATGTTTTTGATAGCTATTTGATAAACAAAGAAATAATAACTATAGGAAGAAGAAGAAGAATTTAATCAAGAAATCACAAGCATCTATCAAAAGAAAATAGAAATCAATATAATAAAGGTTCGACCTTATTGCCCTAGATTTCTCAAAGTGAGATTGAAGTCACTTAAAAATGAAATGTCAAAGAGGCCTCTTTTTCAATTTTCAAGTGTACGGGACTATCTTCTTTTCTTTTTATGAATTTGCAGTGTTTGGAGCATATGATCCATCTTTTTCAATTTGTTAAAGCTTGAAAAGTTAAAATAATAGTAATTTGCTACTTGCACATGAGGTGGAGCTTATTCATATACTTCTAACTCTACATACTTCCCAAGAGAGAAAATGGCAATACAAAAGGATGTGGTCACAATATCACCTTCAATTAAATAATAAAGCATATGGAACAAATGAACAACATAAGTAAATGAAATTACTTCTTTAATAAAAGCATTCTCTTTGAAAAAAAAAATCACATTCAATTCAATAAGTTATGTTCAATAAAGTTAATTGGCGGGAAATTTATTTCACCTATCTGATTCTCCAAACCCTATCTGGTTCTCCAAACCCTATTGATTTAATATTATTAGAAAAAAGGGCCTATCTGGTTCTTAAATGTCTACGGCATTTAAAGAGTCTGGGTGGAGCATCGTGGCAGAGGAGAGTGTGGGATGAAAGAACACTATCTCAACTTCGTGTCTTAAAGATGGTTGAATGCCCATCTTTGAAAAGATTTCCGAGAGGGATGGAAAAGCTGCCAAATTTATGTGCATTCATTTATCAGCCATACTATCCATCTTCCAAAAGCGCAATGGAGTGGTGGGAAAGCATAATGTGGGAAGATGAAAACATGAAAGTCAAGCTTCAACAAATTTTTATAGCACGAATGTTATTTTATTAAATTCTATTTTTTATTTATTTGTTATTTTTGATGATGGTGATGGATGAATATTATTTGTGGAATGCACATTATGGTTAAATGAATGGATGTGATCCTTTCCGTTAACTGTTACTGCAGCGGTGAGAACTCACACTATAAGTTTAAATTTGCACTTCGGAAGTTTCATTATTTTATTTTTAATTTCATAAATTTAATTAATTAATTTTATCTTTTAAAATTTCAGATTTCACGTACTATATAATTGTTGTTCTGCATTATTTAAACATATTATTTATATAGTTTAGATAGAAATTAAATAATAATATATATTTTTAAATTTTATATTAAAAGAAAATAATTATTTATTAAATGATTAATAAATTTTAAGATATGGTTTAAATACAATGATTAATATAATAAAATTTAAATTTAAATTTTTATATTTTATTTATATTCGTATTTATATTCATATTGTGTGAATGAAAATTTAAAATGAAATGTTTTTATATTTAATTGAAATTTCGAATTTCAATTATTATAAATGGATTGTGTTGTGTATGTTTTATTTAAATTATTTTAGGAATTTAATTGAGTAAAATACAATTTTGTATATTAAATTAATTAATATTAATATAGTGTAAAATGAGATCATTTATCTAATAAATATAAAATATAAGCCCATAGAGCATAGGTATTTACTAAGTGTTGCAAAGGCCATCAGTTTAACACTCAATGGGAAAAAAATCTAACCGTGTTAAAGGCTAAAGGCTAATTTATTGGCGGTAAATTTATTTGGCCCTTTTTTCTAATAATATTAAATCAATAATATAATTTAGTGTGCATATGGGAAACCTTTCTCAATCTCCAATAAACGTCATCTAATTGCCATGTTTTTAACACTATGCTCAAAAATTGATGGGGAATTTATAACTGAAAACTTCAAAACCTTCCGTCTTGTCATGATATTGAATAATGACCAAATTGTTGTTCAAAGGATGGTTTTTGTTGTTTGTATGTCATTGGAATGGACTAAAACAAATTGTCACCTTCTCTTTATCGCTATGAAACTAGAGAGACTTTTGTTTTCGGTTTGTTGCTTTGCACTTTAGCAATACATAATGCAAGAACTTGTAAGAAACTTTATAGTTAACAAAGAAGGATAGCAGAGAACGGAAACAACGTATTCTGCAGGAATAACAAGAGAAATAAGAACAGAGAACAGAAACAAGAAGTTCCGCCGGGATTTAGTAATATAAAATATCTAAAATGAGTGAGCCGAAGTACCAATATGCTTGGACATGAGATTTTGCCCAATATCAACAAATGATAATTAACACATAAGTACAGTGTGCACATAGTACTACAAATGTTGGCTTCTGAAAACTCCACCGCCAAACAACTTCTATGTTTTACTAAACAAGGTGAACGATTACAAAGCTCTCTGTCTCAGATTTACAATGGATACTTTCTGGCAAGTAAATTTGGTTACTGTGAGTTTGAAAGCAAGGATACAGAGTCGGCCGAGAAACTTTCAAGTATAAAAATAATAGATATATTTTATGATTCATAAAACAAGCATAGAAAATTATTATATTGGAATTTTTTAACAAGTCAGAGCTGTCTGTGATCGCTTCTTACACATCTCAATGTATTCGTCTGCATCTATGGATAAACTGTATTGATGAGAGAACCCGAGCCAACGATGGTTCTCTTATTTGCGAACAAGTTTGTGCCTATTTCGACATCACATGAAAAACACTGACATCCATATCAGCTACATGTCAATAACATCTGGAATTTTTATCGGCGATTTGTATGCGCTGTACACAGGACAGCAATAAAATGTATCGGTATTCTCAGTTTAGAGTCCTAACTGAAAACAGAACAATAACAAATAGCATGCACGATACAGCAATTTATATGCATATTTACAGTTTCGGGTCACAATATTCTGCTAGTTGAAATTCAGTGCCTAAAGAGGAGAATGAGATTCGATAACAGCCATAGCAAGATTTACCGCAATGAGATTCGATAACATTTATGAGATCCCATAAACTAGCCCTCATAGGGATTAGGCATTAGGCTTTTTAGGGTTACAACTTTCAACAATCAAGTCCATGTGGGCATTAACCCCATTTTTTTATAAAGAAAATCCGTTTTGGAATCCACGTCCGTTGGTCACTGGTCTCTGGATACATTTCCCAGACAGCTCTAGGCCAATTCCAAATTCGGGAGTCCTTTCCAGGCAGGGATCCGCAGTTCCGTCTTCTTTGCCAAAAGGCTTCAGCATCACTCATATATTCATGTCATGTTGGGAACTACCATTGTCTGATGGATAATATGAATGACAGAGCATAAAAACCTTAAACACAAGGAATATTAGTTTTTCGAAACTTCACATGTCACCATTGCAGTGGAATCTAATTTGTGACAACCAACATATCGACACTGATTTCTTCGGGAACAAATGGTATTTAATTTCCATTCTTCACAAATTTTCATCTCCAGTACAAGTTCAGATCTTCAATTCAATTTCTCGTCCATATGATGGCTTATTATGCCCATTTTAACCATCTTTGGCTTGTAGCATTTTTTAAAGCCACAGTATGTTTTGGGTATCTGTGTTGTGCCTTGCTTTCCAAATAACTGCAGAGAAAAGGCTTGCTCAAAACGATTGAGAATTTTCTCTGACATTAAAGTACCTTCCACATAATACCATGCGCATTTTATAGGGTAAAATAGTAGTGAACGCAAAAAAATGAATCACATCGATTTACTTCTAATCAATTGGGCATGTGGAACTAAAATACCGGTCATTCATATGCAAAACAGATGGAAGATTAAATTAACTACTTCGTATTCTCTCAGAACACCAATATTTTCTATTCAGGTAGAAACATCCACACTCAACTCCAGGGATCATTCATATTTGAACTGCAATAAAAATCGACAATGGGATTTGTGGCCAATGCTGAGTTTGGTTACTAGATTTCTTCATTGTCATACCACAGGAAAACTGTTGTCAGAATGTTCATTTCAAGTCCTCTATAAGGGATGTAGTTACTAGTACTCAGAAGTAGCAACCAAATTGAGCCAGAAGAGCTTTCTCCTAGCTGATATCTCCTACTCTTGGTACATGAATATTTTTCAGCGTAACCAGAGAAAAGGTATGATTGTGGCATTGCCTCAAGCAACAAATGAAATAAAAAAATATTGCTTACTTTTTGCAATCTTCCCCTACCTGAATACTGTCAACAACACACTGGTCACCAACATCTAAGGGATGCATAGTGAATACGAATGTGATTGTTTCCAAGATCATTTTGTTTGGTGTTCCTGAACCTGAAGTCTTCTCATACAAGCTGAGATGATACTAGTACAATAAGGTGGATAGTGGAAATCCCCAGAACAAGAAGAAATACCATTATGGAAATCTCCACAATGAAAATTGTCTTTGAAGTACGGTGCAGGCAATCAGCCACGATGGTCCAATGACCTCCTTTCTAGATAAATATGCCAAAAATATGTTTGTTGAGAGGTTGAAGAATTGCTTGCAAGTCTCTAACCAAAACTGTGTTTGTTGCCAATAGACTTCTAGACATTGACATTGTAGCAATCCCAGAGTTCTAGATAGAAAAAACAGTAGAGTTGTTTATATATCTAGTCTAGTTATTGGCTCAGTAAGCTCTGCAGAACATTATCGTCAAAACACTGGGCACTTAGGATCACCAGATTCATGGAAGCACAATGAAAGAAACTTTAAGAACACAATTGAGAATGCATGGCACCCAATCCAATTCTTAACAGAAGAATTTTTTTATATTGCCAGTGTTCCCACGCTGAAAAAGCCGCCTCGCTCTTCTTTTCGAATCTCAAAAGGTCTTCTTCCTCTTTATGCCTATAAGATATGCAATCTCAATACAATAAGAAAGTATACTCAAACTCGAAAGGGAATAACAACACATGTATCAATGATGGGTATGCAAAAAAGGATACCAATGTATCCTTACCTGGCCCCTGCCTTACAAGCATTCTTAGGAAAGCACTTTGCTACAACTTTTGTTTACAATTCATTTGCAATGTCAATGTCTGTATCATGACGGTTTATTTTGTGCAGTTGTTCAACATTATTGGCATTGAAGCTTACTTGCTACTGTAAGGGAAAACCAAACAATGAATAATTAAAACATAGTATACAGGTTTCTCTTAAATAAACTATATTGATGAATGATTTAAGTGCTGACATATGACACCTGCAACAAATCATGAATGGATGTCAAAGACTACCATGACAAACTTGGAGGTTTTTCTTAATAAGCCTGAAGACTTCTTTTGATTGGCAATATCTCTTCTCCAATAGCGAAGGTGATCATGCTTTCTGAACCTATTTTCTCAAAAGCCTGGAGACTTTTCTTGACCGGCAATGTCTATTCTTAACTTATTTTCTCTGTCCACCTCCACAAGAAAGTGTTTTCTCAATTCTGAGATCCCAAAAGTCCTTTCCCCCTTGTTCCATTCCATATTTTTATGGTCTTATCTGTCTTTTCATAACAAAATTTAAATCTATCCAGATGATCTTCCCTCTAAGATTTGTCATTTTCTCAACAAAAGAGTCGCTCTGAAATACTTTCAAAGATTAAGACACTCTATCAAATGTCATTAAGAGCTCACCTACCAGATATTCAAATGCTTGGTGTAAATGACGCTGAAATAAAGCATGAAAGCAAAAGAGCTCTACAGAGTATTCTCTATTTAGCCATGCCAGCTTATAAATTAATGACTCCCAATCCCTTAGCTTGTGAGAACATACCTGTCACGAGACGTAACCAAAATTGAGCTCTTTGGCGAAGTGCCTTCATTGACAAAAATGCAACTAGCTGATTGACATGATCTACATCATCTAAATATGAGGAAATGAACAGATTTAAGATGTTTTTAAGCATCTCTATAGCTTAATCAATATGGTCAATTTGTCAATCCAACTGCATCAAACTCTTAAGAAGTGAACAAGACCTAGGATCCACAGTAATTTGGAGACAAGAAAGAAAGTAGGTGGAAAAATCATCTGAAAAACCAAATTAAAATTAAGTCATTTACCCCTAAAACTTATACGCACTGACAAATTTGCACTCTGGTACTTTGAGTATTTAAAAGATCCAAATCTAAAGTACTTCTATAATAATGGATAATACAATCAGTATAGATCTATCTCCACTAATATATCAGTACAATTCCTATAGATCCATCTCCTATCCCCACAAAAATTTGCAGTGCTTGAAGATCTAATGAACTCTTTCAATACAGATTTATGTTCACAAAACGCTACAATGCATAATAGATCGGTGTATAAATACAACTTAAAATTTATAAAGAAAGATATACATGGCTAACCCGTTACACGCCTAGACTTGAATGTCAAAGAGGCCAGTTTTCCAATTTTCAAGCTTATGGAGTATCTCTTTTCTTTTTATGAATTTGCAATGCTTAAGCATACTGTCCGTATATCAACGTAGTCCATGAGAGCATGCTGTCCGTACATCAACATAGTCCATCAATATCTGTCCGCCATATCAAAAAGATTGCAACCATAAAACACTGGAATGATGGTGTGAGGACAAGTTCATCTAGGCAAGATGATAAAGAAGCTGTCATAATAGCCCCTTCAATCTGCGGAGTTAAGTTCTCGCCCTCATACCATTCCTGATAGTCAATAAATGCTCACAATCCATGGAAAATAAGGCGTTTGTAGAGATGGCTTGGGACTGTGTTCTTGACATCTGGGCCACGATTAAAAAAAAAATGCCTGGGCTTGTAGAGATATGCAGCTGTGGAGGTGAAGGGGGAGGCAGATGATGCGCCATGGGTAAATACAAGATATGCCGCTGTGGAGGTGAAGGGGGAGGCAGATGATGCGCCATGGGTAAATACAATGGGAATTAGGAGGAAACGACATCTTTTCAGTCTCGATTTTAGCCTAGTTTTGGGCAAACGAGGATACTGCCGGCCATGCCCCAGCAATTGGATCCAAATGGGGAAGAGGGTTGGAATGCTTGTAAAAATAACCAGGTAAGGAAGGATTTCAGAAGGAGACCAACAAATCTAGGTTATAGACCATTAGGAAGGAAGGAGTTCAGACGGAGACCAGAAATTCTAGGTTAGAAACATTATATATATAATTCCCTATATAGATACGTATATAAGTGTTGTATGCGTGGTTCAAAAACAGGGATAAAGTGTGATCATATCAGACGTTTAAGCTGGCGGTTTCACCTCTCTATTCCAATCAAAATTCGGTCAGAATTTTCAATAGGTATAAAACTCGGACTTTAGCGTTTAAATATATAAAGTCTGATGGTAATCCAAATAGTCCATGAATTGAACCTTTCTCAAGGTTTTCAACGAATCCAAATATGTTTTGGAAGCAAATGTAATTGTTAGGTCACTCCAAGTGACATATAGTATTATCTTAACTTTTTTTTATACCGCGCAGTCGAAAACATTCGAGTTGTTCACGACTTCATGGCTTTTTGTGTTTTGATATTTTTTTCCTCTTTAAATAGTTGTCAAAAAGTATTGGTCTTCAACTACTTTTATTTTAGATGCCCTACCCTATTCTCAAAGAGTATCACATGCCAGATGCTTATTCAATTTGCTATTCTATCTTCCCAAGTGAAGAAAAAATGATGTGTCTATCTTTCTCTTTCAACTACAGAGGATATATCAACCAAACCAAGCTTGTCTCTCAAATACACAAGCTTCTTATTAGGAAGATATTTTGTTAATATGTCAGCGACCTGTTCAATAGAAGTTATATCACAAGGTATCTTTTATTATCACCAAGTTCTATGAAGTAAGAGGGCTTCCCTTTTGATAATGTCTTCAATTGCTTATGTTGACCAACCATATGCCTTGATGCTCCACTGCGATCACCCAAATATTATCATCTTGAAATGTGTGAGAGAGTGTTGAGAATAATCCTTCCTCCATAGTAGATGTCTTGGTCACTTTCTTCTCAGAGAAAATAAGAGATCCCATACTTATTTGATGCCCTTCTTGAGTTGACTTGCCACCTTTGAACACTTATTTAGGAACTTCTTTAGTATAGTAGAGATCTTCATTATGCCCTTATCCAACCTTAGCTCTGACACCATTTTGAAAAATCTATAGGGCAATAGTTAGGATGATTTCTCTTTTCTTGGTAACTGCTTGTGATATCTTTTTACTTTTTTCCTTACTTATTACCTTCTTCACTTATTATTATGTTTGTGTATCATCAAACAACTAGCAAAACAAGAAGAGAAATAGTATACAAGAACATAAAATGTAGGTTGCAAGCCAGGGATAAAACCTCTCCACTTGAGAGGAAAACCCACAAATCTCTTCTCTTCTTATAGATTCTTCAATTGACGAATTCCAAGACCTCCAAACCAAGACCAAGACCCTCCAAGACCAAGTTCAACCCTTCAAGATGATGTGCTTCCTTTTTCCAAGTCAAATCCAGTCAAATCTCTTCCAATGGCACAACTTCGACCCCCAACTTCAAAATTTCGGCCTCTACTGCAGATCTAAAATTTTCGGCCCTCCCAGTAGCAGGTGCTGCCACACGTGTGAGCTTATTCTAGCCTCCCAAATATTCTTCATACCTTCGCTTAGCTTTCTCCTTCTTTTGGTGCTTAAGGATGACCTAATGTGACCTTCGTTGACCTTCTTTCTCTTCTTTCTTCAAGATTGAACCTCCAGAAGAAAAAACCTAGTCCAATAACATAAACCCCAGCCTTCCTTCACACGTGTGAGAGAGAAATAGTACAAAAACAAGTCTTCTTCGTCCTCTTCCTTCTTTGCTACCTTCTTTCTCTTCTTCTTCACTTGGATTAATGAGTGAAAAATGAATCCCAAGGAGGTCGAGTTCACTCCTTTATATAGGCTTCTAAAGGTGGACGTGGCTCCTCAAAATAGGTCGACTTCCCAGCTGCTAAACCGACTTGGTCTTGAACGGTATTTGACACTTTTAATGACAATGAGTCTTTTGACCTCTTGACCTAGGAAAAATCCTAGAAGCACTCAATGGGTGCTTGACCTATAAAATAAAAGACCTTGAGCATGAAACCCATGCTCTAGAAAAAATAATAATATATTTTCTTTCATTTTACAATATACAAGAATCAAAAGCACATTTCATATTTATGAAGACCAAACCTAGTTACACATTTTTCAACAAAAAACACTAATTCCACAAATTGAGATTGTGGGATAGTTAATATTATTTATTAATATTTACTCATGTTGATTAGTGAATTGCCTCTTGAGGTTCCTCCTTTTGCTAGAGAGATTTTTTTTTAAATAAAATTTTGCGAAATTTTTAATTAGATTATAGATTTTGGAAATATTTTAAAAGTTTATTTAATTAATTATAAAATTTGGAAGTACTTCATAATATTATTTAAACTAATTGTGAAACTTAAAACCATTGTTTAAACTAACTACTATCTTTAAAATTCTAAAATATTTTGGAAATCTGTAAAATTTACATGTAATAATCTACAATCTACACAAGGGTAGCCCCAATTATGCCACCATTGTAGACATTTGAACCTGTCCTTGGCTTGGTGATTTGTTGCATAGAAATTTTCTTTTAACAAAAGCATTTTTCTACCAATTACACCACAACTAAGTGTTGAGATTCCAACTCGACCTTACATGATTTGTAGACGAATATCTCATACAAAAAGGACGAGCCACCAAAGAGACGTCTTATGCATTTTAAATTTTATTTCAATGGGCCATGGAAAACACCAAAGGGTGCGTATAGCATATTTTTCCATACAATATCGATGTTGCAATACTTCATATTATTTGGATGACATAATGATTGTTTCAATAACTACCTAGTTGGCAAGATCCATCTAATTTCGTATGAGGGAGATGTATAGTAATTTGGTATCTATGTTTTTAACACAACTTTGAAAACTTGGGAGGTCTAAATGGTTATGTTTTTGTTTATAAATGTTAAATTTTGTTTATCAAAGTATAAACTTTATTAATCATCCAGCCATTTCATAAAATCTTAAATACTAAGACTGCAATTTTCCAGGGCTAGGACCCAGTCACTTCCTAGAAACTTATGAAACTTCCAAACCTCATAAAAGACACGAATACAATGATTTTGATAAGAAAACCTGATCAAGGACTTGACTGGACCCCTACTAGCCATGACAAGCATTTCTTCAAACATATCACAAATATGCATTCTACAGGCCTCAACAACATATTTGAGCATAGGGGTCTTATACTTATCTGAGAATCGTTAAGAAGCATTGATACCTCATCACAATAGTTGCATTATCCAATATTAGGTCACATATTCATTGTTCATTCATCTATTAATCAAAACATGATGAGAGCCATACATCATCATTGTTATAAAACATACTCATAACCAGAATATAAACAACATAAATAGCAGGAATATAACAACCATATAAACCACATAATGACAAGTACATTTACCCATTAAATGCAAGAGGAGAGAAGCTCTTATTAACATGTGTAAAATGCAACTAGGTATGGGACTTCCACGTACCACCCAACCATACACTAGGTTGAACCATATATTTCTTTCAGTAAATCACCCCCATACCATATTCCAAGCATGAATGTGGGATATCAAGGAATAATCCAAATAAAAGCATCTAGGGCTTCTAGAGGCCAAATGTTGGGTCCCTATAATACTAGTGATTACCCCATTACTATTGTAGTTATACCCCTTATTAATATTTTTGTGCCCCTATTGCCCCCATATTGTTATTACTGTGCCCCATAGAATCCCTCTATTGTTATTTTTGTGGCTTTATATTATTATTGTTAGGTCGGCTGGATTATATTGTGACTCCTTAGACTCCTATATATAGAAAGGAGGTTTTGTCATTTGAATCATCGAAGAATTGTTCATTTATGTAATGTAAAGGAGGTTGCCCCCTCGAAGAGGCTGAATTCTAAGGCATTGATCTATCTTTCTATCTTTTCTTGAGCTGGTTTCATAACATTTGGTATCAGAGCTTTGGATTCTAAGGTTTCGCTGCTCCAAACAGGTCATCATGGCATTTTCGCTATAACTTTTTTTCTGAGACGTTTCAAAAGTTGAAAAAAAAACCTATTTGAGAAGAAATCGCATTGAACCTTGGGTCTGAATTTCAGAGTTTTTCGCGCTATATTTGCGGAGATATGATCTGAGGAAGTTGGTCTTTTTGCAGACTCCTGAATTACATTTCAGACAGGTGACTTGGGGAAAATCGTCATAACTTTCTCTCTGGGCATCGGATTGAAATTTCGTAAGAAGGTACAGAAATAAGACGGACTGTAGTTTCTTGTATGCATTTTTCAGATCCAAAGGTCGAAACAGTGACTCGTGGCACGTCGTACAAGTTCGCTCTACTGAACTAGTCTATAATCAAGTCACTGTGGGAGATTTCGCATAACTCTTCCTTGGAGAATCCAATTTGGGTCAGACTTGTGGCATTGGAAAGAGGACATAGAAGGCTACTACAGGTCACAATTTTAGAATCGGAGGATTTGAATTTACAGAGATAGATCAGATTCAATATTAGGCTTCTACAAAGTGAAAAAAGGTGTGTAGTTTTTTTTAAATTTTGCGTAAGCTTGGTTTGAAGGAATTCTAAGGGCATAATAAAGCATTATTATCGGTAACTGATGCCCCGAGGAAAGAAAATACAAACACCTAGTAAGGAACCTGAAAACTCTAGCATGACTCATGAAGAAGAGGAAGAAATGTTACATGATATATCAAAATTACAAGAACAAGTGCAACAAATGTCACGCTCACAAAAGCTAACAAAAGCTAAGATAAATGGCGTGGAATCTAAGATAAATGGTGTGGAATCTAAGATAAAGGGCATGGAAGCTAAGATGGATGATTCGAAGACAGATTTGAAAAGAGACATGGCAGATTTGAAGACAGACATGGCAAATTTGAAGACAGATTTGACAAATTTTCTACAAGAAATACTTACTAATGGTGAAAAGGTTGTAAAGGAAACTCATGATGTGAACAAAAGAAATGTTAATCATGATTCCATAGACTCTAATGTTGGATCGAAGACCCACCATATTCCAAAAATCGATATGAGGAAGTTTGATGGCAGGGATCCCGCCACATGGATATTACAGATGGAGCAATTCTTCGATCTCAATAATGTGCAAAACACACAAAAGGTACGTATGGCAACTTTATATTTGGAACCAAATCAGTTTGTATGGTATCAATGGCTTTGCTTTCATAAACAATTTATCACTTGGGCAATTTTTACGGAAGAATTGATAGCACATTATGAGGATACAAAAAGCAACACTTTTTTTAGCCAATTGATAAGTCTCAAACAAAAGGGTTCAATAATGGAGCACATTGAGGAATTCCAAAAATTGAACATAAGGGTAAAAGATATTCCAGAGGAGCATAGGATTGATGTGTTCATAGGGTCTTTAAAGGATAATATCCAACATGATGTTCGCCTTTGGGAACCTGATTCATTAGAGAAGGCATTCAGGTTAGCAAGAAAAATGGAAAGCAAAATTATGGCAACCAGGAAGCATACCACTCACAACTATAAAGACGGAAGTGTTGTTGCCCCTAGTCTTCCACAACCTATAAGGTTGACACCACAACAATTGGAAGAAAAAAGAGCAAAAGGGCTTTGTTACAGTTGTGATAGCAAATACACTAAAGGTCATAAGTGTGCTGAGAAGAAATTATTCTACATAGATTGTGAAGAGGAAGAAGAAAAGGAGCAAGAAAGGTCAAAAGAAGAGGATATACTCCAGGAACAAAGCCTAGATGAAGAACAAATAAATCCGACCATATCTTGTAATGCATTGGCGGGAATTACCACTCCTCAAACCATCAAGATAGAAGGACAAATCAAGAGGAAAAAGGTAATAGTGTTGATTGATTCAGGAAGCACCCACAATTTTATTCATTGTAAGGTAGCAAAAGAATTGAATTGCTTCCTATATCCAGCACCAGAGTGTCAAGTGATGATTGCAAATGAAGGAACAATAAATTGCTCTGGAAAGTGCCATAATATCAAGCTATCCATGGGAGAATATGTATTGACTAGCCCAATGCTTTCCATTCCAATGGGAGGTGTTGATGTTGTACTAGGAGTCCAATGGCTACAATCCTTGGGTACAATAGATTTTAATTTTCAAGAACTTTTCATCAAATTTTCTACGGAAGGAAAGGAAGTTGAATTAAGGGGTATTGCAGGGAAACCAGGAAAGATAATCAGCTCTAATGGTATGACAAAGCTTCTAAAAAAGGAGCAAAGAGGTGTAATTGCACAATTATGTTCGCTAGATGTTTCCACATCGGAATCATCTATTTCTCCAGATCTCCAAAAAGTCCTGGACAATCATTCCAAGGTATTTGAGACTCCCAAAGGTCTCCCACCTATGCGTGATCATGATCATGCTATTCATCTGATTCCAAAAAGTGTTCCTCCAAACATCAGGCCGTACAGATATCCCTATGTCCAAAAGAGTGAAATTGAACGTATGGTTGCAGAAATGCTAGAGGCTGGTATAATTCAACCGAGTCAAAGTTCTTTCTCTGCTCCAGTAGTATTGGTGCACAAGAAGGATGGATCATGGCGCATGTGTCCAGAGTATAGGGAGCTCAACAAGCTCACTATTAAAGATAAGTTCCCCATTCCTGTCATTGATGAATTACTGGATGAATTGCATGGATCAATTTACTTCACCAAGTTGGATCTTCGTTCAGGATATCATCAAATCAGAATGAAGACTGAAGACATTCCGAAAACAACATTTAGAACTCATGAGGGTCATTATGAATTTTTGGTCATGCCTTTTGGCCTTACCAATGCACCCTCAACATTTCAAGGTTTGATGAATTCAATTTTCAAACCATTCCTTAGAAAATTTGTGTTAGTATTTTTTGATGATATACTAATCTACAACAAGTCTTGGAAGGATCATGTTGAACATGTTGACAGGGTGCTACAACTATTGGAGGAGAAACAATTATATGCAAAAAGATCCAAATGTTTCTTTGGAGTCCAGGAGGTGGAATATCTGGGTCATATTGTATCTCATGAAAGAGTTAAGGTAGACCCTAGCAAAATTAAAGCCATTAAGGAATGGAAAATCCCCACATCCATAAGAAAGATGCATTTTCATGGACTCCGGAAGCAACAAAGGCCTTTGAACATCTTAAAGAGGCAATGTGCCAAGCACCGGTCTTAGCTACACCGGACTTCACAAAAACCTTTATTGTGGAATGTGATGCTTCAGGAAATGGAATTGGTGTTGTTCTAATGCAAGATGAAAGACCCATTGCTTTTGAAAGTCGTCCAATCAAGGGAAAGTTTTTAAGCAAAGCTATTTATGAGAAGGAAATGTTGGCAATACTCCATGCACTTAAGAAATGGCGACCCTACCTAATGGGAAGACACTTCAAGGTAAAAACGGATCATGATAGCCTTAAATACTTTTTAGAACAAAGATTATCCTCTGAAGAGCAACAAAAGTGGGTCACAAAGATGTTGGGTTATGACTTTGAAATCATCTACAAAAAAGGGAAGCAAAATGTGGTGGCAGATGCACTCTCAAGAAAGGATGAGGATGTGGAAGCATTGTTGTGTGCCATTTCTATTATCCAACCAGATTGGATAAACGAAGCAAGGGAGGAATGGAAGAATGACGAAGAAGTGTGGGCACTTATTCGAAAGTTACAACAAGATTCCAGTACGTCTGATACATTTAGCTGGCAAAATGATTCGTTATGGTACAAAGATCGCTTATACCTCTGTAAGAATTTCCAGCTAAAACAAAAGATTCTTATGGAATTGCACACTTCTCCCTTAGGAGGGCACTCAAGATTTTTAAAAACTTACCACAGGGTTAAGAAGGAATTTTTTTGGATGGCCTTAAATCAGATATTCAAAAGTTTGTGGCGGAATGTTTGGTTTGCCAACAAAATAAAGTTGAAACAATTAAGACACCGGGTCTATTACAACCTTTATCCATTCCAAGCCAACGTTGGGAGGAGGTTTCAATGGATTTTATCACAGGTTTACCCAAGTCTGAGGGAAAGAGTGTCATCATGGTGGTAGTTGACAGACTTACCAAGTATGCACACTTTTGTGCATTATCACATCCATTTAAAGCCAGTACAGTTTCTACTGCATTTATGGAAACAATTCAAAAGCTACATGGAAACCCAAAGATTATTGTAAGTGACAGAGATCCCATTTTCATGGAAATTTTTGGACAGAATTATTTTCTTGTCTTGGTACTCAGTTAGCTCATAGCTCATCTTATCATCCTCAATCTGATGGGCAAACTGAGATAGTAAACAAATGTTTGGAAGGATATCTTCGTTGCTTTGTATCTGATAAACAGACACAATGGGTCAAATGGTTGCCTCTGGCTGAATGGTGGTATAACACTTCCTTCCATACAACAACAAAAATGACCCCATTTATGGCACTTTATGGGTATCAACCACCATCCATCACATCATATTTAAGAGAAAATTCTAAGGTTCAGGCAGTGGAACATCACATCGAACATCAACAACAAGTCCTCCAACTCTTAAAGGATAACCTCGTGTTGGCACAGAATAGAATGAAACAACAGGCAGATCAACATCGCAGTGAAAGAAGTTTTGATGTAGGTGATTGGGTATTCCTACGGCTACAACCATATAAGCAAATGTCCCTCAAGCAAGCTAAGAAGGATAATAAATTATCACCAAAGTATTATGGTCCGTACAAGGTGTTGCAAAAGATTGGTACTATGGCATACAAATTGGAGCTTCCTGCAGCTTCTCGATTGCACCCAGTTTTCCATGTTTCATGTTTAAAGAAGGTTATAGGCGACAAGCTCCCAGTTCAAACAATATTGCTAGAACTTGACGAGGAAGGAAAAATTATATTGGAACCGGAAGCAGTCACAGAAACAAGAACTCGACAGCTACGAAATCGATCAATTTCAGAGTATCTTATCAAGTGGAAGAACTTATCCGCTGAAGATTCCACATGGGAGGATGAGAATTTTATGCAGAAGTATCCTGAACTACTCAAGCGTTGAGGACAACACTTTTTTGAAGGAGAGGGGCATGTTGGGTCCCTATAATACTAGTGATTACCCCATTACTATTGTAGTTATACCCCTTATTAATATTGTTGTGCCCCTATTGCCCCTATATTGTTATTACTGTGCCCCATAGAATCCCTCTATTGTTATTTTTGTGGCTTTATATTATTATTGTTAGGTCGGCTGGATTATATTGTGACTCCTTAGACTCCTATATATAGAAAGGAGGTTTTGTCATTTGAATCATCGAAGAATTGTTCATTTATGTAATGTAAAGGAGGTTGCCCCCTCGAAGAGGCTGAATTCTAGGGCATTGATCTATCTTTTCTTGAGCTGGTTTCATAACACCAAACCACCTCAACCATCAACCAGTGATTCCACCTCACTGTCATACATCACTAGCCATCACCAGATTAGTCTCTACCCAAGCTGTTAAGGGTTGTAAGGTGTTTTTCCAACCAAGGCTTCCAGGACTAGTAACTCAACCCACAATTATCGTTGGGATTCCAAAGTGCTTGTATAACCAGAATTCCGTAATTAGTAACTCAACCCACTAAGGGATTCCAAAGAATTTTTCCAACCAAGGCTTCCAGGACCAGTAACTCAACCCAAGCTATTATAGGGCTTCCAGAGCATTTGTCCAACCAAGGCTTCCAGGAACTAGTAACTCAACCCACAACCAAAGGTACATGAGAACCAACCAGAAAACAAAAGTAAAACCCACAACACCATAGCTATCTAGGAAATGAGAGAGAGAGAGAGAGAGAAATGAGAGCTTTAAAACTTAACTGATCAAAATCAATGAACTGATCTTCATAATCTTTTTTATTAATGAGACCTCTATTTTCTTCAATTTTCATTCATTTCCTCCTCACATGAAACATGTGACCTTTCACCTTTCTTTTCTCCTAATTTCCATTATTTCATAAATAAATGTCAATAAATGTCACTTTGTCTTTCCAAAGCCTTTTCCATTTCCTTTTCCAATTTCCTTAGCCATTAATTAATCACAAGTGATCCCCATCACTATGTGCTTTCCCAACATTTAGCTTGGAATACATTTCCCATGACCACGATCTTATTTTACCTTTATTAACTTTATTACATGGATTTTTTATTAGGGCTGTTACAAAACCCTCCCCCTTGGGGGAACACCATCGTCAGTGTTCAACGACACTTACAACCAACAAGGTTGCTGAACCATGTAGTCCAAGGGGTGAACCATGCTCTGATACCACTCTATGGATTCAAATATCACCCAAAGAGAATGGAAACCAAACATCGCCCAAAGAGAATGGAAACCAGACATCAACCAAAGAGAATGGAAACTAGACATCACCCAAGGAGAATGAAACCATGCTCTGTTACCACTCTATAACACCCTCTTCCCACATTTACCCAAATTAACAGGCCAACTGTGGTAAACATGTGATGAGAGGCCATTATGATGTTATTCAACCTTCTAGGTCACCTTAAGGAAACAGAACCAACAAAACAGAACCAATATTACTATTCACACATCCTACAAAACCTCCAGGATCCAACCAACCTTTCAAGGTGACCAACCCCTTAGGGAACTCAACATTTTACTGACCTAGAGCCCAATTCGCTCCCTTGCCAAGCCTTACAAGCGACTGAGAGCCCTAGTCACTCCCATGAGCCTACCTGAGTGTGACTGTGGCCTTTTACTTTCAGTGTTATGCCAACAACTACGAGATTTAAGTCTATTTTTCAGGGCTAGGACCCAGTCACTACCCATAAACTTATGAAACTTCCATAAATCATAAAATACATGGAGACAATGCTTTTGATAAAAAAACTTGATCAAGGACTTGACTGGAACCCTACTAACCATGACATACATTTTGTCAAACATATCACAAATATGCATTCTACAGGTCTCAACAATAGATGTGAGCATAGGGTCTCATACTTATTATTGTTAAGAAGCATTGATACCTCATCACAATAGCTGCATTATCCACTATTAGGTCATATATTCATTGTTCATTCTTCTATTAATCAAAACATGATGAGATCCATGCATCATTATTGTTATAGAACATCCTCATAACCAGCGTATAAACATCATAAATAGCATGGATATAACAGCCATATAAATCACATAATGACAAGTACATTTACCCATCAAATATAAGAGGAGAGGAGCTCTTATTAACATGTGTAAAATGCAACCAGGTCTGGGACTTCCATGTACCACCCAACTATAGACTAGGTTGAACCAAATATTTCTTTCATCTAGTCATCCTCGGGCAATATTTCAAGCATGAATGTGGGATCTCATGGAACAATCCAAATAAAACCAAACTAGGGCTTCCAAAGGCCAAACAATCTCAACCCTCAACCAGTGATTCCAACTCACTGTTGGACATCACTAACCATCACCATATTGGTCTCTACCCAAGTTGTCTAGGGCTCTAGTGCGTTTTTTCAGGTTAGGGCTTCCACGACTAGTAACTCAACCCACATTTGTTATTGGGTTTCCAGAGCATTTGTCCAACCAGGGCTTCCAGGACTAGTAACTCAACCCACCAAGGGCTTCCAAATTGTTTGTCCAACCAAGGTTTCTAGGACTAGTAAATCAACCCAAGCTGTTACATGGCTTCCAGAACTTTTTTCCAAACAAGGCTTCCGAGAACTAGTAACACAACCCACATCCAAATGTACATGAGAACCAACCAGAAAACAAAAGTAAAACCCACAACACCATGGCTATCTAGGAAATAACAAGGCTAGGCAAAACCACTGCCAATACAGGCAATCCTTTGTGTTAATAACAGATCATAACCAAGAAACCACATGAATATGACATGCATGCCAAAACTAGCAAGGAAAACATACATGCAATGTGGTACCTGCAAGCAAAATTTGTTGTAGCTACTGATCCTGATTTCCTCTTGCGCTTTCTTGTTCTTCCTTTGCTTTCTTGCTCCAAATCCCAAGTATGCCACACTCCTCCAAGAGTGCTCCAAGAAAAACTCTAAGTGCCCAAGAGTATGAGAGAAAGAGGAAAATGGGAGCTTCAAAACTGAACTGATAAAAAACCATGAAATGATCCTCATAAGCCTTTTTATTAATGAGGCCTCTATTTTCTTCAATTTTCCATTATTTTCCTTCATTTCCTACTCACATGTAGCCTATGACCTTTCACCTTCCTTTTATCCTAATTTCCATTATTTTCATAAATAAATGTCACTTTGCCTTTCCAAAGACTTTGTCGTTGCCTTTGTCAATTTGCTTAGCCATTAATTAATCACAAGTTATCCCCATCGCTATGTTTTTGCCTAACATTCATCTTTGAATATGTGCCCCATGGCCACGGTCTTATTTTACCTTTATTAACTTTATTACATGGATATTCGACCAGTGTTGTTACATAACATGCTACCCATAGTTTTTTTGAATTGCTTGGCTTATGGCCTTTTCTAGCATATATCTAATTATAAGCAGTATCAATCTCAATATTTCGCTATGAAATGGGCCCATTTTCTTTCCCTTGTTTCAACCTTTTTCTACATTAAATATTTCTTAATATATATTTGCATCATAAATTTCATACAATATTATTAAACTTGAAAATGTGGTTGATAATTAATTCATTCTATAAATTGATAAAAGAGTCATAATAAATTTTGACCATAAGGTTATAATATATATCACTAGCAACTATGAAATCTATGTTTTCAAAAATGGATGAAAACATATTTATTGATTAAAAATTCTTGTGAAAATGAGAATATTCCATTAGAAATACACCATAGTTTATTTTTAATATAATAGTGAATATATGGAAATATAAAACATTTTAGAGATGATCATGTCCAACTAGTCGAATGGGGGAACTAAAAAAGAGATTTTATAGAATAAATGGGAGGATATGCACAATTTTCATATATGCAGATTTTCCATATATGTGCATATACATGAAAGCTTCCATATATGTGAATAATTATTTATGCTAAGATTATGTATATGTGCACATACACAAAAGTTGGCTTCCCTATATATACATAACTTCCATATATCCACAACTTCTATATATGCATACTGTTTATATGTGCTCACATATATGGAAGCAGTGCATATATAGAAGCATAAGAGTGCATGAGCAACTTTCTTATATGCACCTGGATTTCCAGATATGTGCTTCCATATATGCATTTGTATTTTTTATATGCACAACTTCCATATAAAAGTCCATATATAGAGTAATATCTAATGATATTGTAATATAGAGTCTATTTTTGTTTTGTCTACACATTTATGTTAAAATGGATCCTAACTCAGTGAACAATATTACTTAAGCATAGGTGTAAAATTAAAACAAACTTGACTTGACTTAAAAATATTAATCTCAATGCAAAGACATTGATTAAGTCTAGATACTTTACACTATAAATAATCAATAAGGATTGAAGTTTGCATTGTGATTCAATTACACATCAACTTCGTAAGTCTCGTCAATAGAAATAGTTGAAATATGTGTCCATCGTTGTTGACAATATTTGCATTGAATGAAAATCTATATTCAAATAAGATATGAGCTTGAGCCCTCAGCTATATGCATTGTGTTGATATGGTTTGTAACACAACATAATATATTGTTTTGCTTTCTCCTCGGAAAATTGAGAGCTTTGATACCCATGGAAGAAATCACTATCAACAATCAAAAGTGCAATTTTTTGAAGTAATTTTCTCCTTTTGTTTTTAACCTTTGTACTATTGATTGTTTCCCCTTCATATGGTTATGTTAAAATTTATATATGAATGACATTTATATTTATATGGTTTTTTTTTTTTTCTATTAAATTCCAATGTTATCGATTGAATTCTACTTATTCTTCTATGTAACAACCTTATGTTTTAATTACATTAAATTTATGTTTGGGTTTGATATGTGGTTATGTTATATTTGTATTTTAAATGCAAACATGGAAAGAAACCATATTCGAATGTCCTTATAGACATAGAAAATGCATTTATTTTATTCAATAATTGTATTAAATATATGATTATTTTTACATTAAAGTGATCATAAGAATTCCATATCCATGTGATAGAAAAAATTGATCTTCAGAGGGTCAATACTAACATTTAAAGATGAAAACTTTATTGGAAATTCATTATATATATATATATATATATATCACAATTCCTTTATTTATCTATCAATAGGGCAATTCCTTTAAAAACACAAGTATATGATAAGCAATGCACAATATATCATCTCATGATAAATGCAACTTATTGTATCTCACTACATAAATACAAAGACTATAATGCTTAATGTTAATAACTCAAATGAATCATGTAAGTGAAGACTTGATGCATAGTCTTTAAGAAATCGAAAAGGCTCTTTCTATCAGATACTGTAATAACTGATCTTAAATTTTAATGCACCAACACAAAGCATTGGTCACCTGCCAACTGTAAGATAATAATTCTATAAGCATGAACAACAAACTAACATATTCCCACAACAAATTTATGTGGGGCAGTTAAATAAAGTTCTTATTCTGAATTTCAATTAATAGTTAAAGACTAATAACTTGCGAGTAATAGACAAAGATTGTATTGTTAATCTAATGAAAATCACTTACAAGGTTCATCAATAAAGGATATAGAAGATAAACTCTAAGAACAAGAAGTTGAATTCATAAAAATAAAATAGTCCAAGACACCAAATTGTAATAGCAGCTATAAGTGATATATGGAAACCCTTTCCAGAGGCTTTAGTGTTGAAAAGTGTAACTAGGTTCGGTATTCATAATGATATGTGTAAATTGTGATTTTATGTATTTGATGTTAAGAAGAAAAATAAAATTATTATTGTAGTACTTGTCTGATGGGTTTCATGAGCAAGGAATTCTATTTTTAGTAATGGATCCCATTGTGATCCCTTAGGATTGGTCATAAAGTCAAATTGAGTCAATGTCATGTATGAAGGACCCTTCTTGGGTATGTTACATATTCGTTTGAGTCAATGTGAGTCTAAAATTGTAAACGAAAACCCTCCAAGATCAAAGATACAAGCCACTAGTCAAGTCGGCATAGAAACTTCATCAAGTATGCCAAGAGATGTCAACCTATTTTGGAAGCCCAACAAAGCCTATATAAAGAGAACTCATCCTGTCTCAAAGGAAACGAAGAATACAACACAAAATTTTGATCTTGAAAGGAGAATAAGTCTCATTCTATAGAGAAGGAACAACAAGGATTGGAAGGACGAAAAGCAAAAATGTTTGGGTCTATTTTCCATACGTTTAATCTACAACTAGCGCACACTTCTCAGCCGTCAAGAAGAAGGGATCATAGTTACCATAGAAGGCTAAATTTCGGTGGAGAAGGAGTAATCTTGGAGGTCTAGGGGTTGAAGTAAAAGTATCTCATTGAACGAAGAAGAAAGGAAAGTATTCTCCCCGTTATTTTGACTACAAAAATTATCTAGGGTTTTGCAGTGCATACAAGAGGTTGTAGGTCTGAAAAGAAGGTCAAAGGAGAATCCATCATCATTGGAGGGTTTATAAGTCGTCTTTTTTCAAAGAGGTTGACTTGATCTTGGAGGGGTTGTGGTCAAGGGTCTGGATCTTGGCCTTGGTATTCGTCAATTGGAGTCTCTATAAGAAGAAGAATTTGTTCGGGTTTTCCTCTCAAGAAGGAGAGGTTTTGGCCTTGGTTTATATACTATATTTTATGTCTCTTGCCTCTTTATGGTTTATGCATTGGTAGTTGTTTGATGAAAAATAACATTATAATAATATAAGTAAAATAATATCCTAATCTAAAGTAAAAAGCATTCATAAGTAGTTACTAATAGAAGAGAAATAACCTAATCTCAATGCCCTAGATTTCTCAATATGGTATCAGAGCTAAGGTGAAAAAGTCAAGGAAGGGAATCATATCAAGGGACACTCAATGATCCGAGTTAACTCAACTCCCGGATTTAACCAAGATCTTTTGCTTTCGTGATGTGATTAGAATTGCAATTGAAATAGAATAAAGGAAGATAAATGCACGCTGTTAAGAAGAAGGAACATGACAATCATCAACAACATAAAACTCAAGATGTTGATAATGGAGTTCATCCAGGAGGGACTACGTCTTTGGGCCTCGGTGTCAAGATGGTGTAGGTCGCTATATTAAGTGCTGTCAATAGTGAGGATGTACATAAGAGGTAACATCACTAGCATACAAGAAAAATGCCCTCACACAGGAGTGGCTCCCAGAGATGTTCCGCTACAGGAACTCTCAGTCAAAAGGACTCCTATCAGTATGACATAATTTCACATATGACAATAATGAGCATCCCACCAACATGGCATCAAAAGGGATCTCAATTCAGACATACATGGCGACAACATGAGTATCCCATCAACATGACGACAAAGGGATCTCAACAAAAACATGACGACTCATGACAAAAGGTACATCCCACAGATGATTCTGCGTCACAACAAGCAGAAACCATGAAACAAGTAAGAAAACAAGATCCCACATCAACACATCAAACAAGGATTTATGCAGCACAATGCATCTCATAGCAAAAAGAAGTACATGAACACACTACATTTACCTCACATCCAGGGGCCATCTGAAGAAAAGGATGTCAAGTTGCTGAAGTTGTTCGTACCATCGATCTCATGATGTCGAATCGCATGGAAATGACTGCTCACACATGAATGTTGACACTTGCACTCCACTTTGAAAAGTGGCCGAAAAATAAAATGAGCAAATGGAAAATCTGAATGCATCATTAGATTTGTGGCGTCGAATAGTGCAAAATCGATTGTCAAATTTCTAAATTCTGAGAAAATGAAAATATGGGGCTCAAGGAATCTTTTAGATTCCCCCTAGATTCTTCAAAGATTCCCTCCTCCAGTGCCTCTGAAAATCTGCTGCTCAGATTAGGAAACTGACTGCGCCATTAGATTCGTGTTGCTGAGAGGTAAGATCGACATAAGATTTTTCCAATTTGGACACTGAAAAAATTTCACCCCCCTGAGAATTTCACCCAATCATGGTTTCCCCTGTGTTTTTCTCAGGTTCATGGTTCTGCCCTGCAAATTAATTAATTAAAAAAAAATCCTCGATCCGCATGTGCACTCCACTCCTCCATGCCGAGTGCACTAGAAAAAGAAGGATTTATATAAATTTCATGGGCGAAGTTGTCAACAAAAGGGTCGTTGGTGTATTGGTTAAGCGCGAGGCGACGAGATGGGAGGTCAAGGGTTCCAACCCTGCCGACCCTAATACTTGGAAAATCGTTTTAACTGTTTTAATTTTTAAATATGGCGTGGAGTGGTTTGTTGTGTTAATGTTTTGGGCGCCGTATTAAATGATGGTTGGGACATGGGGTCGCCTGGTGGGGGTTGGCCCACGTGGGCCGGGCGGGTTCAATCCCCGCCGGCCCCACATTATATATGGCATATGTGTGTAATGTGATGGGGTGTGGGTAGGGTCCACTGGAGGTGGCCCACCCGCCCCTTTAACATTATGTTTAATGGAGGTCTCGGTTGGAGGGTCGGCGGGGGTCATGGCTCGTTGACCCAAATTTATTATTAAATTTTGTTTTGGGTCAAGTGGAGGTGGCGGGGGTCATGGTCCGCCACCCATTTTTTTAATATTTTTTTGATTTTATAAAAAATAATTGGCCATTTCGAAAATTCTGAAAATTGACAGAAGGAATCAATTTAAGTAGGCCACAAATTCGTCCGCTTTCGAGAGCTAGGTTTCATGCCCCGGGGTCGGTGAAATTGTAGTACACTTAAACCTGGCCCACAACCCAACTTTGACCAAATCTTTGACTAGCTCGTTCTCCCTCATATGATCTTGGGTTGACGAACCATTCACAGGGCTGCGATCAAGACGACAAGATCTACGCTCTGGTCTTGGCTCGAAAGAATTCTGATCACTTTGATTTTTGAGATTCCATAAGCCCTATTTGTCTTGTGTGTGTCTCTAGAGCCACTTGGATCAATCCTCCCCACTAAGGAGTTTTTGGTCCTCCAAAAGCATGAAAAATAATCTACAACTTTTATGTACCTTGTCTACATCACAAGCGTCCTAAAATGGTCTCGCTTCCATCTCCTTCACCTTTGTTCTTCGGAGCCTTAAGCAATGAGCTGACACCTGAAACCTCTGCAAACTTGTAGTACAATTATGCAAATTACATGCTTGACTTTCATGACCAACTAATGACCCAAGCATCCCACACTTGCCATGAGTTTATAACACATACTCAGTGGTCAAGTTTACATCAAGATGGACACAATACCCAAACTATGAAAACAAGGCCAACATATCAGTGTTGCTCCAACAAGTGATGGAAAACACATCATCACTACAACACATGATTTACAAAAATAAGGCCAAACACTATTGTTTCTTTGACAAGTGATGGAACCACGACATCATTTTCACAGTTTATCATGCAACACAAAATAAGACCAGACATCATTGTTCCTTTCCAACACCTTTTCAATGAATGCCATAGTAGCATCCTTCGCACCATGACTAGACCCAACTTGAGATTCACCTGCCGTTGCTAACAGTTTCCTTCTTTGTGATCTAGTTTCCACCATCCAACAACTTCACCAAGATGCCTGCAACCATGAACCAGCCCTTGTTCCACTTGTATGTGAAACAACTTCCTTCACCTGCAAGTACCTGCTTCACTGTCACCAACTTCCAAGTTCCCAAGTGTGTATACACCTGCACTTCGTCACGAGCAACCCTGTTCTAACACTAGCTCCAACCGAGCTCTGATACCAACTGTCACGCCCCCAGGCCAGCGGAGCCTCGGTAGTCTTTCAACCGCTCTTGGCGAGGTGCACCACCACCGAACACTTTCTTTTCACCAATACTTATGTTCGTGGACTACGCCTAACCACTTATCCTACTTATTTTGTGTTTCGCAACCAAGTAATTATTAATGTTTCCTTTATACCAATGAACACCCATACACATCCATTATCAACAACAATTATACATGAGAACACAATTGCACAGTATAAAGGGAGGGGCAACTCCCTGAACAATGAGTCTGCCTGAATAATATATTATACAGTCTTTCAATATTACAAAGCTTTACAAGTATACTTGGAAACACAAAGTTTCATACTTAGCCAATTTTACAACTTCATCACACCACCTTATGACAACCAAGATCCTTTGCCCAAGTCGGGCGGGCGCGCCCTCACACAAGCTACCTTCCGCAATTCACATCCGAACCTTGTTTCGTGCACGACGGGCGGGTGACTTCACCAAGTCACTAAGACACCCTCTTCACACCCTGCTCCACCAACGTTCCACCGTTTGCAACTTTGCACCGACAGGTGACTCGTCCAAGTCTCCACCATTTACCAACCATCAGGTACTCCTACCCGCACCCTCACCCAAAACCGAGACAACGCTTTACCTCTGTACGGCCTTGCCCAAGAGTGGGTGCATCACTGTGCTACGCCTTCCCTTCTATTGCTGCGGCTACACTTAAATCTGCACACTTCTCCTTCGTTTGGATGATGAGCGAAGTTCGTTGCTCAAATGACTTCACACATTGTTTTATATATAGGGGTGGAAGGGCGATTCAAGTTGCCCAAGCCGACTCGTACTCCATGTAATGAGCGCCCTCCCTACTCATCGCAAATCCTCCCAAATGTACGTCGGCCTTTGCATGAATCGTAGGTCGGCCCGTGGGCTAGCCAAGCATGCTCCCACGCTATATAAACCTTTGTTCAGCCTTCCCTTATGCGCATTATTACATAGTAACTTCGCACCTCCGGTTAAGCTCACACTTTTCTTCATTCAAGCCACTCGTTCAATAAGTCGACTTCACACATCGTGCCGGTGGGCATGCCAAGGACCGCAGGTCCTTACACGGTCGAGCCAATGGTCCATAGCTCGCGTGATCTTATCTTCTGATGCTTCTAGTCTGCGCACTAATTCCGGAGTCCACACTATTGGTTTGTCGAGCCTACACCTTCCTTGGTTGTCGGCTAGCTTCGCGATCCACTCATACAACTCCAAAGGAAATGATGCAAAGAAAATCTCGTGGATCTCTGTATACACGTAGCACTCTAACCACTTTTCCTTAGATACTTGCGGAGTTCTGTTTTCTTGTGTCACAAACTCGTGAATCTTCTCGTCCAACCACTCTTCATTTTCCTTATTTGTTGGGTTCCAACAACACGACATCAAACATCCCTTATGTATATCCCGGTCTCGACAATGGAACCATTTGTTGGCTTAGTTGGACCTAACCCAGGTTCAGAAGTGAGTTAGCCAAGCAAATCCCAGTACTACTAGCCCTTTCGGCAACAATCCGCGAAGCACGGATTGAGGTCTCACCCGAAGTAGTATGGGAGGTTGCTGGAACCAAGTTTCCGCACCCTAGGGATGTCTTGATGGAGTTTCTGGAGGTTTGCGGTTCGAACCTGCGCGGTTGCGCTGCTCCGCGCAACTGTCTATCCTTCGCGACCTATGCCACTGCCTTCATGCACCTTTGTAAGGGGCACGAATAAAGTACTACCCTGATCTCTATTCTTACTGCGCTATTATATTAGTGCTTAACTTAAATCGTGTGGGCCCAATATTCTTATTACTCATTCAACATTCAGGTAAGTGCGCGTAACCATAAACAATGTAAATGCGTAAAGATAAATAGAAACATAGATGCACAATATTTCGAATTAAACTTATCTTTATTAATAATCATTTTCAAGTACAATCCCAATTACAAACCCGACTCCACCCTACACACTCAGCTCCAGGGGTCTGCGCACTCAGCTGCGGACTCTACTAGGCCTCTGCGCACTCAGCTGCAGAGCCTCTTCTTACTACTATGACCCAGTACACTTCAGATACACTCTACGCTCTAACCATGCCTTTGCATTCTCTTTTTCATTACCTATCTTTACACTTAGAGCCTTGCTCTATTTATACAATCCCATGGTCTGCAGACTGTAACAGTCCAAAATAAATATAAAATTGATTTCCTAATTAAAATCAGAATCAACAAATAAGTACATACCTATATTATCTGTGATCAATGTCTGCCAGACGACAACAAGAAGGAGCCCGAATATGAAAATATGTACATGATAAGATTAGCTGTGGAGATTACTCATAGGAATGACTTTAAAAATGAACACCATCAAAATATAACTATGCAGTAAGTATGCACTGAATAAAAAAAATTTATGTGTATAGCGAGGGTTTGTAGAAAAAATATGCGGCCTCCTCGAAGTAACCATCCTGTAACTTCAAAACAAGTCAAGTTAAAAATTCCAACAAAATAATTTTTTTTTTCTAAGATGCCCATAGGCCCTAAGGGTTGAGCCAAAGCTCTGATACCATATGTAACAGTCCAAAAATAAATATCTAATTTAACATCAATTTAAATGAGAGTGGCACTTACTTAGCCCAATAAACATGTAATTAATTAACTAAATTCAATTTGAATGAATAGTGCTTACCTGTTTACCTATGGTCGAAGTAGGCTTACCGCAACAAGGTTTTGGGGACGGCTCTCCACCCAACCGTAGGCTCAATTGTGCAACGTCTTGCTACAACTGGCCACCCCCGAGCCCTCAATCAACGTACTAGTGTCAGTGACTACTACCAGTGACTCCTAGGTCTTAGTATACCATTCTCCCAAGAGAATGAAAGACAACATCTTGGAAAGATGGAATGCAGGAATGCCTCTCATCTTCCTCACCATCTATTAAATAGAACAACATTGGAAGGGGAACCACATGCACACACTCCATGTGTCTACATGCAACTTTCTTTTGATTTTTAGCTTTCTTGTTTTATTTCCTTCTTTTTGATAGTTTTCTTGTTTTATTTCTATTTATTCTGAATTAGAGTTTTAGTATAGTTATTACTATTTTTATTTTTATTATTTTTATTTATTTTCTTGTATATTTTTATACAGGAAAAGATAAGTGGATTACACTTGGTAGCTATCTTAATGAAGTTATTTATCAGGTCTACCCAAATTGGAAATAGTAACAACATTCCAAGGTATATCAGTGCTATAGGAGAGGAGGAAAAACCACAATGATTGGAGGTGAGAAATTCAAGTCCATTTAACAAAATAGAATGAAGTGAAGAAACTTCCATTTTTGAAGCCAATAGACATGGAATAGTAGGAAATCAAGATAGGGAGAAAAAGATAAATATATCTATGAATATCAGATAGGAGAAAATGAAGGGATGTTCTATCAAGAAGAAAGCTATTTTAAAGGTAGAAACACCATTGGTAATGGTCATAATGATGATCTACATATTTTAAAAATGTGAAGGTGTGAAGTTGCATGATGACCAAATGATAATAAACGAGGAAGATATAGGAAGGAATGTTGCTAGAAATTTTAGACGGATACCTTGAGAAGGATTGTGTACATAGTGACAAAAGAAGTGAAAGTCAATTAATAGAGATTGTACTTGACTCATTGTTTCATGAGTAGGACTTTACATAACGTTAAAAGAGGTCGTTTCCACATTTAAGTTTCTCATGGACAATGATGGTAGTAGTGTTTCCAACTGTTTCAAAATCTAAAATAGTGATACTATTTAATAAGAAAGAGCCTTTTGCCCAACTTGATGAAACTGAATTTATGAGAAAGGAATCAAGTGGTATTGAGATACGAACTTTACGAACTCGACGAGATCAGAAAATATTTCTGTGGATGAAGCGCTGATTGTTAAATAAGTCAACATGGATTAAAAAAATCCTTGCAAGTAAATTAAGCATGATATAAAATTAAATCATGATGAAAAAATGTTTATATTGATGTTAAATTAGATATTTATTTTTGGACTGTTACATAGACCATGGGTAGGCCGACACATCTTTACATTAAATTACAATTATTAGAGCGAACAACCCTATGACTCATCCTAGACTTTGCTCTTTACACCTGCAATTCACGGAGTCTTACAATATAATGGACCAAAACTTGGGCTTTGCGCCCCAAAACTTGTTGCAGGGGATCCCATGCCCAACATAAGGAGAGATGAAGCATCTAATGGCAAGATGCTTGGGAGCACATTTGGTCAGCCTATGTGTTGATGTCTAGATCCCGAAGAGGGAGGGTGGCGTTGGTCATGTAGCTCCGACCTTGGATACACACCTAGATCCCTGGGTTAGTGGTAGAGATTAAAAGCCCAATGGTACCTATACTGACTAAAGCTCGAGTCCCCTTGGTCCCACCCAGATAGAATACCCTAGTCAGGTATCTAGTCTGCAACAATGAGTGTGCTAGAACTATTCGTAGTTCATATCATTTTGAGATCTTCCATGTACTTGTATATGTATGCAATTATGAATACCTCCCTAGTTAAGAGGGAGTGTTGAAGAATGTAACTAGTGTCAGTCTCCATAATTGTCATTATTTATAAAAGGAAAATTTTTATTGACTTATTAAAGCATGGGTTTCATACTTGGGTCAATGATCAATAGGTCAAAGCACCCATTGAGTGCTCTAGGATTTTTTGTTTAAGTCAAACCCAAATTTATTATGTAAGAAACTCTTCTTGGGTTCATGGTGTCAAAGAAAGAAATTTATTTAGTCATGTCAAACCCTCCATCCATCAAGTCAGCCTCAAGTTCTTCTAAATTGGTTCCAATTTTACCTTCTACAAGTCAGTTTATTCTATTGTTCATGTCGGCTCATTTATAGGTAGAAACAACTATATATACCCTAGTAAACTTGGCCCAACAGTGAAGTAGAAAGAAGTTCAGTTTACAGGATAACGAAGTTAGGATCATCTACAAAATTGAAGTATTGGGTAATTATAGATTGAGGCATCATGTTATTGTAGGTCGAAGTTACTATCACAGAACTAGGGTACCTTTGCAAATCGAAGATCACAATTGCAGGGCAAAGTTACTATCACAGTACGATGTCGCGATTTGCAGAACTAAATTGCTATTGCAGAGCATATTGTATTCATATTTGGTCAGTTTGATGGACGAAGGGGTAAAAGTCTGTGTCAAAGGTCTTGGATGTCTATCTTTGATATGGATCTACTAAAGGAAGAGTTTGGAATGGGTTTTCCTCTCCATAGGGGTTTTGCGCTAAATCAGTGCCTACATCTAGTGTCTCCTTGTTTTTATGTTTTTGGTAGCTATTTGATGAACAAAGAAATAATAACTATAAGAAGAAGAAGAAGAAGAATTTAATTAAGAAATCACAAGCATCTGTCAAAAGAAAAGAGAAATCAATATAATAAAGATATGATCTTATTGCCCTAGATTTCTCAACATGAGATTGAAATTACTTAAAAATGAAATGTCAAAGAGGCCTCTTTTTCAATTTTCAAGTGTATGGGGGTATGTCCTTTTCTTTTTATGAGTTTCTAGTGTTTGGAGCATATGATCCATTTTTGTTAATTTTTCAAAGCTTGAAAAGTTAGAATAACGGTAATTTGCTACTTGCACATGAGGCAAGGCTTATTCATATACTTCTAACTCTACATACTCCCTAAGAGAGAAAATGGCAATACGAAAGGATACAGTCACAATATCACCTTCAATTCAATAATAAAGCATATTTTCTATGTCAGGAGTTAGATTGAGAGGGATAATTTTTGTAGTAAAAAAAAATGATGGGCCGACTATTGAAAATTTATAAAATCTCAGAAGTGTGACTTCCCATGGTGTTGGAAGGACAAAATAGCGTATTATTTGAAAGATGAGGCTGCTATATGGTGGAAATCACTTGACAATGAGATTCTGAAGTTACGTCGTGCTGACGAAATTGAAAAACTATTTTTGGACAAATGGTCTCATACTGGAAAGAAGGAAACCAAAAAACCTAGCAAGGATTTTATTTTTATAGGAAAAGATGATGGCCCTACTATTGAAGAATTCATAAAATGGGCAAAGTCAGAAGTTGGGCAATTTTGGTGACCTTTGGCATGGTTTAAGTTTAGAGGTGAGACTGTCATATGGTGGAAATCACCTGATTTCCAAAAGCATTTAAGCCTTTCTGATGAAGAGTTTGAAAAGGTCTTTTTAGACAAATGGTCTCATGCTAAAAAACAGGAGAATAAGACATGTAAGAGGGTTATTTTTTGATGGTATCTCCTTATTACAGGTTCATGGATGTATTCAAAAAGAGAAGATAATTGTGTCTATCAATCCTAGTTACAAGTATAATTTTATTAATGTTCATTTGGCAAAAAGATTGTAAGTCCCAACCAAACAAAGAGAGCACACACAGGTTAATAATGAGCAGGTGCAAGTTTATAAAGATTTAAAGATTTTTATGGATAAGTATTTATTGCATTTTGTTTTTTATGCTTCAGAGATGGCTAATGTGGATATTGTTTTAGGATACCTTTGGATGGAATCTGTTGGTACTATTGATATTAATGTGCAAAAGAAATTTGTGAGGCTCTAGTATAAAAAGAAGAAAATCACATTACAAGATATTTCCATCAATAAACAAGTAAAGTCCAAGGAGGCTGAAGCAGAAGATGTTGTAGGTACTGACACATCAAATGAGAAATCTATGGTTGAAGTAATACTGGAAGATAAGCAACAACCGCAAACACCACAACAGGGACCAGATACCAATCAGGCTCCATTAGGTGGTGAATTAAAGAAAGATACACCATTGGTTAAAACTTCAGCATATCACCACCCACATCCCCAACAAGAAAACAACCAACAAGATGGCAACAAATTAGCCACAAGGACAACAACCCCCAAACGACAAATAGAGCGGTGTGAAGATCCAACCACAACACATCAACATGGAAGAACTGCCAGGATCAACTCCCATCTCAAGCGAGCGAGACACCGACTAGATCGAGTAATCCACTGTCTCTGGGATGGCTAGATGCACATGCATGGTACGAGTGGACTACTCTTTTGAGTAGATCTTATTATTTGTGTTCTTCTTATGTTTCGAGGACAAAAGATGTTTAAGGAGTGTGGAATGTAGTATACCTAGGGGGGATAATATGGGGTACAAAGAGAAGTACCCAAGGGAATAATGTAATAATGAGATGGGTCATAGTTAATAAGTAACGTGGTTAACCTGCATCATATAAAGGACCACAAGTAGTTAGCAATAATGTGATAAGCCCATTTTTTAGATATATGGTATTGAGAGAACCGTGGTAATGACCCATGGTATTGTATGTATGAATCCTATATAGAGGCTAAAGACTCCCCATTGAGAGATGTCAAGGAATATTGTATGGACAAGCAAAGGTCATGTGTAGTGTTCTCCTTCCTTAAGGAGTGATTGTATGGTGTTACCCTACCTTAAGAGTTTTGATCAATAAAGAAACATTTCTATATTTTGTGTTTGGTTACAGTTATTGGGTATATTGGCCTCATTTCATATATTGCAGGTCAGAGATATTACGATTTTTATTCACAATGTAGAACAAATGAACAACATAAGTAAATGAAACTACTACTTTAATAAAAGTAGGCATTTTTTCTTCTTTGAAAAAAATCACCTTCAATTCAATAAAGTTAATTGGTGGGAGATTTATTTCACCTATCTCATTCTCCAAACATGGCCCTTTTTTCTAACAATATTAAATCAATCGTATAATTCAATGTGCATATGGGGAACATTTCTGAATCTCTAATAAACCTCATCTAATTTCCATGTTTTTAATACTAGCTCAAAAATTGGTGTGGAATTTATGACTAAAAACTTCAAAACCTTCAGTCTTGGCATGATATTGAATAATGGCCAAATTGTTGTTCAATGGATGGTTTTTGTTGTTTATATGTTGTTGGAATTGACTAAAACAAATTGTCACCTTCTCTTTATCGCTATGAAACTAGAGACACTTTTGTTTTTTGTTTTTGCTTCACAATTTAAAGTTTAGGAATACATAGTGCAAGAACTTGTAAAAAGCTTTATATATTAGCTTATATTAGTGAAGTCATTGTGAGTTATTTTAGTTTTAACGTGTATCTTGATATCTTGGATGTATTGCTTAGATATCTTAATGATAATACTTGTCACAAATTTGCACATAAAGATTCGATCACTTATGCAAATATAATCATTTTATTGGTTTTGTGAATTAGTAAGTTTATTTTAAAAATTTGCTTGTACCATTCCATGCCAACATAAAATTAATTTTTTACTTCAATTAAAAGTGTGAAAAATAGTCAACCTAAATCATGAAGAATCACAATGTGCCTTATTTACTATATCTTTTAATGTGATGAATTAATTTTATACCTTTTGAGTTTATACAATGTCCTAACTACAAAGGCATTTTTAATATGCTCTCTACTATTTGAAAAAATAAAAATGATGCTATAAATAATTAACAAAGTGAGATTGTGAATTTACGAAATAGAATGAAAGCCAAATTAAAGGTAATTGTAATGTTTAATCCCAAAAAGAATTTGGTATATCAAAGATAGATTGACAGTTTGGGATATACAACGTGTAATGAGAACTTATTTATATATCAAACTTTATTAGAGCAAGAGCAAGTTAGATAAGATTATATATTATAGTAAAAAATAAAAACCCTTTAAATACAAATTTCTCCAATCTTCTTTTCAACGTTTTCTCACTAAAATACAATGATTCACTTGTGTTCCACCTTTACAACTTTTTGATAAAATATGGTAGTTGAATTGAATTCCAAATGTAAAATGTAGTTTTGTCCCATTTTATAATTGTCACGAGATTTCCAGCGTCTTTTAATCTATATAGTAACCTCGAGATTTTGCGAAATATCAATAAATGATAGTTAACAAAGAAGGTTAACAGAGAACAGAAACAACGTATTCTGCAGGAATAACAAGAGAAATAAAGAGAAGGGAAAGGCGATATATTATGAACTTGTTCCTTGTAATATTAGTTTGCTGCTTAGGATGCCTGTGTGGTATTGCATTTGGACAGTTGGATGAAGCTTTTACAGGTTCTGTTAATTTCCCAGACATCGGAATGACATGCATTGGTAATTTAGCTGTTTTCATTACAGTTATTTTACGAGGCCGCATTTTTATAGCGGATCAATCCCTTTTTGCACCCCTTTCCATAACGATGTTAAGATATGAGAAATTGAAGAAAATAGCAGGGTTGGAAGGACTGACAACTTGTTCGAAAGAACTACGGACATGTGATGTCATAATATTGTCAAAACAGACGGCCAGTTATTCGATGCAGAGATTATTCAAGTTCATCTCCGATGTTTGTCAGGTGCACTCCATCTTTCTGGAGTGCCGCCCTTTACAATCTGTAGAAAATGTGAGTGTAGAGACCTGCCGAGGGAATCATTGTAGATGCATTGTATTCGAGACGGTCGAGGAAATCTCAATAATGCTTTCTCGACGGATGCCTGGAAAAATTAAAAGGCTGTCTGATTCCCTGTGCTTACTGCCATGTCTGCACTGCCTGAGAAACGGTTGTCATGGCTGCAACACGGGCCTGTTACATGTGGAGGAGATTGAACATGGAAGAGAGAGACTAAGAGAGGGCGAGTCCCTGGTTGAATTCCCTGCGTCAGTCTCTAAAATCCTTGATCGTATATCCATCCATGAAGCGCACACTTGCCTCTGCATTCCATTGCGTGCAGCCAACGAAGATAAGTGGACAAATCTGCTGATCAAGTTTTTGAAGCCCGACCCTAAAGAATTCAGAGGAGCAGTAATCAGGAAAGGCAAAATCAACGCTTTTTCTGCCCTGGAAAACTACAAGAATGTGAGCGGCAAATGTGATGCAGTGGAAGAATAGCATTCATCCAGATTGTACTCACTTTCTGGTTCAAAGCGGACGGCTTCTCCAGCTTTCTACTCGCAGAAAAGGCACTGACGAACTATGTTCCACGGATTGTTCAACCCCATCAGTTTCTAGCCAAGGCCCACGTGAAATCTAATGCCAAGAACACCGATGTATGCCAAGTAGTGTTCTTTAGACGTGATGTTCAGAAACTGGTACAGTTCTTCATATTAGAGGTTTTAGTGTTCAGAAACTGGTACAGTTCTCCATTTGCTCTATTACTTGGGTTGTACGTGTTGTACGTGTTGCACTGAATGGCAGCGATCCAAACCTCGAATTCTGGTGATATTGACAGGCATTTGTATTGCTCTTGTCATGGATAGTTTTGATTGCAAATTGTATTGGCAAATTAGAAGAATGCGCCGTTTTAGACGAAACGATTATAGGGTAATTACTTGTATGATTTTTGTAGCCATGTTTACAGAAATACTCTGCATTGTAGTGTGTCGCGCAATAGGTGGAGTTATGGGTATGAAAGCATTTGGAAGATCGGTATACAGTGCGTTGCAATGCCTAGTTTGGCTCAAGGCGGGCTTGATAACGTGGTGGCTAACTTGGTAGCTGGTCAAGCATGATATGGAGAGACGACCTGGTGGTATCGTCTGTGTGGATTCTACGTTTTCGCTTCTTCGTTCTTGCTCAATGCTATCCTCGCCGGAGTTAGATCTAATGGGGAGTTTTAATAATAATATTTATATATTTTCATATTTATTAACCATGAGATGATTAATTTGGGTTGAATTAGTTTATGGGTGGATACTTCTATTGGAATGAGATACTTTAATGTTTTCCTTTAGATATTTTAGTTTTTTTCCTTCCTTACAAATTTTGAATGGATGGTGTAAATTTAAAGATGTGAATATATTTTCTATTACATCAATAAATAAAGTTTACCTCACTAACTTTTATATATATCTAAATTATATAATTAAATTAAAAATTTATAAAACTGGAATATAAATCTCTTATGTTATTTATTAAAATCTATCTACCATCATTAACAATAAATGGAAGGTTTAAGAAAAAGTTTGATTTTTTACTATCATTTATTAATGTCCACCTATTATCATTAACAATAAATTTTCCGTTATATATATCTAAATTACATAATTAAATTAAAAATTTATAAAACTGGAATATAAATCTCTTATGTTATTTATTAAAATCTATCTATCATCATTAACAATAAATGGAAGGTTTAAGAAAAAGTTTGATTTTTTACTATCATTTATTAATGTCCACCTATTATCATTAACAATAAATTTTGAACGGATAGGTAAATTCAAAGATATCAATATATTTTTTGTTACATCAATAAATAAAGTTCACCTCACTAACTTTTTTATATATCTAAATTACATAATTAAAACATAATTAAATTAAAAATTTATAAAACTGGAATATAAATCTCTTATGTTATTTATTAATGTCCATCTATCATCATTAACAATAAATGGAAGGTTTAAGAAAAAGTTTGATTTTTAGTGTCATTTATTAATGTCCACCTATCATCATTAACAATAAATTTTGAATGGATGGTGTAAATTTAAAGGTGTCAATACATTTTTTATTACATCAATAAATAAAGTTCACCTCACTAACTTTTTTATATATCCAAATTACATAATTAAATTAAAAATTTATAAAACTGGAATATAAATCTCTTATGCTATTTATTAATGTCCATCTATCATCATTAACAATAAATGGAAGGTTTGAAAATAACATTCCAGTAAGACTTTGCATTTCTTTGAACTTGATGCGAAGCGGGAGAATAGCGAGGGTTTCAGCAAGTTACAGAGGTTAATCTTCATGGAGGGGCGCAGAGGAGGGAGCTCCACTCCCTCCTACAAGGATGTCGTAGCCAGTAGAGGCAAGAAGCCTCTAGAAAATGATGGCGGTACTGTAGAGGAAAGAAGAAGGAACCCGGAAGAGGAGACAGGAGGAACCAAAACCAAGAAGAATAATGATGCAAAAGACAAGGAGGAAGAAGACAAAAAACAAAAGGGACCATGCAAACCCAAAGCTGAGATTTCACCCAGGGTAGTCTTAAATGATCCTGCTCTGCAGGCGCACAGGGATCACATGAGGACTTATGCTATTATCTGCAAATTCATGGGATTATGGCCCACTGAAAAAGCTCTACAAACATGGATCAAATATCACTAGAAACCTAAAGGAAGCATTGACCTACATCTTGGGTCAAAGGGATTCTTCACGGTAGTGTTCACAAACATTGAGGACAAAGATAGAGTGTTTGAAGGAGGGCCCTACTTCTATGCAACAGCTGGCCTCTATATGCGGCCATGGATGATGAATTTTGTCCCGGAGCAGGAAACTTTTACTTCTGTACCAGTCTGGGTAAGGCTCTATTCTTTACCTCTTGATTACTGGCAAATAGAATCGCTAGCGGCTATAGGCAATAAATTAGGTCGGTTTGTCAAAGCCTCCGAAGCCACAAGAAGAGGAAAATACACGTCCTTCGCAAGGATATGTGTGGAAATGGATCTTTCTGGAGCCCTTCCGAAGGAGGTAATCTTGGAAGTTTATGATGAAGAATGGGTGCAAGCAGTAGACTATGAGCATATTCCATTCAGATGTCGTAGATGCCATGAACATGGGCACCTTTACAGAGACTGCCCCCTCAGTAAAGCAGAAAACAAGGGCAAAGCTAATACAGTGAAGGACAATGATAGTTTTCACAAAGTGGTAAATAAAGGAAAAGGAGGAAAAAGAGGGCCAAAGCAACATCTAAATGAAGGGAAAAAGGTCAGTCAGAACAAATTCCAAGTTCTTGAGGAGGAAGAAGTGAGTACAAAAGAAGATCAAGCAATGGAAGGGAGTCCAGAGGAAAAGGAGAAAGAAGATACTCAGAAACAAATAAAGGATATTGATAACCAAAAAGAAACTATGATGAGTGACGCAGAACTGGAAATGGACCAGGAAATGACCCAAAGTGAAATGGAACTGGAGGACCAGGAGCTTCAAGAGATTCTTGACAAGGAAAACCTAGATCTAGAAGGATTCTTGATTCAGGGAACCACAGGAGGGGTAGATTCGGTACCTCAAGAAGAGCTCAATAAAATACAACAGTTGTTTTTATGGAAAACTCAGGCCAAGGGGTTTGAGAAAGAAGAAAACAGTAACAAGCAGGATAATAAAGGTGTGAAAACGATGAAAACAACCCCTGGGTTGGCCACCAGAAATCCCGGGAAAAAAGAAAAAAAAAAAGAATGAGCTCTTGATGGAGTGTGGAAAGCTAATGATAGACTCAGGTAAGATGAAAGATTTAGCCAGCTACTCCTTTACAAATCTTTAATTATGAAGTTCACATCTTGGAATATTAGGGTTTTAGGCAGTAAAAGAAAACAGAGAATGCTTAGTAATAGAATGAAACAAGCAGCGTCGGACACAATCTTCATCCAAGAAACAAAATGTTCCATTCAAAAATTAAGACAAATTCATAGCAAATGGCTCAATAGATTTGAGTTTCTAGAAGTTAAAGCAGAGAATACAGCAGGGGGCATCCTCACGCTATGGAACCCCCAAAAAATTGGCATAATAGATGTAGAAGCATCTAGGAGTTATTTATCAGTTGTTATTCAGCCTGTAGGAGATAAGGATACCTATATGGTCACGAATGTTTATGGCCCCCAAAGAACAGAGGATAAACTCAAGTTTCTAGATTCCCTGGTGAAGCTCAGGGATAGACATGCAGGAATTCCTTGGATCATGGGAGGGGATTTCAACATGATCAAATCTCTTTCGGAAAAAAGAGGGGGGACCAAAGCTCTAAGTAAAGACTCAGTCGCATTTCAAACCTTTACAAACAATATGAATCTTGTTGATACTGAAACGAACAATGGCCTCTTTACTTGGAATAATAAAAGAGGAGGTGAGGCTCAGGTCGCCTCCAAATTAGATAGATTCATTATCTCATAAGACCTTATGCTTATAGATAAGGAAATAACTGCGAGAGTTCTTCCTTTTGGAGGCTCAGATCATTGGCCAGTTCAATTGGAAATCAAGGGCATAGGTACTCCTAGGAACAGACCTTTTCGATTTGAGAACATCTGGCTTTCTCACCCAGAATTCATCAGCAATATTAAAAAATGGTGGTCAAAAGATTTGCAGATCCAAGGAACAAGAATGTTCCTTCTGCATAAAATATTAAAGCACATCAAACTCAGGCTTAAGGACTGGAACAAGAATGATTTTGGCAATATTTTTGTGGAAAAGAGATCAGTGGAAATCAAAATGCAGGAACTCAATCAAGCTCTAATTACGGATGGCTTTGATAAAGTCAAAAGTGATCAAGTTGATAGATATCATCAAGAATGGGAGAATTGGGGCAAACAAGAGGAAATATTTTGGAGGCAAAAGTCAAGAGTTCAATGGCTGAAAGAAGGAGAGCGTAACACTAGATTCTTTCACAGATCTACCATGGCCAATAGAGCTCACAACAGAATCTCCTCGATCAAGGACAAGGATGGGAAACTTCATACTTCTCATGAGGATATAGATTCGGTATTGGTTCAGCACTTCCGTGGCATAACTCAGGAAAACAATTCAGATAGAGAGCAATCCATCAGGGAAGTAACTAATCACATTCCTAAGCTGGTATCTAGAGAGGACAATTTCAACCTTAATAGGCCAGTAACGGAAGAGGAAGTCAGTGAGGTCCTCAAAGAAATGCAGAATGGCAAAGCACCCAACCCGGATGGTTTTAATGTGGATTTTTTTAAAGCTTGTTGGAATATAGTTAAACAGGATATTTTGAATGTAGTGGAGGATTCCAAGTTGAATAGAACTATTTTGAAAGTGCTCAATACCTCCTTCATCTCCCTGATCCCTAAATAGGAAAGCGCTCAAACTCCTGATAAGTATAGACCCATAGCTTTATGCAATGTGGTTTACAAGATCATATCCAAGGTAGTAGCCAACAGGCTCAAACCTCTACTTCCTTCACTTGTTTTAGGGGAACAATCAGGTTATGTGGAAGGCAGAAAAATTCTAAATAACATTATTCAAGCTCACGAGGTGGTTCACTCATTGACTAGCAAGAGGCAGGCGGGAATGATCATGCAGCTAGATATTGCCAAAGCTTATGACAAGGTGAACTGGACCTACATCAAGAAAGTGCTAATTTCCTTTGGTTTTGATCATAACTGGGTGAGATGGGTTATGGCCCTTGTGACTTCCTCTAGCTTCTCAATATTGGTGAATGGCTCTCCCTCTGAGATTTTCATTCCTTCTAGAGGCCTCAGGCAGGGAGACCCACTTTCTCCATTTCATTTCATCCTCATGATGGAAGGACTTGGTCAATCTATCAAGCATGCTAAAGCAACGGGTAAGATCAAGGGCCTTCAACTAATAGAGAATGGTCAAGCTCTGACTCATCAACAATTTGTAGATGACACCATGCTACAGGGAATCCCCACTGTCAAAGAAGCTTCAGCCTACAAACAAATCCTGAATGACTTTGCCTGGGCTACAGGTATGGAAGTCAATCTCTCCAAATCAAAAATATTTTTCTTTAATACCAATATTGCTATTCAAAGAAATATCTCTAGGATTCTAGGTTTTCAACAGGACTCCCTCCCCTCAAAATATTTGGGAGTTCCTCTAACTGCCAAACCAATGCACAAGAGCATTTGGGAACCGTTGATCAATAAGATGCAGGACAAAGTCAGAAAATGGACCAGCAGAGCTTTAAATCTGGCAGGCAGGTTGGTCCTTACAAAGGTTGTACTACAAGCTGTCCCTGTTTTTATGTTATCAGCTCTCCCAGCTCCAAAAGGAGTTCTGCAGCAATTCAGAAATATCCAAAGAGATTTTCTCTGGGGTAAGGAGGAGACTAGGAAGAAATGGGCCTTGGTTTCCTGGGAAAAAATCTGTAGACCCAAGCACCATGGGGGCCTTGGCTTGGATGACCAGGAGATTCTCAGTAATGTTTTAGGGGCCAAACTTTGGTGGCGTTGGGTTCATGATCCAAAAGCTCAATGGGCAAGTATTTGGAAAGAAAAATATGCCAACTCCTGACAAACAAGTGACCTCATAAGAATGTCCAGAAATATAAAGGGTCATACATCTGGAATAAAGCCTGGGAGAATAGGGGTCTAGTACAAAAAAAAGCTTCTGGGAAATTAGAGAGGGAGATCTAGCACTATTCTGGGAGGATAGATGGCAACAAGAATCAACATTGCTAAAAGAGGACTTTTTAAGCCTTAAGAATGAAACAGACATCCAAGGCTTAAATAAGGTAAAGGATTTCTGGGATCATACTCAGAATACAGAAAAGTGGAGAATCTGGAGAAATATTAATTGCGGTGATGATAAATCCTTGAAAACAAAAGCAGAAGAACTTAGGAGAATATTGGATCAAAGGATGATCTTAGTAGCAGGGGGGCAGGATCAACTAAGATGGGGCAACAATAAAGAGGGCACCTTTAATCTAAAGGAAGCAAAAGGTATTCTCTTAGAGCTGGATTCCCATGTTAAGGATAAGATCTGGCAGAACCTTTGGAAGCACCAAGGATGGATGAAGATCAAACTCTTTATGTGGCTAGTTCTTCAAAAGAAGATATTGACTTGGGACAATATCAGAAAGAGGGGCATTCTGGGGCCTTCTATTTGCCAACTCTATAAAGCTCAAGAGGAGACAATGGAGCATATTCTCAACAACTGCATTTTCTCCTCCTGGTTATGGGATTCATTCGCTACCATTTTTCAAAAGTCTAATAGGGACAAAGGGAGTATCATTAATACCCTTAATAATTGGAGTAGAAACTTCTCAGACAACGAATTCCTCAGCTCGGCTTGGGCCCTAACGCCAAGCTTCATTATATGGAATGTCTGGAAAGAAAGGAACAAGAGAATATTCAAGGATGAAAAGAATCCCCCTCAGCGACTATTTGAGCTAACCTTGAAGCAGCTTAAGGAGACAGTTGGCTCCACAGTTCGTAATCACCCCAAGAATCCTCCCTCAGAAGCTGATTTAAGAATTCTCAAAACATCTGGGTTTGCAGGGGCTCATTCCTCAAAGCCTGGATAGGAAGGGGATCACAAGGGAAGAGGAGAAGGACTTCTGGCATCCTCCTCCGACAGGTTTTTTGAAACTCAACATTGATGGTGCTTCAAAAGGCAACCCGGGAACTGCTGGTTTTGGCGGGGTTTTAAGGGATGAAGAAGGAAACATTATCTTTATCTTCCATGGCCATTTAGGCAGAGCTACCAACAACATGGCAGAATTAATGGCATTGGAACAATGCTTAGAGTTTCTGAAGCAGGACAACCGCTTTAATGTAATTATCGAAGCGGACTCCGAGTTATCCATTAATTCGGTGAAAAGAATTAGCTGTGGAGTTGTACCAGAGAAAGTTTCAAAACACTGGAGGCTAATCCGGGTTTTCCAAAGTCATCTCCTTGGTCTTCGCACAGTTAGTTTCAACCATGTTCGAAGAAAGGCCAATAAGCTAGCGGATATTCTAGCCAATCAAGGAGTGTGCTGTATAGAAGGCAAGGTTTTGAGGAAGTGGCAGGAGTTGCCTCGGAGCAGACTAAAGGCTCTCTGTAATGAGCAAGCGAAAGAGGATATGGATGTATTTCGTAACAAAGCCAAGGAGGCGAGTATGAAATGACTATATCGCAGAATGTTTTACCTTTGTTCTTCAGATTGTTCTTCGGAGGTTGGCCTCGGAAAACCTTGGTATCCGTTAACGGGTTTTCTCAGTTTCCCGGGTGGGCGCACCGTAGTAAGGTTCACAACATTCCAGGGTTTCATGATAGGCACAGACGAGAGAATGCGAGGGACGGGAAGCTCGACTTTTCCAGCAACTGCAAGTTCCACAATTTTCTTTTTCGTGATGGAAAACCGCTGCCCCTAAGCGGGAAATGGTTTTCAGGTGATCGCACAGCCCCTAAGCGAGAAATGGTTTTAGTGTTTTGGGAGCGATTCCATTGGGCTTCCTACACATGGCAGGGGGTGAAAAGAAATACCGCCCTCCCTGGGCACTATTGTTTGGACATCTTGTTTCATGAGATATGTTTCCCTACCGTTGGATTTCGCGGGGCGGATCGACGGTCGAGAATGATTGTGTTGTTCGGTGGGCTAGACCGTTAAACTTCGTTCGACTTCGTCGGGCGATTTCTCTCTCTACCGGTGGATTGCTCGGAGTGTTTTGGACAGTCAAGATCAAAATGCAAGTTAGGGGAGCCGGTGTTCAGATGATTCCACAGTTTTCCTTTGTTTTTCTGTCCACTTGGTGCAAAATTTGTTTGTATTTTCAAGGGTTCGGAGGCAACCTCTGTTAGGTTGATGGTCATGCCTTAGGCGGTTAGCTTTTTGCCAGGGTCCACGGTCTTTGATGGACTTTTGTATACTATGTAAATTTTTTGTTGGCTTAATGATATAGAAGGTACTACTCTTGCTTCAACAAAAAACAAAAAAAAAACAATAAATGGAAGGTTTAAGAAAAAATTTGATTTTTTACTATCATTTATTAATGTCCACCTATCATCATTAACAATAAATGGGAAGTTCAAGAAAAAGTTTGATTTTATACTCCAATATTACATTTGATCAAATTGAATGAATGAGGACTCTCGGAAATCCAAACAATTGAATAGATGAATAACGCTTGTCCATAATGCAAACCATTGATAACATATTATTTCCCTTCATGGAAGCCCGTAACGGATGACTTTAGTTATACCTTAATTTCACAACCATGAAATGAATTCATAACTTCGATTTCTCTTCCTACGGTTTTTGGCTAGCCTATTTTATTCCTCTTTCCAAGATTTTTAGCGTTTTGGCTGGAGGATTTGATTTTAGTAAAGTAAAAGTTTATGGCCAGGGTTTGAGCCATGGAGCACCAGCGGTACGATCAGATTACAATATTGATCTGGTTTGAGTGGCGGAGGGCCATCTTCTATTGTTCAATCCTTATATACCTTATATTTTCTTTCTTCCTAAGATTGTTATTCAAAGATCAATTGTATTGATCTTTGCAAATGGTGATAAAATATGAGTAAATTACTGCATGGTGGGATACAATTTGCCACCTACAAACTAGGTGGTAACACGGATGCATTGAAAGCTTTGGGGAATTCACGGATCGATATAATAGTCAGTGTCGATAATGGAAAATTGCAGGGCATATTGTTCAACAAAGACTTACTTATTTTATTTAATATGGTATTTACTCATGTTGTAGGCCATATATTATTGCATTATTGCAAGATGATTGCGAGTATGGGTAATCATGAATTGTAGGACTTATCCTCCAACTTGGACTTATTTTATTTAAGTTTAACCCATAATTATTCTAGAGTGTGTGGTGCAAATTCTTCAATAGTAGGGAGAACTTGATGGTGCTCTTCTTCATCAAACATCGTAGGTTTGAATAATTTCAAGTACTCCATATTCACCACTAAATTGATCTACATATAAGAAGAAAATATCAACCTAAATGCATCTCATTCTCCTTCTCAAGGATGTCAAACCATATATTTATGAGGGGCTCAAGTTTCTTTATTTCTCCTTGCAATCACTGCTTATGGATGTCAAACCACACCTTGTCTCCAACATAAAACTCATGATCCTCTCTAAGATTGTTATGTCTAGCTTTATGCTACTACTAGCTCTTCTCAAGCTCCACTTGTACCTTCAAATGTTTCAATGTGATCTTGTATGTGAATGTGCTCACCTTCTTTTCATTTCCTTATAGTTGTGTTTCATCTTTCTATTGTCCATACACAACATCAAATAGTGAAGGAGGTAAGTAACCAAAATAGGTCTTGAAAAGAGTTTTTTTTGGTATCTAGAAGAATGGAGTGCTCTATTGTGGAAGTGTTTGATGTAAACCAACTATCCGTCACATGTCTTTGGATGCTTTCTATTATAAACTCTCAACCTTTGTACCGATTTTTTGTTGAAAATCTCTATGTTTCCATCAATCTAGGGATCAAGTGTAGTGGAATACCTTGGCTTGATAACCACTCTCTTCCGAAGAATTGTCTATAGTATGCCCAAGAAGTTACAATCTTGATGATACCTGAAGTAGCTTGGTAATCCAAAATTCACCCAAACATGGATGAAGAACAATTCAAATGAGCATCTCCTTTAAATATGTCTTCTTACATGAAATGATCATCTCCATCGTTTTTTTTGGAGGTTAGCCTATGTCTCATAGAGGCCATAACTATTGTTTTGTTGTGGTATACCACTTCAACATAACACAATAACTCTCTATCCTCCATTGTTTGTTTATATATGAGATTGGAGACCAGTGAACATTGTTATTTGGTCATTGCGAGATCGTATCATTCAATTTGAGTTCCTAGTAATGTTGTATGTTAATATAGCCATGAAGTGTTGATGGTTAGATGTCCAAACAAGTATTTTATACTGGTGTAGTGTAGGATTAAGGAAATATTGAGGAAGGGTCATGGGAACACTAAGGTTTGATATCTCTAGATATCATGACTAGTTGGATATGTTGAATATATATGTTACTAAAATTTTTGTGGCAAAGGTCATATGAAAATTATCATGAAGGAACATTGAAAGCTTCATGATAGCCTTAGCAAGAACCAATTATGTCTCATATTCAAAGGCGGTCCTAAAATACATCCATGGTAAAGTTGGTTCATTGTTCAAAAAATGAAGAATGTGACCTATATTTGATAAAAGAAACCTACAATTGAAGGAGGCTCTATGGGATAGGTTGAAGTGGCATTGTTCAATGAAAACCTTGGTTGAAATATTATTTCATTGTTGGGATGCAACCTTGGTATAGATGTTGTCAAGGAAGAATGAGCAATTAAATAAAAATTTGAGGGAATATCTACAAATGTCATCTCGGTACCATGTGAAAGGCTTGACATGTTTTCAAGAAGGTTTGGTTGTTGCCAAGAGGAAAGTGATGGGGCTAGGAGATCTAGAGCTAGTATTCTCTCTGGATAAAGGATAATATGGGGATAAAACATGATGAATGCCTTTACAAGATCTGCCAAGTGGAATATTGAAAAGATTGCTTCTCCAAAATTTGATTGTGTATTTGTAGGAAAGAGAAAAGGAAGATAATTTGATTGCATGGAAGGATTCTCATAAATGGCATTGCATTTTATCATCATGGAGGATGACTAGGCATGCTGCCAATTACTATGAAATCCTTAAGGTGTGGGAAAAAAACCATAAAATCATGGATAAATGCACAGGGTATAGATATAATAATGGCATAAAGGATTAACCCACATTTCAAAAAATGAGGAAGTGGAAAGGGAATTATTCATTGAGGTTTTCAAGGTAGATGATGACTACATTATTCACACAAAGTAAAGCTAAATGTACCATGCTTCAAAAAAAGTTGGTGAATAGTCATTAAATTCATCCCTCTTAACAAGAAACACATGTAAGATGGACATGAATGCAAGATGAAAGTATATAAATGTGAGAGGGAAAATGATAAAGGTTAAAGGATTTAATGAGGAAGTATAGAAATAGCATGTTCAAGAGTTCAAGGAAGGCACCATTGTTTGGGCAAGGTTAAAAGAACTTGCTATAATGCTCAATTATTATTTAACTCATGAAAATAGATATTTTTTATAGAGATTAGATGAATGCAACTTGGTGTGTGTCATTACATAGCATAACATGTAATATGAAATGTCAAAAGTAGTTTTTTCTTGGTCAATTCACATGGAATTTTTGCACTATGAAAAGTCCATTTTGGAGTTCTCTTGCCAATGCTTCAATTAGTGTTCTTTCAATAACAATATATTACAATTGTGATTTATTTTCCTAAGTGCAAGTGTCATTTCATGTGATAGTGGATTGTTGGGTTTATTTCATGCTTAATTGGGTTTATTTCGTGCTTAATTGATGGTCATTAATAATAGGCTAGTTTTCTTTCAAGTTTTCGTTTTGTCTTTGCTCAATAACATGTGAGTTGTTTATTGTTTGGACATGCTAATTTTGCACCATGAATTGGTTAATGATTTTCAATATTAAGATTAAAAAAATTAAATAACATTTCTACTTGTGACCAGATAGTTGGAAAAAAGAGACAATGTGGTTAATACAATTGAAATAAAAAATAAAATTTTAATTAAAAAACAATAAAAGCTTTAAAACAAAATTTAAACTTTCAAAGCATAGTTGCTCATGTTTATTATAAATATTATTTCTTTAAATTATTAAAAAAATCACAAACCTTTTGGATTAGATGCCATGCTCTATGTTTGAAGATGGCAGAAGCTTGTCATTGGGTTGGTTGAATGCTCGATAAAAAGTTGTGTGGCTTGAGATTAAAGAAAAAACAAAAAAATGGTTGTTAATATTTCTATTTATTATTTTATTGAGAATCTACTTTACTTAACACTAACACCTTTATTAAAGTTTACTTATCCATTTAAAAAAAATAAAAATTATTATCAATGATTTATTTAACCATTCAATCAAATTCTTAATAAGTTAATTCATCAATTAGTCTTTGCCATTCAAGTAGAAATTATGCTTTCGGGAAAATTGCAAAATGATATATAATTGTTACCTATAAACCTTAAAAATATTGTAAAATAACTTTTCCAACATGTTTTTTGTTGACTTTATCCATGGAAATTTGAACATCAAATCTCTTAGTTTACATCATAACTCTAAATTCTATGGCACAGAGTAATAATAATCAGTAAGACTAAATTAACCCATATGATTTAAATATAAATTCCTACCAATTTTAAGTTAAATTTAATGTTTATGTTTTATTTATTTAGACCTATACTAATGCAATGTTCATGTGTTTTATTTTCAAATACGATACTTTAAGACATGGATTAGACAAAAAAAAAAGCATACGAAATAATATATAATTATCGGCGAAGTATCACTAGCACAACTCATTTAATTAATTAAATGTGGTTGATATATGTCGAAGGCTTCATTTGTATCTACCACACAAGCCAATAATAAATATATAATTATAATTATAATATATATACTTTTTTTTAACAAAGTCAGTTACTAGATTTCTATTCCAAAAAAATAAAAAGAGGGAGGCATGCTCCCATTACATCAAGGCAAAATGGAGAGAGGCATCCTGGAAGAAAAACAAAGAGCAAACATTCCATATCTTCCAAGCCCTTCCCTTTTGATTATGGGGTTACTAATTGCACTATCCTTATAAATACATACATACCGATTCAACAACGATTTACACTTACATAACATAAACAAAAAAAAAACAAAAAACAAAAACAAAAACAAAAAAAACAAAAAAACAAAAAACAAAACAAAACAAAAACAAAACAAACAAACAAACAAACAAAAAACAACAACAACAAAAAAAAAAAAAAAAAAAAAACTATTAGCGGAAGAACTTTGCATAAAAGAGAGGAATGAAGAAATTAAAACTAATTTTTGTTGACTGAGGGTTCCTGAAGGGACTAAGGCCAATTCTTGTTGCTTTGAATGTTAGAATTTTCTCTTGTCTGATTCATAAGTAAGTTCTTCAAATAGTTGATCGTATCCTCCATATGCTTACACTTTTGTTTTAGAGCTGACATCTCTTTCCTATACTCTTTGAGTTGTCTATTTAGGAAGGAATTCTTAGATTTTGCTTCAAATTTGTATTCTTTGACCATTTCTCTGATCTTCTCGATCATGAATTTGTTAGCTCTGCAGACTACGCAATTCTCGCACTTCGGAACATTTGCAAGAGGGTTCCATTCCATTTTTCCTGAGGGATGTAAGTGACCGTTCCAGTAGAGGAAAGAAGGGGAAATAAGAAACAAATAATAGAAACGAAAATTGCCACTAGACAGGCCTGCAAAGACCAATAGCTATCAGGGAGAGGGAAGCAGAGCACCGAAAGCAGAAGCCACTAAAGTTGCGCAAAGGCTAAATAGTCTAGAATTAAGCCTCCAGAGCTCCGTGAAGGCGAGGGCCACCAGAGCTGCGTGAAGGCAAATGGTTCTAGAAATGAACCATTAGAAATGTGCAAAGGGGAGAAGCGAGACTAAGATATAGAAGATAAGCTCATTCCCCAAAGGGACATAGCGACAGTTATAGGAAATAAGATTACAACTTCTAAGACATAGAGGAAAGAAAGGGAGGGCGAAGATGACAGAGATAATATCAATCGAGCAGAGGGAGAGTATATAGAGTTGCGCAACAGGGCACTTCAGAAAAGAGAACTTTAGAAATTCATGGAAAGCTTGAGTAGATGTGATTCGATTGATAGTCGTAGTCTCACTATGCTGTCTGTTCTTGGAGATTTCCTTGGATTTCCTGATCTTCTGAATTCTAGTCTTTCGCACTGAAGTGATTGTTTCCCACCTTGATGTTCTAGTCTTGAGTGTTATTCTCTGCACATGGAGGAATGAGGTCCTATGGAATCAGTTTCTGAGCAATATCATTATCAATTCTAGATTCTTCCATAGGAAAGTTGACAGCAAGATTAGCCTGCATATCGGCAGTACAATTATTTTCTCTAAGGATATGCTTGAAGGTGACTTCACCAAGAAACTGCAATTTTTTTCCCACCCTTTTTTATTTGACTCGAAGCCTTGTTCTTGGGGCTTCTACTTTCCACCATCGATTGGATTATTATTGAAGAGTCCCCCATTATAACTGAATTCTTCATACTTCGTTGCCTTAAGATTTTCGTTCCCAAGAGGAGGCCATATGCTTCTACCCTGTTGTTGGTTAGTTCTCCTAATCCCCATTCATATGTGATGGAATTTTTCCCTCCTAGATCGAAAAGTATACCTCCCACTCCATCCTTGCCTAGGTTTGACTTAGAAGCTCTATCGAATAGTAAGAAGGGCCTATTTAAGTTTTCTGACTATGTTTTGAATTCCTCTTTTTTAATTCTGATTTTCCAGTTCTGAATGATGTTAGGAAATTTGTTGAAGTTTATTTTTTGTTGCTTTCTCATCACGAATTTGGCCCAGACTCTTTCCTCTTGATTCATGTGTTTGACATCTATTGCTCTAGCTCCTTTGGAGTTGATGAGTTCAGTTGACATGCTCCAAGTTTTATCCAAAACTATTTTGTTGTTTAGGGTTCGATCTTTAAATACCCTCTGATTTCTTTCCAACCAAATTTGTCAACACATAAATGAGGGAAAACTCAGCCAATATCTTTTTACTGTTTCTTTATTTTTTAAATAATATGGGTACTTTTTTCCCCAGGTTCATAAAAGCTCAAGTAAAGGATATGATTGTAGAATACTAACCTCCAAGGGACTAACTATCCGTTTCCAGCAAACACGAGCAAAAGGGAACCCCACAAAGAGATGTTGAATATTTGCAGAGCCAAGTTTATCAGAGCAAAGGTTATCAGAGCTATGAACAATATACTGAGAAAAGAATTCGAATTTTGAAGTTCGGTTTTGTAGGTACAAATCAAATTCATCTCATACTTCAGGTTGGTCAATGGCGTTTTATGGCTTGAGACTCGAGTATGCCTTGGATGGCAGCTCGAATTACATAGCATGGAAAGATCGCATGGAGTTTGTATTAGAAGACAACGGCTTGAAGGATTTAATTGATCGAGAAATCCCAAAGCCAGCTTCAAATAATGCATAAGAGTTGGCTGAGTGGAAGAAGTGTGTGGCGAGGGCGAGACAGATCATCCTTGAGGGAGTTTGAGACCATATTGTCTTGAGTCTCCATGGGAAGGATACTCCATATTCAATGTGGAAGACATTAAAGGACCTCTACCAAAACAGTAGTGACCATAGGAAATTGGCGCTCAAGGATAAGATTCGAAGAATCAAGATGGAGAACTGTGATACTATTTCCACATATCTGAACAAGCTCACCACTTGCCAAGATGAGCTTAGCAGTGTGGGAATAACTAGTGCTGATGATGATATGGTGAGCCTCGCTCTCCTTGGCCTTCCAAAGAGCTGGAATAGCTACCAGGGCTCTATGAATGGAAGGGAGAAACTGTCGGATTGGGAATGACTGTGGTCGAATCTCATGCAGGAGGAGATCGGGAGGAGCACACGAGATGGTTCTTCATCCAAGGATGATGAAGAAAATATGGCCTTAGCAAGTAAGGAAAGGAAAGGGAAGGAGAAGGATTCTCATTCCAAATAGAATTCTTCTCATGGAGGGAATAAGGTTGACAAGTCTAAAGTGAGATGCTTTAATTGTCATGAAATGGGTCATTATGCAACTAATTGCCCATCGAAGAAGTGCAAGAAGGGATCCTCGGTAGGATCGGAAGGTGAAGCATTATCCTCTAAGTTTGAGATGGACTTCACTCTCATCGCATGCATGGTGTCATCAATGATGGGTTGTGGTTGGTTTCTTGACAGTGGAGCCTCATTCCACATGACCGGCGATAAAAGTTTATTCAATGCCTTGGAGGAGAAAGACCTCAAGATGCGCATAGAGATGGGTGATGATGAAAGGTATAGTGTTTCAGGAGTGGACACAGTTGCTTTTCAGAGGGAGCATGGAGCTCTCATCACCTTGACAAATGTGAAGTATGTGCCTGGAATGAAGAAGAATTTGGTATCGATCGCGGTGTTGGAGGACAAAGTCTACGATGTTGTCTTCATTAAGGGAAAGGTTTTCCTTATACACATCACCACGGGACAGGTGAAACAGATTAGTTCACGAGTTAGGAACCTGTATGCTCTTGAGGTTCAAGATGCATGCAAATCCTTGAGGAGCAAGGAAAATGTTAGAGACTTGGTGGTTGAGAGGGAGAGTAAATTACCTCTCAACATACAACCCCAAAAGAAGTCTCAGACAATTTTGGAGGAGCCACAGTTGGAGATGCTAAGAGGAGAATGAGTGGAGGCATCCACTCATGTAGAGACCTCTAGTAGGGGGAATTTCGAGCCAAGTGGGCAGAGGGAGCACATGCATCCATACCTCCAGGTGTGAGGTGGGGCGATGTGAAGTGATAGTCTCAAGAAGGCTGAAATTGAGCAGGGTTCATTGAGAGGTTTTATCTCATGGATCATACCTTGCTACGGGAGCCCAAAGTACATAATAGCAAGAGGAATCAGTGGGATTGATGCAGTCAGAGATCAAAGTGATAGAGGCTAGAGCAGTCAGATACTGAAGAGCACAGAGAAGGACTGACAACAGTGCAGAAAGGCAGAGTCAAGAGAAGCGCAAAGTTTTCAGTCGACAGAGGCAATAGCAGTCAGAGACTTTGATGACAGATGCATCATACTGATTCAGGTTGGATGTTTTTGTTGTTTCTGGAGTTTCTGGAGCAACAACACTAGGGAGAAGTGCTGCATACAGAACATTCCAAAGGTTCAGGATCAGGATCGAGTTGATTTCCTTTATTGTTGAGAGGGAGTGTTGAAAATAGCAACAAGAAATGATAAAAATCGAATCCAATATATTCCAATTTTAATTTGTCCTTGAATTAAAATTGAGAATTAAAATTCGAATTTAGTCTCACCAGCTGCTTGAAAAATAATCAATTAATTCATTATGGATTAATTAGTTGGAGAAATTCAAGCTAGAAGTCTTTCTGAAGTCATGCAACAGTTATCACTTAAATTAAGGAGATTATCCCTTAATTAAGGAGATAAGGTTGAGTTATAATTGAGTTGTAATTAGTCAGCTCAATTAACTGAGTTATGTCCAGTTAAATTAGTTCCAAACTGTTTGAGGAACTAATTATGAGTTCAGTCAGTTATTGCATGCATGCATCCAACTAGTGTACTCTAGACAACTGAAGATTCTCTTGTAAATAACTCATGCATGTCTATTCTAAGAAAGACCTAGTTGAGATTAAAGAAAGGGACATTGCACTATCAATTGCATGAGTTTTTCTATAAAGGAAACTCATCCATGCAGTCAAGGCAAGGTTCCTTGAGTATTGTGCAGTTTTACAAGGTGTGAGATCAGTGTGAGTGATCAGTGTTACACTTGGTAACATTAGGATCACCCGGGAGAAACAGTGCAAGGAAATAGGAGGTTTGGAGGGCTGAGGAGAAGGTTTGTGAGAAGCCTTAATTGCCTTTGAGCATCTAAGAGGATTGTACTAGGAGCTGGGTAGCTGTGAGAGATAAATCTTTGTGTAATCTTGATGTATTTCCACCTTGTATGATAATACAAATAGTGGGGTTTTTATCTGAGGCTTTCCCCTGAGTATTTTCAGTGTTTCATGTGCATTGATTCTTCTTCTTCTGGTTAAATGTGTTCAACTCGATCTTGCTCAATATTTAAGCTTCCACAAAGCAAATTGATAGTAGAAGTAGATTGTAGTATTTTTCTTTGGTATATTGCATTATCGAGTTAATCTACAGTCAGATCTTCTATAAAGATCTCAAAGGTATATTTGTAGAGAATTTGCAGAATTTCTACATGGTATCAAAGCTAGCTGATCTATTGAGAAATTTCTACATTCCTGTACTATTAGAATCTTGTCAAGGATTTGTCTTTTTGGGACAAATCTTGGTTTTCTAATATTATTTCTGGAACCATTGCTTTTATTTTGTTTGCCATAATATTTGTTATAATTTTATAGGAGGAATTACACAGAGTAATGGGCCTGAATCTACTAAATGAATTAGATTTCAACTCTTTTAGGACAAGGGTGAGGAAGGACGACTTTGAGAATCCTCCTATCTTGAATTTCCTAAAAACATTTCTGATCATTCTTATCAACTCTTTTTTGATAATGCTCCAGTTGTTTTTATAGAAGGAAATAGGAAACCCATCCGGGATTGGGGCCTTATTCGGATGAAAATCCCAAACGACAACAATAACTTCCTTTTCCTCAACTTCTCTTATGAATTATTTTTTTTCTACTTCACTGATTTTAATAGGGATATGTTGTAGATAATCTTCATACTCGATATTTGATGCTGGGGATGATAACATATTTTTGTAATATCTATAAGCCTCCTTCTTTATTTCCTTTTGTCCTCTAACATCTTTTCCTTTGTTATCTTTTATTTTGTCTATTTGATTTTGATTTCTCCTTATTCTGGTCGTATTATGGAAGAACGCAATATTCTTGCGTCCTTTTTTAAGCCATAGACTTCAGGATTTTAGTCGCCACTCTTCTTCTTCCTTTCTGTTTTTCCTATACAACTCCCAATACACTTGCTTTTCCTACCATAAGCTCTCCTGCATTTCCTCTTGCTACTCTTTTTGCACTTGGATTCTATCTATTTTTTCTATTATTTCTAGTTTTCCTTTTTTTGTTTCTAGTTGATTGCTCCTTGCCCAATGTTTCATCTCTCTCCTCAGGGATTTTAATTTAGATTCCCAAACATAGCTAGGAGAGACAGCAATTGGATTTGTCCATACTTCAGCAGTGATTTTTTTAACTTCTTCACTGTCATTCCAAGAGGAACTGAATCTGAAAGGCATTAGGTTGAAGTTCTCTAACTTCCCAAGTGAAAGCGCCGCCAGTTTGTGATCCGATGTGATATTATGAATGATTTTGGATTTTATCTCACTGAATGAGTTGGAGATTTTGTCTTGTATTAGAAATCTATCCAACCTTTCCTTTATGTTATTTTTACCAATTATTTTGTTGCTCCATGTATACTTTCCATTGCTAGGAGGCATGTCCATTAATTTGCATGCTTCCATAATAGATTCTAATATTTCCCTATATGGATCAACATTGTATATTCCCTCGAAATTCTCCTCTACATTCAATACCAAATTGAGATCTCCTCCTAAAATTATACCTCTGTTTTGGTCCTGCATAAGATAATTTTTTAAGGTGGTCCAGTAGACTTCCTTATCCCTGTAATGATTTGGGGCATAAATATTTATAATACAATATATCTCTTTTGTCTTTTTGTTTTCCAAGTCTGTTTTTATCCAATGCAACTCTTTTTTTGGTTGAATGAGCTCCCAATTCTTTGTTTTCCATAATGTGCATATTCCTCCTGAAGCTTCGGGTCGCTGGAATTGAAGTTCCTCGATAAATTTTTATTTTCTATATCATTGTTTCCATTTCCTTTTCATTTGTCTTTGTCTCCTGGATCATAAAAATATATGGTTTCTCTGAAACTATTAAATCTTTCATTTCCTTAATTTTTTGCATACTTCCCATTCCTCTGCAATTCCTGGAGACTATATTCATTATCACTTGATCTTGTGGGTAGAGGGACCTTTCCCTCTAATGGGGTGTGCATTTTTCTCCTTTTTTTCTAAGAAAGTATCCAGAGGTTGTTGGTGCCCAGGGCCATTTCCTTTGCTGCAACCTCATCTCTGATTTCTCTGTTGGTTTTTCTGCCTGCCCTTTTAGGGTGGTCGAAAGAGGAAAGGAGCTCTTTGGAAACGGTTCGAGTGATTATTCATTCGAAGGAGGAGTGAGGAGGGATATGGGAGGGGATGGGAGAGGAAGGGGAAGGGTAGGAGAGGAGGGGAGGAAGGAGGGGAAGAAGGAGGGGAGGGGAGATCAGGGTCCGCTAGGGAGCGAAATGGATTAGATACCAAAAGATCTAATAAGGGGGGAGGGATAGAAGAAGGTGGAAGAGATGCAGAGGGAGAGGGGAGATCTTTAGATGGAATAGGCCTAGAAGGAGAGGAAGAGGGGGAGGAGGGTCAAGGGAGGGATAATGGAGACTGAAGAGGGTTGGGAAGATGATTTGTTTTTTGTCTTTTTCTTCTTGACTTGCTCCCATTTTGGTTCCTAGTTTTCTGTTTGTTTTGTTTCCTCTTTTTAGCACATCTATTATGACCATATCTGTGAAATACCTTGCATTTGAATGGAATTTTTTCATAATGCATGTGAACCCAGTGATCAACTTTGATCATGACTTCTTTTGGTAGTCCTTTCCCCTTATCAACTTCCACACATATTCTTGCACGGGCATGCATGTTTTCCTTTGGCTCACTTTTGTCAATACATTTCCCCACTGTGTTTCATATTTCTTTAACAGATTCATCTCCCCAGCAGTCTAGAGGAATATGTGGAATCCTTACCCACACTGGCACTGCATTTGGCATGTCCAACTCTGGATCAAAGTCTGGAGTCCATCTATTTAAATAAAGCCCTCTTGAGTCCATGAAATACGGTCCATTTCTAAAGATTAAGTCTTTGTCCTCTTTTGTTTCGAAATGGAAGGTGAAGTAACCTCTTCCACAAAATTTGATCGAGATTTTCCCCAAGATGGAGGAGGCTCAGTTTCTTTCCACCCATTTGAGAACCGATTGGGGTGAGGGCTAGAGCCCAGTAAATTGTCCTACCAACCCATGTTTAGAAAGAGAGAGAGCAGCGCGACAGGGGAGGGAAGGGGGGAGGATTATTTCATGGATTTTATCAATATTCTTAACAAACTTGGATATTGAAGGCTTGTTTCGTGACAGTGCAAGGGAGGAGATCAAAGAGGCAAAGGATTCAATGTTTTCTCCCTACTGGTTTGAAGATTCAAGAAGAGATGCAGGGATTGATACACCCTCTGGAGGAGACTCCAGAAGGGCCATCAATGGCCAGCCGCAAGATAGCTAGCCCCAGGAGCAGGAGGCCCAGGAGCCAAGAGAGGAAGACGCACGCAGGGTTTGAAATCGCCAAGGGGGGAATCTCAGCGCTTCACAACAATTTTCTTTTCTATTGCATACCTCTTTTTCAATAATAACTATAATATCACAAATAATAACTATCACAATAAAATTATTTTTATTACTAAATAATTATTATGTTAAGATTACTATTATTAATTAATATTTATAGTAAATAAATAAATGATAATAAATATTTTAAATTAAATAATATTAAAAATTAATTAAATATATTAATTAAATAATATTAACAAATTGTTATGAAAATATTTATTAGTTAATAATTAAATTATATAATAATAATAAATAATGAATATTAAAAAAATAATTTATTTATATTTAAAAACAAACATAATAATAATTATTTAATTCATTTTTTATATTAATTAATTGATTAATAAATTTAAAAACCCTTGGGATTAATATTATAATTTTTTTGGATTAATATTAAAAATGTAAGCAACTATTAATATCATAAACCCAAGGCATCAATCAACCCAAAGAATTTATAATATAAACTCTAAGAATATGAACCCTTACATTAATAAACCCAATGGATTGATAATATAAACCCAAGGGAATAATTTTAAACCCAAGGGATTAATATTATAAACTCAAGGTATATAAACTCTAAGATAAATATTATAAACCACAATGACATTTACTAATGTGGTTGATATACACCAATAGGTATATATGAAGTACATGTACAACCCCATTAGTAAATGTGGTTGATATATGCCGAAAGGTGCATGATTAATATACATTTATTAACATAAGTATATAAACCCTAAGATAAATATTATAAACCCAAGGGATCAATACTAAAAACCTAAGGGATTATAAACTCAAGGGAATAATATTAAACCCAAGCAATAAATATTATAAACCCAAGGTATATAAACCCTAAAATAAACATGTTTAACATGGTTGACCATGATTGATTTTCATATTGACACAATCTTTGTGACAATGTGATGTTGGACTATGGTTGACCATGATTGATTTTCATATTGAGACAACCTTTGTCACAATGCGACATTGGACAATGGCTTACCATGATTGACCATGGTTGATCTCCATATTGAGATAATCTTTGTGACAATGTGACATTGGACCATGGATGACCATGGTTGTGACAGTGTGACGTTGGACCAAGAGACAATTTGTGTCACAATGGGCCATGGTTATTGACCATGGTTGACCATGATTGACCATGGTTGACTATGGTTATTAACTATGGTTGATCATGATTGACCATGGCTGACCATGGTTGAGATAACCTTTGTCACATTGCGACATTGAAACATGGTTGACCATGGTTGATTTTTATATTGAGACAATCATTGTCACAATATGACATTGGACCATAGTTGACCATGGATGGTCATGGTTGTCACAATGTGATGTTGGACTAAGAGACAATATTGCTCACAACATGACCATGGTTGAGACAACCTTTGTCACAATGCAATGTTAGAACATGGTTCACCATGGTTGATTTCCATATTGAGACAATCCTTGTCATAATGTGACATTGGTTTATTTTTATATTGAGAAAAGCTTTGTCATAATGTGACGTTGGACTATGGTTGACCATGATTATAAACCCAATGGATTTATATTAAACTCAAATATTAATATTATAAACCCTATGAATAATATTATACTCTAGAAATATGAATCCTTAGATTAATAAACCTAAGGGATTGATATTATAAACCCAAGTTTTTAATACTAAAACCCCAAGAGATTATAAACCCAAGTGAAGAATATTAAACCAAATAATATTATAATATGAATTATGGTTGACTATGGTTGATTTACATATTGAGACACTCATTTTCACAATGCGACATTGGTTAGTTTTCATATTGAGAGAATCTTTGTTACAAAGTGAAGTTGGATCATGGTTGACCATGATTATAAACCCAATGGATTTATATTAAACCCAAATATTAATATTATGAACCCTATGAATAATATTATATCCTAAGAATATGAACCCTTAGATTAAATAAACCTAATGGACTAATATTAAAAACCCAAGGGAATAATATTAGACCCAAGGGATAAATATTATAAACCGAAGGTATAAAAACCCTAAAATAAATATGGTTGACCATCGTTTACCATCATTGATTTTCATACTGAGACAATCTTTATCACAATGTGACGTTGGACCATGGTTAATCATGGTTGATTTTCATATTGAGACAATCTTTGGCACAATGTGACATTGGACCATCATTTGCCATGGTTGACCATAATTCTAAACCCAAGGGATTTATATTAAACCCTAAGATTAATAATATAAACCTTATGAATAATATTATACCCTAGGAATATGAACCCTTAGATTAATAAACTCAAGGGATTTATATTATAAACCCTAGGGAATAATAAATCGAAGGGATTAATTCTGAAACCCCAAGGTATTATAAACCCAAGGGATTAATATTATAAACGCAAGGTATACGAACCCTAAGATAAATATTATAAACCCTAAAATAAACATGGTTGACAATGGTTCATTTTCATATTGAGACAATCTTTGTCACAAAGCGACGTTGGACCATGGTTGATCGCAGTTCATCATGATTGATTTTCATATTGAGACAATATTTGTCAAATTGCGACATTGGACCATGGTTTATTTTCATATTGAGAAAATATTTGTCAAAATGTGATATTGGACCATGATTATAAACCCAAAGGATTTATATTATAAACCCTATGAATAATATTACACCCTAGGAAAATAAACCTTTAGATTAATAAATACAACAAATTAATATTATAAATCCAACATAATAATAAACCCAAGGGATTAATACTAAAAACCGAATGGATTATAAACCCAAGGAAGTAATATAAAACCAAAAAGATAAAGCCAAGGGAATAATATTATAAACCCTATGTATATAAACCCTAAGATACATACTATAAACCCTAAAATAAACATGGTTGACCATGTTTTACCATAGTTGATTTTCATATTGAGATAATATTTGTCACAATGCGACATTTGACCATGGTTGATTTTCATATTGAGACATTTTTTTGTCACAATATGACATTAGACCATGGTTGTGGATGGTTGACCATGATTATAAACCCAAGGGTTTTATATTAAACCCTATGATTAATCATATAAACCTTATGAACAATATTATACCCTAGGAATATGAACCATTAGATTAATAAACCCAAGGGATTAATTCTAAAACCCCAAGGTATTATAAACCCAAGGGAATAATATTAAACTCAGGGGATTAATATTATAAATCCAAGGTAATAAACCATAAGATAAATATTATAAACCCAAGGGATTAATAGTAAAAAACCAAGGGATTATAAACCCAAGGTATATAAACCTTAAGAAAAATATTATAAACCCAAAATAAACATGCTTGACCATGGTCGACCATGGTTGATTTTCATATTGGAAAATTCTTTGTTACAATGTAACACTGGACTATGGTTGATCATGATTGATTTTCATATTGAGGCTATTCGAAATAATACTGAGAGGGGGGTGAATCAGTATTATCAGATCAATCAATTTATTTCTCAAACAAATTTATATACGCTACTTCAGTGAAGTGAACTAGCGTGTACACGCAACTGTGATTAAAGAAACCAGCGTATATCCAGAGAACTTGTGATTTAGACAATTTATCATGTGTTGATATTAAACCAGTACATCAGTAACTTATTAGACATTGCAGTAAAATCAGAATAAAGAATCACACATAAGAAACACATATGAACACCAAGATTTAAGGTGGAAACCCAATGTGGGTGAAAACCACCTACTGATGTTGTCTCTGTCTTCTTTTAATAATAAAAAAATCTGTTTACAATCTTGTACTGGTGTAAACTCATACCAGTACACAGGCACCCACCTGCAGAAGGCTACAACCTTCTCTCGTTTTCCAGCTTCTACTGGAAGGGAGCTGCAACCCCCTAGCTCTTGTACTAGCCAATATGATTACTAGTACGTAGGCGCCGACCTACAAAAGGCTACGACCTTCTTTCTTCCTCCAGGGACCACGTTTCATGAATTTTCAAACTGGATACTCTTGGATCACAACACCACAATCTGAAGGCCACATTTCATCCAATTTTCATACTAGACCCATCAAAAACTTTTTAAACTTGAAACGACATCAATCAACATTTAGTTAATATGAGCAATCAAATCACTAACACCAAAACATTGTGCTGAACCCAAAACCCTGCATCATCATTCAGAACCAACTGTAACCTCAAAAATCATGCATTAGAGTGTATACGCTACTTGGTTGAACCCAAATTGCGTGTATATGCTACTTCCGTTAATCAAACCTTCGTATATCTTAAAAAATATTGCAAACATAAACTTTTGAATCAAGTATGTACCAACCAACAATATATTGAATATCTACTGTCAATTTACAGAGCTTTACACAGGCAACAACGAAGATCACTTCTTCTCACTTATACAATCAATCAATCAAATACCAGCCTCCTTATGCATTCAGTTTTACATTCAGATCTAAGAAGACTTCATTGACAGACAGTAGTAAAACAACAACACTGATTTGATAGATCAGTCATCCTTGAACATCAAGATTTTTCTTTTGCATACGCTACTTGGAAGAGTCGAACCGGCGTGTATACGCACCTTCATCAAAGCGAACCATCATACAGATCTGAAAATACTTACTTCAAAACTCTGTTGCACCTCCGGACTTCAGACAAACCCAGATCACGATATTTAAAGAATAAAACAAGTGTACATAATCAAATCTAGCCCAATATCAGATCATTCAATAATAATAAGTCATTATGATCTTGATCCATCATTAGATCTCATCCATCATCAAATGCTCAGGTGCATATTTAGTCTAGATCAAGCAAAGCATCAGAAACCCATAACATATATATTTTCTTTTGATATGACACTTTATAAGATATTCATTACTTGTTCTCTTAGCCCTTTGATCTTCTCCTCCTTATATACTTAGATCCTTTGTCAATACCTTGGACCAAAACCACTTAGGACCAAATACCTAGGGTCAATACCTTGGACCAAAAACCTCAGACCAAAACCTTGGTTTTCCAACATGTACGCGCCTTTCCTCCTATGGGAGTGCATGTATATGTATACGCTCTTTTTGTTATGGGGACTAGCATCTATACGCTGTTTGGACTAAGTGGACCTGCGTATACTTCTTAAACTGCTTTACATCAGCCTTTTCCTTTACATTCTTTATTCTGATCAGTGGACCTAAGTTCCATCTTTCTGTTTTCTGTACCAATGTCCTGTTACTTCTGAATACACCTGTTACACTTGTAATTTTCCATATTACTTCTGAAATGATTCCTTTGAACTTCCATGCATTCTGTCACATCTGATATCTCTCTTGTAGATTCATCTAGTTATGTAGATTCATCTAGTTACCATATACAAGTGAGTTGTTCTGCTATAAGTGGGTTTCCATCAAGTACAACACATGTATCATAATGCCAACAGAGGCAACCTTTATCACAATGTAATGTTGGACAATGGCTGACCATGGTTGACAATGGTTGATTTTCATATTGAGACAATCTTTGTCACAATGTGACCATCGTTATTGACCATGGTTGACCATGATTAACCATGGTTGATTTTCATATTGAGATAATATTTGTCACAATGTGACGTTGGAACATGGTTGATCATGGTTTATTTTCATATTGAGACAATCCATGTCACAATGCGACATTGTACCATGGTTGACCATGGGTCATTTTCATATTGAGACAATCTTTGTCACAATGTGACATTGGACCATGGTTGTGCATAATTGACCATTATTATAAATCATGGTTCACCATGATTGATTTTCAAATTGAGACAACCTTTGCCACAATGCGACGTTGGATAATGGTTTGCCATGGTTGATTTTCATATTGAGACAATCTTTGTAACAATGTGACCATGATTGACCATGGTTGACCATGGATGACCATGATTGTAACAATGTGACATTGGACCAAGAGACAATATTTGTCACAATGTGACCATAGTTATTGACCATGACTGATCATGGTTGACCATGGTTTATTTTCAAATTGAGACAATCTTTATGTAACGCTGGAACATAGTTGACCATGGTTGATTTTTATATTGAGACAATCCTTGTCACAATGCAACATTGAACCATAATTGACCATGGTTGACCTTGATTGATTTTAATATCGAGACAACCTTTAGCACAATGTGATGTTGGACCACGGTTGACCATGGTTGATTTTCATATTGAGACAATCTTTATCACAGTGTGACATAGAACGATGGTTGACCTTGGATGACCATGGTTGTTACAATGTGACGTTGGACCAAGAGACAATCTTTGTCACAATGTGACAATGGTTATTGACCATGGTTGACTATGATTGACCATGGTTGGGCAGGGTTGATTTTGATATTGAAACAATATTTGTGACAATGTGATGTTGGAACATGGTTGACCATGGTTGATTTTCATATTGAGATAATCCTTGTCACAATGTGACATTGGACCATGGTTGACCATGATATATTCTAATGTCAATACAATATTTTTCACAATGCGACGTTCGACCATGGTTAACCATGGTCCAGAAAGGAAAACAAGTGCTCATAAATACCTTATCGGTATGCTTCATCATTTTTGGAAAAGACACAAAAGAAAAGGTTTGAGTCCTCTTTTCTTTTTTAAGAATGTAAATAATCATTGGAAATTAAAAATTAAAAAAATGCCACATAAAATAATGTCCATTTAGATCATGGATGGTCCAAAATATAAATTGTTATAATATTATTTTAGATTTTTAATTAATTTATCTATTTCAATGTTAAATAACTAACATTTGTTTTTTTAATGCGTGCAATAAATATTAATAATTTAGTAATCTTTCAATATTTCTTGGTTTTAAAATGAAAATAATTATTTTTAAAATTTTACTTATATTTTATACATGTAAATTACAATATTATTTTAGATTTTTAATTAATTGATTGATTTCAATGTTAAATAATGAAAAGATTTTTTTTTTTAATTTTACTTATATTTTATGCATAAATTATAATCTTATTTTAGATTTTTAACTAATTGATTTAACATTTGTTTTTATTTTTTTAAATGCTTAATAAATATTAATAATTTTCTAATTTTCTAATTTTTTTGGTTTTACAATGGAAATGATTTTTTTTTTTAAATTTATTTATATTTTATAAGTATAAATATAAAATAAATATAATGATAAAATTATTAATCATTTTTCATAGTTGTTATATTTAAAGTGATAAAATTACTAAACAATAGTCAACTAAAATCAATCATAGCTAATAAACCATAATTAAACATGTTTTACCACAATGTCAAATATGATAAACTACGGTAAAGTTGGTCGACTATAATAAATCAAAATCAAGCATAATTAATTATAATCAACCATAATTATAATATAATAGTAAATATTTTCATTATTAATATTAATATTTTAGAACCTTAAGGTTGTGTGGGGGTGGGAGCGATGGCGGCTAGGGTTTGAAGAAGACTTGTTCAAGCTGCAACCATAGTACCAACTCTGGAGGAGGACAGTGCCAGAGTGGCAGAGCTTCGCAGAAGAGGGCAGGTTCTGACCCTACAGATGAAAAACGCGGGGTCCAATGGGACCCCATCTTATAAACAGGTAATGATGCACAAGGAAAAAACTGCACTAGATTGGTTGCAGATCTCAGGCTCTGAGAAGTCTGGAAAGGAGAATCCGACCAGCAAAGGAAAGATAAACAGCAAGGGCAAAGATACCCAGAAACAAAAAGAAATCAGTGGAAACAATGGTACCACTAATAGAGAAAGGAAAAACCCTTCCCCAGAACAAGTTTCACAAGAAAACGAGCTTGAGGATGAACATCAAGAGATAAGGAGGATCTAAACCAAGCCAAAGCAGGACATGAAGGAACAACGATGGGAGCTAAAAAGAAAGAAACCCCGGGACCATGCAAGCCCAAAGCAACTAAAACCCTACAGGTAATAATCTCTAACCCAGAACTACAAGCGTATCGAGACCACATGGCAGAACATGCAGTGATCTGCAATTTTATGGGCTTCTGGAAAACAGAACGAGCCCTGTGCTTGTGGATAAAGCAGCAATGGAAAGCCAGAGGGGATGTAAGACTCCACTTAGGAGCCAAAGGTTTCTTCACAGTGGTTTTCACCAATCTGGATGACAAGGATCGAATTTTTGATGGAGGCCCATATTTCTTTGCTTCAACAAGTCTTTACATGAGACCATGGAAGCCCAACTTCGTACTAGAACAGGAAACCTTCAAACAGGTACCGGTCTGGATTCACTTGTTTTCTCTACCGATTGACTACTAGGGACATGCAGCACTTGAACAGATAGGCAACAAGTTAGCCACCTTCATCAAATAATCAGAGGCAACATTACAGAAAAGATACACCTCCTGTGCTAGGATCTGTGTCGAGATGGATGTTTCGGGAGCTCTACATGAGGGCCTATGGTTGGAATACAGAGATGAAGTGTATTTTCAAGCTATAGACTATGAACAGATCCCATTTCGCTGCAGGAAATGTCATGAACATGGAAATTTGATCAGAGAATGTCCAATGAACAGAACGACGGAGAAACCCAAGGAAAACAGAGGAGATAAGAATAAGGAGGTTTTTGTTCGACCTCATGCTAGACATCGAACAAACAAAAGACGACAAAATAAATCAAGCACCTCCTTCAAAAGCACCAGCAATGCTTTTGAGGTGTTGGAATCAGATACAGATTCAAAGGGCACCAATCTAGAGAGCGAGACATTGCAAGAAAGCCAAATCACAACCACATTGGGAACAAAAGAACCCATTTCTAATCCATCAAACAACATCCTAAATGCTCAGGGACCAACAGAAGGATTAGAAGAAGACTCAGAGATGATGAGTAGTGAGATAGGGCTAGAGGATATGGAACTGAGCGACATTCTTGAACAAGAAGGTATGGATCTACCAAACATGGTAGAAAATTGGAAAAAGAAAGGCATGGAACACATATCGGAAGAGGAGGTGAACAGAATCAACAACTTATTCATAGCAAGACAACAAGCAGAACTAGATTTGCAGAGAAGGAGCTTGGGAACAGCAAAAGGGATAGGGGTAAGAGCTCAGGGACTGCATCAAACCACCACCAACTCAAAGCACCAGAAAAAATGAGGAGGAAGGAAAAATAATGAAGCATTACAAGAACTGGGCCAGATGCTCCTAAACTTTGGTAATATGAAAGCCCTTGAGGCGTTCACACTCACCTCCTAAAAATTTGTTAATTATGAAAGTACTTTCATGGAATGCTAGAGGGCTAAATAGCCTAAAGAAGCATCGGTTATTAAAGAAAAAAGTCAAAAAGGAACAACCAGATATAATTTTTTTGCAAGAAACTAAATGCTCCAGCAAAACAATGGAAAACATCAGTAAAAAATTGGGAAAATGAATGGAATACTTAGAAACAACAAGCAGTGGATGGGAAGGGGGCCTGACCATCCTTTGGAATCCTCAGGTTCTCCAGCTCATATCTTCTGAAGCTACCAGATCTCATATATCAATAGAAGTCCAAATGGTAGGGATCCAGCCACCTATCTCTACACAAATGTCAATGGCCCTCAGAAACTAGAGGAAAAACTGTTATGGCTTAGAGCTCTATCCAACTTGCAGCAGAGATATCCCCAAGCAAAAGCCATTTTTCGGAGGAGATTTTAATATGATCACTTCGCTTATGGAAAAAAAAGGAGGCATCAGAATGCTCAACAGGGATACTGAAGCTTTCAAAGACTTTATTAAATCAGCCAAGCTGGTAGACATCTTCCCCAAGAGTGGAGCTTTCACTTGGAACAATAAAAGAGGGGGTGATATGCAAATCGCCTCTAGACTGGACAGGTTCTTAGTGATAGAAACCATTCTTCTGGAAGGGATTACTGTGGATTCGGGCATACTACCAAGTGGAGGTTCGGACCATTGGCCCATAATAATGAATGCGGCCATCCTAGGCATACCAAGGAATAAGCCCTTCAGATTTGAAAATTTTTGGCTTAGTCATCCAGAGTTCACATCGAAAATAAAACAATGGTGGAGTGAATCGATAGGTATAAGAGGTACTAAAATGTACATTTTCCAAGCTAAACTTAAACACATCAAAACCAGGTTAAAATCCTGGAATCATGAAGTCTTCGACAACATATTTAAAGAAAAAAAGAATTTGGAGGAGCAATTGGAACAAATTCACAAAGAATGGATCCAGGGAAATATTGATCAAGAAACAACGAAATCTAAACAAAAACTCATGCAGGACTGGAAGATCAGATGCCAACAGGAGGAAACTCTATGGAAGCAAAAATCTAGAATTCAATGGCTTAAGGAAGGTGAAAAGAACACTAAATTTTTTCATAGATCTGCCATTGATCACAGAAGTGCTAATAAAATATTAAGAATAAAGGATGATCAGGGAACCTCAGTGCAAACTCATCATGAAATCTCAAGCCTTCTCATAAATCATTTTAGCCAAATTGCTCTGTAACCCAACATTGACAGAGAGGAAGCTATTAGGGACCTAATGACTTCTATTCCCAAGCTCATCACAGAGGATCAAAACAAGGCTTTAATTCGAGCAATCACCTTGGAAGAAGTGGAAGAAGCAGTGAAAGATATGCCAAATGGTAAGGCGCAAGGACCGGATGGTTTCACCATCGATTTTTATAAAGCCTGTTGGGAAATAATCAAAACAGAGGTTTGGGAAGTGGTGGAGGATTCCTAGCGATCCTCCTCCATCCTAAAATCCATTAACTCTACATTCATAAATCTTATTCCAAAGGAGGAGGAAGCAAGCACTCCATCGAAGTTTCTGCCAATTGCATTGTGTAATGTTCTGTACAAGATCATATCTAAAGTCATAGCTAACAGACTAAAACCAATTCTTCTAGGTATCATTTTGGAAGAACAATCTGGTTATGTTGAAGGGAGACAGATTATGGACAACATATTGCTAGCTCAAGAGATGATCCATACTCTCCAAACTCAGAAAAAAGCGGGCATGCTAATGCAGTTGGACCTATCGAAGGTTTATGATAAGGTCAGCTGGAACTATTTGGAGGCTATTTTAGATGCCTTTGGCTTTGCAAAGCAGTGGATAATATGGATCCTAGCTTTGATTAAGTCTACCAGATTTTCCATTCTGATTAACGGAGTTCCCACAGACCAGTTTACACCCTCTAGAGGTTTACGACAAGGGGATCCCCTATCCCCCTTTCTGTTTGTAATTCTAATGGAAGGTCTTAGCCGGCTTATCAGAAGAGCAAAAGAGGATGGCATTATTTAGGGACTCCAACCCCTGCCCTCAAGCCCTGCAACCACACATCAGCAGTTTGTCGATGACACAATGCTGCATGGCACACCCTCTGTCAAAGAAGCTCTTGGTTTCAAAAACATTCTCAATCGCTTCAGCCTTGCCTCAGGTATGGAACTTAATCTAGATAAATCTTCCATATTCTTTTTTAATACGCACCTAGCAGTCCAGAAAAATCTATCTACTATCCTCGGTTTCAAGAGGTGTAACCTCCCTTCAAGATACCTAGGCATTCCGCTGACAGACAAACCCTGGCAAAAAATACATTGGGAAAAAATGATCGCCAATCTAGAGAAACGGTGTCAACATTGGACTCATAGGACCCTCAACTTTGTAGGCCGCCTAGTCCTCACCAAATCCGTTCTCCAAGATATTCCTCATTTCATGCTTTCTATTCTCTTGGCACCTAAAGGTGTGCTTCAGAAAATCTGACTCATCCAGAAAGCTTTTCTTTGGTCAGGTAACTCAATGAAACAAAAGTGGTCTTTAATGGCATGGGACAAAATCTGCAAACCCAAACACCTGGGTGGGTTAAATCTTCAAGACCCTTACACTGTCAACCGAGCATGTGGAGCCAAGTTATGGTGGAGATGGGTAAAAGAACCGAACATACCCTGGGCCAAACATTGGAAAGCAAAGTATGCTAATCACTATAGCCCACAGAATCTGATTAGGATGCAAGAACCCCCAAACGGATCTCCAATCTAGAACCTTGCAAGAACTAATCGAGGCATAATTCAGGAATAGAGTTTTTGGGAAGCCCGAGATGGACAGACTGCCTTGTTCTGGGAAGATGCTTGGCAGCAACTACCTAAGTTCAAAAGCCCTAATTTCCTCACCATTTAGAGAAGTAACTAGGAGCTAGGGAGAATAACCGTGAATCATTACTGGAAACCTAACCATACTAATCAAGCATGGAAACAATGGATCTTCAACGATACATAGCAGCTAGAAGAAGAGGACAACATTACAAGAGCACTGCAAACAGAGCTGGCCAAAAGGAAAATAAGGAATGCTCATGATGCAGATCAACTGCGTTGGGGCAAGCTCGAGGGGGGTAATTTCTCCCTCAAAGAAGCAAGAGTCTATATCGAAGAAAACGACCAAAGGGAAAAAGTAAAGTTTGGGATGTTGAACTTTGGCCGAAGATTAAAACTTTCCTTTGGCTCTTGATGCACCGAAGAACTCTTACCTTGGAGAACCTTCAGAAAAAAGGGTTCATAGGCCCCTCACGCTACCCCCTGTGTGAAATGGAGGAGGAATCCATGAATCACCTCCTCAATACTTGTAAATGGACAGAAAGCCTATGGCACTGGATGGAAACCATATTTAAGAGAACGGACAGGGATAGAAACTCAATACATGAAAGCATAGTGAATTGGCGAAGTAATTTTTCCAAAACCCAAACAGTCAATACATTATGGAAATTAATCCCTGGGTTTATAGTGTGGACGGTATGGAAAGAACGAAACAGAAGATTTTTTCAAAATGAAGCTAAATCCATAGAGTTTATTAAAGCCACCATACTACAAAACATGAGGGAAACGTCTCTTCCAGAGGGAAAGCAGAGCAGAACAAGGATTTCTCAGTCACTGGCTTACAAATTCAGCAGGCTTTTGGAATTGAGACAGGATCCATCATTGTATCTTCTAAACCGCAACATCAACAGCGCCCCTCCATGAATGTCTGGTCACCTCCACCAATAGGCTTTCACAAACTCAAATTTGACGGGGCTTTTCATGGAAATCATGGTCCGACAGGTATAGGAGGTGTCCTCCGAGATTACAAAGGGGAAATTTAACATATTTTCAGTCAATCGCTGGGTGAAGGCACCAACAATGAGATGGAATTTGCAGCTTTAGAGCAAGGGTTACGAATTCTAATTCGCCTGGGAACAGGAGCTACAGTGGTGGAAGGGGACTCTCTCTTGGCTATCAATGTCGCAAGGAGAATGCAGATGGGGTCAAAACCAAATAAGGTCACGAAGCATTGGAGGTTGGCCAAGGTCACGGAGCTCATAGCAGAGCACCTCTCAAGCCTTGATGGAATCATCCTGCAAGCAGTAAGAAGAACGACAAACGCAGTGGCTGATTATTTGGCCAACTACGGGATCGATCACCACTTCACCTACCTGGACACCTGTTGGCATGATGTCACATGCACAGAACTTCAGGATAAGTGTTTACGTTTTTCGAGACAAGACATTCATTACAGGGAGGAGGGGTACAATAGTACGATGGATCACACCTTAATAGCGAATGAAAGTAGCCAACTTTAGGAACAACGGGCGACAGACCCATGAAGTATAGGAGGAAGAGTGGGAAATTATCTACAAGGACAAAGTTCATCTAACGAGGAGGACAATCAACAAAAAATATGATCGGCGCCATCAGCGAAACGTAGGGGAGGACACATGGCTTGCAACCAATATAAGCCTCAAGTGTGGCAGAGTTAAGGCCCAGGATACGCATCATGAGCATGAATTAGTAAACCTTAATGGTAGTTATTATGGTAGGAACAACACATATCCGATGACGAAGTGGGAGATCTCATGCCAGACCTTCCCACCCTCAGCTATATCTAAGGCATCCAACCAGAAGATCAGAACACTGCTTTCTCCCGGCTCACTTCTTAACAATTGCAGTGCTACTAGGATTTTCAGTGTTTCCTCAACCTACAATAACAATATGGTGCGTGAGGGTAGTCATAGTGTTTCCGCTAACCAGGACCTGCAGAGATCCCGGGAGGCTTATGAAACCTGAACCACTCTAAAAGAAAAATGCAAAATCGAAGAGCTCAAAGCTGTGGTAACATAGGAGGAAGAATGTTTGGACGCGCAAGCTCTGGAGAAGGAAGTGGAATGGCTATCTGATCCAGGCACAACGACTACAAGAGCAACTCAATTTGTGCGAACCCAAGGAGAAATGTGGAGAATGAAGACCATGCTGGCCAAAGCGCTCAGCATGCTGACTGATGATATCAAAAGAGCTCACCAGGCCATCTCTCTCGTTTCTACATAGAATTTGGCTAAGCTAGATGCCATGGAGTTCAATTTCAGTGCCCTGATTCAGGAAGTAAGAATCCCTTCGCAAAAGCTGTGTGTCCTCATTAGTCTCCTCAGGCACTCCATTCGCCAGGGATCCATGACTGTGATGGAATTCCCAGAGGAGGCAACCAACACCAGCCAGGTGAAGTGCCCCACTCCTCAAAGGATTCCGCAGCCTGAGAAAATGACTGCAACAGTCGGCCCAAGTGCTCCCAGCACAAACTATGTGATTTTAAAGCTGTAATGGCTTCTATATTCCAGGTTTCTCTTTTGATTTTGTATCGCGATGTCGTAGCTGTAGAGGTCCTCCTGGCCTCTTTCTTTTTGGAACTACTGTCCAGCAGCCCAGGGTAATGGTCCATTTTTCTGTTTTAAACCCCTCTTTAGGCAGCCCTGCGTGGTTAGCCTCGGGTTCAGTAGATGAAGTTTCAGCTAGTTATAGTCATTTAGAGCATGCATTGATGTTTTGGCTCTGTCTGCGCGTGCATACCCTTTTGTATCCTATGTATTTTATGAAGTAATATAAAACTGCTGATTTACCAAAATAATAATAATAATAATATTAATAAAATAATATTAATATTTTAAATCTGCTAATCCGTCCCATACAAACGTAATAAAATTAAAATACATTTATCAACACTCTTTTTCATTTTTTGAAATTAATTATATAACTCAAAATATATAATTCACTTAGAAAAACGTGTTCGCTACTTAAATAATTATTTTACACTGAAATTGTGTGAGGTGGTTATTGAGCGGCTTTTCCAACCGACGAACAAACTTTTCAGACACTCGGCTCTACTTCTTTAGACAAACCACGACTACTTTGTAAGAAAGACATTAGTATTTTCAATGGTTCGGTTTTTAATTAAATAACTAGCATTTGCACCAGATGTTGCAAAGAAAACGCCGTAAGGCATAAAGTGTGGAAATCCATTATCCATGTAGTGTGTGCATTATTCAACAAGGTGGATCTCTTTAAATTTGTTTCAAACATTTATGTTATTGCATTGCTAATTTATTTAGAATCTACTACTACCTCCTCTTCTTGGAATATTAAATTTCTTATCACCCCATGATGACAATCCCTCTAATTATTGGAATCACAATTTTTTCCACTTTAGTGGGTTTACCGTCAACCTAAAGAAACATGAAATTGAGTCACTCAACTAAAAAGAAATTGCTAAATTGCTATTTATCATGTTTTGAGTAAAAATAATTAATAACTCATATTTACAACCTTTTAAGTCTTGTATTTATAACTCATATTTATAACCCTTTAAAATGAAACTAACTATCTATATTTTTATTAATAATAAAAATAATCTTCTTTATAAAACTAACACTCACATGCTACTCCTATTGAAAAGGAATCAATACTCTTTGATAAGCAATATTCTTTGATAAGCAGGGAAAGCATTATACTCGACCTCAGGGAACTCAGTGGGAAAAATTATCAATAACTAGTTAATATTGATTTGCATCAATTTCTTTTGGTCCAACCAGCAATTAAAATCCATCCCCTGCCACTGCAACAATAATACACCATATATCACTTTCCCATTAAAACTGAGAATGAGCTGCAAGTAACTGTGAGAACGCGGATGCCTCATAAGCATGGAGTTAAGTTTGATCCCTAAGCTTTGCTACAATCCTCAACTGTAGAAATATTGAAATTTTTAAGAAGACTCTCGCCATTTCATAAGAAGCTGACTTGACAGCAGAGTTTGTCTGTTGCTGAGTCCCAATCATAGAGATGTCTATATATATGAGTTATGTCAATGTCTAAGTAGAGCTGTTGAATATGGAATGTCGGTGTAAGTCCTCATCTCTGTCCAACTTATGTCAAAGCAAGGATGCTACATAGGAAGAAAGAATTGGTTAATCGGTTGTGGATGATGGCATTTCTCCTAGAAAATGCAATATCTCCTTCATTGATTTCAAAACTCCATTGCCTCACTTGCACCTATCTTCTCAAGCTTTCATATTGATAAAAACAATGTAGAAAATTTTGGTTGAGTTAGTTTCAAACCATAAAATCTACCCCAACTTCATCTAATGGGCTTGTAATATAGCCTTCTTTCCCGCATTTTCTTGATTATAAAATAATGTCAAAGTAAAACGAGAGTTAGAAATATTTTTCAACAATAGTCACTTGCATCAGATGATTATTATCTCGCTTGGTTTTCATCCTTATGGCTTAATATGGACGGACCATTTTCTGCAAGATTAGGAAAGCCTACTGTGTCTTTGAAAGATTGATTTGATTAATGGACATAAGTTAAAAATGCAGTGATCATCCTGTAAACAAATATATATACTCTATATATATCAAAGCAGCAAACTGAAGGCACTGAATTTGCCCATTTCAGACTCATATATGATATATCTATTCAAATGTTTACATAAACCAATATTTCATCCACAGTGGCTAAGAGTAGTATATATCAAAGACTGAAGGCACTGAAATTGCCCAATTCACTCATATATCTACTCAAATTTCTACACAAACCAATATTTCATTCACAGTGGCTAAGAGTATATATCAAAGTAGCAGACTGAAGGCACTGAACTTGCCCATTTGAGACTTATATATCTATTCAAATTTTTAAACAAACCAATGTGTGATCCACAGTGGCTAAGAGTATCTATCAAAGTAGCAGACTGAAGGCACTGAACATGCCCATTGCAAAATTCAGACTCATATCTATTCAAACTTTTACACAAACCAATGTTCATCCACATAGGCTAAGAATATATATCGAAGTAGCAGATTGAAGGCACTGAACTTGCCCTTTTCAGATTCATATATCTATTCAAACTTTTACATAAACCAATCTTTCATCCATAGTGGCTCGTGAATTTCAAAATTTTTATGTATGCCATAATAAGCACTTCACGAATCAACTAGGAATTGAAGGCACTTGCACAAAGAATATAATAACATAAAACCAACGTATTCTTGCACAATAATATTATTGATGATAACACTATGCATAAATTGCTACTGCTTTGTTGTAAGCCACAGCAGGATCTTGATCTTCCTTGACACAGATGTTACTGTCAGATGGACTGAGATGAATTTTTGCAGCCCTATTCTTCAATCCAACTTTATTCCTTTTCAATTTTGGGGCCATGAGAATCTGATAGCAGCCAACAAGTTTCTTCTTCTCCTTCTCAACCATCTCACCACCATCTTTCTGCTTTTCTTGATCTTTGCCCTGTTCCTTGCATGCACTATTGTTGAAGTCTTGACATCGGGATTGCTGTTCTTGGGCATCAACAACATTATTAGGTTTAATGGACAGTAATTTTCTCACAAATGAAGGCCTGGGTTTGATAGGATTCCCCATCAAATCTCTGAAACCCACAACCCCCCAGTTGCAGGGATGAATCTGTTCATTCTGTGAAGATCTACTCCATCAAGAATCATGGTGCCAAGGTTGAGAATGCCCTGTGGGTGACCAGAAGGACGACGGACCTGCAGTGCCAAGAAACTCATCCCACTGAAATCTGTGCTCCCGTAGCCCTTGAGGAGAGTGGAAAGCAAGACCCTCACAGTGCCTAGCAGGGTATCCATGAGGCAACCCACGCAGTATATCTCCATCATCACAGCAGAGGTTTCACAGCGGAGCAAACTCTCTTCCACTCTGAATATGGCCTTGTCGTTCCAAGTAGAGTTTGCGCCCACTGTTCTGTCAATTGCGTCGTCAGTTTTTTCTCGAAATTGATCCATACAACACAGTAGGTCTACATCATGCCAACAAGATGCATCTCCTTCAGATCTTGAGCTGAGATGATGTTAAGCTCTAGCTGTGTGTAAGCTTCCCCATGATGTAGAGTGAATTTACTGCACAAGGAAACGCAATATTCAGAGACCACCCTGATTGAAATTACAGGAGAAGGAACACCATGAATGTAATCTTTTGAAATCTGAACATTGTATAGAACTGACTTATAAGACAAAACACATCATAGACTCTCTAGCTCATGATGATGAAAGCAGATGGAAATCAGTGCAGAAGGCCACCCAAAATGGTCATGATCGAAGCCAAGAAGCAGAAAAACCCATTCATAGATACAACAATAATGGAACAAGCAAAAACAAATTTGTACCAAATCCATTTGTTGTTTCATTTTAGAATTTTATTGTTGTGATTTCCATTTCAAAACTCCATTACTTCACCTGCACCTATAGTCTCAAGCTCTCATATTCATAAAAACAATGTACAAAATTTTGCTTGAGTTAGTTTTAGATTATAAAATCTACCCATTTCAAAACTCCATTGCTTCACCTGCACCTATCTTCTTAGAATCTCATATTGATAAAAGCAATGTAGAAAATTTTGGTTGTTAGAGTTAGACTATAAAATCTACCCATTTCAAAACTCCATTGCTTCACCTGCACCTATCTTCTCAGGCTTTCATATTGATAAAAACAATGTAGAAAATTTCAGTTGAGTTAGTTTCAAACCATAAAATCTACCCCAACTTCATCTAATGGGCTTGTAATATAGCCTTCTTTCCCACATTTTCTTGATTATAAAATAATGTCAAAGTAAAACAAGAGTTAGAAATATTTTTCAACAATAGTCACTTGCATCAGCTGATTATTATCTCACTTGGTTTTCATCCTTATGGCTTAATATGGACGGACCATTTTCTGTAAGATTAGAAAAGCCTTGTGAATCCTTTAGTTTCAAAGTAATTCTTTCAGATCACTTGCCTATCTATCTCGAGTCTAGACCTCTCAAACGAAGAGGCCTAAAAACATACCATTTTCATTTGAACAGCTGCAGTTTGGAAACCTAGACATAGAAAATAAAATCCAGTATTAGTGAAATGAAGACACTCACATTACATGAACAAAAATGTGAAGTTTCAAAGTAATTCTTTCAGATCACTTGCCTATCTATCTGGAATCTAGACCTCTCAAACGAAGAGGCCTAAAAACATACCATTTTCATTTGAACAGCTGCAGTTTGGCAACCCAGACATAGAAAATAAAATCCAGTATTAGTGAAATGAAGACACTCACATTACATGAACAAAAATGTGAATCCTTTCTAAGAAGCTTCAAAATGTAAAGAAAAAAGCGGAACAACTAGGTTTTTGTAAACATATTCAAAAGAAACATGAACTGGAGATAGAGATGGTTAGTGTTGTAAAAGAAAGGGAATTGATATTGTGGCTTGAAAACGACAGATGCTTCCTTTATACTTCAATTGTCAAGCATTAACCAACATTCATAAGGTAGGTGCTTCCATAGACTCTATCTGATCATGTGACCAACCAGCCCAACTTAACAGCCATGACAGCATCAGCGGATCAGTGGCGGATCAGTGGCCCCTTGCGGGGCCACACCAGCCCAACTTAACAGCCATAACAGCATCACCAGCCCACCTTTGGGCAAACCACTATGTAAGAAAATTAAAACTTGGTGGAAACTGTAGCAGCAAGCCACTTTCACCTACCCATCTTGTCTCTCATGGCTAGTCTTCAAATGAATAGAGGAAAGATTACCGAGTCATGAACTTTTAAATGAGGGCATATTATCAAAAACCTTGAATGAGACTCATGAGAATCTATAAAAGAAAATAAGAAGTTAGAAATGCCTGACTTAGTGGTTGATACAGTGCTTAACCACATTAATCACCCTCGTTCAAATACTGGAAGGCATAAAGCCCTGCGTTATTAAAAAGTTCATGAGTTTGATAGGGTTCAAATTAAAAAAGATAAGAAAAAGGAGGTATTCTGTAGACAGAAGTCAATAATTCAATGGCTTAAAGATGGTGGAAGAAGCTGTGCCCGTTTCCTTAAAACCACTAAGAATAGAATGGTTTATAATAAAATTTCTGTAATAAAATACCAGACAACACAGTAGTAACTCAAATCTGCAAGGAAATCTACTTCAACCTCTACTGACGATGTCGGTTACTGAAGAAGAAATACAGGATGTTGTTTCCCCAAGAAAAGAATAAGCCTCCTGGGACTGAATGGGTTCCCAACTCTATCTTCCTCATAATACGTGGCTTTTAAATAATGTTAATCTTCTTGGAGCAAAAGAAGAATCTACGAACTCTGGCAGAATAATGGAATTTCTACCTTCCTGAATGCCCATCGCAAATAATGAGGGAGCTTTAAATTGGACTATTTTAGACCAATCTCCTTGTATAATACTTCAATACAAGATTATTGCCAAGGCCCAAATCTAGTCTCCCTCCTGAATTGTTAATCAAGTTCAGGAGGGGTAACGGTATGTTTCTCAAACTTGTCCTACGATTACAAATCTTGAAGCTTCCCACTAGCCATGTCGGATTCCCTCTTCCTGCATTTAGACATAAGGTAGGAACTTTAGCATCAATCACTGATAACTCAGCAGCAAGCTTGGCAATTGGACGAACAGATTTAATCCATGGCTGGCAGAGTTACAAATATCCAATACATTTTCTGGATTATACCATCGTATCCAAGGACTTTATGGATTTCTCTTTTTATTAGACCAACGTTGAATATTTCTCTATCCATGAGATTGCAACTAATATAACCCATGTTGAGTAAAAGGCATAATTGTTTAACATTTGTTTGAAATTGGAGCCTAAATTTAAAAACAAATTGCGTGAACAACACATTTAAACTTCAATTTGAATTGAGAACTGGAGAGAATGGGAAATAATTCACAGCAATGGCGTGCAAGATGATGCCATATGTGGTCTGAATTAAATTCAAATATAATAGATAATGTTGTTTTGGAGACCAACACAACTATTCCGTATGATCTTGTTAATGATTTGAAAATTTATGAATATGGTGAGCCTGGTCATTTTGTACGAGAATGGAGGGTTAGGAAGTGGTCGCCATCGGGGTCTCAGTCCTTGATATAGGTGTAGTTCAAGTTATGGTCGTCGTTCTCTAAGACGTTGATGTTTCAAACCTATATGGGGACGAAGTATTAGCAGGTCACCTCCACCTTGTCATGATCATCGAGTTCAACCTTGCGATCATGTCTTCTGCTTCTGGTGTGTTCACTGTGCCATGAACTATCACAGAGTCATATTGTTCACTCTGTAGGAGTCCATACAATTATTTTCCAAGAGTGTGAATTTCTTGACTTTATTCTCTTGAAAGAATTTCTTAAGGATTATAGACAAAAAGCAGAACACATAGAAGAAGAAGAGTGAAAAATGAAGATATTCTCTCCCGAACTTGATGATCCTGAAACTGCTAAAATCATGTATGGTTCAAAGTTGAATGGCTCAGAAACTGCTACAAATTTTAGGGAATCTTTACAAGAAAAATCACTTTTAGAATTGAGCACTACAACAAAAAGCACGGATAGTATTTACTCATCGGTGCTATTAGGAAGGGAACTGAGTCAATGCATAAATCTCCCTGTCATCAGAGTGAATCAGTTGATGTTGAAACATAAGTGATGGTTAACATTCTTAAAGGAAATGATGGTCCAAGAGGTGTGTCTTCCAATACAATAAAAGATCATCCAAATACACCAAGTCTTATTTCATGTAATAAAGTTACAGTGGATGATGTTTTGTATTGTTGCTGCAAAAGGTTACTGTATCATCTTATGGTTCAAAGTTGAATGGCTCAGAAACTGCTACAAATTTTAGGGAATCTTTACAAGAAAAATCACTTTTAGAATTGAGCACTACAACAAAAATCACGGATAGTATTTACTCATCGGTGCTATTAGGAAGGGAACTGAGTCAATGCATAAATCTTCCTGTCATCAGAGTGAATCAGTTGATGTTGAAACATAAGTGATCGTTAACATTCTTAAAGGAAATGATGGTCCAGGAGGTGTGTCTTCCAATACAATAAAAGATCATCCAAATACACCAAGTCTTATTTCATGTAATAAAGTTACAGTGGATGATGTTTTGTATTGTTGTTGCAAAAGGTTACTGTATCATCTTATGGTCCTGAATTATGGTCATGTGGTACTTCAATCATGCATTAATATCACTGAAGAGAGAACTCTTAACTGCCAAGTTTTTCAATGGATACACCCTGGAGATTGACCATCTGTTTGTTTAAAGTTGGACCATATCTTGGAGAAAATATTTCCTATAGAATATGCTGAAAGGAAAAAGCCAGTTCTTGTCCAAGAAGAAAAACACCAACACCAACAAATAGAGGGGGATACGATAGATGCCCTTGTGGGATAGGATGTTTTCGCCTTTGATATCAATAACCAGAAGGCCTCTTGCTACATCAATTAGTATAATTCTTAGGGACATGCTAGCGATTTTGTACGTTTCCTAAATCAATCCCTCGATGTAAATGAAATACTCGATTCTCCTAAACACCACCTTGACTTAATGAATATGGCTGTGGCTGGTCAGAACTTCGGATCCTGAAACTGGCATTGATAATGACAAATTTCTCTAATTAATTCTGAAGTATACAGGCTATTGATCTTGTCGTACCTAATAATCCTGAGGAGAGCTCAGAGATCATAGAACAGCCGTTTAAAGCCCTGAAACAATTTGTAAACTCAACCATCGAAAAAGAGTAACGATATGTTCCTCCTAATTAGACAGGATCTGAACTGCTGATAACAGAAGGAAAGAAATAGTAATTCCTTTTCACATTATCATAAGACGATGAAAATGTCATAAAAACAGAGTACATACACCTTATCATTATCTGCACAAGGCTACGCATGCAGGGAAGAAAGACATGAAGAGTCTCTGCGAAGAGTCTCATCGCCAGCAGAAGAGTCTCATCGCCAGCAGGCAGTCTCTGCGATGAGTTTCATGGCCAGCAGAAGAGTCTCATCGCCAGCAGGGCAGGCCTGGCCTTTCATGGCCCATTACCATGGGAAAAAAACTATTTTTCTATGAAAAAACAGATTAAACGAACGGCAGAAAACACCCCAATCATCTAACACACAAGTTCAGGAGGGGTAACGGTATGTTTCTCAAACTTGTCCTACGATTACAAATCTTGAAGCTTCCCACTAGCCATGTCGGATTCCCTCTTCCTGCATTTAGACATAAGGTAGGAAATTTAGCATCAATCACTGATAACTCAGCAGCAAGCTTGGCAATTGGACGAACAGATTTAATCCATGGCTGGCAGAGTTACAAATATCCAATACATTTTCTGGATTATACCATCGTATCCAAGGACTTTATGGATTTCTCTTTTTATCAGACCAACGTTGAATATTTATCAGGCCTGGCCTTTCATGGCCCATTACCATGGGAAAAAAATTATTTTTCTATGAAAAAACAGGTTAACGGTAGAAAACACTCCAATCATTTAACACACAAAATCAATGGCTCAGGATCGCACACGTCACATTTTAGGGATGTCTTTCTCAGAGGGAACGCCTTACGGCGTAATTAATTTGAAAGGTGTCGATTAAGCTACAAATAGTATACAAAGAATTGATAAACATCCAATTCTTTTACTTACATCCAAAACAATTTCGGCCAATTTTTTTTCTTCTCCTTTTTACCTCGTTTTTTTTCTGGTCATCTTTAAAAAAAAATAGCTTCTTGTTATCTTGAATTTAAAATTTGATTAGGGCAACCAGACAACACCCCCGTCTGGACCTATCCAAAATTATATATACAGACCCCACGGTAGCAAAAAGAAACTAACAATTTCAGTTTTCTCGTCATTAACAAATTCTTTCAAATCTAGATGATTAGTGTAGTGGGGTGGACACACAACGCGCTTAGGCATGGTCGATCCAGTCCAATCATTTGTTGTCATATACAATCAACTTCCCTTCCAAATCCACTGTCTCCTTTCCTGTAAATGAAACAGAAAAAATCAAATCCCAAAATGGACTGCCAGACTATATGAAATTAAAGTTTAAATGTTGGGCATGCGTTTACAAATTCAAATTGAAACTTGTGTATGGAAACATTTGCAGCCACTGGAGACATCAAATCACATTCAGAAAAATCCCAAATGCACACACACATCCCCAGGCCAAGAATGTTTTGGCGTGAAAAGAAAGTGCCACAGCAGCTTGAATTTCTCACATACAAAGAAAAAAAAAAGCCAATTACGTCAGTTTGGCACGCGAGCGAAAAAAAAGGGTCGAAATTGACGCACCGAGTAGGTTGAAAGAGTGCGCAAAATTACCCATGAACATGAAGCCACAAGAAACGGAATTTAAAAAAATAAATGAAGCGGATTGGTTTTTTTTAAAGGTACCAAAGCTTTTAACAGAGTTTTTCTTAAAAGGTATGAGATTTTTTTTAAAGGAAAGCCGAGCAAAGTTCAAGAAGCCACAAGAAGCGGAATTTGAAAAAAAAAAAAAAAAAATTTGAAGCGGATTATTTTTTTTAAGGGTACCAAAATTTTTAAATGAGTTTTTCTTAAAAGGTATGAGAATTTTTTTTAAGAACAGAGAACAGAAACAAGAAGTTCCGCAGGGATTTAGTAATGTAAAATGTCTAAAATGAGTGAGCCGAAGTACCAATATGCTTGGACATGAGATTTTGCCCAATATCAATAAATGATAATTAACACATAGTACGGTGTGCACACAGTACTACAAATGTTGGCTTCTGAAAACTCCACCGCCAAACAACTTCTATGTTTTACTAAACAAGGTGATCGATTACAAAGCTCTCTGTCTCAGATCTACAATGGATACTTTCTGGCAAGTAAATTTGGTTACTGTGAGTTTGAAAGCAAGGATACAGAGTCGGCCGAGAAACTTCAAGTATAAAAATAATAGATATATTTTATGATTCATAAAATAAGCATAGAAAAATATTATATTGGAATTTTTTAACAAGTCAGAGCTAACTGTGATCGCTTCTTACACATCTCAATGTATTCGTCTGCATCTATGGGTAAACTGTATTGATGAGAGAATCCGAGCCAACGATGGTTCTCTTATTTGCGAACAAGTTTGTGCCTATTTTGATATCACATGAAAAACACTGACATCCATATCGGCGATTTGTATGCGCTGTACACAGGACAGCGATAAAATGTATCGGTATTCTCAGTTTAGAGTCCTAACTGAAAACAGAACAGTAACAAATAGCATGCACGATACAGCAATTTATATGCATATTTACAGTTTTGGGTCACAATATTCTGCTAGTTGAAATTCAGTGCCTAAAGAAGAGAATGAGATTCGATAACACCCATAGCAAAATTTACCGCAATGAGATTCGATAACATTTATGAGATCCCATAAACTAGGTGAAAGGAGAATGAGTTTAGTCCATTCATGCACAGAACAAGAAGACACCAATAACCCTCATAGGGATTAAGGCATTAACGTTTTTAGGGTTACAACTTTCAACAATCAAGTCCATGTGGGCATTACCTTTTTTTTTCTTTTTTTTTTTAAAGAAAATGCGTTTTGGAATCCACGTGCGTTGGGCACTGGTCTCTGGATACATTTCCCAGACAGCTCTAGGCCAATTCCAAATTTGGGAGTCGTTTCCAGGCGGATCCCTTCCAGGGATCTGCAGTTCCGTCTTCTTTGCCAAAAGGCTTCAGCATCACTCACATACATATATATTCATGTCATGTTGGAAACTGCCATTGTCTGATGGATAATATGAATGACAAAGCATAAAAACCTTAAACACAAGGAATATTAGTTTTTCGAAACTTCACATGTCACCATTGCAGTGGAATCTAATTTGTGACAACCAACATATCGACACTGATTTCTTGGGGAACAAATGGTATTTAATTTCCATTCTCCACAAATTTTCATCTCCAGTACAAGTTCAGATCTTCAATTCAATTTCTCGTCCATATGATGGCTTATTATGCCCATTTTAACCATCCTTGGCTTCTAGCATTTTTTAAAGCCAGGGTATGTTTTGGGTATCTGTGTTGTGCCTTGCTTTCCAAATAACTGCAGAGAAAAAGGCTTGCTCAAAACGATTGAGAATTTTCTCTGACATTAAAGTACCTTCCACATAATACCATGCGCATTTTATAAGCTAAAATAGTAGTGAACGCAAAAAAATGAATCACATCTATTTACTTCTAATCAATTGGGCATGTGAAACTAAAATACCGATCATTCATATGCAAAACAGATGAAAGATTAAATTAACTACTTCGTATCCTCTCAGAACACCAATATTTTCTATTCAGGTAGAAACATCCACACTCAACTCCAGGGATCATTCATATCTGGACTCAATAAAAATCGACAATGGGATTTGTGGCCAATGCTGAGTTTGGTTACTAGATTTCTTCATTGTCATACCACGGGAAAACTGTTGTCAGAATGTTCATTTCAAGTCCTCTATAAGGGATGTAGTTACTAGTACTCAGAAGTAGCAACCAAATTGAGCCAGAACTCATAGCTGATATCTCCTACTCTTGGTACATGAATATTTTTCAGCGTAACTATAGAAAAGGTATGATTGTGGCATTGCCTCAAACAACAAACAAAATAAAAAATATTGCTTACTTTTTGCAATCTTTCCCTACCTGAATACTGTCAACACTGTCAACAACACACTGATCACCAACATCTAAGGGATGCATAGTGAATACGAATATGATTGTTTCCAAGATCATTTTGTCTGGTGTTCCTGAACCTGGAGTCTTCTCATACAAGCTGAGATGATCCTAGTACAATAAGGTGGATAGTGGAAATCCCCAGAACAAGAAGAAATACCATTATGGAAATCTCCAGAACAGAAATAATGACAATTATTATAATCACAATGAAAATTGTCTTTGAAGTACGGTGCAGACGATCAACCACGATGGGCCAATGACTTCCATTCTAGATAAATATGCCAAAAATATGTTTGTTTAGAGGTTGAAGAATTGCTTGCAAGTCTCTAACCAAAACTGTGTTTGTTGCCAATAGACTTCTAGACATTGACATTGTAGCGATCCCAGAATTCTAAATAGAAAAAAACAGTACGGTAGTTTATATATCTAGTCTAGTTATTGGCCCAGTAAGCTCTGCAGAACATTATCGTCAAAACATTGGGCACTTAGGATCACCAGATTCATGGAAGCACAATGAAAAAAACTTTAAGAACACAATTAAAAATGCATAGCACCCAATCCAATTCTTAACAGAAGAATTTTTTTATATTGCCAGTGTTCCCACGCTGAAAAAGCCACCGCGCTCTTCTTTTCGAATCTCAAAAGGTCTTCTTCCTCTATATGCCTATAAGATATGCAATCTCAATAGAATAAGAAAGTATACTCAAACTCGAAAGGGAAAAACAACACATGCATCAATGATGGGTATGCAAAAAAGGATACCAATGTATCCTTACCTGGGCCCTGCCTTACAAGCATTTTTAGGAAAGCACTTTGCTACAACTTTTGTTTACAATTCATTAGCAATGTCAATGTCTGTATCATGACGGTTTATTTTGTGCAGTTGTTCAACATTATTGGCATTGAAGCTTACTTGCTACTGTTAGGGAAAACCAAACAATGAAGAATTAAAACATAGTATAAAGGTTTCTCTTACAAAAACTATATTGATGAATGATTTAAGTGCTTACATATGACACCTGCAACAAATCATGAATGGATGGCAAAGACTACCATGACAAACTTGGAGGTTTTTCTAAGCCTGAAGACTTCTTTTGATTGGCAATATCTCTTCTCCAATAGCGAAGGTGATCATGCTTTCTGAACCTATTTTCTCAAAAGCCTGGAGACTTTTCTTGACCGGCAATGTCTCTTCTTAAATCACAAAGCTGATCATGAATTCTTAACTTATCCTCTCTGTCCACCTCCACAAGAAAGTGTTTTCTCAATTCTGAGATCCCAAAAGTCCTTTCCCCCTTGTTCCATTCCATATCTTTATGGTCTTATCTCTGTCTTCTCATAACAAAATTTAAATCTATCCAGATGATCTTCCCTCTAAGATTTGTCATTTTCTCAACAAAAGAGTAGCTCTGAAATACTTTCAAAGATTAAGACACTCTATCAAATGTCATTAAGAGCTCACCTACCAGATATTCAAATGCTTGGTGTAAATGATGCTCAAATAAAGCATGAAAGCAAAAGAGCTCTACAGAGTATTCTCCATTTAGCCATGCCAGCTTAGAAATTAATGGCTCCAATCCCTTAGCTTGTGAAAACATACTTGTCACGAGACGTAACCAAAATTGAGCTCTTTGGCGAAGTGCCTTCATTGACAAAAATGCAACTAGCTGATTGACATGATCTACATCATCTAAATATGAGGGCATGAACAGATTTAAGATGTTTTTAAGCATCTCTATAGCTTAATCAAAATGATCAATTTGTCAATCCAACTGCATCAAACTCTTAAGGAGTGAACAAGACCTAGGATCCACAGTAATTTGGAGAAAAGAAAGAAAGTAGGTCGAAAAATCATCTAAAAAACTAGATTAAAATTAAGCCATTTACCCCTAAAACTTATACGCACTGACAAATTTGCACTCTGGTACTTTGAGTACTTAAAAGATCCAAATCTAAAGTACTTCTATAATAATGGATAATACAATCAGTATAGATCTATCTCCCCTAATATATCAATACAATTCGTATAGATCCATCTCCTATCTCCACAAAAATTTGCAGTGCTTGAAGATCTAATAAACTCTTTCAATACAGATTTATGTTCACAAAACGCTACAATGCATAATAGATCTGTGTATAAATACAACTTAAAATTTATAAAGAAAGATATACATGGCTAAACCGTTACACGCCTTGACTTGAATGTCAAAGAGGCCAGTTTTCCAATTTTCAAGCTTATGGAGTATCTCTTTTTTTTTTTTTATGAATTTGCAATGCTTAAGCATACTGTCCGTATATCAACGTAGTCCATCAGAGCATGCTGTCTGTACATCAACATAGTCCATCAATATCTGTCCGCCATATCAAAAAGATTGCAACCATAAAACACTGGAATGACGGTGTGAGGACAAGTTCATCCAGGGAAGATGATAAAGAAGCTGTCATAATAGCCCCTTCAATCTGAGGAGTTAAGTTCTCGCCCTCATACCATCCCTGATAGTCAATAAATGCTCACAATCCATGGAAAATAAGGCGTCTGTAAAGATGGCTTGGGACTGTGTTCTTGACATCTAGGCCACGATTAAAAAAAAATATGCCTGGGCTTGTAGAGATATGCAGCTGTGGAGGTGAAGGGAGAGGCACATGATGCGCCATGGGTAAATACAATGGGAATTAGGAGAGTTTTGGGCAAACGAGGATACTGCCGGCCATGCCCCAGCATTTGGATCCAAATGGGGAAGAGGGTTGGAATGCTAGTAAAAATAACCAGGAAAGGAAGGATTTCAGAAGGAGACCAACAAATCTAGGTTATAGACCATTAGGAAGGAAGGAGTTCAGAAAGAGACGAGATATTCTAGGTTAGAAACATTATATATATAATTCCCAATATAGATACGTATATAAGTGTTGTATGCGTGGTTCAAAAACTCGGATATATAATTCCCAATATAGATACGTATATAAGTGTATGTGTGGTTCAAAAACAGGGATAAAGTGTGATCATATCAGACGGTTAAGCTGGCGGTTTCACCTCTCTATTCCAATCTAAATTCCGTCAGAATTTCAATCTGATGTAAAAAACTCGGACTTCAGCGTTCAAATACATAAAGTCTATGGTAATCTAAATAGTCCATGAATTGAACCTTTCTCAAGGTTTTCAACGAATCCAAATATGTTTTCGAAGTAAATGTAATTGTTATGTCACTCCAAGTGACATACATACAATATTATCTTTAACTTTTTTTTATGACGCGCAGTCGAAAACATTTGAGTTGTTGACGACTTCATGGCATTTTGTGTTTTGATATTTTTTTTCCCTCTTTAAATAGTCTTCAAAAAGTATTGTTCCTCAACTTTGTTCTCAACTACTCGATGCCCTACCTCATTAAAAAGTATTGTTCCTCAACTTTGTTCTCAACTACTCGATGCCCTACTTAAAGAGTATAAGATGTCACATGCTTACTCAATTCTCTATTCTTACTCAAAGAGTATAAGATGTCACATGCTTACTCAATTCTCTATTCTATCTTCCCAAGTGAAGAAAAAAATGATGTGTCTATCTCTCTCTCAATTAGGGAGGATATATCAACCAAACCAAGCTTGTCTCTTAAATACACACTTTTCTTATTAGGAAGATATTTTGTCAATATGCCAGCTACCTACTCAATTGAAGTTATATCACAAGGTATCTTTTATTATCACCAAGTTCTATGGAGTAAGAGGGCTTCCCTTTTGATAATGTCTTCAATTGCTTATGTTGACCAACCATATGCCTTGATGCTCCACTGCGATCACCCAAATATTCTCATCTTGGAATGTGTGAGAGAGTGTTGAGAATAATCCTTCCTCCATAGTAGATGTCTTGGTCACTTTCTTCTCAGAGAAAATAAGATCCCATACTTCTTTGATGCCCTTCTTGAGTTGACTTGCCACCTTTGAACACTTATTTAGGAACTTCTTTAGTATAGTAGAGATCTTCATTATGCCCTTATCCAACCTTAGCTCTGATACCATTTTGAGAAATCTATAGGGCAATAGTTAGGATGATTTCTCTTTTCTTGACAACTACTTGTGATGTCTTTTTACTTTTTTCTTACTTATTAGCTTCTTTGCTTATTATTATCTTTGTGTATCATCAAACAACTACCAAAACAATAGTATACAAGAACACAAAATGTAGGTTGCCACCCAGGGATAAAACCTCTCCACTTGAGAGGAAAACCCGCAAATCTATTCTCTTCTTATAGATTCTTCAATTGACAAATTCCAAGACCTCTAGACCAAGACCAAGTTCAACCCTTCCGGATGATGTGCTTACTTTGTCCAAGTCAAACCCAGTCAAATCTCTTCCAGTAGCACAACTTCGACCCCCAGCATCAAAATTTCGGCCTCTACTGCAAATTTGAAATTTAAGGCCCTCCCAGCAGCAGGTGTTGCCACACGTGTGAGCTTATTTTGGCCTCCCAAATATTCTTCAGACCTTCGCTTAGCTTTCTCTTTCTTGTGCTTGAAGATGACCTAATGTGACCTTCATTGACCTTCTTTCTCTTATTTCTTCAAGATCAAACCTCCAGAAGAAAAAACCTAGTCCAATAACATAAACCCCAGCCTTCCTTCGCACATGTGAGAGAGAAATAGCACAGAAACAAGTCTTCTTCATCCTCTTCCTTTTTTGCTACCTTCTTTCTCTTCTTCTTCACTTGGATGAATGAGTGAAAAATGAATCCCAAGGAGGTCGAATTCACCCCTTTATATAGGCTTCTAAAGGTGGACGTGGCTCCTCAAAATAGGTAGACTTCCCAGCTGCTAGACCGACTTGGTCTTGAAGGGTATTTTGACACTTTTAATGACAAAATTAATTTTCTTTACAAGTTACAATGTGCTCGATGTGGTCTTCAACTTATGACCATGAGTCTTTTGACCTTTTGACCTAGGAAAAATCCTAGAAGCACTCAATGGGTGCTTGACCTATAAAATAAAAGACCTTGAGACTGAAACCCATGCTCTAGAAAAAATAATAATGTATCTTCTTTCATTTTACAATATACAAGAATCAAAAGTACATTTCATATTTATGAAGACCAAACCTAGTTACACATTTTTCAACAAAAAACAATAATTCCACGAATTGAGATTGTGGGATAATTAATATTATTTATTAATATTTACTCATGTTGATTAGTGAATTGCCTCTTGAGGTTCTTCCTTCTGCTAAATAGATTTTTTTTAATATTAAATTTTGTGAAATTTTTAATTAAATTATAGATTTTGGAAATATTTTAAAAGCTTATTTAATTAATTATAAAATTTGGAAGTACTTCAAAATATTATTTAAACTAATTGTGAAACTTAAAACCATTGTTTAAACTAACTACTATCTTTAAAATTCTAAAATTTTTATGAAATCTGTAAAATTTACATGCGATAATCTTCAATCTACACAAGGGTAACCCCAATTATGCCGCCATTGTAGACATTTGAACCTGTCCTTGGCTTGGTGATTTGTTGCGTAGAAATTTTCTTTTAGCAAAAGCGTTTTTCTACCAATTACACCACAACTAAGTGTTGAGATTCCAACTTGGCCTTACATGCTTTGTAGACGAATAACTCATACAAAAAGGACGAGCCACCAAACAGACGTCCTATGCATTTTAAATTTTATTTCAATGAGCCATGGAAAACACCAAAGGGTGCATATAGCATATTTTTCCATACAATATTGATGTTGCAATACTTCATATTATTTGGATCACATAATGATTGTTTCAATAATTACCTAGTTGGCGAGATCCATGTAATTTCGTATATGTATAGTAATTTGGTATGTATGTTTTTAACATAACTTTAAACACTTGGGAGGTCTAAATGGTTATGTTTTTTATATAGATGTTAAATTTTTTTTATCAACGTATAAACTTTATTAATTATCCAATCATTTCATAAAATCTTAAATACTAAGATTGTTATTTTCCAAGGCTAGGACCCAGTCACTTCTCAGAAACTTATGAAACTTCCCGAACTTATAAAAGACATGAATACAATGATTTTGATAACAAAACCTAATAAAGGACTTGACTGGACCCCTACTAGCCATGACAAGCATTTCTTCAAACATATCACAAATATGCATTCTACAGGTCTCAACAACATATTTGAGCATAGGGGTCTTATACTTATCTGAAAATCGTTAAGAAGCATTGATACCTCATCACAATAGTTGCATTATCCAATATTAGGTCATATATTCATTATTCATTCATCTATTAATCAAAACATGATGAGAGCCATACATCATTACTATTATAAAACATACTCATAACCAGAATATAAACAACATAAATAGTAGGAATATAACAACCATATAAACCACATAATGACAAGTACATTTACCCATCAAATGCAAGAGGAGAGAAGCTCTTATTGACATGTGTAAAATGCAACTAGGTATGGGACTTCTGCGTACCACCCGACCATACTCTAGGCTAAACCATATATTTCTTTCAGTCAGTCACCCCCATGCCATATTCCAAGCATGAATGTGGGATCTCATGGAACAATCCAAATAAAACCAAACCAGGGCTTCCAGAGGTCAAACCACCTCAAGCCTCAACCGGTGATTCCACCTCACTGTCATACATCACTAGCCATAACCAGATTGGTCTCTACCCAAGTTGTTAAGGGCTCCAAGGCGTTTTTTCCAACCAAGGCTACTAGGACTAGTAACTCAACCCAAAATTGTCGTTGGGATTCCAGAGTGTTTGTATAACTAGAGTTCCATAACTAGTAACTCAACCCACTAAGGGATTCCAGAGCATTTTTCCAACCAAGGCTTCCAGGACCAGTAACTCAACCCAAGCTGTTATAGGGCTTCCAGAGCATTTGTCCAAACAAGGATTCCAGGAACTAGTAACTCAACCCACAACCAAAGGTACATGAGAACCAACCAGAAAACAAAAGTAAAACCCACAACACCATAGCTATCTAGGAAATGAGAGAGAGAGAAAAATGAGAGCTTCAAAACTTAACTGATCTTCATAATATTTTTTATTAATGAGACCTCAATTTTCTTCAATTTTCCTTTATTTTCCTTCATTTCCTCCTCACATGAAACTTGTGACCTTTCACCTTCCTTTTCTCCTAATTTCTATTATTTTCATAAATAAATGTCAATAAATGTCATTTGTCTTTCCAAAGCCTTTCCCATTTCCTTTTCCAATTTCCTTAGCCATTAAATAATCACAAGTGATCCCCATAATTATGTGTTTTCCCAACATTTAGCTTGGAATACATTTCCCATGACCATGATCTTATTTTACCTTTATTAACTTCATTACATGGATTTTTTACCAGGGTTGTTACAAAACCCTCCCCCTTAGGGGAACACCTTCGTCACTGTTCAACGACACTTACAACCAACAAGACTGCTGAACCATGTAGTCCAAGGGGTGAACCATGCTCTGATACCACTCTATGGTTTCAAATATCACCCAAAGAGAATGGAAACCAAACATCATCCAAAGAGAATGGAAACCAAACATCACCTAAAGAGAATGGAAACTAGACATCACCCAAGGAGAATGAAACCATGCTCTTTTACCACTTTGTAACACCCTCCTCCCACATTTACCCAAGTTAACAGGCCAACCGTGGTAAACATGTGATGAGAGGCCATTATGATGTGATTCAACCTTCTAGGTCACCTTAAGGAAGCAAAACCAACAAAACACAACCAGTATTACTATTCACACATCTTATAGAACCTCCAGGATCCAACCAACCTTTCAAGGTGACCAACCCCTGAGGGAACTCAACATTTTACTGACCTAGAGCCCAATTCTCTCCCTTTCCAAGCCTTACAAGCGACTGAGAGCCCCAGTCACTCCCATGAGCTTGCCTGAGTGTGACTGTGGCCTTTTTCTTTCAGTGTTATGCCAACGACTGCAAGATTTGAGTCTATTTTTCAGGGCTAGGACCTAGTCGCTACCCATAAACTTATGAAACTTCCATAAATCATAAAATACATGGAGACAATGCTTTTGATTAAAAAAACTTGATCAAGGACTTAACTAGAACCCTACTAACCATGACATACATTTCGTCAAACATATCACAAATATGCATTCTACAGGTCTCAACAATAGATGTGAGCATAGGGTCTCATACTTATTTGAGAATTATTAAGAAGCATTGATACCTCATCACAATAGCTACCTTATCCACTATTAGGTCATATATTCATTGTTCATTCTTCTATTAATCAAAACATGATGAAATCCATGCATCATTATTATAAAACATACTCATAACCAGCATATAAACAAAATAAATAGCATGGATATAACAACTATATAAACCACATAATGACAAGTACATTCACCCATCAAATACAAGAGGAGAGAAGCTCTTATTAACATGTGTAAAATGCAACCAGGTCTGGGACTTCGACGTACCACCCAACCATAGACTAGGTTGAACCAAATATTTCTTTCATCTAGTCATCCTCGTGTAATATTTCAAGCATGAATGCAGGATCTCATGGAACAATCCAAATAAAACCAAACCAGGGCTTCCAAAGTCCAAACAATCTCAACCATCAACCAGTGATTCCAACTCACGGCCAGACATCACTAACCATCACCAGATTGGTCTCTACCCAAGTTGTCCAAGGCTCTAGAGCGTTTGTTTAGGTCAGGGCTTCCATGACTAGTAACTCAACCCACAATTGTTATTGGGCTTCCAGAGCATTTGTCCAACTAGGGCTTCCAGGACTAGTAACTCAACCCACCAAGGGCTTCCAGAGCGTTTGTCCAACCAAGGCTTCTAGGACTAGTAAATTAACCCAAGCTATTACATGGCTTCTAGAACGTTTTTCCAAACAAGGCTTCCGAGAACTAGTAACACAACCCACATCCAAATGTACATGAGAACCAACCAAAAAACAAAATTAAAACCCACAACACCATGGCTATCTAGGAAATAACAAGGCTAGGCAAAACCACTGCCAATACAGGCAATCGTTCGTGCTAATGACAGATCATAACCAAGAAACCACATGAATATGACATGCATGCCAAAAATAGCAAGGAAACCATACATGCAACGCGGTACTTGCAAGCAAATTTTTTTGTAGCTACTGATCCTTATTTCCTCTTGCACTTTCCTGCTCTTCCTTTGCTTTCTTGCTCCAAATCCCAAGTATGCGACACTCCTCCAAGAGTGATCCAAGAAAAACTCTTAGTGTCCAAGAGCATGTGAGAGAGAGAGAAATGAGAGCTTCAAAACTGAACTAATCAAAAACCATGACCTGATCCTCATAAGCTTTTTTATTAATGAGGCCTCTATTTTCTTCAATTTTCCATTATTTTCCTTCATTTCGTCCTCACATGCAAGTTGTGACCTATCACCGTCCTTTTATCCTAATTTCCATTATTTTCATAAATAAATGTCACTTTGCCTTTCCAAAGCCTTAGTTGTTTCCTTTGCCAATTTCCTTAGCCATTAATTAATCACAAGTTATCCCCATCGCTATGTTTTTGTCCAACATTCATCTTTGAATATGTGCCCCATGCCCACGGTCTTATTTTACCTTTATTAACTTTATTACATGGATTTTCGACCAGTGTTGTTACATAACATGCTACCCGTAGCTTTTTTGAATTGCTTGGCCTATGGCCTTTTCTAGCATATATCTACAATAAGCAATATCAATCTCAATATTTCACTATGAGATGGGCCCATTTTCTTTCCCTTGTTTCAATAATATCCTTTCTTCACTTATTTAGTTTTAAATTTTATCATAATTTCAACCCTTTTCTACATTAAATATTTCTGACTATATTTGCATAATAAATTTCATACAATATTATTAAACTTGAAAATGTGGTTGATAGTTAATTCATTCTATAAATTGATAAAAGAGTCATAATAAATTTTGACCATAAGGTTATAATATATATCACTAGCAACTATGAAATCTATGTTTTCAAAAATGGATGAAAACATATTTATTGATTAAAAATTCTTATGAAAATGAGAATATTCCATTAGAAATACCCCATAGTTTATTTTTAATATGATAGTGAATATATGGAAATATAAAACATTTTAGAGATGATCATGTCCCGCTAATTGAATGGGGGAACAAAAAAAGAGATTTTATTGAATAAATGGGAGGATATGCACAACTTTCATATATGCAGAGTTTCCACATATGTGCATATACCTGAAAGCTTCCATATATGTGAATAATTATTTAGGCTAAGATTATGTATATGCACACATATACAAAAGTTGGCTTCCATATATATACATAACTTCCATATATCCACAACTTCTATATATGCATAGTGTTTATATGTGCTCACATATATGGAAGCAGTGCATATATAGAAGCATAGGAGTGCATGCGCAACTTTCGTATATGCACCTGGATTTCCAAATATGTGCTTCCATATATGCGCTTGTATTTTTTATATGCACAATTTCCATATACAAGTTCATATATATAGTAATATCTAATGATATTGTAATATAGAGTCTATTTTTGTTTTGTCTACACATTTATGTTAAAATGGATCCTAACTCAGTGAAAAATATTGCTTAAGCATAGGTGTAAAATTAAACAGACTTGACTTGACTTAAAAATATTAAACTCAATGCAAAGACATTGATTAAGTCTAGATACTTTACACTATGAATAATCAATAAGGATTGAAGTTTGCATTGTGATTCAATTACACATAAACTTTGAAAGTCTCGTCAATAGAAATATTTGAAATATGTGTCCATCGTTGTTGACAATATTTGCATTGAATGAAAATCTATATTCAAAGAAGATATGAGCTTGAGCCCTCGGTTATATGCATTGAACATGTGTTGATATGGTTTGTAACCCAACATAATATATTGTTTTGCTTTCTCCTCGGAAAATTGAGAGCTTTGATACCCATGGAAGAAATCACTATCAACAATCAAAGGTGCAATTTTTTGAAGTAAATTTCTCCTTTCGTTTTTAACCTTTGTATTATTGATTGTTTCCCCTTCATATGGTTATGTTAAAATTTATATATGAATGACATTTATATTTATACGGTTTTTTTTTATTAAATTCCAATGCTATCGATTGAATTCTACTTATTCTTCTAGGTAACAACCTTATGTTTTAATTACATTAAATTTATGTTTGGGTTTGATATGTGGTTATGTTATATTTGTATTTTAAATGTAAACATGGAAACAAACCATATTCGAATGTCTTTATAGACATAGAGAATGCATTTATTTTATTCAATAATTGTATTAAATATATGATTATTTTTACATTGAAGTGATCATAAGAATTCCATATCCATGTGATAGGAAAAATTGATCTTCAGAGGGTCAATACTAACATTTAAAGATGAAAACTTTATTGGAAATTCATTATATCTATATATATATATATATATATATATATATATATATATATATATATATATATATATATATCACAATTCCTTTATTTATCTATCAATAGGGCAATTCCTTTAAGAACACAAGTATATGATAAGCAATGCACAATATATCATCTCATGATAAATGCAACTTATTGTGTCTCACTACATAAATACAAAGACTATAATACTTAATGTTAATAATTCAAATGAATCAAGTAAGTGAAGACTTGATGCATACTCTTTAAGAAATCGAAAAGGCTCTTTCTATCAGGTAGTGTAATAACTCATCTTAAATTTCAATGCACCAACACAAAGCATTGGTCACCTGCCAACTGTAAGATAATAATTCTATAAGTGTGAACAACAAACTAACATATTCCCACAACAAATTTATGTGGGGCAGTTAAATAAAGTGCTTATTCTGAATTTCAATTAATAGTTAAAGACTAAAAACTTGTGAGTAACAGACAAAGATTGTATTGCTAGTGTAATGAAAATCACTTACAAGGTTCATCAATAATGGATATAGAAGATAAACTCTAAGAACAAGAAGTTGAATTCATAAAAATAAAATAGTTCAAGACACCAAATTGTAATAGCAGCCATAAGTGATATATGGAAACCCTTTCCAGAGGCTTTAGTGTTGAAAAGTGTAACTAGGTTCGGTATTCATAATGACATGTGTAAATTGTGATTTTATGTATTTGATGTTAAGAAGAAAAATAAAATTATTATTGTAGTACTTGTCTCATGGGTTTCATGAGCAAGGAATTTTATTTTTAGTAATGGATCCCATTGTGATCCCTTAGGATTGGTCATAAAGTCAAATTGAGTCAATGTCATGTATGAAGGATCCTTCATGGGTATGTTACATATTCGTTTAAGTCAATGTGAGTCCAAAATTGTAAAGGAAACCCCTCCAAGATCAAAGACACAAACCATTAGTCAAGTCGACATAGAAACTTCATCAATTCGGTATGCCAAGATATGTTGACCTATTTTGGAAGCCAAGCAAAGCCTATATAAAGAGGACTCATCCTCTCTCAAAGGAAACGAAGAATACAACACAAAATTTTGATCCTGAAAGGAGTCTCATTCTACAGAGTAGGAACAACAAGGATAGGAAGGACGAAAAGCAAAAAATGTTTGGGTCTATTTTCCATACGTTTAATCTGCAACTAGGGCACACTTCTCTGTCAAGAAGAAGGGATCATAGTCACCATAGAAGGCTGAATTTCGATGGATAAGGAGTAATCTTGGAGGTCTAGGGGTTGAAGTAAAAGCATCTCATTGAGCGAAGAAGAAAGGAAGGTATTCTCCCCATTACTTTGACTACAAAAATTATCTAGGGTTTTTGCAGTGCATACAAGAGGTTGTAGGTCTGAAAAGAAGGTCGAAGGAGAATCAATCATCATTGGAGGGTTTATAAGTTGTCTTTGTGCAAAGAGGTTGACTTGATCTTGGAGGGGTTGGGGTCAAGGGTTTGGATCTTGGTCTTGGTATTCGTCAATTGGAGTCTCTCTAAGAAGAAGAATTTGTCTGGGTTTTCCTGTAAAGAAGGAAAGGTTTTGGCCGTGGTTGATAGCCTATATTTTGTTTCTCTTGTCTCTTTAAGGTTTATGCATTGGTATTTTTTTGATGAAAAATAACATTATAATAATATAAGTAAAATAATATCCTAATCTAAAGTAAAAAGCATTCACAAGTAGTTACTAATAGAAGAGAAATAACCTAATCTCAATGCCCTAAATTTCTCAATATGGTATCATAGCTAAGGTGAAAAAGCCAAGGAAGGGAATCCTATCAAGGGACACTCAATGATCCTAGTTGACTCAATTCCCGGATTTAACTAGGATCTTTTGCTTTCGTGATGTGATTAGACTTGCAATTAAAATAGCATAACGGAACATAAATGCATGTTGTAAAGAAGAAGGAACATAACAATCATCAGCAACATAAAACTCAAGATGTTGATAACGGAGTTTGTCCAGGAGGGACTACGTCTCCGGGCCCCAGTGTCAAGATGGTGTAGGTCGCTGCATTAAGCGCTGTCAATAGTGAGGATGTACATAAGAGGTAACATCGCTATCATACAAGTAAAATGCCCTCGCACAGGAGTGGCTCCCAGAGATGTTCTGCTACAAGAACTCTCAGTCAAAAGGACTCCTATCAGTACGACATAATTTCACATATGACAATAATGAGCATCCCGCCAACATGGCATCAAAAGGGATGTCAATTTAGACATACATGGCGACAACATGAGTATCCCATCAACATGACGACAAAGGGTTCTCAACAAAAACATGACAACTCATGAAAACAAGTACATCCCACAGATGATTCCACGTCACAACAAGCAAGAATCATGAAATAAGTAAGAAAACAAGATCCCACATCAACACATCAAACAGGGATCTATGCAACACAATGCATCTCATATCAAAATGAAGTACATGAACACACTACATATACCTCACATCCAGGGGCCATCTGAAGAAAAGGATGTCAAGCTACTGAAGTTATTCATACCATTGATCTCACGGCATCGAATCGCATGGAAATGACTGCTCGCACATGAATGTTGACACCTGCACTCCACTTTGAAAAGTGGCCGAAAAATGAAATGAGAAAATGGAAAATCTGAATGCACCATCAGATTTGTGGCATCAAATAGTGCAAAATCGACTGTCAAATTTCTGAGTTCTGAGAAAATGAAAATCTGGGGCTCAAGGAATCTTTTAGATTCCCCCTAAATTCCTCAAAGATTCCCTCCTCTGGGTCCTCTGAAAATTTGCTGCTCAGATTATGAAACTGACTACGCCATCAGGTTTGTGTTGTTGAGAGGTGTAAGATCGACATAAAATTTGTCCAACTTGGACATTGCAAAAATTTCACCCTCCTAAGAATTGCCCAATCATGGTTTCGCCTGTGTTTTTCTCAGGTTCATGGTTCTGCCCTGCAAATTAATTAATTAAAAAAAATTGCCTCGATCCACTAGTGCGCTCCTCCACTCCTCCATGTCGGGTGCACTAGAAAAAGAATGATTTATCTAAATTTCATGGGCAAAGTTGTCAACAAAAGGGTCGGTGGTGTATTGGTTAGGCGTGGAGGCGATGAGATGGGAGGTCAAGGGTTCCAAACCTACCGACCCCCGTACTTAGCAAATCGTTTTAACCATTTTAATTTGTAAATATGGCACGGAGTGGTTTGTTGTGTTAATGTTTTGGGCACCGTCAATCCTCGCCAGCCCTGCATTATATATGGCATATGTGTGTAATGTGATCGGGTGTGGGCCGATTCCACTGAAGGTGGCCCGCCAGCCCTTTTAACATTATGTTTAATGGAGGGCTCAGTTGGAGGGTCGGCAGGGATCATGGCCCGTTGACCCAAATTTATTATTAAATTTTGTTTTGGGCCCGATGGAGGTGGCGGGGGTCATCGCCCGCCACCCATTTTTTTAATATTTTTTTGATTTTATAAAAAAGAATTGGCCATTTTGAAAATTCTGAAAATTGACCGAAGGAGTCAATTTAATTAGGCCACAAATTCGCCCACTTTCGAGAGCTAGGTTTCATGCCCCAGGGTCGGTCAAATTGTAGGACACTTAAACCTGGCCCACAGCCCAACTTTGACCAAAACTTTGACTGGCTCGTTCTCCTTCATATGAGCTCGGATTGACAAACCGTTCACACCACTACAATCAGGACGACAAGTTATACGCTCTGGTCCTGGATCGAAAGAATTTCGATCACTTGGATTTTTGAGCTTCCATAAGCCCTATTTGTCCTGTGTGTGTCTCTGGAGCCACCTAGATCAATCCTCCCCACTAAGGAGCTTTTGGTCTTCCAAAAGCATTGAAAATAATCTGTAACTTTTATGTACATTGTCTGCATCACAAGTGTCCTGAAAAGGTCTCGCTTCCATCTCCTTTACCTTTGTTCTTCAGAGCCTTAACCAATGAGCCGACACCTGCAACCTCTACAAACCTGTAGTACAATTCTGCATATTACATGCTTGACCTTCATAACCAACTAATGGCCCAAGCATCCCACACTTGCCACGAGTTTATAACACATACTCAGTGGTCAAGTTTACATCAAGATGGACACAATACCCCAGCTATGAAAACAAGGCCAACATATCATTGTTGCTCCAATAAGTGATGCAAAACACATCATCACTGCAACACATGATTTACAAAAATAATGCCAAACACTATTGTTTCTTTGACAAGTGATGGAACCATGACATCATTTTCACAGTTTATCATGCAACACAAAATAAGACCAAACATCATTGTTGCTTAACAGGTGATGAAAAACACATCATCACTTTTACATTTTAAAATGCAACAAATAATTTACAAAAGCGCGACCATAACAATCTAACATATCTAGAAACCATTTTTCACTTATCAACGTGAATGGGTCACCCTCCTGCAGTGGTTTTTCTTGTCGAACAATTGTTTCGCCTGGTTCATGCACTGACGCTTTGTCTTTAAGGAGCTACTCTGGATGGAGCCTCCAACAAGTGGCTCTTTGATGACCACTTTTGTCGCAATGACTGCAATAGGTCTTCTTCCTCCAGATCTTCTTAACATGTTTCTTTACCTGCTGTTGAGAGGGTCTTTCATGCCTCCTCCTTTTGGGTGTTGCTATTCTTTTCCAACACTTAGAAAACGTATGGTTATGTAATCCATAAAAGGTACATGTCTTTCGATTCCATGATTTATGTCCATCATTAGCAACATGATTATAATTGAAATGAACATTCGAATATCAAAACTGGTTATACCTTTCCTTGCTACCTCTGGTGTCATTATGGTGATAAGAGCTTGCCTCAGCTCTCTCCCTGCAATGGGAATCGCCATGGGATGATGGGGATGTGTTCCCATAATTCTCTTTCCTCGAAGATTTTGGCGATGTCTCGGAAAAATTTGACACCTTCGAGCATTCTCCCTTGGTGTATCTCAAGCGTGCAAATTGAGGTCTCTGCCAACTTCCAATGGTTGAGTTATGCCTTGGTTATTAACACCAATTTCTTTTTCCTCCTCGTACCTCATCTTAGTAAGGAGCCTCATGTTTGTCCCTGTAATTGGGATCTCCAAATCTCCAACATAAATCATACTATGTGAATATGAAACCGAAAGGAAATCAACATCTTTTACCTCCTCTGTCAATTTGGAAAGAACTGATGAGGGCTTCTCATCATCTGTTGTTGGTGGTTCACTAGCTATCTCGGCGCATTCCCCAACTTCCTTTCTGACATACCCAAGTCCTGCCTGATGGGGTAATTCTTCTACTTTGATGGGGTTGACAATGCCTTGGCCATTAATGCCCAAGCCTTTTCCTTCATACCCCATTTTCTTCAATAGTTTGGAGCCAATTCCTGTGGTATGGTTTTCAAAAATAGCGAAATCATCATCAGGAAACATACATGAATTCAGAGAATTACTTTTTACCTCACATGGGTCACGCTGCAGATTTTCCAAGGCCTCGTCCTTAGCTTGCAGCTGTTGTAGCAAACTTTGTTTTTCCTCTTTCTCTTCATGTAGAAACATCTTCAATTCAACGTTCTTTGTTTGAAGATTTTGTTTATTGTGCTTTAGTTCTTCCAGAGCCTCTTCCGTGGCTCGCAACTGAAGCTGCAATCACTCCTTTTCCTCTATCTCTTTTTGTAGAGCTTCATACATTATTTCCACCCCTTGGGAAATTTTGAGCATGGTCTCATACATCGCTTTTTCATCCTTCGTCACTGCACGTTCCATTGTTCACACTTGTAATTCACACCACATAAAGACTGCTCCGATACCAAACTTGATCCGAGTTGACTCAACTCCCGGATTTAACAAATATCTTTTGCTTTTGTGATGTGATTAGAATTGCAATTAAAATAACAAAACGAAACATAAATGCATGATGTAAAGAAGAAGGAACATGACAATCATCAACAACATAAAACTCAAGACGTTGATAACGGAGTTCGTCTAGGAGGGACTACATCTCTGGGCCTCGGTGTCAAGATGGTGTAGGCCGCTGCATTAAGTGCTGTCAATAGTGAGGATGTGCATAAGAGGTAACATCGCTATCATACAAGGAAAATTCCCTCATGCAGGAGTGACTCCCAGAGATGTTCCGCTACAGGAACTCTCAGTCAAAAGGACTCCTATGAGTACGACATAATCTCACATATGACAATAATGAGCACCCTGCCAACATGGAATCAAAAGGGATCTTAATTCAGACATATATGGCAACAACATGAGTATCCCATCAACATGACGATAAAGGGATCTCAAAAAAAACATGGTGACACATGACAACAAGTACATCCCACAGATGATTTCGCGTCACAGCAAGCAAGAATCATGAAACAAGTAAGAAAACAAGATCCCACATCAAAACATTAAACATGGATCTATGCAGTACAATGCATCTCATAGAAAAAAGAAGTACATGAACACACTGCATATACCTCACATCCAGGGTCCATCTGAAGAAAAGGATGTCAAGTTGTTGAAATTGTTTGTCTCGTCGATCTCACGGCGTCGAATCGCATGGAAATGATTGCTCACACATGAGTTCTGACACCTGCACTCCACTTTGAAAATTGGCCGAAAAATTAAATGAGAAAATGGAAAATCTGAATGCACCATTAGATTTTTGGCATCGAATAGTGCAAAATCCACTGTGAAATTTCTGAATTCTAAGAAAATGAAAATATGGGGCTCAAGGAATCTTTTAGATTACCCCTAGATTCCTCAAATATTCCCTCCTCCAGGTCCTCTGAAAATCTGCTGCTCAGATCAGGAAACTGACTACACCATCTGGCTCATGTTGCTGAGAGGTGTAAGATCAACATAATTTGTCCAATTTGGACACTACAAAAATTTCACCCTCTTGAGAATTTCACCCAATCATGGTTCCCCCTGTGTTTTTCTCATGTTCATGGTTCCGCCCTACAAATTAATTAATTAAAAAATATTGCCTCGATCCACGTTCACACTCCTCTGCTCGTCCATGCCGGGCGCATTAGCAAAAGAAGGGTTTATATAAATTTCATGGGTGGAGTTGTCAACAAAAGGGTCGTTGGTGTATTGGTTAGGCATGGAGACGACAAGGTGGGAGGTCGGGGGTTCCAACACCACCGACCCCCGTACTTGGAAAATCGTTTTAACCGTTTTAATTTTTAAATATGGTGCAGAGTGGTTTGTTGTGTTAATGCTTTGGGCGCCGTATTAAATGGTGGTTGGTACATAGGGCCGCCCGGTGGGGGCCGGCCCACATGGGCTGGGCGGGTTCAATCCCGGTCGACCCCGCATTATATATGGCATATGTGTGGAATGTGATGGGGTGTGGGCAGGGTCCACCGGAGGTGGCCCACCCGCCCCTTTAACATTATGTTTAATGGAGGGCTTGGTTGGAGGGTTGGCAGGGGTCATGGCCCGTTGACCCAAATTTATTATGAAAGTTTGTTTTGGGTCTGGTGGAGGTGGCGGGGGTCATGGCCCGCCACCCCTTTTTAATATTCTTTTTGATTTTATACAAAATAATTGGCCATTTCGAAAATTCTGAAAATTGACCGAAGGAGTCAATTTAAGTAGGCCACAAATTCGTCCGCTTTCAAGAGCTAGATTTCATGCCCTGGGGTCGGTCAAATTGTAGGACACTTAATCTTGGCCCATAACCCAACCTTGACCAAAACTTTAACTAGCTCGTTCTCCCTCATACGAGCTTGGATTGACAAACCGTTCGCACCGCTGCGATCAAGATGACAAGATTTACGCTCTGGTCCTAGCTCGAAAAAATTCTGATCACTATGATTTTTGAGCTTCCATAAGCCCTCTTTGTCCTGTGTGTGTCTCTGGAGCCACCTGGATCACTCAAGGATCAAATATCGAGAAATGAATCAGAGAAAATATCATCTTTAAGACAAGATCTACAAAGGAAGCATTATAACCCTAGATCGAAGAAGGAGTCTACAAACAAGTATTGGGATCATGATCAATAAAAGAAGGCCAAGTTGAAGAGATCTACGAATCAAGGTCCTTACCATTGAATGCATCACCAAGAAGTCATCATTGATTTTTTTCGAAGTATCTAAAGAGATCTCACTCTCTATGGGATAAGGATCACTCTTGAAGAAAACTACCTTCATCAAGGAGAAGTTTTCTACTCTATATATCATCATCAACATCAAGGAAGCAACAAGGAGAAGGAGCATCCAATCAAGTAAGTATATTTATGTCCATATTTGAATCTGTCAAAATTTCCTTTTGCAAGGAAGGCAACAAATTGGTTGGGGCTTCAAACTATCTTGCATGGAAGAAAAAGACATATCTAAATCTCATTGAAAATGAGGTTATGGAACATGTCCAAGGATCTATCACTAAACCAAGAAAGGAATATGCTCAAGCTCTTGAAAATTATATGAAAGGGGAAGTTAGGGCTCAAATGATTCTCATAGAATCTATCAAGGATCCCCTTATTCCATATGTATCAAAACTTGAAACTTCAAAAGAAATCTATGACAAATTGGTAGAGTTGTATTCCGTAAGCACTGTTAGAGAAATATCATTAAGGCAATAAATCTGCAATATGAATATATCAAGGGAAGATAGAATAGCCTCACACTTTATGAGGATATCTGAAATCCGGGATCAACTACAAGATTTGGGAGAAGTCATGTCTGACAGAGAAATGCCTACATTTATACTAAATTCACTACCAAAGGAGTCGGGTAACTTTACTTCAAGTATTTATGGGAAGAAAGAAGCTACTTCATTCCAGGATCTATGGTCATTGTGCAAGATTGAAGAATATAGACCAAAGGCCAAATCTGATGTGGGATCAGGAGAGCAAAATCAAGCATATGCTGCAATGACAAAAAGAAAGGGAAAATTTGGAAAATTTAGTCATCAGAAAAAGAAGAAGAACGTGGATAAAATGCAATGCTACGGATGTCAATAATATGGGTAGGAGAGACTGTCCTAAGCTCAAGAAGGACAATAGCAAAAGAGAAGAGAAGAAGCCCACATCACCGAGGAAGTGGAGGAAGCTGAAAATAAGAAATCCAAGAAGGAGGAAGTAATAGATCTCCACTATTGGGATAGTATTCCTCACCTAAGTTATTCTCAAGTTCCTAAGTCTTTTGTTGTAAGATATGGCTATCATGATTCACTAAATGGGATGCATGAAGGCATCATAGAAGCATTTAAAGCAAGGGCTCGGGACATCGTCATAAAGAAGAATGAAAGATGGTTAGAATCTATGGAAGTCAAGGATATAATTCTTGGGAATATCATTGGAAACATAAGTGGAAAGGTCATTTAGTTCAAGGTTAACCATACATCTATATGAAAAGGAAACATTTGCTGATGGGAATAGTTTAGATCCTCAAGATTCTCTAATGGAATCTTCATTGAAAGGTTCACCGATCATGACGGGAAGCAAGTGATTCGTCAAGAATTCCAAAATTGTGGAATTCATGGGATGACGGTATGATGACATAAAAGTGAAGAGGATCAAGGGATTGGAGCTCTTTCAATGAAGGAAGTTGTTGCAGGAATTATGGATGACCCAAAGGAAAAATGAGGTATGTGTGCTTAAACTTGATATTGTGGAAGTCATGTCATATGGTTGCAAATATCATGAATCGATGTTCCATCTTAAGAGCATGATCGAAAGAAAGGATCTTCTCCCTCAAATTGATGCAGGAATGCATGGGTCACACATTCACTAGATGGAATCAACATAATATGTTCTCATATGAAGTATGAGGTGGTTGACTACAATTGAGCAACACTGATTGAAATCTCCTGGGAATGAAATTTGTGAAGAAAGGAAGGAAGAGATCATGGAATATGCAACCATGGTAAAGGAAATCAACATTCGAAAGACCAAGAAGATTTTACTGGGATATCTCCATGGAAAATATGAAGACTTTAATGAAGTCAAAAAAATAAAGAGACCCTTGACAATATATATCTTTGGGAGATGTGTCGATATGTATGCGGGATATTGATGCAAACAAGAAGATGTCATGATGAAAGATCTTCACAAAGGTAATGTTGATTTTAAATTTCATTCCTTTATTTTTGAACAAATATCTGGATGGGTTTATGTAGGGTTGCTGAGGGGAGATCTATGGATGTCTTACACCACTGATGCACATATAGTAGGATGAAAGATCCTTAAGTAAACATGACATGAAGAAAGAAACATGGCATGGAAGAAGGCTAGATATGGACTAATGGATCACTTTCTGATGATGACATGGCTGAATCATGGATGCAAGTGCTGGATGGTCAGTGCCCTATGTAGAAGTCCCAAAGATGAAGACTCCTAGATAATGAAAAGAAGTTTATGACATCATGAGGAGGATTTCTTCAAGCGGCTAGTTGTCTCATCATCTCCATCTGAGGAGTTGTTGCGGATCCCTAATTAAGAGAGAGCTTGGAAACAAGTTTCTTACTTGGAAGAAACTTGGAAATTCCTAAGCCAAGAGGGAGACTAGTTACAATCCTTCCATAGGAATGAGTACATTCCTTTATTGTAATATATATGTCCTCCCTAATTAAGAGGGAGAGATAGACACATCATTCTTGTCTTCACTTGGGAAGACATAATGGAGGATTGGGTAAACATCTGGCATCTGACACTCTTTGAGGATTAGTTAGGGCATCCAAGATAAAGAGTAGTCGTAGAGCACTGATATTCTTTGAGGACTCAGAATCCAAGATAAGAATAGTCCTTGTCGAACACACCCTGAGAACCCGAGTGGGGTATGTTTCGAGAGAGACAATGATGAGGGAGTTTATACATCATTGGTCTCGCCATCATTGAGCTCAAATATTGTGGAGAGATAGAGTTGTTAGTCAAGGCATTGATATGTGACAATGTTGGTTGATATGATGCTAAACAGATGGGTTAACAATCCGACTCTTCTTATGAGAATTCTTTAGATTGAGACCAAGTACCATTATGAATACTTCCCTAGTTAAGAGGGAGTGTTGAAAAGTGTAACTAGGTTTGGTATACATAATGACATGTGTAAATTGTGATTGTATGTATTTTATGTAAAGAAGGAAAATAAAATCATTATTGTGGTACTTGTCTCATGGGTTTCATGAGCAAGGAAATTTATTTTTAGTAATGGCTCCCATTGTGATCCCTTAGGATTGGTCATAAAGTCAAATTGAGTCAATTTCATGTATGGAGGACCCTTCTTGGGTATGTTACATATTCGTTTGAGTCAATGTGAGTCTAAAATTGTAAAGGAAACCACTCCAAGATTAAGGATACAAACTACTAGTCAATTCAAACTAGAAACTTCATCAAGTCGACCTGCCAAGAGATATCGAACAATTTTGGAAGCCCATCAAAGCCTATATAAAGAGAACTTGGCCTTTAACAAAGGACATGAAAAGAAGTTTGGTCCAGCAAGGAGAAGAAGTCTTATTCTATAGTGAAGGAACAACAAGGATAAGAAGGACGAAAAGCATAATTGTTTGGGTTTATATTCCATACATTTGATATGCAACTAGGGCACACTTCTCGAATGCCAAGAAGCAAGAATCACAGTCACCATAGAAGGCCGAATTTCAGTGGAGAAGGATTAATATTGGAGCTCAAGAGGTTGAAGCAAAAGTATCTCATCAAGCAAAGAAGAAAGGAAGGTATTCTCCCCATTATTTTGACTACACAAATTATCTAGGGTTTCTGCAATGCATATAAGAGGTTGGATGTCTAAAAAGAAGGTTGAAGGAGAAGCCATCATCATTGGAATGTTTGTAAGTCATCTTTGTGCAAAGAGGTTGACTTGACCTTGGAGAGGTTATGGTCAAGGGTCATGATCTTAGTCTTGGTATTTGTCAATTGGAGTCTCTATAAGAAGAAGAATTTTTTCGGGTTTTCCTCTCAAGAAGGAGAGGTTTTTGCCTTAATTGATAGGCTATATTTTGTGTCTCTTGTCTCTTTATGGTTTATGCATTGGTAGTTGTTTGATGAAGAATAACACTATAATAAAATAAGTAAAATAAGATCCTAATCTAAAGTAAAAAGCATTGACAAGCAGTTACTATTAGAAGAGAAAACATCTAATCTTGATGCCCTAGATTTCCCAACATTTAGAAGGAGTTTCATGTTTTTGAAACGTTTCTAGGTTTGTTGAACATTTCCATAAACCTATAAAAACGTTTAAGCCTTTTCTCAACAATTTCTGGAAAATTAGGCTGGAGATCTACATTTTTGTGGGGGTTTCTACAATATATATATACATATATATGGTAGCACTTGATGTGATTTGAAATTGGTAATAGATAGAGTTTCATTTATGGATATGAATCCAAGGATTTTTTTAAATCAAAATATTTTTATAATAAATAAAGGAAAATTCATATTAATAAAATTATTATAATTTATATTGCTTAACAAGACAAGGGGATGAAGCTAGGAGTATGAAGCATTGTGCTTGAGTAGATAAAAAATTGTTAGATTATTCTAGAGGTTGGCCTTAGTTTGATGATCCTAGGTTTGTTAAGGACCTTCTTTCTAATTGTTAAAAAACCCTCCATTAGTATGGAACAAGACGTTTTTGAGATGGTTTATGGGAGTAAAAGAAGGGGTTGACACCTAGAGGAAGACTGTATGCATATCACCAAACTTCCTCACACAAGAGAAAGAAAAGGGATGTGAAATTTTCATAACCACTATGCACCCATTTGAGCATTCTATATCATCTCCACCTCTTTTTGGAAAACAATAAAATACTCGAATTGGTGCATAGAGGTCATGGCAATTTCACATCCCTTGTCTTTCTCTTGTGTGAGGAAGGTTGTTTATTTGCATACAGTCTTCCTCTAGGTGTCAACCCCTTCTTTTATTCCCCTAAACCATCTCAAAAATATCTTGCTTCATGCTAATGGAGGGTTCTCTAACAATTAGAAAAGAGGTCCTTAACAAGCCTAGGATCATCGAACTAAGGCCAACCTCTAGAATTATCTAACATTTTTTGATCTACTCAAGCACAACGCTTCATACTCCAAGCTTCACCCCCTTGTCTTGTATTTCATCATCATTGATAATGAAATGTATGGGAATTACAATAAAGGTTGCAATATTGTCTCTATGTTTCATGTAGAGCCATTAATATCACTTGAACCAAAAGTGATAAAACCCTCCTTACCTTTACTTTAATAATTTAATATGTGGTGTGAGACTATCTTGATTAGTAATAGGCACTACTATTTGTAAAAAATGTCTATAAAAATTATAATAAGAAAATAAAAATGAAAAACTCCAATAAAAATAATATATTTTCTGAGAAGAAATTCTTCGGCGAAAATCACATGATAAAACATTTGTCGACACGTTTCGAACCAACGAGTGCGGTTCATCGTCAGGACAAGTTGAAGAATCAGATCATGGCAGCAAATTAAATAGGGAGAGCAGATCGTCCAACGGCTAGGTTTGACTTAAAAAACGGCTATAATAGGTTAGACTGGACAAAACAGCTATAGTTGACCAAGAAACGGCTAGATTTGACAAATCAAATTGTTTAACCATAATAATAATATTATGTTAAAAACAAATATTATTTTAATATTTATCAAGTGTTATATTTAGGGAATTTTTACCATAATTTTGATTGAAATGTTAACATATAATAACTATTGGTAATTGAAAGGATCTAATATTAACTAAACTAATAATGATTAATGATATATTAATAGTATTAATACTCTTATTAATGGCTTATTAATATAAATTTAACAGTAAAGTGTATCTAATGGGAAACAGTGTTAATAAATCCAGGGATAATAGTACGGAATTTGATAATAATTAAATTAATTATTGTTATATTATTTAAATTAGATTATTCAGATTAGACATGAAAGGGAGAATATTTGAACTAATATTTAATGTGTATAATTAGTAACAGTAAGGATCTAATATTAATAATATTTCAAAAGAATTTTTCTCATATCATGTGATTTTGGCCAAAAAATTTCTTCTCATAAACTTGATATGGATCACAGAAGCTTCAATTCAACAATATATTTTCTTTAAAAAAACATAGTAATAAAAAGTCATTCACTTAAAAAAAATTGCAAACTCTTTATTAGATAATAACCCAAAAAACTAATACAAGATTTTATAACACCTACAAATTTACACCCAAAAAAAATATAATTAAATATGTCATAAGTAAATTAATTCTAGATCGAACACACGAAAGTGAAGGAACAGAAAAAAAATGGCTTTCACAAGGTTTAATGGAGGTGTTGAGCACGCAAATGCAGACTACATTCCTCGGGTTGCTCCGGCCACGATCCAGGAGAACCCACCTCGTACGCAACTGTCAATCTTCTTTGGCAGAAGGGTTTATGAATACGGTGATATTCCAGCTGAGAAGGAGGTCGCTTGGAAGGCAAGTAAAGGACTCAAACTCATGTCATTCACCACCATCTGTAAGATAGTCTTGAAAGCCAGGATTCATTACTCTAGGCAATGGGGCCACATTTGGAAGGCAAGAGGGTCGGTTCTAGCGATGGGAGTAAGGGGAACAGAGCAAGGAATGTGGAAGATGCCTTGTATACACATCGAGGATGTACTTGTATGGCATGCAACTGTTAAGCTCAATTGGTTTTTTTTTACCAACTGCTGCCTACAATCATGGAAGTAAACTGCAGTCTTTCCTTAATTTCTGGAAACCAACTGCAGTAATTTCCTTAAATTAAGGAAATCAACTGCAGTTAATTAATTTTCTTGTTGGGAGCTTCTGAAGTGGTCCATTACTCCATTTGGAGTTCTCTACCTTGATCTGTGGAACACCTGACACATAGCCAACAGAAGCTTGATGGAAGCTTGGCTATATATTTATCTGTTTGGTCCCCAAGCTTGCATCTCAATCCCCTTCAGTTTTTACACCATCAAGTTGAGAGAGCAGAGCTTGGAAGTGCCTTCCAGATTATCTGTGTTCTTTTATTTCTGCTTGCATGAGGTTGTTTTGTCCCCACTGTGCACAGATTTGACCCGTTGGGTGGAGAGTACCTATGCCACTCGTGCTGGTGACTCTGCTACTAGAGATTATAGTTGACTAGATCTCTTTTTGCTTCTGCTCCTTTCTCTGTGATTTCTCCCGCCCCTTTTTTCTCCATGCGCTTTTGAACCTGCCTAAGCACGTGAAGTTCTGCTCTCTATTGTGGACAGCGACGTTTTGCTGGCAGGTCGCTAGTTCAAGTCCAGGGGATAGCAAAGCTAGGAGCACTTCTCAAGCAGAACAAACATGTACAGCGATTGCATCTTTTGACAATAAAGATTCTGAACTTGATTTCTTAGGTCCATTCGGAGTTGGAAGATACTCATTCGATGAAAAGTTTTATTGAAATTTATTTCAACTTAACCTGTTGTGTAAATTAACAAACATCCTGCAAAGAGTGGAGCTATTTAAAGACTTCAGTGTTAATTTTATTCTTTTCAAGCCAACGCCAGAAAACAAAAGAAGGAACTGCCGGAAGCGTTGCAGAAAGTTTGCAATCAGAGTGTGAGCAGCATCAATGGCTGGAGGTATTTTTCATTTGGGCATTTAAGTTTTTCATTCTATGTTAATTCCGCATTAAGTTCAGATTCAGCATTGTAGAATTGTTAAATTTCTAACATTTGGTATCAGAGCCTTAATTTATCTCTGCCTTGATGTGTATAAATTTATAACTGTGCTCATATTTAATTTGCGTAAAGCAGTGCTTTAATTTAATTTTAATTTTAATTTTATTTATCTTGTGAGCAAATAGCTTGTTTGCTTGTCTATGTTTGTTTGTTTTATAAACTTAAGGACGGAGCCTGAAGTCAAGCCAGCTAGCCTTCGAACTGCATTTGCTATGCAAGTGCAAAGTAGATCAATGCTGCTTCAGTCTATCTCCGGGTTTTGTTTATAAATTGAACAATCGATTTGCAGTCATTTACGATAATGCTGACTGCTTTAACTTTAATTTTAATTTTATTTTGTGAGGAATTATTACCGTCATTTATGGCAGTTTTTACAAGAAACAGTTATATGGAGTTTATTTAAAATGTCATTTTGACTTACTCCTTTCAGGAAACATTATTTTTTCTCTGGTTAAGTTTTGTTTATGCAATTTATGTAAGAAATAATGTCTAGTGATCCATATAATTTTAATTAATTAGAGAATAGCCACAACATCTTTAATTAAATAAAATTATATATTATGATTGGTTAGATCACATAAAGATTATTTAGACATTAAATTGTAATTAATTAGACTAAATATAATAAATTTTATCCCACAGGAGTTTTTATTATATTTATGTAATTAATTAGGATAAATTTTCATAACTTACCCACAGGAGTTATGAATTAATAGTTTTATCATAAAGTTCAAAACTATGAATAATTGAATCTGCTTGAATTAAAAATTTAGCCCACAGGCAATTTTTATGTCATTAGATTCAATTTTGAGCATGATTTACATTGGTAAAACATGAAATTTTATTAAGCCTCAATTTAACATAAGCACGTGATTTTTAATTTTGATGCAGTTGTACAACTTGCAAATTTCTCTGAAATTCGTTGTGACATTCCCGAACTTAAGGGAGATAACTATAAGGTTTGGAAGGAGAGGGTTCTCCTTCATTTAGGGTGGATGGACATAGATTATGCTATTAGGAAAGATGAACCACCGATACTCACTAGTACCAGCACTGCAGCGGACATCACGCTTTATGAACGATGGGAGCGATCCAATCGTCTAAGCATGATGTTCATTAAGACTAAAATTTCAGCTGGTATTCGTGGTTCCGTTGATCAGCATGAAAAGGTCCGAGACTTGTTGAAGGCCATTGATGATCAATTCGTCACTTCAGACAAGGCACTAGCAAGCACCCTAATCATGAAGTTCTCATACCTAAGGCTCACTAGTGTGAAAGGTGTGCGCGAGCACATCATGCAGATGAGGGACACTGTGGCTCAATTGAAGAAACTCAAGGTTGAAATATCGGAGTCTTTCCTAGTGCACTACATCCTGAACACCCTTCCGCACCAATATGGACCTTTCAAAATCTCATATAACACACATAAGGATAAATGGTCAATTAATGAACTCATGACCATGTGTGTTCAAGAGGAAGAGAGACTGGTGATGGAACTGGGAGAGAGTGCAATGGTGGTAACGCGTGGAAATGGAAAATCTCAAGCCAATCGGAAAGGGAAAGATAAAGTACCTCCCCAAGCCGATATCGAAAAGGATTCCAAGTGTTTCTTCTGTAAAAAGAAGGGACACATGAAGAAGGAATGCGCCAAATTTCAGAAATGGCTTGCGGACAAAGGTAATTTAATCTCGTTTGTTTGTTATGAATCTAATATGGTTAACGTCAATATTAACACATGGTGGATTGATTCTGGATCAACAATTCACATTTCGAATTCCTTGCAGGGTTTGCAAAACCTAAGGAAGCCAGTGGGAAGTGAGCAAAGCATCTTATCAGGAAACAAGATGGGCTCGCATGTGGAAGCTATAGGAACATGTTATTTAACTTTAAGTAGTGGCTTTGTTTTAGAATTAGAAAAGACCTTTTATGTTCCAAGTTTTTCTAGAAACTTGATTTCAGTTTCAAGGCTTGTACCTTTTGGATATTCCTTAAACTTTTCAGAAAAATCTTTCAGTCTATTTTATAAATCTGATTATGTTGGGAATGGTATTTTGTCTAATGGTCTTTACTGCATTAATTTACAAAACAATGTCACTTATGATTCAATGCATGTTCACACTGGCACTAAAAGATGTGTTATTAATGAAGATTCCTCTAAATTATGGCACTGAAGACTAGGTCATATCTCCATAGAAAGAATTAAAAGATTGGTAAATGAAGGAATACTTAATACTCTAGATTTTACTAATTTTGAGACTTGTGTGGACTGCATAAAGGGAAAGCAGACCAACAAGTCAAAGAAAGGTGCCAATAGGAGTTTGGACATATTAGAGATCATACATACTGATATATGTAGTCCAGACATGGACTCACATGTTCAGAGATACTTCATCTACTTTATAGATGATTACTCACGATATATGTATCTCTACATGCTTCATAAAAAGAGCGAAGCATTAGATGCCTTTAAGATCTTTAAGGTTGAAGTAGAGAAACAATGCGGCAAGCAAATTAAGACCGTGAGATCAGATAGACGTGGAGAATATTATGGTAGATACACAGAAGATGGACAAGCACCTGGGCCATTCGCTAAATTTCTTCAAGAGCATGGGATTGTTTCCCAATACACCATGCCTGGTTCACCCGACTAGAATGGTGTATCAGAAAGAAGAAACCGAACATTATTGGACATGGTGCGGAGTATGCTTAGCAGCTCCAATCTTCCTAAATCCTTGTGGACTGAAGCACTTAAGACGACAGTGTATATATTAAACCAAGTTCCAACCAAGGATGTTCCTAAAACACCATTTGAATTATGGAAAGGTTGGAAACCGAGTTTGCGACATATGCGCGTTTGGGAATGCCCGTCTGAAGTGAGAATTTATAATCCACAAGAGAAGAAGCTGGACCCAAGGACCATTAGTGGGTATTTCATTGGATATGCTGAAAGGTCTAAAGGTTACATATTTTATTGTCCATCTCACAGCACTAAGATTGTGGAATCAAGAAATGCAAAGTTTCTTGAAAATGACTTGATCAATGGGAGCGATCAAACCAGAAACATAGTTTCTGAGAAGGATCATTCAGAATCTCAACCTTCCACTTCAAGTGATAGATTGGTTATTGTTCATAGCACCCCTCAAGTACAAACTAGTGTTGAACAACCAATTGTTAAAGTTCCACAAGCTGCTGACGATATTCCAGTAGATCAAGGAGTTCAAGAGTTGCCAAGAACTTTTGAACAACAAGTTGAACCACATACTTCTCAGGAAGATGATGGTACAACATTAAGAAGATCTACTAGACCAAAGAGATCAACAATTCCTGATGATTACGTTATGTATCTACAAGAATCTGACAACAACATTGGAGCCGAAAATGATCCCGAATCATTTTCACAAGCCATTAGTTGCAAAGAATCAGAACTATGGTAAAATGCCATGAAGGAAGAGATGAATTCCATAAAGAGTAACGAAGTCTGGGATCTTGTTGAGTTGCCTAATGGTGCAAAAGCCATTGGATGTAAATGGGTCTTTAAGACAAAGAAAGACTCATTGGGTGACATTGAGAGATACAAGGCAAGACTTGTTGCTAAGGGATTCACTTAGAAAGAAGGAATCGACTACACTGAGACTTTTTCTCCTGTATCTAAGAAATATTCCTTGCGTGTTATTATGGCATTAGTAGCCCATTTTGACTTGGAGTTGCAACAAATGGATGTGAAAACGGCTTTTCTTAATGGAGATCTAGAGGAGGAGGTTTACATGAAACAACTTGAAGGATTCCCCTCTAGTGATGGTGAGCAATTGGTTTGCAAGCTCAAGAAGTCATTATATGGTTTAAAACAAGCATCCCACCAATGGTATTTGAAATTCCATAATGTAATTTCTTCTTTCGGTTTTGTAGAAAACATTATGGATCAATGTATATACCTGAAAGTTAGTGGGAGTAAAATTTGTTTTCTTATTTTATATGTGGATGACATTTTGCTAGCAACCAATGATAAGCGTTTGCTACATGAGGTGAAACAATTCCTCTCTAAAAATTTTGATATGAAGGATATGGGTGAGGCATCTTATGTCATTGGCATTAAGATCCATAGAGATAGATTTCGAGGCATCTTGGGTCTGTCACAGGAAACCTATATTAATAAAAATTTAGAGAGATTTCGGATGAAGGATTGTTCACCAAGTGTAGCTCCCATTGTGAAGGGTGATAGGTTCAATTTGAACCAATGCCCGATGAACGACTTTGAAAGGGAACAAATGAAGAACATTCCATATGCTTCTGCTGTCGGAAGCCTAATGTATGCTCAAGTCTGCACAAGACCTGACATTGCATTTGTTGTGGGAATGTTGGGACGATATCAGAGTGATCCAGGTTTAGACCACTGGAGAGCTGCAAAGAAAGTAATGAGGTACCTTCAAGGAACCAAAGACTACATGCTTATGTATAGACGGACGGACAACTTGGAAGTAATTGGCTACTCAGATTCTGACTTTTCTGGATGTGTTGATTCACGCAAATCAACATCAGGTTACATTTTTATGATGGTCGGTGGAGCTGTATCATGGAGGAGTGCCAAGCAGACCTTGATTGCCACTTCCACTATGGAAGCCGAGTTCGTATCCTGTTTTGAGGCTACTTTACATGGTGTATGGCTTAAGAGTTTCATTTCTGGGCTTAGAATTATGGCTTCTATTTCTAAGCCATTGAGAATATATTGTGATAATTCAGCTGTTGTTTTTATGGCTAAAAACAACAAAAGTGGGAGTCGAAATAAACAAATCGACATTAAGTATTTAGCTATAAGGGAACGTGTTAAACAAAAGAAAGTGGTCATTGAGCACGTCAGCACTGAGTTGATGATCGCTGATCCTTTGACTAAGGGCATGCCACCGTTTAAATTCAAGGATCATGTAATGAATATGGGACTTGGTTCCATTATGTAGTTTCTCATTGTATGGACAATGTTATTTAAATGAAATTCTTAATTATTGTGATGTTTTTCTCATATTTATGTGCACCTTAAGTTGATTTGAGAAAACTCATTTGTGTAGGGCCAAGAATAAACATAAGGTTTATTCATTAAGAAATTTTTGCCACATAAATTATAACAAGAATAAATACATAGTAATACATGGAAGATAATACTCGTCATTAGAGGACTTATCGCCATGATTCATGTATCTATTACTTAATACAAATTATCAATGGGTTTTAAGTTGAGACATTAAGTTTGGAAGTATGGACCAAGTGGGAGAATTTTAACCTCCATTAATTTTTTTTACCAACTGCTGCCTACAATCATGGAAGTAAACTGCAGTCTTTCCTTAATTTCTAGAAACCAACTGCAGTAATTTCCTTAAATTAAGGAAATCAACTGCAATTAATTAATTTTCTTGTTGGGAGCTTCTGAACTGGTCCATTACTCCATCTGGAGTTCTCTACCTTGATTTGTGGAACACCTGACACATAGCCAACAGAAGCTTGATGGAAGCTTGGCTATATATTCATCTGTTTGGTCCCCAAGCTTGCATCTCAATCCCATTCAGTTTTTACACCATCAAGTTGAGAGAGCAGAGCTTGGAAGCGCCTTCCATATTATCTGTGTTCTTTTATTTCTGCTTGCATGAGGTTGTTTTGTCCCCACTGTGCACAGATTTGACCCGTTGGGTGAAGAGTACCTATGCCACTCGTGTTGGTGACTCTGCTACTAGAGATTATAGTTGACTAGATTTCTTTTTGCTTCTGCTCCTTTCTCTGTGATTTCTCCCACCCCTTTTTTTCCATGCGCTTTTGAACCTGCCTAAGCACGTGAAGTTCTGCTCTCTATTGTGGACAACGACGTTTTGCTGGCAGGTTGCTAGTTCAAGTCCAGGGGATAGCAAAGCTAGGAGCACTTCTCAAGCAGAACAAACATGTACAGCGATTGCATCTTTTGACAATAAAGATTCTGAACTTGATTTCTTAGGTCCATTCGGAGTTGGAAGATACTCATTCGATGAAAAGTTTTATTGAAATTTATTTCAACTTAACCTGTTGTGTAAATTAACAAACATCCTGCAAAGAGTGGAGTTGTTTAAAGACTTCAGTGTTAATTTTATTCTTTTCAAGCCAACGCCAGAAAACAAAAGAAGGAACTGCCGGAAGCGTTGCAGAAAGTTTGCAATCAGAGTGTGAGCAGCATCAATGGCTGGAGGTATTTTTCATTTGGGCATTTAAGTTTTTCATTCTATGTTAATTCCGCATTAAGTTCAGATTCAACATTGTAGAATTGTTAAATTTCTAATAGCAACCCCACTGGTACATGCAAATTTTTTACAAATACAGGTTTTTTTCCTTTGTGGATGTACAGCAAAACGCCCGCGGGTTGGAAATAGGCAATCGCCCTACTCTCACCCTTCCACAAGGTATCCCTATCAGAGCCTCTGTCGGAATGTTTTTCAATGCCTTTTTCTGGACAAAGGCTGATATGCATATCTTATTAAATCACCAAAAGGAGATGTTGTGGGTGGACGAGCTTTACCATTCCCCCAAAAAAGGAATTGTGTTGCATGCAAGGGAATTTGCCTCTTTCACCAAGATTTCATGCAGCACAAGTTCAAGGCAGCAGTCACCAAGCGAGGAAAGCAGTGAATTAATCCCAGATCCAGAGAATCTATATCAGAACTTTATCAAAATTGTATCTGGGAAGTCGATAATGATATGGGTTGCAGAAATAGATCTGGGATTGATCTGAAGCAAAAAGCTCAACAGGCTACAGGTATTCCAATCCTTTCTCAAAGTTTGATTTTCTCTGGGAAAGTATTACAGGAAGAGATCCGACTGAAATATTATGGGATCAAAAGGGATTGCACTATTATCCTGAACTTTAGCTTAAAAGGTGGGGCTACAGGAGCAAGTACAACAAAGGTCAAGCTTCATTCAAAGACATCCTAGGAAGGAAACAAACAACAAAGGACAATCAAATCCCAAATCTAACAATTCCAAGACCACACATGATCAAGTGCTCATGTCCTAAGTGTCGTAAAATGCTCAAAATTTAAAGTGCTTATAATTGGTTCAAATTGAATGACTGGAAATTTCTCGTCTTCCCGATTCCGGTGCCGCAAACGGTTCGAAAAACGGTCGCCGTATGAGGAAGTTATGGCAAAAAGAAGAATTTGTCCATAACATTAGAAATTTTAATTTTTCAAAAAAAAAAAATTAAAAAGGAATATTCCGCCGCGCACGAAATCCGAGGCAACCACCAAACATTAAATGTAACTGCAGTTAATTTGGCGGAATTTTGGCATGAGCGCCAAATTTGGCGGACCCGCCATAATTGGCGGAGCTATCTGGAGTTAACTAAAGTTAGCTGGAGTTTTTCTAGGGGCAAACTGGAGAAACTTTAAATGGCCATAACTTTGGCTAGGAAAGTCGGTTTTGGACGATTTTTTTTTTTGATTTTGGGTATTTTCGACCTTCTGAAGCCATTGGTGTAGGTCTTACAGCCATCTGAGGTCATTTTGCAGAGGTTTTGGAGCCGTGAAAGTTCTAGGAGCCACTAGGGCCCAGTTTTGTGAAGACTGTATAGGGTTGCAGGTATCCATTGGAGGTGATCCAATAGTCAATCCTGAAGGATTCAAGTGTTATGAATCCATTTTTACCATCTATTTCTCCTGTAGATGCTTCTATTCAGCTGTATTTTCAATTTTAGCATTTAATAAAAACAAGGACAAGCCTAGTTGGGAGCTTTGGACCCAGCAGACGTAGCCCTGGAGGGGGTGAACTGCTTTATCAACTTCTTTTGCATTTGTGGTTGATTTATTTTGCAGAACAAATTCGTTTTAATGTGTTAAATAGTAAAAAGAAATAACTCTGCTATGCTTAAATGGGTCATGAACAGCTGAAAATTTCATTTGTTTTCTTTCTGCAAGACATGGAAATCTTTTAAACATGTTTAATTCTGAATTGAATACCTTGCAAACAAATTTCAAGTTGTTTCAAATTCAGATCAACACATTGTAGAAAAAACAGAAAAAGCGCCGCATCTATCCATTGAACTCCTAGAAGTAAGTGATCTATTCACTATTTTACACTCCAATGCCATCATCTGTCGGTTTAATGGATTTTGGCCAAAAATTGAAGAGCTTAATGAATGGATTTACCAAAACTTGAGTAGAGAATGTAATATCTACCTGTGGGCAAAAGGCTTTTTTGTGGTTCAATTTGATACCCAAAAAGACTACAACTTCATCATTAATGACGGGCCATGGTTCTGGGGAAGGGTCGGGCTCTTTGTTACCCCATGGTTCTCCAGTTTTGATGCAAATACAATGGTTGTCACAAAAATGCCAGTATAGGTGAGGCTTCATAACCTTCTGCTCCCCTTCTGGCACCATGAGGTTCTAGAAAGCATATTGAATTCCCTTGGAAAGAACTTGAAGATAGATCAAGAAAGAATGGACAAAGGGCTTTTCACATTTGCATGCATCTGTGTGGAGATGGATTTGAGTAAAGGCCTTCCTGACTGCATAAGAATGACACATAAAGATTTTAAGTGGATACAATGGCTTGATTTTGAAAATACAACCTTTAGATGTAAGGTATGCCATTAAACAGGGCACTTACAAAATATATGCAAAGAAGAAAAAAAAACAACAAAAAAGAGAATGCAAAAGCAAAAAGGATGGCAATTTACAGAACCCTCTTCGTCAGATGATGAGGAAGAGGAACATGAAAAATCCCATCAAAAACAGGAGTCAAGAAAACAACAAGGTCCACATCTGATGGGAGATGAGAAGGAAGAAGATCAGAAGATGCAACTAGAGAATCCAAACAACTCAGTGGTTAATCCGATACTTGAAATCCAAGTAGAAGGAAATAACAACAATCAATGTACTAGTGTAAATAAGAGACCACATCTTCCGAAAGCTCTGATTCAAACAAAGAAACCTCCAATTTTACAAGTAATAATCAACAACTGGCAATTGTCCCTACCTCTCCTCCACTGGGGTCTGGCAAAAAGTTCAAAAGAAAAAAGGCAAAAAAGACAAGTCTGTTTTCGCTGATAGTATGTAATCTTAAATTTTATTTTATTTTTTCTCTTTATCTTATCTTTTTATTTTTCCTGGGTAGGGCCGCTACTCTTTGTGCTTCATACACACGAGTCCTTTGGGACAACTCTGGAATGCTTTAATGCATATACTACAATGTAACTATTCATTTTAATTAATAGAAAGTTGCTGCTTTTTTCTTTGGAAAAAAAAAAAAGTAAATTAATTCTAATCAATTTTATTTAAAACATTATAAAGACTTTTAAAATTATAAGTTTTCACACTGTAATTCATAAAATTCAAATATTTTTAAAATATTTAAACATTAATTATATTTATATATTTAAAAACAAATTTTGAATAACAAAATATCACAATATACCAAAAAAATAAATTTAAAACAACTTTATTATGACATATAGTTAACATCATAACTCTTATCTTTATTATAATATATACTTAATATCATAAGTCTTATAACATTTCTAACAACTTAATTTGCAATCTATAATTTATTTGATTTATCGTGAAGATTTATGTATACTTGTCTACAAATTTCTTTTTTTTTACTTTTGTCTAAAACCTTTTTGTCAAAATGTTGTGCATAATTATTTTAGGCCCAATACTTATAGAGGTTTTACCTAAAATTCTTAAATTGAATTGTCTATGACATATAGAATTTCATTTTTTCTACTCATATAATCTATTAACATAAATTTAATTTTTAAAAATATCATATTAATAAATAAATAAAAAATTATCAATACCACATACATATACATGCTAAATTGTAAATGACCACTTAATAAATTATAAATACAAAACTATTTTTTATTTATTATATAAAAAATATTTAAGTGAGGGTAGTTTCATTTAAAATATCTTTATTAAAAATTTATCTTACCAATAAAAAGGTTGTTTCACAATAAAAGACAAAAGTAATCTCATAAATATAAAAGGAATCTTAAATCAAGAGGACAAATTTACTAAGTTTATACACTCCAGCATTATTTACTAAGTTTACACACTCCAACATCAAAATTTTAATGAAATGAGAAAAACAAATTATCATAAAGGCAAGTGCAAATCAAATTTACACACTTTAAATTTATTTTTTCAGAGGAAAAAACTAAAATCATTTTTCATTAAAAATGAGGAAGAGTTCTACATTTGTTTGGATCAAATATAGTTCATCAGTGCTGCTCAATAATGATCCTTGAAGACCAAAATCCAACCAGAAAACAAAACAGAGTAGCCCTCAGAACGCATGGCAACAAGCATACTTAGATGACATCCAAACTAGAAAGGAAAACAAAGATAGACATAGAACCATACAACAGGCCTAGGAGAGATAGGAAAAACCTGCCAAAAACCACCTATGAAAATTAGAAAAATCCTTGCCCACATAACGAACCAGCAACAAAGTACTCAAAATGGAAAAAACCAGGAGAAAGAGACAGGCCCTGCTTGGAGAGGACGTCAGCAATGAGATTTTGTTCACCGAAGATATGCTAGAAGGAGATGTCAAAAAAGGTTGCCTTCAGATCCCTAATATGGATCATCCAATTGCAAAGGGAGGAGACCCCAATGGTGGAATGGCCTGAAATCCATTGAATCAAAGTAAGGGAATCCCCAAATATTGAAATCCCCTCAATGCCCACCATAAGGAACATTATAAGGCACCCCATAAAGCAATCATCTCGACCCTGATGTTGTCTCCCCTGTCCCCAGATCAACAAAACCTATAATGTGAAGAGGGGTCAATTTTCAGAAAAGCATTGAACATGTCTTTATCCCATCCAAATTTGAATAAAATTAAATAAATTTCAGTGAAATTGAATATATAAACCAAATTTGGATACAAATTAAAATGAAGTCTTCAAACCAAATTTTGTTACAAAATTATTTACAAAGATATTCCTTGGGAGAGTACATGAAAGTTGAAAAAATACTCCCATTATCCTATGTACTTGACATGATATTATACAAATTCCTATCCAAACCACGGTTCAACAATACCGTGATTTCAATTGTTGTAAACAACTCAGATGCCGGGAAAGTAAAATTTTAATAGGCTTATGGCGGCAACCATATCATTAAAAAAATGTAGACTCCCCCGACACATATACTCCATAATGGCACTCCACTTTGAACCCACAAAACGTAGGAAATGCAGAGAGTAAGAGGCCATCAGTGAGCTCGCCATTGCTGAGAATTGACTCTTCTGCAATAGGAAGCAGTGTTTTCTCAAAAAGTTGTCGTCTACTGAGAAATACCCTCCGTGGAGGGGCGATTTCCATCCATTTTAGATCAATTGTCACCTCTTCGTAATTGCCATTAGCAGGCTCAAGGTCGGGTTGGAATAGAAAATCTTCAAAGAAAACCCTTACTTTCTTCCACAAAACCTGAGGGCAACTATTTGTCAAACTGTGATATAGAGTTTGTTAAAATGTCTTTGATAACAAACCATTGCTTGAAGAGCATGCAAGTCAAAGATCTGTGAGATGAAATGAGTTGTGAGTTCCACGATGCCTTGTGTTTGCAATGATGCGTTGTGATAATGCTACAGATTCCCATAGATATGCCTGGTACAATATTTAGTAGGGCCAAACAAGGAGCTAATGCCATTTGGGAACAACTTGATGCCATCATTCATGAGGAAAATTGCATTAAAAAGAGGGAAAAGCTTCTCCCGAGAAAGACTTGTCTTTCCTGCTCTCTAATGGTGACGAATGAGGTAAAGCTCTCACACAGGACGAGAATAAGGATAACATCCTTATTCTCTTAATAACAGGCCTTCACTACTAGCTCTGGATTGTTGAGGTTCAAAAAATACCTGGAGGATAATCCTCAGTGCTATGAAGGAGTACTCGGGGATATGTCTAGAAATTCCCCATTTTCAATCAATCGCCTGTCTAGTAGTCTATTCCATTCCTGATTTATTGGGCCTTGTTGGAGTTAGTGGGGTAGTCAACTTCCCGGGGTCATAACCCGATCATATGACCTCTGTTTGGCGCATACGATACCTCATTGGAAAGATCTTTCTGAGTATACCCTTACTTGTAGCGAGGGGCCTTTTGCAGACCTGCCAAAAAAAAAATCGTTTAGGGGCTCAAAACAACTTTAGAAGTTTAGGACCCGAAAAACTGCTAAAAATAGTAAATGATGTTATAAGCAAGGAAATTTATGAAACCGATTGGAGGTCTAGGTGGAATAGGCGAGTGGCTGCCAATATCCACCTCGATCAAAAGGCTACAAGCTTAAGGATCGAATTTTATAAAGACGTGCATATTAATAGGTAGGTCAAAACTTATGAGCGATGGAGAAAGCAACAATAAAATCTCTGATACACAATCATTTGAAGCTTATCTCGAAAAATCCTACTAAAAGTTGACACATGATTCATCAATTAAAGAAAGGAATAGTTTGTTGAGAAAGCTCTATATTTTATCATTTTGAAAAAGGAGTTGACTCAACACCAAAGTCAAGTAAGTATCTTTGTTCTTTATGTTTTAATCATCTAACCATGTGTACTCAGTTTGCAAAAAGGAGGCAAATGGAAAATCAATCATTCAAGACAAAGGTACGTACTCATGAATGGCATATTCATCTAATAAAACAATCTAACATGAATTTTCTTAGGGTTTATGTGAATCTAGGGTTTGTAATTTCATTATATTATAGATTGTTATCAGAAAAAACCTTGTCATATAGAAAACCTAAAATTCTCTCACTACTCTTGACTTCTAGGACTTGTAGGGAATCTAGGATGTAATGTAATCCCTAGTGTTGATTATAGGTTCAAGATGATTTGATTTTTGCTAATCCTAGAATTTGCAAACCCTAGGATTCCATCCTCCATTGCTCCATAGAAACTCTTAATTGACAAATTGAAACCATGTTTTTGGTATTGTATATTTTTGCTTGGTTATATTTGTCAATAAGGATTGTAGATATAAAGATCATAGCTAAATCAAAGGGAGCATTTCAATGAATATCTTTCAAGGTTTGTAAAAAGGAGCAACTCAAGGTATGTCTAACAATCATAGGATTTTATAGCTAAAAAAAGAGGATACAATCATTTTGAAATGTGTTGTGTATTACTAAATTTCTTATGTTTAGGTTCTTGAATCATAAAGATTCTTGTTAGGGTAATTAATCATTAGATTGAATCTACCCTCGTTATACTATCTCTTGTCATTTGTTCATTTTTGTGAAACCCCAACCTTTAGGGTTCATTGTAAAACCCTAGCCTCTTGATGCTAAGGGTATATCAATGCTAGTAATCCTCTTAGGGTTATTGATAGTCTAAAACCTATAATGTAAAACTTTATCCTTTTGATGTCTTGGGTTTTGGTATTGTTATGACAAAATCCTAGTCTTTTAGCGCTTGTTATTATTTTCCTAGTTATAAACTGAAACCCTAGATCTTTAATATTTCGATAAATTAGGGTTTGTGGTTAATCAGTAGAAAACCTAGATTTTAGGGTTTGGAAAATTAGGGTTTATAAGGAAAACTCTTGTTATAGCTAAAATGAGATCCTAGGATTGAAACCCTAGGTATGTATTCTTCTGTAGAATCAAAACCCTAGCTTGATTAAAATTGTTGTATATCTAACTTTGATGTATTGATGATTGTGCATTGGGTTGACCTAGTAGGTATGAATCTTGAATGTTAGTGCATCCTAGATATATATGCTAACATAATTGTTAATACTCATGCTTTCGTTTGTGAAATCTAGGGTTTGTAACAAAACCCTATTAGAGATTGATATTGTTGTCATGATTTTGATAAAATCTAGGGTTTGCTACTAACCCGAGTAAAGTTTGACATAAAAGCATATTGTTGAAACCTTAGATGAATAGTAGGATTGTTATTTGATTGAATTGTTGATATCTAAGGCTTTTTGTCTTGAAGATGAAGTCTAGGGCTTATGGCAAAACCCTAGCAAGAAGTTAAAGTCTAGTATGTAAAAGAATGTAACCTTTGTTGGTTATAAACCTAGCTAGGTTTAGGTATATGATGTTTGAAGTTTTAATGTTTTGATATGACTTTGATATAGTTAAATTGCATGTTTGTATTTTGGATGTACTTGCTATTAAAGGTTTTGTAGGTGCATGATCTTCAAAATATTGAAGATATTTTTAATTGAAGATATCTGATAGTAATGATGAGCATGATGAAGGAAGCTATAAATTATGATGATCAAGATGACTTTGATTCCACAAGAAAGAATGAAGCATTGAGAGGTTGAAGTTTCTTCAATATTATAAAAAGAAGGAAGCTATTGAGGTTGGATAGAAGAAAAGGTATCTCCCCAATTGAGAGGGAGCGCATATTGTGACAATCATAATCTCAAAGTAACAATGAAACTACAAATGAATGTTTGTGAAAAGGACTTGAGAAGTACTAAGGTTGTAGTTGGTGTTGTTGTAAAAGTGAAAGAAGAAGAAAAATTCCGACAAGTTGTAGTTGGATAACTTGATGATGATATAAGCAACATCAGGATGATTGTAGACCCCGAAGGTTTGTCTTTACTTGTATATATGTTTGAAATTTTATTACAGATTGGGGTTGTGTTTGTATAGATAAATCTCTCCATAAGAAAGTTGAACACTTTGGAAGCATGCATGGACAAATGGATATATTTGATTTAGTTTATTAAGGAAAGATGAAGCATCTAGTGGCAAGATGCTTGGGAGGACATCTGGTCAGCCTATGTGTTGATGTCTAGATCCCAAAGAGAAAGGGTGGCGTTGGTCATGGAGATCCGACCTTGGATACACACCTAGATCCCTAGGTTGGTGGTAGAGCTTAAAAGGCTTATGGTACCTAGAGTGGCTAAAGCTTGAGTCCCCTTAGTCCCACCAGGAAAGAATACCCTGGTCAAGTATCTAGTCTGCATCACTCAGTGTGCTAGAACTCTTCGTAGTTCATATTATTTTGAGATCTTCCCTGTACTTGTATATATATGCAATTACAAATACCTCTCTAGCTAAGAGGGAGTGTTGAAGAATGTAACTAGTTCCAGTCTTCATAATTGTCATTATTTATAAAAGGAATTTTTTATTGAATTATTAAAGCATGGGTTTCATGCTTGGGTCAAGGCACCCATTGAGTGCTCTAGGATTTTTTGTTCAAGTCAAAGTCAGATTTATTATGCAAGAAACCCTTCTTGGGTTCATGGTGTCAAAGAAAGAAATTTATTTAGTCATGTCAAACCCTCCATCCATTAAGTCAGCCTCAAGCTCTTTTAAATCGATTCCAATTTTACCTTCTACAAGTCGGTTTCTCCTATTGTTCATGTTAGCTCATTTACAAGCAAAAACAACCATATATACCCTAGTGAACTCAGCCCAACAGTGAAGTGAAAAGAAGTTCAGATTACAAGGCAATGAAGTTAGGATCATCTACAAGATCAAAGTATTGGATAATACATATTGAGGCATCATGTTATTGCAAGTCGAAGTTACTATCACAGAACTAGGGTACCTTTGCAAATCGAAGATCACAATTGTAGGTCAAAGTTACTATCACAAAACAATGTCACGATTACAGAATGAAATTGCTATTGAAGAGAAGACTGTATTCATATTTGGTCAGTTTGATGGATGGAGGGGTAAAACTTTGTGTCAAAAGTCTTGGATGTCTGTCCTTGATATGAATCTACTAAATGAAAAGTTTGGACTGGGTTTTCCTCTCCATAGGGGTTTTTCCCTCGCTGAGTCCCTACATCTAGTGTCTCCTTGTTTTTATGTTTTTGGTAGCTATTTGATGAACAAAGAAATAATAACTATGAGAAGAAGAAGGAGAATTTAATCAAGAAATCACAAGCATCTATCAAAAGAAAATAGAAATCAATATAATAAAGATTCGACCTTATTGCCCTAGATTTCTCAAAGTGAGATTGAAGTCACTTAAAAATGAAATGTCAAAGAGGCCTCTTTTTCAATTTTCAAGTGTACGGGAGTATCTCCTTTTCTTTTTATGAATTTGCAGTGTTTGGAGCATATGATCCATATTTTTCAATTTGTCAAAGCTTGAAAAGTTAAAATAATAGTAATTTGCTACTTGCACATGAGGTGGAGCTTATTCATATACTTCTAACTCTACATACTCCCCAAGAGAGAAAATGGCAATACAAAAGGATGTGGTCACAATATCACCTTCAATTCAATGATAAAGCATATGGAACAAATGAACAACATAAGTAAATGAAACTACTTCTTTAATAAAAGCATCCTCTTTGAAAAAAAAAATCACATTCAATTCAATAAGTTAAGTTCAATAAAGTTAATTGGCGGGAAATTTATTTCACCTATCTGATTCTCCAAACATGGCCCTTTTTTCTAATAATATTAAATCAATAATATAATTTAGTGTGCATATGGGGAACCTTTCTCAATCTCCAATAAACCTCATCTAATTGCCATGTTTTTAACACTAGCTCAAAAATTGATGGGGAATTTATAACTAAAGACTTCAAAACCTTCAGTCTTGTCATGATATTGAATAATGACCAAATTGTTGTTCAAAGGATAGTTTTTGTTGTTTGTATGTCATTGGAATGGACTAAAACAAATTGTCACCTTCTCTTTATTGCTATGAAACTAGAGAGACTTTTTTTTTTGGTTTGTTGCTTTGCAATTTAAAGTTTAGGAATACATAAGGCAAGAGCTTGTAAGAAACTTTATATATTAGCTTATATTAGTGAAGTCATTATGATTTATGTTAGTTTAACATATATCTTGATATCGTGGATGTATTGCTTCAATATCTTAATGATAATATTTGTCACAAATTTGCACATGAAGATTTGATCACTTATGCAAATCAAATCATCTTATTAGTTTTGTGAATTAATATGTTTATTTTAAAAATTTGCTTGTACCATTCCATGCCAACATAATTTTAGTTTTTTACTTCAATTAAAAGTGTGAAAAATGGTCAACCTAAATCATGAAGAATCACAATGTGCCTTATTTACTATATTTTTTAATGTGATGAATTAATTTTATACCTTTAGAGTTTATACAATGTCCTAACTACAAAGGCATTTTTAATATGCTCTCTACTATTTGAGAAAATAAGAATGAAGCTATAAATAATTAACACAATGAGATTGTGAATTTACGAAATATAATGAAAGCCAAATTAAAAGTAATTGTAATGTTTAATCCCAAAGAGAATTTGGTATATCAAAGATAGATTAACAATTTAGGATATACAGTGTATGATAAGAACTTACTTATATATCAAACTTTATTAGAGCAAGAGCAAGTTGGATAAGATTAGATATCATAGTAAAAGATAAAATCCCTTTAAATACAAATTTCTCCTATCTTCATTTCAACTTTTTTCACTAAAATACAATTCCACATGTAAAATGTAGTCACGAGATTTTTAGCGTCTTTTAATCTATATAGTAACCTTGAGATTTTGCAAAATATCAATAAATGATAGCTAACAAAGAAGGATAGCAGAGAACGGAAACAACGTATTCTGCAGGAATAACAAGAGAATTAAGAACAGAGAACAAAAACAAGAAGTTCCGCCGGGATTTAGTAATATAAAATATCTAAAATGAGTGAGCCAAAGTACCAATATGCTTGGACATGAGATTTTGCCCAATATCAACAAATGATAATTAACACATAAGTATAGTGTGCACATAGTACTACAAATGTTGGCTTCTGAAAACTCCACCGCCAAACAACTTCTATGTTTTACTAAACAAGGTGAACGATTACAAAGCTCTCTGTCTCAGATTTACAATGGATACTTTCTGGCAAGTAAATTTGGTTACTGTGAGTTTGAAAGCAAGGATACAGATGATAAATAAATAATTTCAACAGCGATTCTGTATGCGGAAAACTCAAAGAATCATTAAAACTTAATGCCCAGAAATATAAATTACCTCCAGCCATTGGTGATGTTCTTGATGCAAACCACAGTCCACTTTGCTTTCCTTACTTCAGCACTCCAGCTTCAATCCAAGCAAAAGAAAAGAATACAGAAAATCTGAAGGCACTTCCAAGCTTTGCTCTCTCAGCTAGATGGTGTAAAAACTGAAGGGAATTGAGATGCAAGCTTGGGGACCAAACAGATAAATTTATAGCCAAGCTTCCATCAAGCTTCTGATGGCTATGTGTCAAGTGTTCCACAGATCAAGGTAGAGAACTCCAGATGGAGTAATGGACCACTTCAGTAGCTCCCAACAATAAATTTATTAACTGCAGTTGATTTCCTTAACTTAAGGAAAGACTGCAGTTTAAATTCCATAATTGTAGGCAACAATTGTTCAAAATATTAATGGAGCTTAACATTCTCCCACTTGGTCCATACTTCCAAACTTAATGTCTCAACTTAAAAACCATTGATAATCTGTATTAAGTAATAGATACATGAATCATGGTGATAAGTCCTCTAATGACGAGTATTATCTTCCATGTATTACTATGTATTTATTCTTATTATAATTTATGTGGCAACAATTTCTTAATGAATAAACCTTATGTTTATTCTTGGTCCTTCTTAAATGAATTTTCTCAAATCAACTTAAAGTGCACATAAATATGAGAAAAAACATCACAATAATTAAGAATTTCATTAAAATAACATTGTCCATACAATGAGAAACTACATAATGGAACCAAGTCCCATATTCAATACATGATCCTTGAATTTAAACGGTGGCATGCCCTTAGTCAAAGGATCAGTGATCATCAACTCAGTGCTGACGTGCTCAATGACCACTTTCTTTTCTTTAACACGCTCCCTTATAGCTAAATACTTAATGTCGATGTGTTTATTTCGACTCCCACTTTTGTTGTTTTTAGCCATAAAAACAGCAGCTGAATTATCACAATATATTCTCAATGGCTTAGAGATAGAATCCATAATTCTAAACCCAGAAATGAAACTCCTAAGCCATACACCATGTGAAGTAGCCTCAAAACAGGTGACGAACTCGGCTTCCATAGTGGAAGTGGCAATCAAGGTCTGCTTGGCACTCCTCCATGATACAGCTCCACCGGCCATCATAAAAATGTAACCTGATGTTGATTTGCGTGAATCAACACATCCAGCAAAGTCAAAATCTGAGTAGCCAATTACTTCCAAGTTGTCCGTCCGTCTATACATAGGCATGTAGTCTTTGGTTCCTTGAAGGTACCTCATTACTTTCTTTGCAGCTCTCCAGTGGTCTAAACCTGGATCACTCTGATATCGTCCCAACATTCCCACAACAAATGCAATGTCAGGTCTTGTGCAGACTTGAGCGTACATTAGGCTTCCGACAACAGAAGCATATGGAATGTTGTTCTTCATTTGTTCCCTTTCAAGGTCGTTCTTCGGGCATTCGTTCACATTGAACCTATCACCCTTCACAATGGGAGCTACACTTGGTGAACAATCCTTCATCCGAAATCTCTCTAAAATTTTATTAATATAGGTTTCCTATGACAGACCCAAGATGCCTCGAAATCTGTCTCTATAGATCTTAATGCCAATGACATAAGATGCCTCACCCATATCTTTCATATCAAAATTTTTAGAGAGGAATTGTTTCACCTCATGTAGCAAACCCTTATCATTGGTTGCTAGCAAAATGTCATCCACATATAAAACAAGAAAACAAATTTTACTCCCACTAACTTTCAGGTATATACATTGATCCATAATGTTTTCTACAAAACCGAAAGAAGAAATTACATTATGGAATTTCAAATACCATTGGTGGGATGCTTGTTTTAAACCATATAATGACTTCTTGAGCTTGCAAACCAATTGCTCACCATCACTAGAGGGGAATCCTTCAAGTTGTTTCATGTAAACCTCCTAGTCTAGATCTCCATTAAGAAAAGCCGTTTTCACATCCATTTGTTGCAACTCCAAGTCAAATTGGGCTACTAATGCCATAATAACGCGCAAGGAATCTTTCTTAGATACAGGAGAAAAGGTCTCCGTGTAGTCGATTCCTTCTTTCTGAGTGAATCCCTTAGCAACAAGTCTTGCCTTGTATCTCTCAATGTTGCCCAATGAGTCTTTCTTTGTCTTAAAGACCCATTTACATCCAATGGATTTTGCACCATTATGCAACTCAACAAGATCCCAGACTTCGTTACTCTTTATGGAATTCATCTCTTCCTTCATGGCATTGTACCATAGTTCTGATTCTTTACAACTCATGGCTTGTGAAAATGACTCGGGATCATTTTCGGCTCCAATGTTGTAGTCAAATTCTTGTAGATACACAACATAATCATTAGGAATTGCTGATCTCTTTGGTCTAGTAGATCTTCTTAATGTTGTACCATCATCTTTCTGAGAAGTATGTGGTTCAACTTGTTGTTCAATAGTTCTTGGCAACTCTTGAACTCCTTGATCTACTGGAATATCGTCAGCAGCTTGTGGAACTTCAACAATTGGTTGTTCAACACCAGTTTGTACTTGAGGGGTGCTATGAACAATAACCAATCTATCACTTGAAGTGGAAGGTTGAGATTCTAAATGATCCTTCTCAGAAACTATGTTTCTGGTTTGATCGCTCGCACTGATCAAGTCATTTTCAAGAAACTTTGCATTTCTTGATTCCACAATCCTAGTGCTGTGAGATGGACAATAAAATCTGTAACCTTTAGACCTTTCAGCATATCCAATGAAATACCCACTAATGGTCCTTGGGTCCAGCTTCTTCTCTTGTGGATTATAAATTCTCACTTCAGACGAGCATCCCCAAACGCGCATATGTCGCAAACTCGGTTTCCAACCTTTCCATAATTCAAATGGCGTTTTAGGAACCGCCTTGGTTGGAACTCGGTTTAATATATACACTGCCATCTTAAGTGCTTTAGTCCACAAGGATTTAGGAAGATTGGAGCTGCTAAGCATACTCCGCACCATGTCCAATAATGTTCGATTTCTTCTTTCTGCTACACCATTCTGGTCGGGTGAACCAAGCATGGTGTATTGGGCAACAATCCCATGCTCTTGAAGAAATTTAGCAAATGGCCCAGGTGCTTGTCCATCTTCTGTGTATCTACCATAATATTCTCCACCTCTATCTGATCTCACGATCTTAATTTGCTTGCCGCATTGTTTTTCTACTTTAGCCTTAAAGATCTTAAAGGCATCTAATGCTTTGCTCTTTTTATGAAGCATGTAAAGATACATATATCGTAAGTAATCATCTATAAAAGAGATGAAGTATCTCTGACCATGTGAGTCCATGTCTAGACTACATATATCAGTATGTATGATTTCTAATATGTCTGAACTCCTATTGGCACCTTTCTTTGACTTGTTGGTCTGCTTTCCCTTTATGCAGTCCACACAAGTCTCAAAATCAGTAAAATCCAGAGTATTAAGTACCCATTCATTTACCAATCTTTTAATTCTTTCTATGGAGATATGACCTAGTCTCCGGTGCCATAATTTAGAGGAATCTTCATTAATAACACATCTTTTAGTGCCAGTGTGAACATGCATTGAATCATAAGTGACATTGTTTTGTAAATTAATGCAGTAAAGACCATTAGACAAAATACCATTCCCAACATAATCAGATTTATAGAATAGACTGAAAGATTTTTCTGAAAAGTTTAAGGAATATCCAAAAAGTACAAGCCTTGAAACTGAAATCAAGTTTCTAGAAAAACTTGGAACATAAAAGGTCTTTTCTAATTCCAAAACAAAGCCACTACTTAAAGTTAAATAACGTGTTCCTATAGCTTCCACATGCGAGCCCATCTTGTTTCCTGATAAGATGCTTTGCTCACTTCCCACTGGCTTCCTTAGGTTTTGCAAACCCTGCAAGGAATTCGAAATGTGAATTGTTGATCCAGAATCAATCCACCATGTGTTAATATTAACGTTAACCATATTAGATTCATAACAAACAAATGAGATTAAATTACCTTTGTCCGCAAGCCATTTCTAAAATTTGGCGCATTCCTTCTTCATGTGTCCATTCTTTTTACAGAAAAAACACTTGGAATCCTTCTTGATATCGGCTTGGGGAGGTACTTTACCTTTCCCTTTCCGATTGGCTTGAGATTTTCCCTTTCCACGCATTGCCAGCATTGCACTCTCTCCCAGTTCCATCACCAGTCTCTCTTCCTCTTGAACACACATGGTCATGAGTTCATTAATTGACCATTTATCCTGATGATGGATCCCATTTGGGATTTGAAACGTTGGTATAAAAATGTTCATACTGTGGATTCTCCGGATATTGATTCAAATGACCATTTATCCTTATGTGTGTTGTATGAGATTTTGAAAGGTCCATATTGGTGCGGAAGGGTGTTCAAGATGTAGTGCACTAGGAAGGACTTCGATATATCAACCTCGAGTTTCTTCAATTGAGCCACAGTGTCCCTCATCTGCATGATGTGCTCGCGCACACCTTTCACACTAGTGAGCCTTAGGGATGAGAACTTCATGATTAGGGTGCTTGCTAGTGCCTTGATCTGAAGTGACGAATTGATCATCAATGGCCTTCAACAAGTCCCGGACCTTTTCATGCTGATCAACGGAACCACGAATACCAGCTGAAATTTTAGTCTTAATGAACATATGCTTAGACGATTGGATCGCTCCCATCGTTCATAAAGCGTCATGTCCGCTGCAGTGCTGGTATTAGTGAGTGTCGATGGTTCATATTTCCTAATAGCATAATCTATGTCCATCCACCCCAAATGAAGGAGAACCCTCTCCTTCCAAACCTTATAGTTATCTCCCTTAAGTTCGGGAATGTCACAACGAATTTCAGAGAAATTTGCAGGTTGTACTACTGCATCAAAATTAAAAATCACATGCTTATGTTAAAATTGAGGCTTAATAAAATTTCATGTTTTACCAATGTAAATCATGCTCAAAATTGAATCTAAATGACATAAAAATTGCCTGTGGGCTAAATTTTTAATTCAAGCAGATTCAATTATTCATTGTTTTGAACTTTATGATAAAACTATTAATTCATAACTCCTGTGGGTAGGTTATGAAATTTTATCCTAATTAATTACATAAATATAATAAAAATTCCTGTGGGATAAAATTTATTATATTTAGTCTAATTAATTACAATTTAATGTCTAAATAATCTTTATGTGATCTAACCAATCAAAATATATAATTTTAATTAATTAAAGATGTTGTGGCTATTCTTTAATTAATTAAAGTTATATGGATCACTAGACATTATTTTATTTTTTTAAGTTGCATAAACAAAACTTAACCAGAGAAAAAATAATGTTTACTGAAAAGAGTAAGTCAAAATGACATTTTAATAAACTCCATATAACTGTAATAATTCTCCAGCAAAATCAAATTTAAGGTTAAAGCAGTCAGCATTACCGTAAATGACTACAAATTGATTGTTCAATTTATAAACAAAACCCGGAGATTGACTGAAGCAGCATTGATCTACTTTGCACTTGCATAGCAAATGCAGTTCGAAGGCTAGCTGGCTTGACTTCAGGCTTCGTCCTTAAGTTTATAAAAACAACAAAAGATAGACCAGCAAACAAGTTATTTTGCTCACAAGATAAATAAAATTTAAATTAATTTTCTGTGCTACTCCCAGAAAAGTGCTAGATTGCCTTTGTTAATAGAACTGTGTTACTTTTCTATGGTGCAGTACTAGTCTTCAGTTATCGCTACCCATTAATAAACCAGTTATTAGTTTGTCAAAATCTAACAGTTAGTATATACGGTCTAACTCATTTACTACCCATTAATAAGCAGTTATTTTCAGCCCTGCAATTCGACAACAATTCTGCTCAATAAAATTTATTAAAAAGAAATAAACTAAAAAAATAGCCTGGTTGCTGCCCGCTGAAGTGATAACTGCGTGCCTGCTTAAGTGGTTTCTGCACGTATATATGGGTTTTTCTCCACGTATACCGGAATAATAAATGGAGCATGTTATATTGCTTCACATAATGTTCTATTGAATTCGTTGAGAAATGCAAACGTGCATCTAAAATTCGTAAATGGAATTTGCACATTGTTATAACTATTTTTAACAATTCCATAAAGAAATTTCATATTGTAATAAACTCAGTACAAGTGAAACTAATGCACGGCCCAAACCTATAAACTCATATTCTAGCATGATGAATTTTAAATCTTATAATCCACCGGTACGAGTTTTGAATAATGGATATGATAAGTATGAAAAATTAAAATTCTATGAAAGTCCCTTAAAAGTGAGCCTTAACTTTTAAGTCATCGAAATATTTTAAGAAACAAATACTTATCATTCAAACGATAGAAATTCATAATAATAAAGTTTAGAATTTCGAAATCAGTGGGCGGCGCACCAAGGTAGAGATAATAGTGGCTCCGATATCAAATGATAAATAAATAATTTCAACAGCGATTCTGTATGCGGAAAACTCAAAGAATCATTAAAACTTAATGCCCAGAAATATAAATTACCTTCAGCTATTGGTGATGTTCTTGATGCAAACCACAGTCCACTTTGCTTTCCTTACTTCAGCACTCCAGCTTCAATCCAAGCAAAAGAAAAGAATACAGAAAATCTGAAGGCACTTCCAAGCTTTGCTCTCTCAGCTAGATGGTGTAAAAACTAAAGGGAATTGAGATGCAAGCTTGGGGACCAAACAGATAAATTTATAGCCAAGCTTCCATCAAGCTTCTGATGGCTATGTGTCAAGTGTTCCACAGATCAAAGTAGAGAACTCCAGATGGAGTAATGGACTACTTCAGTAGCTCCCAACAATAAATTTATTAACAGCAGTTGATTTCCTTAACTTAAGAAAAAACTGCAGTTTAAATTCCATAATTGTAGGCAACAATTGTTCAAAATATTAATGGCGCTTAACAACAGAGTGCCCAGAAACTTCAAGTATAAAAATAATAGATATATTTTATGATTCATAAAATAAGCGTAGAAAATTATTATATTGGAATTTTTTAACAAGTCAGAGCTATCTGTGATCGCTTCTTAGACATCTCAATGTATTCGTCTGCATCTATGGATAAACTGTATTGATGAGAGAACCCGAGCCAACGATGGTTCTCTTATTTGCGAACCAGTTTGTGCCTATTTCGACATCACATGAAAAACACTGACATCCATATCAGCTACATGTCAATAACATCTGGAATTTTTATCGGCCATTTGTATGCGCTGTACACAGGACAGCAATAAAATGTATCGGTATTCTCAGTTTAGAGTCCTAACTGAAAACAGAACAGTAACAAATAGCATGCACGATACAGAAATTTATATGCATATTTACAGTTTCGGGTCACAATATTCTGCTAGTTGAAATTCAGTGCCTAAAGAGGAGAATGAGATTTGATAACATCCATAGCAAGATTTACCGCATTGAGATTCGATAACATTTATGAGATCCCATAAACTAGGTGAGAGGAGAATGAGTTTAGTCCATTTATGCACAGAACAAGAAGACACCAATAACGCTCATAGGGATTAGGCATTAACCTTTTTAGGGTTACAGCTTTCAACAATCAAGTCCATGTGGGCATTAACCCCATTTTTTAATAAAGAAAATCCGTTTTGGAATCCACGTGCGTTGGTCACTGGTCTCTGGATACATTTCCCAGACAGCTCTAGGCCAATTCCAAATTCAGGAGTCGTTTCCAGGCGGATCCCAGTTCCGTCTTCTTTGCCAAAAGGCTTCAGCATCACTCATATATTCATGTCATGTTGGGAACTACCATTGTCTGATGGATAATATGAATGACAGAGCATATTAGTTTTTCGAAACTTCACAAGTCACCATTGCAGTGGAATCTAATTTGTGACAACCAACATATCGACACTGATTTCTTCGGGAACAAATGGTATTTAATTTCCATTCTTCACAAATTTTCATCTCCAGTACAAGTTCAGATCTTCAATTCAATTTCTCGTCCATATGATGGCTTATTATGCCCATTTTAACCATCTTTGGCTTGTAGCATTTTTTAAAGCCACAGTATGTTTTGGGTATCTGTGTTGTGCCTTGCTTTCCAAATAACTGCAGAGAAAAAGGCTTGCTCAAAACGATTGAGAATTTTCTCTGACATTAAAGTACCTTCCACATAATACCATGCGCATTTTATAGGCTAAAATAGTAGTGAACACAAAAAAATGAATCACATCGATTTACTTCTAATCAATTGGGCATGTGGAACTAAAATACCGATCATTCATATGCAAAACAGATGAAAGATTAAATTAACTACTTCGTATTCTCTCAGAACACCAATATTTTCTATTCAGGTAGAAACATCCACACTCAACTCCAGGAATCATTCATATTTGGACTGCAATAAAAATCGACAATGGGATTTGTGGCCAATGCTGAGTTTGGTTACTAGATTTCTTCATTGTCATACCACAGGAAAACTGTTGTCAGACTATTCATTTCAAGTCCTCTATAAGGGATGTAGTTACTAGTACTCAGAAGTAGCAACCCAATTGAGCCAGAAGAGCTTTCTCATAGCTCATATCTCCTACTCTTGGTACATGAATATTTTTCAGCGTAACCATAGAAAAGGTATGATTGTGGCATTGCCTCAAGCAACAAACGAAATAAAAAAATATTTCTTACTTTTTGCAATCTTCCCCTACCTGAATACTGTCAACACTGTCAACAACACATGGTCTCCAACATCTAAGGGATGCATAGTGAATATGAATGTGATTGTTTCCAAGATCATTTTGTTTGGTGTTCCTGAACCTGAAGTCTTTCATACAAGCTGAGATGATACTAGTACAATAAGGTGGATAGTGGAAATCCCCAGAACAAGAAGAAATACCATTATGGAAATCTCCAGAACAGAAATAATGACAATTATTATAATCACAATGAAAATTGTCTTCGAAGTACGGTGCAGGCAATCAGCCACGATGGTCCAATGACCTCCTTTCTAGATAAATATGCCAAAAATATGTTTGTTGAGAGGTTGAAGAATTGCTTGCAAGTCTCTAACCAAAACTGTGTTTGTTGCCAATAGACTTCTAGACATTGACATTGTAGCAATCCCAGAGTTCTAAATAGAAAAAACAGTAGAGTTGTTTATATATCTAGTCTAGTTATTGGCCCAGTAAGCTCTGCAGAACATTATCGTCAAAACATTTGGCACTTAGGATCACCAGATTCATGGAAGCACAATGAAAGAAACTTTAAGAACACAATTAAGAATGCATGGCACCCAATCCAATTCTTAACAGAAGAATTTTTTTATATTGCCAGTGTTCCCACGCTGAAAAAGCCGCCTCGCTCTTCTTTTCGAATCTCAAAAGGTCTTCTACCTCTTTATGCCTATAGGATATGCAATCTCAATAGAATAAGAAAGTACTCAAACTCGAAAGGGAATAACAACACATGCATCAATGATGGGTATGCAAAAAAGGATACCAATGTATCCTTACCTGGCCCCTGCCTTACAAGCATTTTTAGGAAAGCACTTTGCTACAACTTTTGTTTACAATTCATTTGCAATGTCAATGTCTGTATCATGACGGTTTATTTTGTGCAGTTGTTCAACATTATTGGCATTGAAGTTTACTTGCTACGGTTAGGGAAAACCAAACAATAAATAATTAAAACATAGTATACAGGTTTCTCTTAAATAAACTATATTGATGAATGATTTAAGTGCTTACATATGACACCTCTAACAAATCATGAATGGATGCCAAAGACTACCATGACAAACTTGGAGGTTTTTCTTAATAAGCCTGAAGACTTCTTTTGATTGGCAATATCTCTTCTCCAATAGCGAAGGTGATCATGCTTTATGAACCTATTTTCTCAAAAGCCTGGAGACTTTTCTTGACCGGCAATGTCTCTTCTTAAATCACAAAGCTAATCATGAATTCTTAACTTATTTTCTCTGTCCACCTCCACAAGAAAGTGTTTTCTCAATTCTGAGGTCCCAAAAGTCCTTTCCCCCTTGTTCCATTCCATATTTTTATGGTCTTATCTCTGTCTTCTCATAACAAAATTTAAATCTATCCAGATGATCTTCCCTCTAAGATTTGTCATTTTCTCAACAAAAGAGTAGCTCTGAAATACTTTCAAAGATTAAGACACTCTATCAAATGTCATTAAGAGCTCACCTACCAGATATTCAAATGCTTGGTGTAAATGACGCTGAAATAAAGCATGAAAGCAAAAGATCTCTACAGAGTATTCTCTATTTAGCCATGCCAGCTTATAAATTAATGACTCCCAATCCCTTAGCTTGTGAGAACATACTTGTCACGAGACGTAACCAAAATTGAGCTCTTTGGCGAAGTGCCTTCAGTGACAAAAATGCAACTAGCTGATTGACATGATCTACATCATCTAAATATGAGGGCATGAACAGATTTAAGATGTTTTTAAGCATCTCTATAGCTTAATCAAAATGATCAATTTGTATCCAACTGCATCAAACTCTTAAGAAGTGAACAAGACCTAGGATCCACAGTAATTTGGAGAAAAGAAAGAAAGTAGGTAGAAAAATCATCTAAAAAACTAGATTAAAATTAAGCCATTTACCCCTAAAACTTATACGCACGGACAAATTTGCACTCTGGTACTTTGAGTACTTAAAAGATCCAAATCTAAAGTACTTCTATAATAATGGATAATACAATCAGTATAGATCTATCTCCCCTAATATATCAATACAATTCGTATAGATCCATCTCCTATCTCCACAAAAATTTGCAGTGCTTGAAGATGCAATAAACTCTTTCAATACAAATTTATGTTCACAAAACGCTACAATGCATAACAGATCTGTGTATAAATACAACTTAAAATTTATAAGGAAAGATATACATGGCTAACCCGTTACACGCCTTGACTTGAATGTCAAAGAGGCCAGTTTTCCAATTTTCAAGCTTATGGAGTATCTCTTTTTCTTTTTATGAATTTGTAATGCTTAAGCATACTGTCCGTATATCAACGTAGTCCATCAGAGCATGTTGTCTGTACATCAACATAGTCCATCAATATCTGTCCGCCGTATCAAAAAGATTGAAACCATAGAACACTGGAATGATGGTGTGAGTACAAGTTCATCCAGGCAAGATGATAAAGAAGTTGTCATAATAGCCCCTTCAATCTGAGGAGTTAAGTTCTCGCCCTCATACCATTCCTGATAGTCAATAAATGCTCACAATCCATGGAAAATAAGGCGTCTGTAGAGATGGCTTGGCACTGTGTTCTTGACATCTGGGCCACGATTAAAAAAAATTGCCTGGGCTTGTAGAGATATGCAGCTGTGGAGGTGAAGGGAGAGGCACATGATGCGCCATGGGTAAATACAATGGGAATTAGGAGGAAACGACATCTTTTCAGTCTAGATTTTAGCCAAGTTTTGGGCAAACAAGGATATTGCCGGCCATGCCCCAGCAATTGGATCCAAATGGGGAAGACGGTTGGAATGCTTGTAAAAATAACCAAGTAAGGAGTTCAGAAGGAGACCAACAAATCTAGGTTATAGACCATTAGGAAGGAAGGAGTTCAGAAGGAGACCAGAAATTCTAGGTTAGAAACATTAGATATAAAATTCCCAATATAGATACATATATAAGTGTTGTATGCGTGGTTCAAAAACTTGGATATATAATTCCCAATGTAGATATGTATCAAAGTGTATGTGTGGTTCAAAAACTGGGATAAAGTGTGATCATATCAAACTGTTAAGCTGGCGGTTTTACTTCCAAAAATCATAAAAGACATGAATACAATGATTTTGATAACAAAACCCGATTAAAGACTTGACTGGACCCCTACTAGCCATGACAGGGATTTCTTCAAACATATCACAAATATGCATTCTACAGGTCTCAACAACATATTTGAGCATAGAGGTCTTATACTTATCTGAGAATCGTTAAGAAGCATTGATACCTCATCACAATAGTTGCATCATCCAATATTAGGTCATATATTCATTGTTCTTTCATCTATTAATCAAAACATGATGAGAGCCATACATCATCATTGTTATAAAACATACTCATAACCAGAATATAAAAAACATAAATAGCAGGAATATGACAACCATATAAACCACATAATGACAAGTACATTTACCCATCAAATGCAAGAGGAGAGAAGCTCTTATTAACATGTGTAAAATTCAACTAGGTATGGGATTTCCACGTACCACCCAACCATACACTAGGCTGAACCATATATTTCTTTCAGTCAATCACCCCCATGACATATTCCAAGCATGAATGTGGGATCTCAAGGAACAATCCAAATAAAACCATCTAAGGCTTCCAGAGGCCAAACCACCTCAACCCTCAACCGGTGATTCCACCTCACTATCGTACATCACTAGCCATCACCAGATTAGTCTCTACCCAAGTTGTTAAGGGCTCCAAGGTTTTTTTCCAACCAAGGCTTCCAGGACTAGTAACTCAACCCACAATTATCGTTGGGATTCCAAATTGTTTGCATAAGCAGAGTTCCATAACTAGTAACTCAACCCACTAAGGGATTCCAGAGCAATTTTCCAACCAAGGCTTCCAGGACCAGTAACTCAATCCAAGCTGTTATAGGGCTTTCAGAGCATTTGTCCAACCAAGGCTTCCAGGAACTAGTAACTCAACCCACAACCAAAGGTACATGAGAACCAACCAGAAAACAAAAGTAAAACCCACAACACCATAGCTATCTAGGAAATGAGAGTGAGAGAGAGAGAGAGAAATGAGAGCTTTAAAATTTAACTAATCAAAATCAATGAACTGATCTTCATAATCTTTTTTATTAATGAGACCTCTATTTTCTTCAATTTTCATTCATTTCCTCCTCACATAAAACATGTGACCTTTCACCTTTCTTTTCTCTTAATTTCTATTATTTCATAAATAAATGTCACTTTGTCTTTCCAAATCCTTTTCCATTTCCTTTTCCAATTTCCCTAGCCATTAATTAATCACAAGTGATCCCCATCACTATGTTTTTCCCGACATTTAGCTTGGAATACATTTCCCGTGACCACAATCTTATTTTACCTTTATTAACTTTATTACATGGATTTTTTACCAGGGCTATTACAAAACCCTCCCCCTTGGGGGAACACCATCGTCAATGTTCAACGACACTTACAACCAACAAGGTTGTTGAACCATGTAGTCCAAGGGGTGAACCATGCTCTGATACCACTCTATAGTTTCAAATATCACCCAAAGAGAATGGAAACCAAGCATCGCCCAAAGAGAATGAAAACCAGACATCAACCAAAGAGAATGGAAACTAGACATCACCCAAGGAGAATGAAACCATGCTCTGTTACCACTCTGTAACACCCTCTTCCCACATTTACCCAAATTAACAGGCCAACCGTGGTAAACATGTGATGAGAGGCCATTATGATGTGATTCAACCTTCTAGGTCACCTTAAGGAAGCAGAACCAACAAAACACAACCAATATTACTATTCACACATCCTACAAAACCTCCAGGATCCAACCAACCTTTCAAGGTGACCAACCCCTTAGGGAACTCAACATTTTACTGACCTAAAGCCCAATTAGCTCCCTTGCCAAGCCTTACAAGCGACTGAGAGCCCTAGTCACTCCCATGAGCCTGCCTGACTGTGACTGTGGCCTTTTTCTTTCAGTGTTATGCCAACAACTATGAGATTTAAGTCTATTTTTCAGGGCTAGGACCCAGTCACTACCCATAAACTTATGAAACTTCCATAAATCATAAAATACATGGAGACAATGCTTTTGATAAAAAAACTTGATCAAGGACTTGACTGGAACCCTACTAACCATGACATACATTTCGTCAAACATATCACAAATATGCATTCTACAGGTCTCAACAATAGATGTGAGCATAGGGTCTCATACTTATTTCAAAATTGTTAAGAAGCATTGATACCTCATCACAATAGCTGCATTATTCACTATTAGGTCATATATTCATTGTTCATTCTTCTATTAATCAAAACATGATGAGATCCATGAATCATCACTGTTATAAAACATACTCATAACCAGCGTATAAACAACATAAATTGCATGGATATAACAGCCATATAAACCACATAATGACAAGTACATTTACCCATCAAATACAAGAGGAGAGGAGCTCTTATTAACATGTGTAAAATGCAACCAGGTCTGGGACTTCCATGTACCACCCAACTATAGACTAGGTTGAACCAAATATTTCTTTCATCTAGTCATCCTCGGACAATATTTCAAGCATGAATGTGGGATCTCATGGAACAATCAAAATAAAACCAAACTAGGGCTTCCAAAGGCCAAACAATCTCAACCCTCAACTAGTGATTCCAACTCACTGTTGGACATCACTAACCATCACCAGATTGGTCTCTACCCAAGTTGTCCAGGGCTCTAGAGCATTTGTTCAGGTCAGGGCTTCCACGACTAGTAACTCAACCCACAATTGTTATTGTGTTTCAAGAGCATTTTTCCAACCAGGGCTTCCAGGACTAGTAACTCAACCCACCAAGGGCTTCCAAAGTGTTTGTCCAACCAAGGCTTCTAGGACTAGTAAATCAACCCAAGCTGTTACATGGCTTCCAGAACGCTTTTCCAAACAAGGCTTCCGAGAACTAGTAACACAACCCACATCCAAATGTACATGAGAACCAACCAAAAAACAAAAGTAAAACCCACAACACCATGGCTATCTAGGAAATAACAAGGCTAGGCAAAACCACTACCAATACAGGCAATCCTTTGTGCTAACAATAGATCATAACCAAGAAACCACATGAATATGACATGCATGCCAAAACTAGGAAGGAAAGCATACATGCAATGCGGTACCTGCAAGCAAAATTTGTTGTAGCTACTGATCCTGATTTCCTCTTGCGCTTTCTTGCTCTTCCTTTGCTTTCTTGCTCCAAATCCCAAGTATGCCACACTCCTCCAAGAGTGCTCCAAGAAAAATTGTAAGTGCCCAAGAGTATGAGAGAGAGAAAAATGAGAGCTTCAAAACTGAATTGATAAAAAACCATGAACTGATCCTCATAAGCCTTTTTATTAATGAGGCATCTATTTTCTTCAATTTTCCATTATTTTCCTTCATTTCCTACTCACATGCAGCCTATGACCTTTCACCTTCCTTTTATCCTAATTTCCATTATTTTCATAAAAAATGTCACTTTGCCTTTCCAAAGACTTTGTCGTTGCCTTTACCAATTTTCTTAGCCATTAATTAATCACAAGTTATCCCCATCGCTATGTTTTTGCCTAGCATTCATCTTTGAATATGTGCCCCATGGCCACTGTCTTATTTTACCTTTATTAACTTTATTACATGGATTTTCGACCAGTGTTGTTACATAACATGCTACCCGTAGTTTTTTTTAATTGCTTGGCTTATGGCCTTTTCTAGCATATATCTACAATAAGCAATATCAATCTCAATATTTCGCTATGAAATGGGCACATTTTGTTTCCCTTGTTTCAATAATATCCTTTCTTCACTTATTTAGTTTTAAATTTTACCATAATTTCAACCTTTTTCTACATTAAATATTTATGACTATATTTGCATCATAAATTTCATACAATATTATTAAACTTGAAAATGTGGTTGATAATTAATTCATTCTATAAATTGATAAAAGAGTCATAATAAATTTTGACCATAAGGTTATAATATATCACTAGCAACTATGAAATCTATGTTTTCAAAAATAGATGAAAATATATTTACTGATTAAAAATTCTTGTGAAAATGAGAATATTCCATTAGAAATACACCATAATTTATTTTTAATATAATAGTGAATATATGGAAATATAAAACATTTTAGAGATGATCATGTCCCACTAGTCGAATGGGGGAACTAAAAAAGAGATTTTATAGAATAAATGGGAGGATATGCACAATTTTCATATATGCAGAGTTTCCATATATGTGCATATACATGAAAGCTTCCATATATGTGAATAATTATTTATGCTAAGATTATGTATATGCGCACATACACAAAAGTTGGCTTCCATATATATACATAACTTCCATATATCCACAACTTCTATATATGCATAGTCTTTATATGTGCTCACATATATGGAAGCAGTGCATATATAGAAGCATAGGAGTGCATGCGCAACTTTCGTATATGCACCTGGATTTCCAAATATGTGCTTCCATACATGCGCTTGTATTTTTTATATGCACAACTTCCATATACAAGTTCATATATAGAGTAATATCTAATGATATTGTAATATAGAGTCTATTTTTGTTTTGTCTACACATTTATGTGAAAATGGATCCTAACTCAGTGAACAATATTACTTAAGCATAGGTGTAAAATTAAAACAAACTTGACTTGACTTAAAAATATTAAACTCAATGCAAAGACATTGACTAAGTCTAGATACTTTACACTATGAATAATCAATAAGGATTAAAGTTTGCATTGTGATTCAATTATACATCAACTTTGTAAGTCTCGTCAATAGAAATATTTGAAATATGTGTCCATCGTTGTTGACAATATTTGCATTGAATGAAAATCTATATTCAAATAAGATATGAGCTTGAGCCCTCAGTTATATGCATTGAACATGTGTTGATATGGTTTGTAACACAACATAATATATTGTTTTGCTTTCTCCTCGGAAAATTGAGAGCTTTGATACCCATGGAAGAAATCACTATCGACAATCAAAAGTGCAATTTTTTGAAGTAAATTTCTCCTTTTGTTTTTAATATTTGCACTATTGATTGTTTCCCCTTCATATGGTTATGTTAAAATTTATATATGAATGACATTTATATTTATATGGTTTTTTTCTGTTAAATTCCAATGCTATTGATTGAATTCTACTTATTCTTCTATGTAACAACCTTATGTTTTAATTACATTAAATTTATGTTTGGGTTTGATATGTTGTTATGTTATATTTGTATTTTAAATGCAAACATGGAAAGAAACCATATTCTAATGTCTTTATAGACATAGAAAATGCATTTATTTTATTCAATAATTGTATTAAATATATGATTATTTTTACATTGAAGTGATCATAAGAATTCCATATCCATGTGATAGAAAAAATTGATCTTCAGAGGGTCAATATTAACATTTAAAGATGAAAACTTAATTGGAAATTCATTATATACATCTATATATATATATATATATATATATATATATATATATATATATATATATATATATATATATATATATATATCACAATTCCTTTATTTATCTATCAATAGGGCAATTCCTTTAAAAACACAAGTATATGATAAGCAATGCACAATATATCATCTCATGATAAATGCAACTTATTGTATCTCACTACATAAATACAAAGACTATAATGCTTAATGTTAATAACTCGAATGAATCATGGAAGTGAAGACTTGATGCATAGTCTTTAAGAAATCGAAGAGGCTCTTTCTATCAGGTACTGTAATAGCTCATCTTAAATTTTAATGCACCAACACAAAGCATTGGTCACCTGCCAACTGTAAGATAATAATTCTATAAGCATGAACAACAAACTAACATATTCCCACAACAAATTTATGTGGGGCAATTAAATAAAGTTCTTATTCTGAATTTCAATTAATAGTTAAAGACTAATAACTTGCGAGTAACAGACAAAGATTGTATTGTTAGTGTAATGAAAATCACTTACAAGGTTCATCAATAAAGGATATAGATCAAGATAAACTCTGAGAACAAGAAGTTGAATTCATAAAAATAAAATAGTCCAAGACACCCAATTGTAATAGCAGCTATAAGTGGTATATGGAAACCCTTTCCAGAGGCTTTAGTGTTGAAAAGTGTAACTAGGTTCGGTATTCATAATGACATGTGTAAATTGTGATTTTATGTATTTGATGTTAAGAAGAGCTAGAGGGACTCTGGCAAGGTCTTTTGCTAGCCGGGAACCTCAACCTTCATCCCTTGATTGTAGAAGGCGATTCCCAGATCCTCATCAACATGGCAACGCGCATACAGAACGGCTCTCAAGCCAGGAAAGTTGCATCTAGCTGGAGACTAGAAGCGAGGCTAAATAACATTGCTCATGATCTGCGCAATAATTAAGCCATCTCCTTTCATCACACAAAAAGAGAAGGCAACAAGATTGCTGACCTCCTGGCCAACATTGGGGTAGAAAATGAACAGAACCTCCTATCAGGAAACATGGATATCATTCCAAACAATCTCCAGGCCCAGGATTGTGAAAGCCTCATCCAAAGAGATGCAGGATCCCCGGATGCGGGTGTTAGTACGTCTGGCAGGGAAGGGCCACATGCCAAGCATGTGCCGCCTCGTGATCAACTAAGGAATTCATCGCCTTCTGCCGCCGAGGAATGAAGAACAGAGACGCGAGCACAATGCATTCAATGCAACATAAGGTGAATTGATGTGGTCGCAGAGCGCAGTTATGGAGGGCAGTTATCGAGAGAATGTTGAGAGGTTTAAGATGGGCGAAGGATTGTTGCAGGTCTATTCTCAAAGTAAGGATCACGCAGTGCAGGTTCTTGTGGGCAATCTTCTCCTTCAGGCTACAGCTCCTACTGTCACAGCCAGCTTTCAAGAAGCCAAGGGACATCTCGAGCTCGAATTCCCTGTTGGTTGCTGTTTATGTGCTACTAAGCTTCGTCCCAGATCTGTTGGGAGAGGTCTCAATTACGTGGGGGGGCGACTCAAGCAGGGTAAACCTTCAACTGACGCTCTGCTTCACACCACCAGCATCACTGCAAATATGGTCAGACCAAGGCAAAGGTTGCTCAGTCGACGAGGCTCCGCTCATGGAGGTTCTTCGCGCCACCCCGCTGCGGAATCCCACCACCACTGCTGTTGTTGTTACTGCCACAGAAGGGCAGGGGCCACTCCCATACAGGCAAGTCAATTTATGGACACGGGCAGTCCCAATGCTGGACCGCCCCCTCTTCCAGCGTTTGGAACTGCCATTTTCACCCTCGGCAGCTCAAGGGATAATGCCCGCATCAATGCACACATCTCGGTCTTATTCATTGAGGACTCTCAGGAAGATGAAGGCGGTTCGGGCAGCAAGGAGGCGCTCCCAGATGAGCAACCGGAAATTGTTGAGGAAGAGCCAGAGGGAGTACCTGAGCAGACTCCCATCCAACCTCAGGAGAAGGAGGCGTCGACCTCCAAGAAGGCCGCAGCGGAAGAGTGGGAAGGCTTCCCTGAAGGCCACGGGTGGTATAGAATTCTCGAGGAGAAGCCAGAGGAATAGAATCCAGCGGCACGCTCCGTCATCCTCCTCTTTTGCTCAGGTCTGGTATAAGTCATACGTCTCTGTCTGCGTCTGGTATAGGCCAAATGTTTCTGTCTGGGTCTCTCTAGTTCATATATATGTTTATGTTTGCCATAGTTCTGCTAGCAGGACTCGTAATTGTGCTGTCATAGGTCCTCTGTCGCCCCTGCGAGGGAAAAATCTTTGTTTTTGTTCCGAAGCCCCTGCGTGGGATGTTTTTGTATGGTCTGATTACAGTTTTGTGTTATGTCACGGGATGGAAGAGGTTATGTTTGGTAATGCTGCCCCTGCGAGGGCTAATACTGAGTTGCGAACTGCTAACCCAAAGAGCCACAGTCGGCCTTGGGCAACCTGACTTTCTGATTGTAATGTTTTCCTGTACATAATATAATAGAATAGTATAGCTTTACCGAGAAAAAAAATATGTTAATAACTTGAATGAATCATGGAAGTGAAGACTTGATGCATAGTCTTTAAGAAATCGAAAAGGCTCTTTCTATCAGGTACTGTAATATCTCATCTTAAATTTTAATGCACCAACACAAAGCATTGGTCACCTGCCAACTGTAAGATAATAATTCTATAAGCATGAACAACAAACTAACATATTCCCACAACAAATTTATGTGGGGCAATTAAATAAAGTTCTTATTCTGAATTTCAATTAATAGTTAAAGACTAATAACTTGCGAGTAACAGACAAAGATTGTACTGTTAGTGTAATGAAAATCACTTACAAGGTTCATCAATAAAGGATATAGAAGATAAACTCTAAGAACAAGAAGTTGAATTCATAAAAATAAAATAGTCCAAGACACCCAATTGTAATAGCAGCTATAAGTGGTATATGGAAACCCTTTCCAGAGGCTTTAGTGTTGAAAAGTGTAACTAGGTTCGGTATTCATAATGACATGTGTAAATTGTGATTTTATGTATTTGATGTTAAGAAGAAAAATAAAATTATTATTGTAGTACTTGCCTCATGGGTTTCATGAGCAAGGAATTTTATTTTTAGTAATGGATCCCATTGTGATCCCTTAGGATTGGTCATAAAGTCAAATTGAGTCAATGTCATGTATGAAGGACCCTTCTTGGGTATGTTACATATTCGTTTGAGTCAATGTGAATCTAAAATTGTAAACAAAAACCCTCCAAGATCAAAGATACAAACCACTAGTCAAGTCGGCATAGAAACTTCATCAAGTATGCCAAGAGATGTCAACCTATTTTGGAAGCCCAACAAAGCCTATATAAAGAGAACTCATCCTATCTCAAAGGACACGAAGAATACAACACAAAATTTTGATTTTGAAAGGAGAATAAGTCTCATTCTATAGAGAAGGAACAACAAGGATAGGAAGGACGAAAAGCAAAAATGTTTGGGTCTATTTTCCATACGTTTAATCTGCAACTAAGGCACACTTCTCAGCCGTCAAGAAGAAGGGATCATAGTTACCATAGAAGGCTAAATTTCGGTGGAGAAGGAGTAACCTTGGAGGTCTAGGGGTTGAAGTAAAAGTATCTCATTGAACGAAGAAGAAAGGAAGGTATTCTCCCCGTTATTTTGACTACAAAAATTATCTAGGGTTTTTGCAGTGCATACAAGAGGTTGTAGGTCTGAAAAGAAGGTCGAAGGAGAATCCATCATCATTGGAGGGTTTATAAGTCGTCTTTGTGCAAAGAGGTTGACTTGATCTTGGAGGGGTTGTGGTCAACAGTCTGGATCTTGGTCTTGGTATTCGTCAATTGGAGTCTCTATAAGAAGAAGAATTTGTTCGGGTTTTCCTCTCAAGAAGGAGAGGTTTTGGCCCTGGTTTATATCCTATATTTTGTGTCTCTTGTCTCTTTATGGTTTATGCATTGGTAGTTGTTTGATGAAAAATAACATTATAATAATATAAGTAAAATAATATCCTAATCTAAAGTAAAAAGCATTCATAAGTAGTTACTAATAGAAGAGAAATAACCTAATCTCAATGCCCTAGATTTCTCAATATGGTATCAGAGCTAAGGTGAAAAAGTCAAGGAAGGAATCATATCAAGGGACACTCAATGATCTGAGTTGACTCAACTCCCGGATTTAACCAAGATCTTTTGCTTTCGTGATGTGATTAGAATTACAATTAAAATAGAATAACGGAACATAAATGCATGATGTAAAGAAGAAGGAACATGACAATCATCAACAACATAAAACTCAAGACATTGATAATGGAGTTCGTCCAAGAGGGACTACGTCTTTGGGCCTCGGTATGAATATGGTGTAGGTCGCTATATTAAGTGTTGTCAATAGTGAGGATGTACATAAGAGTTAACATCACTATCATACAAGAAAAATGCCCTCACACAGGAGTGGCTCCCAGAGATGTTCCGCTACAAGAACTCTCAGTCAAAAGGACTCCTATCAGTATGACATAATTTCACATATGACAATAATGAGCATCCCGCCAACATGGCATCAAAAGGGATCTAAATTCAGACATACATGGTGACAACATGAGTATCCCATCAACATGACGACAAAAGGATCTCAACAAAAACATGACGACTCATGACAACAAGTACATCCCACAGACGATTCCGTGTCACAACAAGCAAAAATCATGAAACAAGTAAGAAAACAAGATGCCACATCAACACATCAAACAGGGATCTATGCATCACAATGCATCTCATAGCAAAAAGAAGTACATGAACACACTACATATACCTCACATCCAGGGGCCAACTGAAGAAAAGGATGTCAAGTTGTTGAAGTTGTTCGTACCATCGATCTCATGATGTCGAATCGCATGGAAATGACTGCTCACACATGAATGTTGACACTCGCACTCCACTTTGAAAAGTGGCTGAAAAATAAAATGAGCAAATGGAAAATATGAATGCACCATTAGATTTGTGGCGTCGAATAGTGCAAAATCGACTGTCAAATTTCTAAATTCTGAGAAAATGAAAATCTGGGGCTCAAGGAATCTTTTAGATTCCCCCTAGATTCTTCAAAGATTCCCTCCTCCAAGTCCTCTGAAAAAGCTGCTGCTCAGATTAGGAAACTAACTGCGCCATTAGGTTTTTGTTGCTAAGAGGTAAGATCGACATAAGATTTGTCCAATTTGGACACTAAAAAAATTTCACCCTCCTGAGAATTTCACCTGATCATGGTTTCCCCTGTGTTTTTCTCAGGTTCATGGCTCTGCCCTGCAAATTAATTAATTAAAAAAAATCCTCGATCCGCGTGTGCACTCCTCCACTCCTCCATGTCGAGTGCACTAGCAAAAGAAGGGTTTATATAAATTTCATTGGTGAAGTTGTCAACAAAAGGGTCGTTGGTGTATTGGTTAAGCGCGGAGGCGACAAGATGGGAGGTCAGGGGTTCCAACCCTGCCGACCCCCATACTTGGAAAATTGTTTTAACCGTTTTAATTTTTAAATATGACATGGAGTGGTTTGTTGTGTTAATGTTTTGGGCGCTGTATTAAATGATGGTTGGGACATGGGGTCACCTGGTGGGGGTCAGCCCACATGGGCCGGGCGGGTTCAATCCCCGCCGGCCCCACATTATATATGGCATATGTGTGTAATGTGATGGGGTGTGGGTAGGGTCCACTGGAGGTGGTCCGCCTGCCCCTTTAACATTATGTTTAATGGAGGTCTCGGTTGGAGGGTCGGTGGGGGTCATGGCTCGTCAACCCAAATTTATTATTAAATTTTGTTTTGGGTCCAGTGGAGGTGGCGGGGGTCATGGTTCGCCACCTATTTTTTTAATATTTTTTTGATTTTATAAAAAATAATTGGCCATTTCGAAAATTCTGAAAATTGACAGAAGGAGTGAATTTAAGTAGGCCACAAATTCGCCCGCTTTTGGGAGCTAGGTTTCATGCCCCGGGGTTGGTGAAATTGTAGGACACTTAAACCTGGTCCACAGCCCAACTTTGCCCAGAACTTTGACTGGCTCGTTCTCCCTCATATGAGCTTGGATTGACGAACCGTTCACACCGCTGCGATGAAGACGACAAGATCTACGCTCTGGTCTTGGCTCGAAAGAATTCTGATCACTTTGATTTTTGAGATTCCATAAGCCCTATTTGTCCTGTGTGTGTCTCTAGAGCCACCTGGATCAATCCTCCCCACTAAGGAGCTTTTGGTCCTCCAAAAGCATGAAAAATAATCTGCAACTTTTATGTACCTTGTCTACATCACAAGCGTCCTGAAAAGGTCTCGCTTCCATCTCCTTCACCTTTGTTCTTCGGAGCCTTAAGAAATGAGCCGACCCCTGTAACCTCTGCAAACCTGTAGTATAGTTCTGCAAATTACATGCTTGACTTTCATGACCAACTAATGACCCAAGCATCCCACACTTTCCATGAGTTTATAACACATACTCAGTGGTCAAGTTTACACCAAGATGGACACAATACCCCAACTATGAAAACAAGGCCAACATATCAGTGTTGCTCCAACAAGTGATGGAAAACACATCATCACTACAACACATGATTTACAAAAATAAGGCCAAACACTATTGTTTCTTTGACAAGTGATGGAACCACAACATCATTTTCACAGTTTATCATGCAACACAAAATAAGACCAGACATCATTGTTGCTTAACAGGTGATGAAAAACACATCATCACTTTTACATTTTAAAATGCAACATATGATTTACAAAAGCACGACCATGACAAGTTAACATATCTAGAAACCATTTTTCACTTATCAATGTGAAAGGGTCACCCCCCTGTGGTGGTTTTTCTTGTTGAACAATTGTTTCACTTGGTTCATGCACTGATGCTTTGCCTTTAAGGCATTGCTCTAGATGGAGCCTCCAAAAATTGGCTCTTTAATGACCATTTTTGTCGCAATGAATGCAATAGGTCTTCTTCCTCCAGATCTTCTTAACATGTTTCTTTACTTGCTATCGAGAGGGCCTTTCATGCCTCCTCCTTTTGGGTGTTGATATTCTTTTCCAACACTTAGAAACGTATGGTTATGTAATCCAAAAAAGGTACATGGCTTTCGATTCCATAATTTATGTCCATCATTAACAACATGATTATAATTGAAATGAATATTCGAATATCGAAACTAGTTATACCTTTCCTTGCTACCTCTGGTGTCATTATGGTGATAAGAGATTGCCTCAGCTCTCTCCCTGCAATGGGAACTACCATGGGATGATGGGGATGTGTTCCCATCATTCTCTTTCCTCGATGATTTCGGCGATGTCTCGGAAACATTTGACACCTTCGAGCATTCTCCCTCAGTGTATCTCAAGCCTACAAATTGAGGTCTCTGCTCAACTTCCAATGGTTGAGTTATGCCTTGGTTATTAACACCAAGTTCTTTTTCCTCTTCGTACCTCATCCTGGTAAGGAGCCTCATGTTTGTCCCTGTAATTGGGATCTCCAAATCTCCAACATAAATCATATTATGTTAATATGAAACCGAAAGGAAATCAACAGCTTTTACCTCCTCTGTTGATTTGGAAAGAACTGATGAGGGCTTCTCATCATCTGTTGTTGGTGGTTCGCTAGTTGTCTCGGCGCATTCCCCAACTTCCTTTCTGACATACCCAAGTCCTACCTGACGGGGTAATTCTTTTACTTTGATGGGGTTGACAATGCCTTGGCCATTAATGCCCAAGACTTTCCTTCACACCCCATTTTCTTCAAAAGTTTGGAGCCAATTCCTGTGGTATGATTTTCAAAAACGGAGAAATCATCATCAGGAAACGTACATGAATTCGGATAATTACTGTTTACCTCACATGGGTCACGCTGCAGCTTTTCCAAGACCTCGTCCTTAGCTTGCAGATGTTGTAGCAAACTCTGTTTTTCCTCTTTCTCTTCATGTAGAAACATCTTCAATTCAGCATTCTTTGTTTGAAGATTTTGTTTTTTGTGCTTTAGTTCTTCCAGGGCCTCTTCCGTGGCTCTTAATTGAAGCTGCAATCGCTCCTTTTCCTCTGTCTCTTTTTATAGAGCTTCATACATTATTTCCACCCCTTGCGAAATTTTGAACATGGTCTCGTACATCGCTTTTTCATCTTCTGTCGCTGCTCGTTCCATTGTTCATGCTTGCAATTCACATCCACGTAAAGACTGCTCCGATACCAAACTTGATCTGAGTTGACTCAACTCCCGGATTTAACCAAGATCTTTTGCTTTTGTGATGTGATTAGAATTTCAATTAAAATAGCATAACGGAACATAAATGCATGCTATAAAGAAGAAGGAACATGACAATCATCAGCAACATAAAACTCAAGACATTGATAACGGAGTTCGTCCAAGAGGGACTACGTCTCCGAGCCCCGGTGTCAAGATGGTGTAGGCCGCTGCATTAAGTGTTGTTGATAGTGAGGATGTACATAAGAGGTAACGTCACTATCATACAAGGAAAATGCCCTCACGCAGGAGTGGCTCCCAGAGATGTTCCGCTACAGGAACTCTCAGTCAAAAGGACTCCTATCAGTACGACATAATTTCACATATGACAATAATGAGCATCCCGCCAACATGGCATCAAAAGGTCTCAATTCAGACATACATGGCGACAACATGAGTATGATCAACATGACGATAAAGGGATCTCAACAAAAACATGGCGACTCATAACACGTCCCACAAATGATTCTACGTCACAGCAAGCAGGAATCATGAAACAAGTAAGAAAACAAGATCCCACATCAAAACATCAAACAGGGATCTATGCAGCACAATGCATCTCATAGCAAAAAGAAGTACATGAACGCACTGCATATACCTCACATCCAGGGGCCATCTGAAGAAAAGGATGTCAAGTTGCTGAAGTTGTTCGTACCATCGATCTCACGGCGTCGAATTGCATGAAAATGACTGCTCACACATGAATGCTAACACCTGCACTCCACTTTGAAAAGTGGCCGAAAAATGAAATGAGCAAATGGAAAATCTGAATGCACCATTAGATTTTTGGCATTGAATAGTGCAAAATCGACTGTCAAATTTGTGAATTCTAAGAAAATGAAAATCTAGGGCTCAAGGAATCTTTTAGATCACCCCTAGATTCCTCAAAGATTCCCTTCTCCGGGTCCTCTGAAAATCTGCTACTCAGATCAGGAAACTGATTGCACCATCAGGTTCGTGTCGCTGAGAGGTGTAAGATCGCCATAAAATTTGTCCAATTTGGACACTGCAAAAATTTCACCCTCTTAAGAATTTCACCCAATCATGGTTCCCCCTATGTTTTTCTCAGGTTCATGGTTCCTCCTTGAAAATTAATTAATTAAAAAATATCGCCTCGATCCACATGCACACTGCTCTGCTCGTCCATGCTAGGCGCACTAGCAAAAAAAGGGTTTATATAAATTTCATGGGCGGAGTTGTCAACAAAAGGGTTGTTGGTGTATTGGTTAGGCGCGTAGACGACAAGGTGGGAGGTCGGGGGTGCCAACCCCGTCGACCCCCATACTTGGCAAATCATTTTAACCGTTTTAATTTTTAAATATGGCGCGGAGTGGTTTGTTGTGTTAATGTTTTGGGCGCCGTATTAAATGGTGGTTGGTACATGGGGTCCCTAGGTGGGGGCATTTCAATCCCTATCGACCCCGCATTATATATGGCATATGCGTGTAACGCCCTTTTAACATTATGTTTAATGGAGGGCTTGGTTGGAGGGTCAGTGGGGGTCATGGCCCTTCGACCCAAATTTATTATTAGATTTTGTTTTGGGTCCGGTGGAGGTGGCGGGGGTCATGGCTCGCCATCCCTTTTTTTAATATTTTTTTGATTTTATACAAAATAATTGGTTGTTTCGAAAATTCTGAAAATTGACCAAAGGAGTCAATTTAAGTAGGCCACAAATTCACCCACTTTTGAGTGCTAGGTTTCATGCCCCAGGGTCGATCAAATTGTAGGATACTTAAACTTGGCCCATGGCCCAACTTTGACCAAAACTTTAACTGGCTCATTCTCCCTCATACGAGCTCGGATTGACGAAACGTTTGCACCATTGCGATCAGGACGACAAGATCTACGCTATGGTCCTAACTCGAAAGAACTTTGATCACTTTGATTTTTGAGCTTCCATAAGCCCTCTTTGTCATGTGTGTGTCTCTGGAGCCATCTAAATCACTAAAGGATCAAATATCGAGAAAGGAATCAGAGAAAATATCATCTTTAAGACAAGATCTACAAAGGAAGCATTATAACCCTAGTTCGAAGAAGGAGTCTACAATGAAGTCTTCGGATCATCATCAATAAAAGAAGGCCAAGTTGAAGAGATCTATGAATCAAGGTCCTTATCATTGAATACATCACCAAGAAGTCATCATTGATTTTTTTCAAAGTATCTAAAGAGATCTCACTCTCTATGGGATAAGGATCACTCTTGAAGAAAACTACCTTCATCAAGGAGAAGTTTTCTACTCTACATATCATCATCAACATCAAGAAAGCAACAAGGAGAAGGAGCATCCAATCAAATAAGTATATTTATGTCCATATTTGAATCTCTCAAAATTTCCTTTTGCAAGGAAAGCAACAAATTGGTTGGGGCTTCAAACTATCTTGCATGGAAGAAAAGGACATATCTGAATCTCATTGAAAATGAGGTTATGGAACATGTCCAAGGATCTATCACTAAACCAAGAAAGGAATATGCTCAAGCTCTTGAAAATTATATGAAAGAGGAAGTTAGGGCTCAAATTATTCTCATAGAATCTATCAAGGATCCCCTTGTCCCATATGTGTCAAAACTCGAAACTTCAAAAGCAATCTATGACAAATTGGTAGAGTTGTATTCTGTAAGCACTGCTAAAATATCATTAAGGCAAGAAATCTGCAAGATGAATATATCAAGGGAAGATAGAATAGCCTCATACTTTATGAGAATATCTGAAATCCGGGATCAACTACAAGATTTGGGAGAAGTCATGTCTGACAGAGAAATGCCTACATTTATACTAAATTCACTACCGGAGGAGTCGGGTAACTTTACTTCAAGTATTTATGGGAAGAAAGAAGCTACTTCATTCTAGGATCTATGGTCATCGTGCAAGATTGAAGAATATAGACCAAAGGCCAAAACTGAAGTGGGAGCAGGAGAGCAAAATCAAGCATATGCTGCAATGACAAAAAGAAAGGGAAAATTTAGTCATCAGAAAAAGAAGAAGAATGTGGATAAAATGCAATGCTATGGATGTCAATAATATGGGTAGGAGAGATTGTCCTAAGCTCAAGAAGGACAATAACGAAAGAGAAGAGAAGAAGCCCAGATCACCGAGGAAGTGGAGGAAGCTGAAAATAAGAAATCCAAGAAGGAGGAAGTAATAGATCTCCACCATTGGGATAGTATTCCTCACCTAAGTTATTCTCAAGTTCCTAAGTCTTCTGTTGTAAGATATGGCTATCATGATTCACTAAATGGGATGCATCAAGGCATCATAGAAGCATTTAAAGCAAGGGCTCGGGACATCATCATAAAGAAGAATGAAAGATGGTTAGAATCTATGGAAGTCAAGGATATAATTCTTGGGAATATCATTGGAGACATAAGTGGCAAGGTCATTTAGTTCAAGGTTAACCATACATCTATATGAAAAGGAAACATTTGCTGATGGGAATAGTTTAGATCCTCAAGATTCTCGAATGGAATCTTCATTGAAAGGTTCATCGATCATGACGAGAAGCAAGTGATTCATCAAGAATTCCAAAATTGTGGAATTCATGGGATGATGGTATGATGACATAAAAGTGAAGAAGATGAAGGGATTGGAGCTCTTTAAATCAAGGAAGTTGTTGCAGGAATTATGGATGACCCAAAGGAAAAATGAGGTATATGTGCTTAAATTTGATATTGTGGAAGTCATGTCATATGGTTGCAGATATCATGAACCAATGCTCTATCTTAAGAGCATGATCAAAAGAAAGGATCTCCTCCCTCAAATTGATGCAGGAATGCATGGGTCACACATTCACTAGATGAAATCAACAGAATATGTCCTCATATGAAGTATGAGGTGTTTGACTACAATTGAGGAACGCTAATTGGAATCTCCTAGGAATGAAACTTGTGAAGAAAGGAAGGAGGAGATCATGGAATATGTAACCATGGTAAAGGAAATAAACATCTGAAAGACCAAGAAGATTTGACTAGGATATCTCCATGGAAGATATGAAGACTTTGATGGAGTCTGAAAAATAAAGAGACCCTTGACAATATATATCTTTGGGAGATGTGTCGATTTGTATGCAGGATGTTGATGAAAACTAGAAGATGTCACGATGAAAGACCATCACAAAGGTAATGTTGATTTTAAAGTTCATTCCTTTATTTTTGAACAAATATCTGGATGGGTTTATGTAGGGTTGCTGAAGGGATATCTATGGATGTCTTACACCACTGATGCACATATAGTAGGATAAAAGATCCTTAAGTAAACATGGCATGAAGAAAGAAACATGGCATGAAAGAAGGCTAGATATGGACTAATGGATCACTTTCTGATGATGACATGGCTGACTCATGGATGCAAGTGTTGGATGGTCGGTGCCCTATGTAGAAGTCCCAAACATGAAGACTCCTAGATAATGAAAAGAAGTTCATGACATCGTGAGGGGGATTTCTTCAAGTAGCTGGTTGTCTCATCATATCCATCTGAGAAGTTGTTGCGGGTCCCTAATTAAGAGGGAGCCTGGAAACAAGTTTCTTACTTGGAAGAAACTTGGAAATTCCTATGGCAAGAGGGAGACTAGTTACAATCCTTCCATAGGAATGAGTACATTCCTTTATTGTAATATATATGTCCTCCCTAATTAAGAGGGAGAGATAGACACATCATTCTTGTCTTCACTTGGGAAGACATAATGGAGGATTGGGTAAACATATGGCATCTGACACTCTTTGAGGATTAGTTACGGCATCCAAGATAAGAGTAGTCGTAGAGGGCTAATATTATTTGAGGACTCGGAATCAAAGATAAGAATAGTCCTTGTTGAACACACCCTGAGAACCTGGGTGGGGTATGTTCAGAGAGAGACAATGATGAGGGTGTTTATACATCATTGTTCTCGCCATCATTGAGCTCAAATATTGTGGAGAGATAGAGTTGTTAGTCAAGGCATTGATATGTGACAATGTTGGTTGATATGATGCTAAACAGATGGGTTACCAATCCAACTCTTCTTATGAGAATTCTTTAGATTGAGAATGACCAAGTACCATTATGAATACCTCCCTAGTTAAGAGGGAGTGTTGAAAAGTGTAACTATGTTTGGTATTCATAGTGACATGTGTAAATTGTGATTGTATGTATTTTATGTAAAGAAGAAAAATAAAATCATTATTGTGGTATTTTCTCATGGGTTTCATGAGCAAGGAAATTTATTTTTAGTAATGGGTCCCATTGCGATCCCTTAGAATTAGTCATAAAGTCAAATTGAGTCAATGTCATGTATGAAGGACCCTTCTTGGGTATGTTACATATTCGTTTGAGTCAATGTGAGTCTAAAATTGTAAAGGAAACCCCTCCAATATCAAGGATACAAACCACTAGTCAATTCAGACTAGAAACTTCATCAAGTCGACCTGCCAAGAGATGTCGGACTATTTTGGAAGCCCATCAAAGCCTATGTAAAGAGAACTTGGCCTTTCACAAAGGACACGAAAAGACAACAAAAAAGTTTGATCCGGCAAGGAGAAGAAGTCTTATTCTATAGCGAAGGAACAACTAGGATAAGAAGGACGAAAAGCATAATTGTTTGGGTTTATATTCCATACGTTTGATCTGCAAATAGGGCACACTTCTCGAATGTCAAGAAGCAAGAATCACAATCACCATAGAAGGCCGAATTTTGGTGGAGAAGGATTAATATTGGAGGTTAAGGGGTTGAAGCAAATTTATCTCATCAAGCAAAGAAGAAAGGAAGGTATTCTCCCCATTATTTTGACTACACAAATTATCTAGGGTTTCTGTAGTGCATATAAGAGGTTAGATGTCTAAAAAGAAGGTCGAAGGAGAAGCCATCATCATTGGAAAGTTTGTAAGTCGTCTTTGTGCAGAGAGGTTGACTTGACCTTGGAGGGGTTATGGTCAAGGGTCATGATCTTTATCTTGGTATTCATCAATTGGAGTCTCTATAAGAAGAAGAATTTGTTCGGGTTTTCCTCTCAAGAAGGAGAGGTTTTTTCCCTAATTGATAGCCTATATTCTGTGTCTCTTGTCTCTTTATGGTTTATGCATTGGTAGTTGTTTGATGAAGAATAACACTATAATAAAATAAGTAAAAGAAGATCCTAATCTAAAGTAAAAAGCATTGACAAGCAGTTACTATTAGAAGAGAAAACACCTAATCTTGATGCGCTGGATTTCTCAACATTTAGAAGGAGTTTCATGTTTTTGAAACGTTTCTAGGTTTGTTAAATATTTCCATAAACCTCTAAAAAAGTTTGAGCCTTTTCTCAATAATTTCTGGAAAATTAGGCTGGAGATCTACATTTTTGTGGGGGTTTCTACGATATATATATATATATATGGTAGCACCTAATCTGATTTGAAATTGGGAATAGATAGAGTATCATTTATGGATATGAATCCAAGGATTTTTTTTTTAAATCAAAATATTTTTATAATAAATAAAGGAAAATTCATATAAATAAAATTATTATAATTTTGATTGCTTAACAAGACAAGGGGATGAAGCTAGGAGTCTGAAGCATTGTGCTTGAGTAGATAAAAAATTGTTAGATAATTCTAGAGGTTGGCCTTAGTTTGGTGATCCTAGATTTGTTAAGGACCTTCTTTCTAATTGTTAAAAAACGCTCCATTAGTATGGAACAAGACATTTTTGAGATGGTTTAGGGGAGTAAAAGAAGGGGTTGACACCTAGAGGAAGACTGTATGCAAATCACCAAACTTCCCCACATAAGAGAAAGAAAAGGGATGTGAAATTTTCATAACCACTATGCACCCATTCAAGCATTCTATATCATCTCCACCTCTTTTTGGAAAACAATAAAATGCTTGAATGGGTGCATAGAGGTCATGGAAATTTCACATCCCTTGTCTTTCTCTTGTGTGAGGAAGGTTGTTTATTTGCATACAGTCTTCCTCTAGGTGTCAACCCCTTCTTTTATTCCCCTAAACTATCTCAAAAATATCTTGCTTCATGCTAATGGAGGGTTTTCTAACAATTAGAAAAGAGGTCCTTAACAAACCTAGGATCACCGAACTAATGCAACCTCTAGAATTATCTAACATTTTTTGATCTAGTCAAGCACAACACTTCACACTCCAAGCTTCACCCCCTTGTCTTGTATTTCATTATCATTGATAATGAAATGATGGGAATTACAATAAAGGTTGCAATATTGTCTCTATGTTTCATGTAAAACCATTAATAACACTTGAACCAAAAGTGATAAAACCCTCCTTACATTTACTTTAATAATTTAATACGTGGTGTGAGACTATCTTGATTAGTAATAGGCACTACTATTTGCAAAAAATAACTATAAAAACTAAACAATAGAATTTTTAGAAACACTCAGCATGATGTTAAGGTGGTAGTGGCTAAGATAAAATTCCAGTTAAAAGAATGCTTGGGAGATCAAAAAGACGCTTCAAATCTAAATTAGTTAGATACTGTTTGGGGTGCCTCCCTAAATCTGCAATTTCATCAAGCTACCAGAAATATCTCCTCTTCTAAACACTGGCAAATAAGGGGGAAAATAATGAAGATTTTCAAGACTGGATCTCCAATCAAAAGGTACACTCTCTCTTCTTTGACGGGGCATCAAAGGGAAATCCTGGCAAGGCTGGGGCAGGAGGAATTGTTAAAAACACTGAAGGCAAATCGATCCACAACTTTGCTTAGGGTCTGGGGATCAACTCCAGCATTCAAGCTGAGGCTTTGGCCCTCTTCCAAGGTCTTAAGTTGCTCTTGAATTTGGAAATCAAGGAGGCAACCATTTTTGGGGACTCTCAAGTGATAATAAAAACCATGGTGACCAACTCATCCCCACGGGATTTAAGATTGGCAACGCTGATATCTAGAATCAGAAGTTTGGGGAAATTGTTCCAAAACCTGAAATACTTCCATATATTGAGAGACAACAACAAAGAAGCAGATCTTGAAGCTAATAAAGTTGCCCTTCTCTCTGCTGGGGCAATGATAAGAGACGGGGACGAAACATGGGACCCAATTCCATAATCAGTCAGTTGATATGTTCTACTGCTTGCTGTTGAATCAGTTTGTTTGTACTTATAAGCTTGGGCAAATCACAGAAATCGATTCCATAGCTGTAGCCGCTTAGGCAAATCACAGAAATTGATTCCATAGCTGTAGCCAAAAAGAGCTGGAAGCTGACCACAAGCTCCATAGCACTTCAAGTGGTCGAAACTATTTGGGCTCTGCTCCCTCTTATTGTAATCTGAAATCTGGCATTTAGACCACTCAGTTAATATAATCCATAACCGTTTCTGTAAAAAAAAAATGAAAAACTCCAATAAAAATAATATATTTTTAAAAAAATCATTCACTTAAAAAATTATTGCAAACTCTTTATTAGATAATAACCCAAAAAACTAATACAAGATTTTATAACACCTGCAAATTTACAGCCCAAAAAAATATAATTAAATATGTCATAAGTAAATTAATTATAGATCGACACGAAAGTGAAGGAACAGAAAAAAAAAATGGCTTTCACAAGGTTTAATGGAGGTGTTGAGTGCGCAAATGCAGACTACATTCCTCGGCTTGCTCCGGCCACTATCCAGGAGAACCCACCTCGTACGCAACTGTCAATTTTCTTTGGCACAAAGGGTTTATGAATACGGTGATATTCCAGCTAAGAAGGAGGTCGATTAGAAGGCAAGCAAAGGACTCGAACTCACGTCGTTCACCACCATCCGTAAGATAACCTTGAATGCCAGGATTCATTACTCTACACAATGGGCCTAGATTTGGAAGGCAAGAGGGTCGGTTCTAGCGATGGGTGTAAGGGGAACGAAGCAAGGAATGCGTAAGACGCTTTGTATACAAGTCGAGGATGTACTTGTACGGCATGCAACCCCCACTTGTACAAGCAAATTTTTTTAGAAATACAGTTTTTTTTCTTTTTGGATGTACAGCAAAACACCCGCGGGTTGGAAATAGGCAATCGCCCTGCTCTCACCCTTCCATAAGGTATCCCTGTCGGAGCCTCTGTCGAAATGTTTTTCAATGTCTTTTTCTGGACAGAGACTGATATGCATATCTTATTAAATCACCAAAAGGAGATGTTGCGAGTGGATGGGCTTTACCATTACCCCCAAAAAGGACTTGTGTTGCATGCAAGGCAATTTGCCTCTTTCACCAGGATTTCATGCAGCACAGGTTCAAGGCAGCAATCACCAAGCAAGGAAAGCAGTGAATTAATCCCATATCCATAGAATCTATATCAGATCTTTATCAAAAACCGTATCTGGGAAGTTGATAATGATATGGGTTGCGGAAACATATCTGGGATTGATCTGAAGCAAAATGCTCAAGAGGCTACAGGTATTCCAATCCTTTCTCAAAGTTTGATTTTGATTTTCTCAGGGAAAGTATTACAAGAAGAGATCCAGCTGAAATATTATGGGATCAAAAGGGATTGCACTATTATCCTGAACTTAAGATTAAAAGGCGGGGCTACAGGGGCAAGCACAACAACAAGGGAAAATCCCAACAACAAAGTTCAAGCTTCATTCAAAGACGTACTAAGAAGGAAACAAACAACAAAGGACAATCAAATCCCAAATCTAACAATTCCAGGACCATACATTCTAGAAAAAATGGAAAAAGCGCCAGATCTATCCATTGAACTCCCAGAAGTAAGTGATCTATTCACTATTATACACTCCAACACTATCATCTGTCGTTTTAATGGATTTTGGCTAAAAATCGAAGAGCTTAATGAATGGATTTACCAAAACTGGACTAGAGAATGTGATATCTACCTGTGCGCAAAACGCTTTTTTGTGGTTTAGTTTGATACCCAAAAAGACTACAAGTTCGTCATTAATGACGGGCCATGGTTCTGGAGAAGGGTCGGGCTCTTTGTTACCCCATGGTTCTCTGGTTTTGATGCAAATACAATGGTGGTCACAAAAATGCCAGTATGGGTGAGGCTTCATAACCTTCTGCTCCCCTTCTTGCACCATCAGGTTCTAGAAAGCATAGGGAATTCCCTTGGAAGGCACTTGAAGATAGATCAAGAAAGAATGGACAAAGGGCTCTTCACATTTGCATGCATCTACGTGGAGATGGATTTGAGACAAGGCCTTCCTGACTGCATAAGAATGACACATAAAGATTTTAAGTGAATACAATGGCTTGATTTTGAAAATACAGCCTTTAGATGCAGGGTATGCCACCAAACATGGCATTTACAAAATATATGCAAAGAAGAAAAAAAACAACAACAACAAAAGAGAATGCAAAAGCAAAAATGATGGCAATTTACAGAACCCTCTTCATCAGATGATGAAGAAGAGGAACAGGAAAAAACCCATCAAAAACAGGAGTCAGGAAAACAACAAGGTCCACATGAGATGGGAGATGAGAAGGAAGAAGATTAGAAGATGCAACTAGAGAATCCAAACAACTCAGTGGTTACTCTGACACTTGAAATCCAAGTAGAAGGAAATAACAACAATCAATGTACTTGTGGAAATAAGCGACCACATCTTTCTGAAAGCTCTGATTCAGACAAAGAAACCTCCAATCTTACAGGTAATAATCAACAAATGGCAGTTGTCCCTACCTCTCCTCCACTAGGGGCCTGACAAAAAGTTCAAAAGAAAAAAGGCAAAAAAGACAAGTCTGTGTTTGCTAATAATATGTAATCTTAAATTTTACTTTATTTTTTTCTCTTTATCTTTTCTTTTTATTTTTCTTGGGTAGGGCTGTTACTCTTTGTGCTTCATGCACATGAGTCCTTTGGGACAACTCTGGAATGTGTCAATGCATATACTACAATGTAACTATTCATTTTAATTAATAGAAAGTTGTTGTTTTTTCTTTGGAAAAAAAAGAAGTAAATTAGTTCTAATCAATTTTATTTGAAACATTATGAAGACTTTTTAAAATTATAAGTTTGCACAGTGTAATTCATAAAATTCAAATATTTTAAAAATATTTAAACATTAATTATATTTATATATTTAAAAACAAATTTTGAATAATAAAATATCACAATATACCAAAATAAATAAATTTAAAACAACTTTATTATGATATATATATATATATATATATATATATATATATATATATATATATATATATATATATATATATATTTAACATCATAACTCTTATCTTTATTATAATATATACTTAATATCATAAGTCTTATAACATTTCTAACAACTTAATTTGCAATCTATAATCTATTTGATTTATTGTGAAGATTTGTGTATACTTCTCTACAAGTTTCTTTATTTTACTTTTGTCTAATACCGTTTTTTCAAAATGTTGTGCATAATTATTTTAGCCCCAATACTTCATAGAGGTTTTACCCAAAATTCTTAAATTGAATTGTATATGACATATAGAATTTCATTTTTTCTACTTATATAATCTATTAACATAAATTTAATTTTTTAAAATATTATATTAAAAAAAATTATTATTATTAATACCACATACATATACATGCTAAATGGTAAATGGCCACTTTATAAATTATAAATACTAAACTATTTTTTATTTATTATATAAAAATTGAAAATTGTAATATAAATATTTAAGTGAGGGTAGTTTCATTTAAAATATCTTTGTTAAAAATTTATCTTACCAATAAAAAGGTTGTTTCACAATAAAAGACAAAAGTAATCTCATAAATATAAAATGAATCTTAAATCAAGAGGACAAATTTACTAAGTTTATACACTGCAACGTTATGTACTAAGTTTACACACTCAAATATCGAAATTTCAATGAAATGAGAAAAACAAATTATCATTAAGGCAAGTGCAAATCAAATTTACACACTTTAAATTTTTTATTTTTTTTCAGAGGAAAAAAAACAAAATCATTTTTCATTAAAAATGAGGAAGAGTTTTACATTTGTTTGGATTAAATATAGTTCCTCAGTGCTGCTCAATAATGAGCCTTGAAGACCAAAATCCATCTAGAAAACAAAACAGAGCAGTGCTCAGAAAGCATGGCAACAAGCATACTTAGATGACAGCAAGCATACTTAGATGACATCAAAACTAGAAAGGAAAACAAATATAGACATAGAACCATACAATAGGCCTAGGAGAGATAGGAAAAACCTACCAAAAACCACCGATGAAAATTAGAAAAATCCCTGCCCACATAACGAACCAGCAGCAAAGTACTCAAAATGGAAAAGACCAGGAGAAAGAGACAGGCCCTACTTGGAGAGGGCATCAACAACGAGATTCTGTTCACCGAAGATATGCTGGAAGGAAATGTCAGAAAAGGTTACCTTTAGATCCCTAATACAAATCATCCAATTGCAGAGGAAGGAGACCCCAAGGGTGGAATGGCCTGAAATCCATTGAATCAAAGTAAGGGAATCCCCAAAGATTGAAATCCCCTTAATACCATCATAAGGAACATTGCAAAGCACCCATAAAGCAATCATCTCGACCCTGATGTTGTCTCCCCTGCCACCAGATCAACAAAACCTATAATGTGAAGAGGGGTCAATTTTCAGAAAAGCATTGAAATGTCTTTATCCCATCCAAATTTGAATAAAATTAAATAAGTTTCAATGAAATTGAATATATAAACCAAATTTGGATACAAATTAAAATGACGTTTTCAAACAAAATTTTGTTACAAAATTATTCACAGAGATATTGATATTCCTTGGGAGAGTATATGAAAGTTGAAAAAATACTCCCATTTTCCTGTGTACTTGACATGATATTATACAAATTCCTATCCAAACCACGGTTCAGCAATACCGTGATTTCAATTGTTGTAAACAACTCAGATGTCGGGAAAGTAAAATTTTAATAGGATTATGGCGGCAGACATCATTAAAAAAATGTAGACTTCCCCGACGCATATATTCCATCATGGCACTCCTCTTTGAACCCACAAAACGTAGGAAAGGGAGTAAGAGGCCATTGATGAGCTCACCATTGTTGAGAATCGACTCTTCTGCAATAGGGATCCGTGTTTTCTCAAAAAGTTGCCGTCTTCCGAGGCATACCCTTCGTGGAGGGGCGATTTCCATCCATTTTAGATCAATTGCCACCTCTTCGTAATTGCCATTAGTAGGCTCAAGGTCGGGCTGGAACAAAAAATCTTCAAAGAAAACCCTTACTTTCTTCCACAAAACCTAAGGGCAACTATTTGTCAAATTGCGATACAGAGTTTGTTCAAATGTCTTTGATAACAAACCATTACTTGAAGAGCACGCAAGTCAAAGATCTGTGAGATGAAATGTGTTGTGAGTTCCACAATGTCTTGTGCTTGCAGTGATGCGCTGTGATAATGCTACAGATTCCCACAGATCTACCTGGTAGAATATTTAGCAAGGCCAAAGAAGGAGCTAACGCCATTTGGGAACAACTTGATGCCATCATTCATGAGGAAAATTGCATTAAAAAGAGGAAAAGCTTCTCCCGGGAAAGACTTGTCTTTCCTGCTCTCTAATGGTGACAAATGAGGTGAAGCTCTCACATAGGACGAGAATAAGGATAACATCCTTATGCTCTTAATAACAGGCCTTCACTACCAGCGCTAGATTGTCGAGGTTCAAAAAATACCTAGAGGAGAATCCTCAGTGCTATGGAGGAGTACTCGGGGATATGTCTAGAAATTCCCCATTTTCAATCAATTGCCTGTCTGGTAGTTTGCTCCATTCCTAATTTATTGGGCCTTGTTGGAGTTAGTGGGATAGTCAATTTCCAGGGGTCATAACTTGGTCATATGAACTTTATTTGGCGCATGCAATACCTCATTGGAAAGATCTTTTTGAGTACTATAGGATTTGCGACAAGCCCTTGCTTGTAGCGAGGGGCCTTTTGCAGACCTGATGAGCATGATGAAGGAAGCTATAAATTATGATGATCAAGATGACCTTGATTCCATAAGAAAGAATGAAGCATTGAGAGGTTGAAATTTCTTCAATGTTATAAAAGGAAGGAACCTATTGATCTCCCCAAGTTAAGAGGGAGGCTGGATAGAAGAAAAGGTATCTCCCCAAGTGAGAGGGAGGGCATATTGTGACAATCATAATCTCAAAGTAAGAATGAAACTACAAATGAATGTTCGTGAAAAGGACTTGAGAAGTACTAAGGTTGTAGTTGGTGTTGTTGTAAAAGTGAAAGAAGAAGAAAAATTCCGACAAGTTGTAGTTGGATAACTTGATGATGATATAAGCAACATCAGGATGATTGTGGGACCCGAAGGTTTGTGTTTACTTGTATATATGTTTGAAAGTTTATTACAGATTGGGGTTGGGTTTGTACAGATAAATCTCTCCATAAGAAAGTTGAACACTTTAGAAGCATGCATGGACAAATGGATATATTTGATTTAGTTTATTAAGGAGAGATGAAGTATCTAATGGCAATATGCTTGGGACTCGGGAGGACATCTAGTCGGCCTATGTGTTGATGTCTAGATCCTGAAGAGGGAGGGTGGCGTTGGTCATAGAGCTCCGACCTTGGATACACACCTAGATCCTTGGGTTAGTAGTAGAGCTTAAAAGGCTGATGGTACCTAGAGTGGCTAAAGCTTGAGTCCCCTTAGTCCCACCCGGAAAGAATACCCTGGTCAGGTATCTAGTCTGCATCACTGAGTGTGCTAGAACTCTTTGTAATTCATATTATTTTGAGATCTTCCATGTACTTGTATATATATGCAATTACAAATACATCTCTAGTTAAGAGGGAGTGTTGAAGAATGTAACTAGTGCTAGTCTTCATAATTGTCATTATTTATAAAAATAATTTTTTATTGAATTATTAAAGCATGGGTTTCATGCTTGGGTCAATGATCAATAGGTTTGGGCACCCATTGAGTGCTCTAGGATTTTTTGTTCAAGTCAAAGTCATATTTATAATGTAAGAAACCTTTCTTGGGTTCATGGTGTCAAAGAAAGAAATTTATTTAGTCATGTCAAACCCTCCATCCATTAAGTCAGCCTCAAGCTCTTTTAAATCGATTCCAATTTTACCTTCTACAAGTCGGTTTCTCCTATTGTTCATGTTAGCTCATTTACAAGCAAAAACAACTATATATACCTTAGTGAACTCAGCCCAACAGTGAAGTGAAAAGAAGTTCAGATTACAAGACAACGAAGTTAGGATCATCTACAAGATCAAAGTATTGGATAATACATATTGAGGCATCGTGTTATTGCAAGTCGAAGTTACTATCACAGAACTAGGGTACCTTTGCAAATCGAAGATCACAATTGTAGGTCAAAGTTACTATCACAAAACAATGTCACGATTACAGAATGAAATTGCTATTGTAGAGAAGATTGTATTCATATTTGGTCAGTTTGATGGATGGAGGGGTAAAAGTCTGTGTCAAAGGGCTTGGATATCTGTCCTTGATATGAATCTACTAAATGAAGAGTTTGGACTGGGTTTTCCTCTCCATAGGGGTTTTGCCTTGGCTAAGTGCCTACATTTAGTGTTTCCTTGTTTTTATGTTTTTGGTAGCTATTTGATGAACAAAGAAATAATAGCTATAAGAAGAAGAAGAATTTAATCAAGAAATCACAAGCATCTATCAAAAGAAATTAGAAATCAATATAATAAAGATTCGACCTTATTGCTCTAGATTTCTCAACGTGAGATTGAAGTCACTTAAAAATGAAATGTCAAAGAGGACTCTTTTTCAATTTTCAAGTGCATAGGGGTATCTTCTTTTCTTTTTATGAATTCGCAATGTTTGGAGCATATGATCCATCTTTGTCAATTTGTCAAAGCTTGAAAAGTTAAAATAATATTAATTTGCTACTTGCACATGAGGTGGGGCTTATTCATATACTTCTAACCCTACATACTCCCTAAGAGAGAAAATGGCAATATGAAATGATGTGGTCACAATATCACCTTCAATTCAATAATAAAGAATATGAAACAAATGAAAAACATAAGTAAATGAAACTACTTCTTTAATAAAAGCAACATTTTTTCCTCTTTGAAAAAAAAATCACATTCAATTCAATAAGTTAAGTTCAATAAAGTTAATTGGCGGGAAATTTAAACATGGCCTTTTTTTCTAATAATATTAAATCAATAATAAAATTTAGTGTACATATGGGGAACCTTTCTCAATCTCCAATAAATGTCATCTAATTGCCATGTTTTTAACACTAGCTCAAAAATTGATGGGGAATTTATAACTGAAAACTTCAAAACCTTCGGTATTCAATTTATAACTAAAAAATTCAAAACCTTCGGTATTGAATAATGACCAAATTTTTGTTCAAAGGATGGTTTTTGTTGTTTGTATGTCATTGGAATGGACTAAAACAAATTGTCACCTTCTCTTTATCGCTATGAAACTAGAGAGGCTTTTGTTTTCGGTTTGTTGCTTTGCAATTTGAAGTTTAGGAACTAGTGATGTAAAATATCTAAAATGAGTGAGTCGAAGTACCAACATGCCTGGACATGAGATTTTGCCCAATATCAATAAATGATAATTAACACCAGTGTTGCGGGGAGCGCCCCCCCCCCGCCTCGCACCCGCTCCCGATCCGCGCGGGAGCGGGTCGGGAGCGCGCTCCCTAAAAAAAATTTCGCTCCCTGCCTTTTCGGGAGCGTTTTGCCTTTTTTGCATTTTTTTTTTTGTAGTAATGTTCGAAATGCAATTTTTTTTGAAAGAAACAAATAGTTTTTGAGTGGGGCAACTTAATGATCAAGTCTAGGCCCTAGTATTGATATGCTATTCATGGTAATGTTAAATTCTTAAAGTAAAAGTGACATTTTCTTTAATTTTCATTTTCATCCTTTTACTTAAATTTTTAACATTACCATGAAATGACTCAGGATGTTTGAGAGTGGTTTCGTCCTCATTGGATTTCATATGGAGAAAGTAGAATTTTAGATTTCATTCAAAATCCAGTAGACTTATCAGTTTTTCAGGATTTCAGGATTGGGGGATTGTAATGTTTCCATTGAATTTTGTCATGTATTAGGGTATGGAACTCATATTTAATCAAGAGTACCAATCCCTCTATGTACCTTGATGTTAGTGACATTGGTTGTCGAACTCCTCTATCATGACCCTTCTAAAAATGTACGCATCACTCAAACAAAATCTTGACTTGACATGCTATGCTTTTTCTATCTTATGTTAATGCTTAGAGGGTGATATTAATGACAAAAATCCCTATACAGATACAAAGGTAATGACAAAGATACCTCTGGATATTAATGCTTGGAGGGTGATATTAATGACAAAGATCCTGATTTTGCAACAAGACTAAAAAATTAGACATTTCTCGTGGTGGCAAGAGGCCCAAGCATAAGAAATAGATAATAAATTTACTTCTCTTCTCTAGTTTCTAGTAGCTTTTATAACTATTGACTCTTTCATATTTATTATGATATTTTTTTAAACAATATATGACAATTTAAGTTTGAAGTTGGCAATTATAACTCATTAATAATGAATTATGAATATGATGCTTCATGAAAGTTGAAAGTTGTTTCATTTCGTTTCATTTTATAACATTTCATTTCATGTTAGATATTATTTGTTGTAATGGTTACACTTAGCTTACAAGTACAACTTTGGTGATCAATGATGATAAATGTTATATATTGAATTTTGAAAGCTTGAAACTTTAAGATTGATGAATCATGAGACTCAATATGTTGTATGTTACTATGTTACTAACTTGCGGACGTGGTTGATGAAGATTATAACTTCTAGATGATTGTTGTTATATGGTTCAATCTATGCTTTTTTATGTTTTTTTATATCTAATTCATCATTCTACATGTTTTTGTTGACATATATGTATCAAAAATTAAAAAATATAAAAAATATATATATTTTTAAAAAATCGCTCCGGGATTCGCTCCCAAACCGTGAGCTTCTGAAAATGGTCGCTCCCGCTCCCGCTCCCAAGTAACATTGATTAACACATAAGTACAGTGTGCACATAGTACTACAAATGTTGGCTTCTGAAAACTCCACTGCCGAACAACTTCTATGTTTTACTAAACAAGGTGAACGATTACAAAGCTCTCTGTCTCAGATTTACAATGGATACTTTCTGGCAAGTAAATTTGGTTACTGTGAGTTTGAAAGCAAGGATACAAGTCGGCCGAGAAACTTCAAGTATAAAAATAATAGATATATTTTATGATTCATAAAATAAGCGTAGAAAATTATTATATTGGAATTTTTTAACAAGTCAGAGCTATCTGTGATCGCTTCTTACACATCTCAATGTATTCGTCTGCATCTATGGATAAACTGTATTGATGAGAGAACCCGAGCCAACGATGGTTCTCTTATTTGCGAACAAGTTTGTGCCTATTTCGACATCACATGAAAAACACTGACATCCATATCAGCTACATGTCAATAACATCTGGAATTTTTATCGGCAATTTGTATGCGCTGTACACAGGACAGCAATAAAATGTATCGGTATTCTCAGTTTAGAGTCCTAACTGAAAACAGAACAGTAACAAATAGCATGCACGATACAGCAATTTATATGCATATTTACAGTTTCGGGTCACAATATTCTGCTAGTTGAAATTCAGTGCCTAAAGAGGAGAATGAGATTCGATAACAGCCATAGCAAGATTTACCGCAATGAGATTCGATAACATTTATGAGATCCCATAAACTAGGTGAGAGGAGAATGAGTTTAGTCCATTTATGCACAGAACAAGAAGACACCAATAACCCTCATAGGGATTAGGCATTAGGCTTTTTAGGGTTACAACTTTCAACAATCAAGTCCATGTGGGCATTAACCCCATTTTTTTATAAAGAAAATCCGTTTTGGAATCCACGTCCGTTGGTCACTGGTCTCTGGATACATTTCCCAGACAGCTCTAGGCCAATTCCAAATTCGGGAGTCGTTTCCAGGCGGATCCCTGGAAGGGATCCGCAGTTCCGTCTTCTTTGCCAAAAGGCTTCAGCATCACTCATATATTCATGTCATGTTGGGAACTACCATTGTCTGATGGATAATATGAATGACAGAGCATAAAAACCTTAAACACAAGGAATATTAGTTTTTTGAAACTTCACATGTCACCATTGCAGTGGAATCTAATTTGTGACAACCAACATATCGACACTGATTTCTTCGGGAACAAATGGTATTTAATTTCCATTCTTCACAAATTTTCATCTCCAGTACAAGTTCAGATCTTCAATTCAATTTCTCGTCCATATGATGGCTTATTATGCCCATTTTAACCATCTTTGGCTTGTAGCATTTTTTAAAGCCACAGTATGTTTTGGGTATCTGTGTTGTGCCTTGCTTTCCAAATAACTGCAGAGAAAAAGGCTTGCTCAAAACGATTGAGAATTTTCTCTGACATTAAAGTACCTTCCACATAATACCATGCGCATTTTATAGGCTAAAATAGTAGTGAACGCAAAAAATGAATCACATCGATTTACTTCTAATCAATTGGGCATGTGGAACTAAAATACCAATCATTCATATGCAAAACAGATGGAAGATTAAATTAACTACTTCGTATTCTCTCAGAACACCAATATTTTCTATTCAGGTAGAAACAAACATCCACACTCAACTCCAGGGATCATTCATATTTGGACTGCAATAAAAATCGACAATGGGATTTGTGGCCAATGCTGAGTTTGGTTACTAGATTTCTTCATTGTCACACCACAGGAAGACTGTTGTCAGAATGTTCATTTCAAGTCCTCTATAAGGGATGTAGTTACTAGTACTCAGAAGTAGCAACCAAATTGAGCCAGAAGAGCTTTCTCATAGCTGATATCTCCTACTCTTGCTACATGAATATTTTTCAGTGTAACCATAGAAAAAGTATGATTGTGGCATTGCCTCAAGCAACAAACGAAATAAAAAAATATTGCTTACTTTTTGCAATCTTCCCCTACCTGAATACTGTCAACACTGTCAACAACACACTGGTCACCAACATCTAAGGGATGCATAGTGAATACGAATGTGATTGTTTCCAAGATCATTTTGTTTGGTGTTCCTGAACCTGAAGTCTTCTCATACAAGCTGAGATGATACTAGTACAATAAGGCGGATAGTGGAAATCCCCAGAACAAGAAGAAATACCATTATGGAAATCTCCAGAACAGAAATAATGACAATTATTATAATCACAATGAAAATTGTCTTTGAAGTACGGTGCAGGCAATCAGCCACGATGGTCCAATGACCTCCTTTCTAGATAAATATGCCAAAAATATGTTTGTTGAGAGGTTGAAGAATTGCTTGCAAGTCTCTAACCAAAACTGTGTTTGTTGACAATAGACTTCTAGACATTGACATTGTAGCAATCCCAGAGTTCTAGATAGAAAAAACAGTAGAGTTGTTTATATATCTAGTCTAGTTATTGGCCCAGTAAGCTCTGCAGAACATTATCGTCAAAACACTGGGCACTTAGGATGGAAGCACAATGAAAGAAACTTTAAGAAGACAATTAAGAATGCATGGCACCCAATCCAATTCTTAACAGAAGAATTTTTTTATATTGCCAGTGTTCCCACGCTGAAAAAGCCGCCTCGCTCTTCTTTTCGAATCTCAAAACTTAAAAGGTCTTCTTCCTCTTTATGCCTATAAGATATGCAATCTCAATAGAATAAGAAAGTATACTCAAACTCGAAAGGGAATAACAACACATGCATCAATGATGGGTATGCAAAAAAGGATACCAATGTATCCTTACCTGGCCCCTGCCTTACAAGCATTCTTAGGAAAGCACTTTGTTACAACTTTTGTTTACAATTCATTTGCAATGTCAATGTCTGTATCATGACGGTTTATTTTGTGCAGTTGTTCAACATTATTGGCATTGAAGCTTACTTGCTACTGTTAGGGAAAACCAAACAATGAATAATTAAAACATAGTATACAGGTTTCTCTTAAATAAACTATATTGATGAATGATTTAAGTGCTTACATATGACACTTGCAACAAATCATGAATGGATGTCAAAGACTACCATGACAAACTTGGAGGTTTTTCTTAATAAGCCTGAAGACTTCTTTTGATTGGCAATATCTCTTCTCCAATAGCGAAGGTGATCATGCTTTCTGAACCTATTTTCTCAAAAGCCTGGAGACTTTTCTTGACCGGCAATGTCTCTTCTTAAATCACAAAGCTGATCATGAATTCTTAACTTATTTTCTCTGTCCACCTCCACAAGAAAGTGTTTTCTCAATTCTGAGATCCCAAAAGTCCTTTCCCCCTTGTTCCATTCCATATTTTTATGGTCTTATCTCTGTCTTTTCATAACAAAATTTAAATCTATCCAGATGATCTTCCCTCTAAGATTTGTCATTTTCTCAACAAAAGAGTAGCTCGGAAATACTTTCAAAGATTAAGACACTCTATCAAATGTCATTAAGAGCTCACCTACCAGATATTCAAATGCTTGGCGTAAATGACGCTGAAATAAAGCATGAAAGCAAAAGAGCTCTACAGAGTATTCTCTATTTAGCCATGCCAGCTTATAGATTAATGACTCCCAATCCCTTAGCTTGTGAGAACATACTTGTCACGAGACGTAACCAAAATTGAGCTCTTTGGCGAAGTGCCTTCATTGACAAAAATGCAACTAGCTGATTGACATGATCTACATCATCTAAATATGAGGGCATGAACAGATTTAAGATGTTTTTAAGCATCTCTATAGCTTAATCAATATGGTCAATTTGTCAATCCAACTGCATCAAACTCTTAAGAAGTGAACAAGACCTAGGATCCACAGTAATTTGGAGACAAGAAAGAAAGTAGGTCGAAAAATCATCTGAAAAACCAAATTAAAATTAAGCCATTTACCCCTAAAACTTATACGCACTGACAAATTTGCACTCTAGTACTTTGAGTACCTAAAAGATCCAAATCTAAAGTACTTCTATAATAATGGATAATACAATCAGTATAGATCTATCTCCACTAATATATCAATACAATTCCTATAGATCCATCTCCTATCTCCACAAAAATTTGAGTGCTTGAAGATCTAATAAACTCTTTCAATACAGATTTATGTTCACAAAACGCTACAATGCATAATAGATCTGTGTATAAATACAACTTAAAATTGATAAAGAAAGATATACATGGCTAACCCGTTACACGCCTTGACTTGAATGTCAAAGAGGCCAGTTTTCCAATTTTCAAGCTTATGGAGTATCTCTTTTTCTTTTTATGAATTTGCAATGCTTAAGCATACTGTCTGTATATCAACATAGTCCATCAGAGCATGCTGTCCGTACATCAACATAGTCCATCAATATCTGTCCGCCATATCAAAAAGATTGCAACCATAAAACACTGGAATGATGGTGTGAGGACAAGTTCATCCAGGCAAGATGATAAAGAAGCTGTCATAATAGCCCCTTCAATCTGCGGAGTTAAGTTCTCGCCCTCATACCATTCCTGGTAGTCAATAAATGCTCACAATCCATGGAAAATAAGGCGTTTGTAGAGATGGCTTGGGACTGTGTTCTTGACATCTGGGCCACGATTAAAAAAAAAATGCCTGGGCTTGTAGAGATATGCAGCTGTGGAGGTGAAGGGGGAGGCAGATGATGCGCCATGGGTAAATACAATGGGAATTAGGAGGAAACGACATCTTTTCAGTCTCGATTTTAGCCTAGTTTTGGGCAAACGAGGATACTGCCGGCCATGCCCCAGCAATTGGATCCAAATGGGGAAGAGGGTTGGAATGCTTGTAAAAATAACCAGGGAAGGAAGGATTTCAGATGGAGACCAACAAAGTTATAGACCATTAGGAAGGAAGGAGTTCAGACGGAGATCAGAAATTCTAGGTTAGAAACATTATATATATAATTCCCAATATAGATACGTATGTAAGTGTTGTATGCGTGGTTCAGAAACAGGGATAAAGTGTGATCATATCAGACGGTTAAGCTGGCGGTTTCACCTCTCTATTCCAATCAAAATTCGGTCAGAATTTTCAATATGTATAAAACAAACTCGGACTTCAGCGTTCAAATATATAAAGTCTGATGGTAATCCAAATAGTCCATGAATTGAACCTTTCTCAAGGTTTTCAACGAATCCAAATATGTTTTCGAAGCAAATGTAATTCTTAGGTCACTCCAAGTGACATAGAGTATTATCTTAAACTTTTGTTTATACCGCGCAGTCGAAAACATTCGAGTTGTTCACGACTTCATGGCTTTTTGTGTTTTGATATTTTTTTCCTCTTTAAATAGTTTCTATTGGTCCTCAATTACTTTTATTTTAGATGCCCTACTTTATTCTCAAAGAGTATCAGATGCGAGATGTTTATTCAATTTGCTATTCTATCTTCCCAAGTGAAGAAAAAATGATGTGTCTATCTTTCTCTTTCAACTACAGAGGATATATCAACCAAACCAAGCTTGTCTTTCAAATACACAAGCTTCTTATTAGGAAGATATTTTGTTAATATGTCAACGACCTGTTCAATCGAAGTTATATCACAAGGTATCTTTTATTATCACCAAGTTCTACGGAGTAAGAGGGCTTCCCTTTTGATAATGTCTTCAATTGCTTATGTTGACCAACCATATGCCTTGATGCTCCACTGCGATCACCCAAATATTCTCATCTTGAAAAGTGTGAGAGAGTGTTGAGAATAATCCTTCCTCCATAGTAGATGTCTTGGTCACTTTCTTCTCAGAGAAAATAAGACATCTCATACTTCTTTGATGCCCTTCTTGAGTTGACTTGCCACCTTTGAACACTTATTTAGGAACTTCTTTAGTACAGTAGAGATCTTCATTATGCCCTTATCCAACATTAGCTCTGACACCATTTTGAAAAATATATAGGGCAATAGTTAGGATGATTTCTCTTTTCTTGATAACTGCTTGTGATGTCTTTTTACTTTTTTTCTTACTTATTAGCTTCTTCACTTATTATTATGTTTGTGTATCATCAAACAACTACCAAAACAATAAGAGAAATAGTATACAAGAACATAAAATGTAGGTTGCAAGCCAGGGATAAAACCTCTCCACTTGAGAGGAAAACCCGCAAATCTCTTCTCTTCTTATAGATTCTTCAATTGACGAATTCCAAGACCTCTAGACCAAGACCAAGACCCTCCAAGACCAAGTTCAACCCTTCAAGATGATGTGCTTCCTTTTTCCAAGTCAAATCCAGTCAAATCTCTTCCAATGGCACAACTTCGACCCCAGCTTCAAAATTTCGGCCTCTACTGCAGATCTAAAATTTTCGGCCCTCCCAGTAGCAGGTGTTGCCACACGTGTGAGCTTATTCTGGCCTCCCAAATATTCTTCATACCTTCGCTTAGCTTTCTCCTTCTTTTGGTGCTTGAGGATGACCTAATGTGACCTTCGTTGACCTTCTTTCTCTTCTTTCTTCAAGATTGAACCTCCAGAAGAAAAAACCTAGTCCAATAACATAAACCCCAGCCTTCCTTCACACGTGTGAGAGAGAAATAGCACAGAAACAAGTCTTCTTCGTCCTCTTCCTTCTTTGCTACCTTATTTCTCTTCTTCTTCACTTGGATTAATGAGTGAAAAATGAATCCCAAGGAGGTCGAGTTCACTCCTTTATATAAGCTTCTAAAGGTGGACGTGGCTCCTCAAAATAGGTCGACTTCCCAGCTGCTAGACCGACTTGGTCTTGAACGGTATTTTGACACTTATAATGACAATGAGTCTTTTGACCTCTTGACCTAGGAAAAATCCTAGAAGCACTCAATGGGTGCTTGACCTATAAAATAAAAGACCTTGAGCATGAAACCCATGCTCTAGAAAAAATAATAATATATTTTCTTTCATTTTACAATATACAAGAATCAAAAGCACATTTCATATTTATGAAGACCAAACCTAGTTACACATTTTTCAACAAAAAACACTAATTCCACAAATTGAGATTGTGGGATAGTTAATATTATTTATTAGTATTTACTCATGTTGATTAGTGAATTGCCTCTTGAGGTTCCTCCTTTTGCTAGAGAGATTTTTTTTAAATAAAATTTTGTGAAATTTTTAATTAGATTATAGATTTTGGAAATATTTTAAAAGTTTATTTAATTAATTATAAAATTTGGAAGTACTTCATAATATTATTTAAACTAATTATGAAACTTAAAACCATTGTTTAAACTAACTACTATCTTTAAAATTCTAAAATATTTTGGAAATCTGTAAAATTTACATGTAATAATCTACAATCTACACAAGGGTAGCCCCAATTATGCCACCATTGTAGACATTTGAACCTGTCCTTGGCTTGGTGATTTGTTGCGTAGATATTTTCTTTTAACAAAAGCGTTTTTCTACCAATTACACCACAACTAAGTGTTGAGATTCCAACTCGACCTTACATGATTTGTAGACGAATATCTCATACAAAAAGGACGAGCCACCAAAGAGACGTCTTATGCATTTTAAATTTTATTTCAATGGGCCATGGAAAACACCAAAGGGTGCATATAGCATATTTTTCCATACAATATCGATGTTGCAATACTTCATATTATTTGGATCACATAATGATTTTTTCAATAACTACCTAGTTGGCAAGATCCATGTAATTTCGTATGAGGGAGATGTATAGTAATTTGGTATCTATGTTTTTAACATAACTTTGAAAACTTGGGAGGTCTAAATGGTTATGTTTTTGTTTATAAATGTTAAATTTTGTTTATCAAAGTATAAACTTTATTAATCATCCAACCATTTCATAAAATCTTAAATACTAAGACTGCAATTTTCCAGGGCTAGGACCCAGTCACTTCCTAGAAACTTATGAAACTTCCAAAACTCATAAAAGACACGAATACAATGATTTTGATAACAAAACCTGATCAAGTACTTGACTGGACCCCTACTAGCCATGACAGGCATTTCTTCAAACATATCACAAATATGCATTCTACAGGTCTCAACAACATATTTGAGCATAGGGGTCTTATACTTATCTGAGAATCGTTAAGAAGCATTGATACCTCATCACAATAGTTGCATTATCCAATATTAGGTCACATATTCATTGTTCATTCATCTATTAATCAAAACATGATGAGAGCCATACATCATCATTGTTATAAAACATACTCATAACCAGAATATAAACAACATAAATAGCAGGAATATAACAACCATATAAACCACATAATGACAAGTACATTTATCCATCAAATGCAAGAGGAGAGAAGCTCTTATTAACATGTGTAAAATGCAACTAGGTATGGGACTTCCACGTACCACCCAACCATACACTAGGTTGAACCATATATTTCTTTCAGTCAATCACCCCCATACCATATTCCAAGCATGAATGTGGGATATCAAGGAACAATCCAAATAAAACCATCTAGGGCTTCCAGAGGCCAAATGTTGGGTCCCTATAATACTAGTGATTACCCCATTACTATTGTAGTTATACCCCTTATTAATATTGTTGTGCCCCTATTGCCCCCATATTGTTATTACTGTGCCCCATAGAATCCCTCTATTGTTATTTTTGTGGCTTTATATTATTATTGTTAGGTCGGCTGGATTATATTGTGACTCCTTAGACTCCTATATATAGAAAGGAGGTTTTGTCATTTGAATCATCGAAGAATTGTTCATTTATGTAATGTAAAGGAGGTTGCCCCCTCGAAGAGGCTGAATTCTAAGGCGTTGATCTATCTTTTCTTGAGCTGGTTTCATAACATTTGGTATCAGAGCTTTGGATTCTAAGGTTTCGCTGCTCCAAACAGGTCATCGTGGCATTTTCGCTATAACTTTTTTCTGCGACGTTTCAAAAGTTGAAAAAAAAACCCATTTGAGAAGAAATCGCACTGAACCTTGGGTCCGAATTTCAGAGCTTTTCGCGCTATATTTGCGGAGATATGATCTGAGGAAGTTGGTCTTTTTTGCAGACTCCTGAATTACATTCCAGACAGGTGACTTGGGGAAAATCGTCATAACTTTCTCTCTAGGCATCGGATTGAAATTTCGTAAGAAGGTACAGAAATAAGACGGACTGTAGTTTCTTGTATGCATTTTTCAGATCCAAAGGTTGAAACAGTGACTCGTGGCACGTCGTACAAGTTCGCTCTACTGAACTAGTCTATAATCAAGTCACTGTGGGAGATTTCGCATAACTCTTCCTTGGAGAATCCAATTTGGGTCAGACTTGTGGCATTGGAAAGAGGATACTACAGGTCACAATTTTAGAACCGAAGGATCTGAATTTACAGAGATACATCAGATTCAATATCAGGCTTCTACAAAGTGAAAAAAGGTGTGTAGTTTTTTTTTAAATTTTTGCGTAAGCTTGGTTTGAAGGAATTCAAAGGGCATAGTAAAGCATTATTATCGGTAACTGATGCCCCGAGGAAAGAAAATGAAAACACCTAGTAAGGAACCTGAAAACTCTAGCATGACTCATGAAGAAGAGGAAGAAATGTTACATGATATATCAAAATTACAAGAACAAGTGCAACAAATGTCACGCTCACAAAAGCTAACAGAAGCTAAGATAAATGGCGTGGAATCTAAGATAAATGGTGTGGAATCTAAGATAAAGGGCATGGAAGCTAAGATGGATGATTCGAATACAGATTTGAAGAGAGACATGGCAGACTTGAAGACAGACATGGCAAATTTGAAGACAGATTTGACAAATTTTCTACAAGAAATACTTACTAATGGTGAAAAGGTTGTAAAGGAAACTCATGATGTGAAAAAAAAATGTTAATCATGATTCCATAGACTCTAATGTTGGATCGAAGACCCACCATATTCCAAAAATCGATATGAGGAAGTTTGATGGCAGGGATCCCGCCACATGGATATTACAGATGGAGCAATTCTTCGATCTCAATAATGTGCAAAACACACAAAAGGTACGTATGGCAACTTTATATTTGGAACCAAATCAGTTTGTATGGTATCAATGGCTTTGCTCTCATAAACAATTTATCACTTGGGCAATTTTTACGGAAGAATTGATAGCACATTATGAGGATACAAAAAGCAACACTTTTTTTAGCCAATTGATAAGTCTCAAACAAAAGGGTTCAATAATGGAGCACATTGAGGAATTCCAAAAATTGAACATAAGGGTAAAAGATATTCCAGAGGAGCATAGGATTGATGTGTTCATAGGGTCTTTAAAGGATAATATCCAACATGATGTTCGCCTTTGGGAACCTGATTCATTAGAGAAGGCATTCAGGTTAGCAAGAAAAATGGAAAGCAAAATTATGGCAACCAGGAAGCATACCACTCACAACTATAAAGACGGAAGTGTTGTTGCCCCTAGTCTTCCACAACCTATAAGGTTGACACCACAACAATTGGAAGAAAAAAGAGCAAAAGGGCTTTGTTACAGTTGTGATAGCAAATACACTAAAGGTCATAAGTGTGCTGAGAAGAAATTATTCTACATAGATTGTGAAGAGGAAGAAGAAAAGGAGCAAGAAAGGTCAAAAGAAGAGGATATACTCCAGGAACAAAGCCTAGATGAAGAACAAATAAATCCGACCATATCTTGTAATGCATTGGCGGGAATTACCACTCCTCAAACCATCAAGATAGAAGGACAAATCAAAAGGAAAAAGGTAATAGTGTTGATTGATTCAGGAAGCACCCACAATTTTATTCATTGTAAGGTAGCAAAAGAATTGAATTGCTTCCTATATCCAGCACCAGAGTGTCAAGTGATGATTGCAAATGAAGGAACAATAAATTGCTCTGGAAAGTGCCATAATATCAAGCTATCCATGGGAGAATATGTATTGACTAGCCCAATGCTTTCCATTCCAATGGGAGGTGCTGATGTTGTACTAGGAGTCCAATGGCTACAATCCTTGGGTACAATAGATTTTAATTTTCAAGAACTTTTCATCAAATTTTCTACGGAAGGAAAGGAAGTTGAATTAAGGGGTATTGCAGGGAAACCAGGAAAGATAATCAGCTCTAATGGTATGACAAAGCTTCTAAAAAAGAGCAAAGAGGTGTAATTGCACAATTATGTTCGCTAGATGTTTCCACATCGGAATCATCTATTTCTCCAGATCTCCAAAAAGTCCTGGACAATCATTCCAAGGTATTTGAGACTCCCAAAGGTCTCCCACCTATGCGTGATCATGATCATGCTATTCATCTGATTCCAAAAAGTGTTCCTCCAAACATCAGGCCGTACAGATATCCCTATGTCCAAAAGAGTGAAATTGAACGTATGGTTGCAGAAATGCTAGAGGCTGGTATAATTCAACCGAGTCAAAGTTCTTTCTCTGCTCCAGTAGTATTGGTGCACAAGAAGGATGGATCATGGCGCATGTGTCCAGAGTATAGGGAGCTCAACAAGCTCACTATTAAAGATAAGTACCCCATTCCTGTCATTGATGAATTACTGGATGAATTGCATGGATCAATTTACTTCACCAAGTTGGATCTTCGTTCAGGATATCATCAAATCAGAATGAAGACTGAAGACATTCCGAAAACAACATTTAGAACTCATGAGGGTCATTATGAATTTTTGGTCATGCCTTTTGGCCTTACCAATGCACCCTCAACATTTCAAGGTTTGATGAATTCAATTTTCAAACCATTCCTTAGAAAATTTGTGTTAGTATTTTTTGATGATATACTAATCTACAACAAGTCTTGGAAGGATCATGTTGAACATGTTGACAGGGTGCTACAACTATTGGAGGAGAAACAATTATATGCAAAAAGATCCAAATGTTTCTTTGGAGTCCAGGAGGTGGAATATCTGGGTCATATTGTATCTCATGAAGGAGTTAAGGTAGACCCTAGCATTAAAGCCATTAAGGAATGGAAAATCCCCACATCCATAAAGCATCTGCGAGGATTTCTGGGTTGACAGGGTATTATCGCAAGTTTGTTAAGAATTATGGGAGAATAGCAGCACCTCTAACAACATTATTGAAGAAAGATGCATTTTCATGGACTCCGGAAGCAACAAAGGCCTTTGAACATCTTAAAGAGGCAATGTGCCAAGCACCGGTCTTAGCTACACCGGACTTCACAAAAACCTTTATTGTGGAATGTGATGCTTCAGGAAATGGAATTGGTGTTGTTCTAATGCAAGATGAAAGACCCATTGCTTTTGAAAGTCGTCCAATCAAGGGAAAGTTTTTAAGCAAAGCTATTTATGAGAAGGAAATGTTGGCAATACTCCATGCACTTAAGAAATGGCGACCCTACCTAATGGGAAGACACTTCAAGGTAAAAACGGATCATGATAGCCTTAAATACTTTTTAGAACAAAGATTATCCTCTGAAGAGCAACAAAAGTGGGTCACAAAGATGTTGGGTTATGACTTTGAAATCATCTACAAAAAAGGGAAGCAAAATGTGGTGGCAGATGCACTCTCAAGAAAGGATGAGGATGTGGAAGCATTGTTGTGCGCCATTTCTATTATCCAACCAGATTGGATAAACGAAGCAAGGGAGGAATGGAAGAATGACGAAGAAGTGTGGGCACTTATTCGAAAGCTACAACAAGATTCCAGTACGTCTGATACATTTAGCTGGCAAAATGATTCATTATGGTACAAAGATCGCTTATACCTCTGTAAGAATTTCCCAGCTAAAACAAAAGATTCTTATGGAATTGCACACTTCTCCCTTAGGAGGGCACTCAAGATTTTTAAAAACTTACCACAGGTTTAAGAAGGAATTTTTTTGGGATGGCCTTAAATCAGATATTCAAAAGTTTGTGGCGGAATGTTTGGTTTGCCAACAAAATAAAGTTGAAACAATTAAGACACCGGGTCTATTACAACCTTTATCCATTCCAAGCCAACGTTGGGAGGAGGTTTCAATGGATTTTATCACAGGTTTACCCAAGTCTGAGGGAAAGAGTGTCATCATGGTGGTAGTTGACAGACTTACCAAGTATGCACACTTTTGTGCATTATCACATCCATTTAAAGCCAGTACAGTTTCTACTGCATTTATGGAAACAATTCAAAAGCTACATGGAAACCCAAAGATTATTGTAAGTGACAGAGATCCCATTTTCATGGGAAATTTTTGGACAGAATTATTTTCTTGTCTTGGTACTCAGTTAGCTCATAGCTCATCTTATCATCCTCAATCTGATGGGCAAACTGAGATAGTAAACAAATGTTTGGAAGGATATCTTCGTTGCTTTGTATCTGATAAACAGACACAATGGGTCAAATGGTTGCCTCTGGCTGAATGGTGGTATAACACTTCCTTCCATACAACAACAAAAATGACCCCATTTATGGCACTTTATGGGTATCAACCACCATCCATCACATCATATTTAAGAGAAAATTCTAAGGTTCAGGCAGTGGAACATCACATCGAACATCAACAACAAGTCCTCCAACTCTTAAAGGATAACCTCGTGTTGGCACAGAATAGAATGAAACAACAGGCAGATCAACATCGCAGTGAAAGAAGTTTTGATGTAGGTGATTGGGTATTCCTACGGCTACAACCATATAAGCAAATGTCCCTCAAGCAAGCTAAGAAGGATAATAAATTATCACCAAAGTATTATGGTCCGTACAAGGTGTTGCAAAAGATTGGTACTATGGCATACAAATTGGAGCTTCCTGCAGCTTCTCGATTGCACCCAGTTTTCCATGTTTCATGTTTAAAGAAGGTTATAGGCGACAAGCTCCCAGTTCAAACAATATTGCTAGAACTTGACGAGGAAGGAAAATTATATTGGAACCGGAAGCAGTCACAGAAACAAGAACTCGACAGCTACGAAATCGATCAATTTCAGAGTATCTTATCAAGTGGAAGAACTTATCCGCTGAAGATTCCACATGGGAGGATGAGAATTTTATGTAGAAGTATCATGAACTACTCAAGCGTTGAGGAAAACACTTTTTTGAAGGAGAGGGGCATGTTGGGTCCCTATAATACTAGTGATTACCCCATTACTATTGTAGTTATACCCCTTATTAATATTGTTGTGCCCCTATTGCCCCCATATTGTTATTACTGTGCCCCATAGAATCCCTCTATTGTTATTTTTGTGGCTTTATACTATTATTGTTAGGTCGGCTGGATTATATTGTGACTCCTTAGACTCCTATATATAGAAAGGAGGTTTTGTCATTTGAATCATCGAAGAATTGTTCATTTATGTAATGTAAAGGAGGTTGCCCCCTCGAAGAGGCTGAATTCTAAGGCGTTGATCTATCTTTTCTATCTTTTCTTGAGCTGGTTTCATAACACCAAACCACCTCAACCATCAACTGGTGATTCCACCTCACTGTCGTACATCACTAGCCATCACCAGATTAGTCTCTACCCAAGTTGTTAAGGGCTCTAAGGTGTTTTTCCAACCAAGGCTTCCAGGACTAGTAACTCAACCCACAATTATCGTTGGGATTCCAAAGTGCTTGTATAACCAGAGTTCCGTAATTAGTAACTCAACCCACTAAGGGATTCGAGAGAATTTTTCCAACCAAGGCTTCCAGGACCAGTAACTCAACCCATGCTATTATAGGGCTTCCAGAGCATTTGTCCAACCAAGGCTTCCAGGAACTAATAACTCAACCCACAACGAAAGGTACATGAGAACCAACCAGAAAATAAAATTAAAACCCACAACACCATAGCTATCTAGGAAATGAGAGAGAGAGAGAGAGAAAATGAGAGCTTTAAAACTTAACTGATCAAAATCAATGAACTGATCTTCATAATCTTTTTTATTAATGAGACCTCTATTTTCTTCAATTTTCATTCATTTCCTCCTCACATGAAACATGTGACCTTTCACCTTTCTTTTCTCTTAATTTCCATTATTTCATAAATAAATGTCAATAAATGTCACTTTGTCTTTCCAAAGCCTTTTCCATTTCCTTTTCCAATTTCCTTAGCCATTAATTAATCACAAGTGATCCCCATCACTATGTGCTTTCCCAACATTTAGCTTGGAATACATTTCCCATGACCACGATCTTATTTTACCTTTATTAACTTTATTACATGGATTTTTTACCAGGGCTGTTACAAAACCCTCCCCCTTGGGGGAACACCATCGTCAGTGTTCAACGACACTTACAACCAACAAGGTTGCTGAACCATGTAGTCCAAGGGGTGAACCATGCTCTGATACCACTCTATGGTTTCAAATATCACCCAAAGAGAATGGAAACCAAGCATCGCCCAAAGAGAATGGAAACCAGACATCAACCAAAGAGAATGGAAACTAGACATCACCCAAGGAGAATGAAACCATGCTCTGTTACCACTCTGTAACACCCTCTTCCCACATTTACCCAAATTAACATGCCAACTGTGGTAAACATGTGATGAGAGGCCATTATGATGTTATTCAACCTTCTAGGTCACCTTAAGGAAGCAGAACCAACAAAACACAACCAATATTACTATTCACACATCCTACAAAACCTCCAGGATCCAACCAACCTTTCAAGGTGACCAACCCCTTAGGGAACTCAACATTTTACTGACCTAGAGCCCAATTCGCTCCCTTGCCAAGCCTTACAAGCGACTGAGAGCCCTAGTCACTCCCATGAGCCTACCTGAGTGTGACTGTGGCCTTTTTCTTTCAGTGTTATGCCAACAACTACGAGATTTAAGTCTATTTTTCAGGGCTAGGACCCAGTAACTACCCATAAACTTATGAAACTTCCATAAATCATAAAATACATGGAGACAATGCTTTTGATAAAAAAACTTGATCAAGGAATTGACTGGAACCCTACTAACCATGACATACATTTCGTCAAACATATCACAAATATGCATTCTACAGGTCTCAACAATAGATGTGAGGATAGGGTCTCATACTTATTTGAGAATTGTTAAGAAGCATTGATACCTCATCACAATGGCTGCATTATCCACTATTAGGTCATATATTCATTATCCATTCTTCTATTAATCAAAACATGATGAGATCCATGCATCATCATTGTTATAAAACATCCTCATAACCAGCGTATAAACAACATAAATAGCATGGATATAACAGCCATATAAACCACATAATGACAAGTACATTTACCCATCAAATATAAGAGGAGAGGAGCTCTTATTAACATGTGTAAAATGCAACCAGGTCTGGGACTTCCATGTACCACCCAACTATAGACTAGGTTGAACCAAATATTTCTTTCATCTAGTCATCCTCGGGCAATATTTCAAGCATGAATGTGGGATCTCATGGAACAATCCAAATAAAACCAAACTAGGGCTTCCAAAGGCCAAACAATCTCAACCTTCAACCAGTGATTCCAACTCACTGTTGGACATCACTAACCATCACCAGATTGGTCTCTACCCAAGTTGTCGAGGGCTCTAGAGCGTTTTTTCAGGTTAGGGCTTCCACGACTAGTAACTCAACCCACAATTGTTATTGGGTTTCCAGAGCATTTGTCCAACCAGGGCTTCCAGGACTAGTAACTCAACCCACCAAGGGCTTCCAAATTGTTTGTCCAACCAAGGCTTCTAGGACTAGTAAATCAACCCAAGCTGTTACATGGCTTCCAGAACGTTTTTCCAAACACGGCTTCTGAGAACTAGTAACACAACCCACATCCAAATGTACATGAGAACCAACCAGAAAACAAAAGTAAAACCCACAACACCATGGCTATCTAGGAAATAACAAGGCTAGGCAAAACCACTGCCAATACAGGCAATCCTTTGTGCTAATAACAGATCATAACCAAGAAACCACATGAATATGACATGCATGCCAAAACTAGCAAGGAAAGCATACATGCAATGTGGTACCTACAAGCAAATTTTGTTGTAGCTACTGATCCTAATTTCCTCTTGCGCTTTCATGTTCTTCCTTTGCTTTCTTTCTCAAAATCCCAAGTATGCCACACTCCTCCAAGAGTGCTCCAAGAAAAACTCTAAGTGCCCAAGAGTATGAGAGAAAGAGAAAAATGAGAGCTTCAAAACTGAACTGATAAAAAACCATGAAATGATCCTCATAAGCCTTTTTATTAATGAGGCCTCTATTTTCTTCAATTTTCCATTATTTTCCTTCATTTCCTACTCACATGTAGCCTATGACCTTTCACCTTCCTTTTATCCTAATTTCCATTATTTTCATAGATAAATGTCACTTTGCCTTTCCAAAGACTTTGTCGTTGCCTTTGTCAATTTTCTTAGCCATTAATTAATCACAAGTTATCCCCATCGCTATGTTTTTTCCTAACATTCATCTTTGAATATGTGCCCCATGGCCACGGTCTTATTTTACCTTTATTAACTTTATTACATGGATTTTCGACCAATTTTGTTACATAACATGCTACCCATAGTTTTTTTGAATTGCTTGGCTTATGGCCTTTTCTAGCATATATCTAATTATAAGCAATATCAATCTCAATATTTCGCTATGAAATGGGCCCATTTTCTTTCCCTTGTTTCAATAATATCCTTTCTTCACTTATTTAGTTTTAAATTTTACCATAATTTCAACCTTTTTCTACATTAAATATTTCTGAATATATATTTGCATCATAAATTTCATACAATATTATTAAACTTGAAAATGTGGTTGATAATTAATTCATTCTATAAATTGATAAAAGAGTCATAATAAATTTTGACCATAAGGTTATAATATATATCACTAGCAACTATGAAATCTATGTTTTCAAAAATGGATGAAAACATATTTATTGATTAAAAATTCTTGTGAAAATGAGAATATTCCATTAGAAATACACCATAGTTTATTTTTAATATAATAGTGAATATATGGAAATATAAAACATTTTAGAGATGATCATGTCCAACTAGTCGAATGGGGGAACTAAAAAAGAGATTTTATAGAATAAATGGGAGGATATGCACAATTTTCATATATGCAGAGTTTCCATATATGTGCATATACATGAAAGCTTCCATATATGCTAATAATTATTTACGCTAAGATTATGTATATGCGCACATACACAAAAGTTGGCTTCCATATATATACATAACTTCCATATATCCACAACTTCTATATATGCATACTGTTTATATGTGCTCACATATATGGAAGCAGTGCATATATAGAAGCATAGGAGTGCATGCGCAACTTTCGTATATGCACCTGGATTTCCAGATATGTGCTTCCATATATGCATTTGTATTTTTTATATGCACAACTTCCATATACAAGTTCATATATAGAGTAATATCTAATGATATTGTAATATAGAGTCTATTTTTGTTTTGTCTACACATTTATGTTAAAATGGATCCTAACTCAGTGAACAATATTACTTAAGCATAGGTGTAAAATTAAAACAAACTTGACTTGACTTAAAAATATTAAACTCAATGCAAAGACATTGATTAAGTCTAGATACTTTACACTATAAATAATCAATAAGGATTGAAGTTTGCATTGTGATTCAATTACACATCAACTTCGTAAGTCTCGTCAATAGAAATAGTTGAAATATGTGTCCATCGTTGTTGACAATATTTGCATTGAATGAAAATCTATATTCAAATAAGATATGAGCTTGAGCCCTCAGTTATATGCATTGAACATGTGTTGATATGGTTTGTAACACAACATAATATATTGTTTTGCTTTCTCCTCGGAAAATTGAGAGCTTTGATACCCATGGAAGAAATCACTATCAACAATCAAAAGTGCAATTTTTTGAAGTAATTTTCTCCTTTTGTTTTTAATCTCTGTACTATTGATTGTTTCCCCTTCATATGGTTATGTTAAAATTTATATATGAATGACATTTATATTTATATGGGTTTTTTTCTATTAAATTCCAATGCTATCGATTGAATTCTACTTATTCTTCTATGTAACAACCTTATGTTTTAATTACATTAAATTTATGTTTGGGTTTGTTATGTGGTTATGTTATATTTGTATTTTAAATGCAAACATGGAAAGAAACCATATTCGAATGTCTTTATAGACATAGAAAATGCATTTATTTTATTCAATAATTGTATTAAATATATGATTATTTTTACATTAAAGTGATCATAAGAATTCCATATCCATGTGATAGAAAAAAATGATCTTCAGAGGGTCAATACTAACATTTAAAGATGAAAACTTTATTGGAAATTCATTATATATATATATATATATATATATATATATATATATATACATATCACAATTCCTTTATAAGCAATGCAAAATATATCATCTCATGATAAATGCAACTTATTGTATCTCACTACATAAATACAAAGACTATAATGCTTAATGTTAATAACTCAAATGAATCATGTAAGTGAAGACTTATGCATAGTCTTTAAGAAATCAAAAAGGCTCTTTCTATCAGATACTGTAATAACTCATCTTAAATTTTAATGCACCAACACAAAGCATTGGTCACCTGCCAACTGTAAGATAATAATTCTATAAGCATGAACAACAAACTAACATATTCCCACAACAAATTTATGTGGGGCAGTTAAATAAAGTGCTTATTCTGAATTTCAATTAATAGTTAAAGACTAATAACTTGCGAGTAATAGACAAAGATTGTATTGTTAGTGTAATGAAAATCACTTACAAGGTTCATCAATAAAGGATATAGAAGATAAACTCTAAGAACAAGAAGTTGAATTCATAAAAATAAAATAGTCCAAGACACCAAATTGTAATAGCAGCTATAAGTGATATATGGAAACCCTTTCCAAAGGCTTTAGTGTTGAAAAGTGTAACTAGGTTCGGTATTCATAATGACATGTGTAAATTGTGATTTTATGTATTTGATGTTAAGAAGAAAAATAAAATTATTTTTGTAGTACTTGTCTGATGGGTTTCATGAGCAAGGAATTTTATTTTTAGTAGTGGATCCCATTGTGATCCCTTAGGATTGGTCATAAAGTCAAATTGAGTCAATGTCATGTATGAAGGACCCTTCTTGGGTATGTTACATATTCGTTTGAGTCAATGTGAGTCTAAAATTGTAAACGAAAACCCTCCAAGATCAAAGATACAAACCACTAGTCAAGTCGGCATAGAAACTTCATCAAGTATGCCAAGAGATGTCAACCTATTTTGGAAGCCCAACAAAGCCTATATAAAGAGAACTCATCCTGTCTCAAAGGAAACGAAGAATACAACACAAAATTTTGATCTTGAAAGGAGAATAAGTCTCATTCTATAGAGAAGGAACAACAAGGATAGGAAGGACGAAAAGCAAAAATGTTTGGGTCTATTTTCCATACGTTTAATCTGCAACTAGGGCACACTTCTCAGCCGTCAAGAAGAAGGGATCATAGTTACCATAGAAGGCTAAATTTCGGTGGAGAAGGAGTAATCTTGGAGGTCTAGGGGTTGAAGTAAAAGTATCTCATTGAACGAAGAAGAAAGGAAGGTATTCTGCCCGTTATTTTGACTACAAAAATTATCTAGGGTTTTGCAGTGCATACAAGAGGTTGTAGGTCTGAAAGGAAGGTCAAAGGAGAATCCATCATCATTGGAGGGTTTATAAGTCGTCTTTGTGCAAAGAGGTTGACTTGATCTTGGAGGGGTTGTGGTCAAGGGTCTGGATCTTGGTCTTGGTATTTGGCAATTGGAGTCTCTATAAGAAGAAGAATTTGTTCGGGTTTCCTCTCAAGAAGGAGAGGTTTTGGCCTTGGTTTATATCCTATATTTTATGTCTCTTGTCTCTTTATGGTTTATGCATTGGTAGTTGTTTGATGAAAAATAACATTATAATAATATAAGTAAAATAATATCCTAATCTAAAGTAAAAAGCATTCATAAGTAGTTACTAATAGAAGAGAAATAACCTAATCTCAATGCCCTAGATTTCTCAATATGGTATCAGAGCTAAGGTGAAAAAGTCAAGGAAGGGAATCATATCAAGGGACACTCAATGATCCGAGTTAACTCAACTCCCAGATTTAACCAAGATCTTTTGCTTTCGTGATGTGATTAGAATTGCAATTAAAATAGAATAATGGAAGATAAATGCACGCTGTAAAGAAGAAGGAACATGACAATCATCAACAACATAAAACTCAAGACGTTGATAATGGAGTTCGTCCAAGAGGGACTACGTCTTTGGGCCTCGGTGTCAAGATGGTGTAGGTCGCTATATTAAGCGCTGTCAATAGTGAGGATGTACATAAGAGGTAACATCACTAGCATACAAGAAAAATGCCCTCACACAGGAGTGGCTCCCAGAGATGTTCCGCTACAGGAACTCTCAGTCAAAAGGACTCCTATCAGTATGACATAATTTCACATATGACAATAATGAGCATCCCGCCAACATGGCATCAAAAGGGATCTCAATTCAGACATACATGGCGACAACATGAGTATCCCGTCAACATGACGACAAAGGGATCTCAACAAAAACATGACGACTCATGACAACAAGTACATCCCACAGATGATTCTGCGTCACAACAAGCAGAAACCATGAAACAAGTAAGAAAACAAGATCCCACATCAACACATCAAACAGGGATTTATGCAGCACAATGCATCTCATAGCAAAAAGAAGTACATGAACACACTACATTTACCTCACATCCAGGGGCCATCTGAAGAAAAGGATGTCAAGTTGCTGAAGTTGTTCGTACCATCGATCTCATGATGTCGAATCGCATGGAAATGACTGCTCACACATGAATGTTGACACTTGCACTCCACTTTGAAAAGTGGCCGAAAAATAAAATGAGCAAATGGAAAATCTGAATGCACCATTAGATTTGTGGCGTCGAATAGTGCAAAATCGATTGTCAAATTTCTAAATTCTGAGAAAATGAAAATCTGGGGCTCAAGGAATCTTTTAGATTCCCCCTAGATTCTTCAAAGATTCCCTCCTCCAGTTCCTCTGAAAATCTGCTGCTCAGATTAGGAAACTGACTGCGCCATTAGGTTCGTGTTGCTGAGAGGTAAGATCGACATAAGATTTTTCCAATTTGGACACTGAAAAAATTTCACCCTCCTGAGAATTTCACCCAATCATGGTTTCCCCTGTGTTTTTCTCAGGTTCATGGTTCTGCCCTGCAAATTAATTAATTAAAAAAAAATCCTCGATCCGCATGTGCACTCCTCCACTCCTCCATGCCAAGTGCACTAGAAAAAGAAGGGTTTATATAAATTTCATGGGCGAAGTTGTCAACAAAAGGGTCGTTGGTGTATTGGTTAAGCGCGGAGGCGACGAGATGGGAGGTCAGGGGTTCCAACCCTGCCGACCCCAATACTTGGAAAATCGTTTTAACTGTTTTAATTTTTAAATATGGCGCGGAGTGGTTTGTTGTGTTAATGTTTTGGGCGCCGTATTAAATGATGGTTGGGACATGGGGTCGCTTGGTGGGGGTTGGCCCACGTGGGCCGGGCGGGTTCAATCCCCGGCGGCCCCACATTATATATGGCATATGTGTGTAATGTGATGGGGTGTGGGTAGGGTCCACTGGAGGTGGCCCACCCGCCCCTTTAACATTATGTTTAATGGAGGTCTCAGTTGGAGGGTCGACGGGGGTCATGGCTCGTTGACCCAAATTTATTATTAAATTTTGTTTTGGGTCCAGTGGAGGTGGCGGGGGTCATGGTCCGCCACCCATTTTTTTAATATTTTTTTGATTTTATAAAAAATAATTGGCCATTTCGAAAATTCTGAAAATTGACAGAAGGAGTCAATTTAAGTAGGCCACAAATTCGTTCGCTTCTGGGAGCTAGGCTTCATGCCCCGGGGTCGGTGAAATTGTAGGACACTTAAACCTGGCCCACAGCCCAACTTCGACCAAATCTTTGACTGGCTCGTTCTCCCTCATATGAGCTTGGGTTGACGAACCGTTCACACCGCTGCGATCAAGACGACAAGATCTACGCTTTGGTCTTGGCTCAAAAGAATTCTGATCACTTTGATTTTTGAGATTCCATAAGTCCTATTTGTCCTGTTTGTGTCTCTAGAGCCACCTGGATCAATCCTCCCCACTAAGGAGCTTTTGGTCCTCCAAAAGCATGAAAAATAATCTGCAACTTTTATGTACCTTGTCTACATCACAAGCGTCATAAAAAGGTCTCGCTTCCATCTCCTTCACCTTTGTTCTTCGGAGCCTTAAGCAATGAGCTGACACCTGCAACCTCTGCAAACTTGTAGTACAATTATGCAAATTACATGCTTGACTTTCATGACCAACTAATGACCCAAGCATCCCACACTTGCCATGAGTTTATAACACATACTCAGTAGTCAAGTTTACATCAAGATGGACACAATACCCAAACTATGAAAACAAGGCCAACATATCAGTGTTGCTCCAACAAGTGATGGAAAACACATCATCACTACAGCACATGATTTACAAAAATAAGTCCAAACACTATTGTTTCTTTGACAAGTGATGGAACCACGACATCATTTTCACAGTTTATCATGCAACACAAAATAAGACCAGACATCATTGTTCCTTTCCAACACCTTTTCAATGAATGCCATAGTAGCATCCTTCGCACCATGACTAGACCCAACTTGAGATTCACTTGCCATTGCTAACAGTTTCCTTCTTTGTGATCTAGTTTCCACCATCCAACAACTTCACCAAGATGCCTGCAACCATGAACCAGCCCTTGTTCCACTTGTATGTGAAACAACTTCCTTCACCTGCAAGTACCTGCTTCACTGTCACCAACTTCCAAGTTCCCAAGTGTGTATACACCTGCACTTCGTCACGAGCAACCCTGTTCTAACACAAGCTCCAACCGAGCTCTGATACCAACTGTCACGCCCCCAGGCCAGCGGAGCCTCGGTAGTCTTTCAACCGCTCTTGGCGAGGTGCGGCACCACTGAACACTTTCTTTTCACCAATACTTATGTTCGTGGACTACGCCTAACCACTTATCCTACTTATTTTGTGTTTCGCAACCAAGTAATTATTAATGTTTCCTTTATACCAATGAACACCCATACACATCCATTATCAACAACAATTATACATGAGAACACAATTGCACAGTATAAGGGGAGGGGCAACTCCCTGAACAATGAGTATGCCTGAATAATATATTATACAGTATTTCAATATTACAAAGCTTTACAAGTATACTTGGAAACACCAAGTTTCATACTTAGCCAATTTTACAACTTCATCACACCACCTTATGACAACCAAGATCCTTTGCCCAAGTCAGGCGGGCGCGCCCTCACACGAGCTGCCTTCCGCACTTCACAACCGAACCTTGTTTCGTGCACGACGGGCGGGTGACTTCACCAAGTCACCAAGACACCCTCTTCACACCCGGCTCCACCAACGTTCCACCGTTTGCAACTTCGCACCGGCGGGTGACTCCGCCAAGTCTCCACCGTTTACCAACCGACAGGTACTCCTACCCGCACCCTCACCCAAAACCGAGACAACGCGTTACCTCTGTGCGGCCTTGCCCAAGAGTGGGCGCATCACTGTGCTACGCCTTCCCTTCTATTGCTGCGGCTACACTTAAATCTGCGCACTTCTCCTTCGTTTGGATGATGAGAGAAGTTCGTTGCTCAAATGACTTCACGCATTGTTTTATATATAGGGGTGGAAGGGCGAGTCAAGCTGCCCAAGCCGACTCGTCCTCCATGTAATGAGCGCCCTCCCTACTCATCGCAAATCCTCCCAAATGTACGTCGGCCTTTGCATGAATCGTAGGTCGGCCCGTGGGCTAGCCAAGCATGCTCCCACGCTATATAAACCTTTGTTCAGCCTTCCCTTATGCGCATTATTACATAGTAACTTCGCACCTCCGGTTAAGCTCGCACTTTTCTTCATTCAAGCCGCTCGTTCAACAAGTCGACTTCACACATCGTGCCGGTGGGCGTGCCAAGGACCGCAGGTCCTTACACGGTCGAGCCAATGGTCCATAGCTCGCGTGATCTTATCTTCTGATGCTTCTAGTCTGTGCACTAATTCCGAAGTCCACACTATTGGTTTGTCGAGCCTACACCTTCCTTGGTTGTCGGCTAGCTTCGCGATCCACTCATACAACTCCAAAGGAAAGGATGCAAAGAAAATCTCGTGGATCTCTGTATACACGTAGCACTCTAACCACTTTTCCTTAGATACTTGCGGAGTTCTGTTTTCCTGTGTCGCAAACTCGTGAATCTTCTCGTCCAACCACTCTTCAATTTCCTTATTTGTTGGGTTCCAGCAACACGACATCAAACATCCCTTATGTAGATCCCGGTCTCGGCAATGGAACCATTTGTTGGCTTAGTTGGGCCTAACCCAGGTTCAGAAGTGAGTTAGCCAAGCAAATCCCAGTACTACTAGCCCTTTCGGCAACAGTCCGCGAAGCACGGATTGAGGTCTCACCCGAAGTAGTATGGGAGGGTGCTGGAACCAAGTTTCCGCACCCTAGGGATGTCTTGATGGAGTTTCTGGAGGTTCGCGGTTCGAACCTGCGCGGTTGCGCTGCTCCGCGCAGCTGTCTATCCTTCGCGACCTGTGCCACTGCCTTCATGCACCTTTGTAAGGGGCACGAATAAAGTATTACCCGATCTCTATTCTTACTGCACTATTATATTAGTGCTTAACTTAAATCGTGTGGGCCCAATATTCTTATTACTCATTCAACATTCAGGTAAGTGCGTGTAACCATAAACAATGTAAATGCGTAAAGATAAATAGAAACATAGATGCACAATATTTCGAATTAAACTTATCTTTATTAATAATCCTTTTCAAGTATAATCCCAATTACAAACCTGACTCCACCCTACACACTCAGCTCCAGGGGTCTGCGCACTCAGCTGCAGAGCCTCTTCTTACTACTATGACCCAGTACACTTCAGATACATTCTACGCTCTAACCATGCCTTTGCATTCTCTTTTTCATTACCTATCTTTACACTTAGAGCCTTGCTCTATTTATACAATCCCATGGTCTACAGACCATGGGTAGGCCGACACATCTTTACATTAAATTACAATTATTAGAGTGGACAACCCTATGACTCATCCTAGACTTCGCTCTCCGCACCTGCAATTCACGAAGTCTTACAATATAATGGACCAAAACTTGGGCTTTGCGCCCTAAAACTTGTTGCAAGGGATCCCATGCCCAACATAAGGAGAGATGAAGCATCTAATGGCAAGATGCTTGGGAGCACATTTGGTCAGCCTATGTGTTGATGTCTAGATCCCGAAGAGGGAGGGTGGCGTTGGTCATGTAGCTCCGACCTTGGATACACACCTAGATCCCTGGGTTAGTGGTAGAGATTAAAAGCCCAATGGTACCTATACTAACTAAAGCTCGAGTCCCCTTGGTCCCACCCAGATAGAATACCCTAGTCAGGTATCTAGTCTGCAACAATGAGTGTGCTAGAACTATTCGCAGTTCATATCATTTTGAGATCTTCCATGTACTTGTATATGTGTGCAATTATGAATACCTCCCTAGTTAAGAGGGAGTGTTGAAGAATGTAACTAGTGTCAGTCTCCATAATTGTCATTATTTATAAAAGGAAAATTTTTATTGACTTATTAAAGCATGGGTTTCATATTTGGGTCAATGATCAATAGGTCAAAGCACCCATTGAGTGCTCTATGATTTTTTGTTTAAGTCAAACCCAAATTTATTATGTAAGAAACTCTTCTTGGGTTCATGGTGTCAAAGAAAGAAATTTATTTAGTCATGTCAAACCCTCCATCCATCAAGTCAACCTCAAGTTCTTCTAAATTGGTTCCAATTTTACCTTCTACAAGTCGGTTTATTCTATTGTTCATGTCGGCTCATTTATAGGTAGAAACAACTATATATACCCTAGTAAACTTGGCCCAACAGTGAAGTAGAAAGAAGTTCAGTTTACAAGACAACGAAGTTAGGATCATCTACAAAATTGAAGTATTGGGTAATTATAGATTGAGGCATCATGTTATTGTAGGTCGAAGTTACTATCACAGAACTAGGGTACCTTTGCAAATCGAAGATCACAATTGCAGGGCAAAGTTACTATCACAGTACGATGTCGCGATTTGCAGAACTAAATTTCTATTGCAGAGCATATTGTATTCATATTTGGTCAGTTTGATGGACGAAGGGGTAAAAGTCTGTGTCAAAGGTCTTGGATGTCTATCTTTGATATGGATCTACTAAAGGAAGAGTTTGGAATGGGTTTTCCTCTCCATAGGGGTTTTGCGCTAACTCAGTGCCTACATCTAGTGTCTCCTTGTTTTTGTGTTTTTGGTAGCTATTTGATGAACAAAGAAATAATAACTATAAGAAGAAGAAGAAGAAGAATTTAACTAAGAAATCACAAGCATCTATCAAAAGAAAAGAGAAATCAATATAATAAAGATATGATCTTATTGCCCTAGATTTCTCAACATGAGATTGAAATTACTTAAAAATGAAATGTCAAAGAGGTCTCTTTTTCAATTTTCAAGTGTATGGGGGTATGTCCTTTTCTTTTTATGAGTTTCTAGTGTTTGGAGCATATGATCCATCTTTGTTCATTTTTCAAAACTTGAAAAATTAGAATAATGGTAATTTGCTACTTGCACATGAGGCAAGGCTTATTCATATACTTCTAACTCTACATACTCCCTACGAGAGAAAATGGCAATACGAAAGGATACAGTCACAATATCACCTTCAATTCAATAATAAAGCATATTTTCTATGTAAGGAGTTAGATTGAGAGGGATAATTTTTGTAGTAAAAAAAAATGATGGGCCGACTATTGAAAAATTTATAAAATCTCAAAAGTGTGACTTCCCATGGTGTTGGAAGGACAAAATAGCGTATTATTTGAAAGATGAGGCTGCTAGATGGTGGAAATCACTTGACAATGAGATTCTGAAGTTATGTCGTGCTGACGAAATTGAAAAACTATTTTTGGACAAATGGTCTCATACTGGAAAGAAGGAAACCAAAAAACCTAGCAAGGATTTTATTTTTATAGGAAAAGATGATGGCCCTACTATTGAAGAATTCATAAAATGGGCAAAGTCAGAAGTTGGGCAATTTTAGTGACTTTTGGCATGGTTTAAGTTTAGAGGTGACACTGTCATATGGTGGAAATCACTTGACTGCAAAAAGCATTTAAGCCTTTCTCATGAAGAGTTTGAAAAGGTCTTTTTAGACAAATGGTCTCATGCTAGAAAACAGGAGAATAAGACATGTAAGAGGGTTATTTTTTGATGGTATCTCCTTATTACAGGTTCATGGATGTATTCAAAAAGAGAAGATAATTGTGTCTATCAATCCTAGTTACAAGTGTAATTTTATTAATGTTCATTTGGCAAAAAGATTGCAAGTCCCAACCAAACAAATAGAGCACACACATGTTAATAATGAGCAGGTGCAAGTTTATAAAGATTTAAAGATTTTTATGGATAAGTATTTATTGCATTCTGTTTTTTATGCTTCAGAGATGGCTAATGTGGATATTGTTTTAGGATACCCTTGGATGGAATCTGTTGGTACTATTGATATTAATGTGCAAAATAAATTCGTGAGGCTCAAGTATAAAAAGAAGAAAATCACATTACCAGATATTTCCATCAATAAACAAGTAAAGTCCAAGGAGACTAAAGCAGAAGATGTTGTAGGTACTGACACATCAAATGAGGAATCTATGGTTGAAGTAATACTGGAAGATAAGCAACAACCGCAAGCGCCACAACAGGTACCAGATACCAATCAGGCTCCATTAGGTGGTGAATTAAAGAAAGATACACCATTGGTTAAAACTTCAGCATATCACCACCCACATCACCCAACAAGAAAACAACCAACAAGATGGCAACAAATTAGCCACAAGGACAACAACCCCCGCACGACAGATAGAGCGGTGTGAAGATCCAACCACAACACATCAACACGGAAGAACTGCCAGGATCAACTCCCATCTCAAGCGAGCGAGACACCGACTAGATCAAGTAATCCACTGTCTCTGGGATGGCTAGATGCACATGCATGGTACGAGTGGACTACTCTTTTGAGTAAATCTTATTATTTGTGTTCTTCTTATGTTTCGAGGATGAAAGATGTTTAAGGAGTGTGGAATGTAGTATACCTAGGGGGATAATATGGGGTACAAAGAGAAGTACCCAAGGGAATAATGTAATAATGAGATGGGTCATAATTAATAAGTAAAGTGGTTAACCTGCATCATGTAAAGGACCACAAGTAGTTAGCAATAATGTGATAAGCCCATTTTTTAGATATATGGTATTGAGAGAACCATGGTAATGACCCATGGTATTGTATGTATGAATCCTATATAGAGGCTAAAGACTCCCCATTGAGAGATGTCAAGGAATATTGTATGGACAAGCAAAGGTCATGTGTAGTGTTCTCCTTCCTTAAGGAGTGATTGTATGGTGTTACCCTACCTTAAGAGTTTTGATCAATAAAGAAACATTTCTATATTTTGTGTTTGTTTACAGTTATTGGGTATATTGGCCTCATTTCATATATTGCAGGTCAGATATATTACGATTTTTATTCACAATGTAGAACAAATGAACAACATAAGTAAATGAAACTACTACTTTAATAAAAGTAGGCATTTTTTCTTCTTTGAAAAAAAATCACCTTCAATTCAATAAAGTTAATTGGTGGGAGATTTTTTTCACCTATCTCATTCTCCAAACATGGCCCTTTTTTCTAACAATATTAAATCAATCGTATAATTCAGTGTGCATATGGGGAACATTTCTGAATCTCTAATAAACCTCATCTAATTTCCATGTTTTTAATACTAGCTCAAAAATTGATGTGGAATTTATGACTAAAAACTTCAAAACCTTCAGTCTTGGCATGATATTGAATAATGGCATGATATTGAATAATGGATGGTTTTTGTTGTTTATATGTTGTTGGAATGGACTAAAACAAATTGTCACCTTCTCTTTATCGCTATGAAACTAGAGACACTTTTGTTTTTTGTTTTTGCTTCACAATTTAAAGTTTAGGAATACATAGTGCAAGAACTTGTAAAAAGCTTTATATATTAGCTTATATTAGTGAAGTCATTGTGAGTTATTTTAGTTTTAACATGTATCTTGATATCTTGGATGTATTGCTTCGATATCTTAATGATAATACTTGTCACAAATTTGCACATAAAGATTTGATCACTTATGCAAATATAATCATTTTATTAGTTTTGTGAATTAGTAAGTTTATTTTAAAAATTTGCTTGTACCATTCCATGTCAACATAAAATTAATTTTTTACTTCAATTAAAAGTGTGAAAAATAGTCAACCTAAATCATGAAGAATCACAATGTGCCTTATTTACTATATCTTTTAATGTGATGAATTAATTTTATACCTTTTGAGTTTATACAATGTCCTAACTGCAAAGGCATTTTTAATATGCTCTCTACTATTTGAAAAAATAAAAATGACGCTATAAATAATTAACAAATTGAGATTGTGAATTTACGAAATAGAATGAAAGCCAAATTAAAAGTAATTGTAATGTTTAATCCCAAAAGAATTTGGTATATCAAAGATAGATTGACAATTTGGAATATACAATGTGTAATGAGAACTTAGTTATATATCAAACTTTATTAGAGCAAGAGCAAGTTGGATAAGATTAGATATCAGAGTAAAAAATAAAAGCCCTTTAAATACAAATTTCTCCAATCTTCTTTTCAACGTTTTTCTCACTAAAATACAATGATTCACTTGTGTTCCACCTTTACAACATTTTGATAAAATATGGTAGTTGAATTGAATTCCACATGTAAAATGTAGTTTTGTCCCATTTTATAATTTTCACGAGATTTTCAGCGTCTTTTAATCTATATAGTAACCTCGAGATTTTGCGAAATACCAATATGCTTGGACATGAGATTTTGCCCAATACCAATAAATGATAGTTAACAAAGAAGGCTAACAGAGAACAGAAACAAGAAGTTCCGCCGGGATTTAGTAATGTAAAATGTCTAAAATGCGTGAGCCGAAGTACCAATATGCTTGGACATGAGATTTTGCCCAATACCAATAAATGATAATTAACACATAAGTACGGTGTGCACATAGTACTACACATGTTGGCTTCTGAAAACTCCACCGCCAAACAACTTCTATGTTTTACGAAACAAGGTGAACGATTACAAAGCTCTGTGTCTCAGATCTACAATGGATACTTTCTGGCAAGTAAATTTGGTTACTGTGAATTTGAAAGCAAGGATACAGAGTCGGCCGAGAAACTTCAAGTATAAAAATAATAGATATATTTTATGATTCATAAAATAAGCATAGAAAATTATTATATTGGAATTTTTTAACAAGCCAGAGCTAACTGTGATGGCTTCTTACACATCTCAATGTATTCGTCTGCATCTATGGATAAACTGTATTGATGAGAGAATCCGAGCCAACGATGGTTCTCTTATTTGCGAACAAGTTTGTGCCTATTTTGATATAACATGAAAAACACTGACATCCATATCGGCGATTTGTATGCGCTGTACACAGGACAGCAATAAAATGTATCGGTATTCTCAGTTTAGAGTCCTAACTGAAAACAGAACAGTAACAAATAGCATGCACGATACAACAATTTATATGCATATTTACAGTTTTGGGTCACAATATTCTGCTAGTTGCAATTCAGTGCCTAAAGAAGAGAATGAGATTCGATAACAGCCATAGCAAAATTTACCGCAATGAGATTCGATAACATTTATGAGATCCCATAAACTAGGTAAGAGGAGAATGAGTTTAGTCCATTCATGCACAGAACAAGAAGACACCAATAACCCTCATAGGGATTAGCGCATTAACCTTTTTAGGGTTACAACTTTCAACAATCAAGTCCATGTGGGCATTACCCTTTTTTTTTTTTTTTTTTTTTTAAAGAAAATGCGTTTTGGAATCCACGTGCGTTGGGCACTGGTCTCTGGATACATTTCCCAGACAGCTCTAGGCCAATTCCAAATTTGGGAGTCGTTTCCAGGCGGATCCCTTCCAGGGATCTGCAGTTCCGTCTTCTTTGCCAAAAGGCTTCAGCATCACTCACATACATATATATTCATGTCATGTTGGGAACTGCCATTGTCTGATGGATAATATGAATGACAAAGCATAAAAACCTTAAACACAAGGAATATTAGTTTTTCGAAACTTCACATGTCACCATTGCAGTGGAATCTAATTTGTGACAACCAACATATCGACACTGATTTCTTCGGGAACAAATGGTATTTAATTTCCATTCTCCACAAATTTTCATCTCCAGTACAAGTTCAGATCTTCAATTCAATTTCTTGTCCATATGATGACTTATTATGCCCATTTTAACCATCCTTGGCTTCTAGCATTTTTTAAAGCCAGGGTATGTTTTGGGTATCTGTGTTGTGCCTTGCTTTCCAAATAACTGCAGAGAAAAAGGCTTGCTCAAAACGATTGAGAATTTTCTATGACATTAAAGTACCTTCCACATAATACCATGCGCATTTTATAGGCTAAAATAGTAGTGAACGCAAAAAAATGAATCACATCTATTTACTTCTAATCAATTGGGCATGTGGAACTAAAATACCGATCATTCATATGCAAAACAGATGAAAGATTAAATTAACTACTTCGTATCCTCTCAGAACACCAATATTTTCTATTCAGGTAGAAACTTCCACACTCAACTCCAGGGATCATTCATATCTGGACTCAATAAAAATCGACAATGGGATTTGTGGCCAATGCTGAGTTTGGTTACTAGATTTCTTCATTGTCATACCACAGGAAAACTGTTGTCAGAATGTTCATTTCAAGTCCTCTATAAGGGATGTAGTTACTAGTACTCAGAAGTAGCAACCAAATTGAACCAGAAGAGCTTTCTCATAGCTGATATCTCCTACTCTTGGTACATGAATATTTTTCAGCGTAACTATAGAAAAGGTATGATTGTGGCATTGCCTCAAACAACAAACAAAATAAAAAATATTGCTTACTTTTTGCAATCTTCCCCTACCTGAATACTGTCAACACTGTCAACAACACACTAATCACCAACATCTAAGGGATGCATAGTGAATACGAATATGATTGTTTCCAAGATCATTTTGTCTGGTGTTCCTGAACCTGGAGTCTTCTCATACAAGCTGAGATGATACTAGTACAATAAGGTGGATAGTGGAAATCCCCAGAACAAGAAGAAATACCATTATGGAAATCTCCAGAACAGAAATAATGACAATTATTATAATCACAATGAAAATTGTCTTTGAAGTACGGTGCAGACGATCAACCACGATGGGCCAATGACTTCCATTCTAGATAAATATGCCAAAAATATGTTTGTTTAGAGGTTGAAGAATTGCTTGCAAGTCTAACCAAAAGGTTGAAGAATTGCTTGCAAGTCTCTAACCAAAACTGTGTTTGTTGCCAATAGACTTCTAGACATTGACATTGTAGCGATCCCAGAATTCTAAATAGAAAAAACAGTAGGGTAGTTTATATATCTAGTCTAGTTATTGGCCCAGTAAGCTCTGCAGAACATTATCGTCAAAACATTGGGCACTTAGGATCACCAGATTCATGGAAGCACAATGAAAAAAACTTTAAGAACACACTTAAAAATGCATAGCACCCAATCCAATTCTTAACAGAAGAATTTTTTTATATTGCCAGTGTTCCCACGCTGAAAAAGCCACCGCGCTCTTCTTTTCGAATCTCAAAAGGTCTTCTTCCTCTATATGCCTATAAGATATGCAATCTCAATAGAATAAGAAAGTATACTCAAACTCGAAAGGGAAAAACAACACATGCATCAATGATGGGTATGCAAAAAAGGATACCAATGTATCCTTACCTGGGCCCTGCCTTACAAGCATTTTTAGGAAAGCACTTTGCTACAACTTTTGTTTACAATTCATTAGCAATGTCAATGTCTGTATCATGACAGTTTATTTTGTGCAGTTGTTCAACATTATTGGCATTGAAGCTTACTTGCTACTGTTAGGGAAAACCAAACAATGAAGAATTAAAACATAGTATACAGGTTTCTCTTACTTAAACTATATTGATGAATGATTTAAGTGCTTACATATGACACCTGCAACAAATCATGAATGGATGCCAAAGACTACCATGACAAACTTGGAGGTTTTTCTTAATAAGCCTGAAGACTTCTTTTGATTGGCAATATCTCTTCTCCAATAGCGAAGGTGATCATGCTTTCTGAACCTATTTTCTCAAAAGCCTGGAGACTTTTCTTGACCGGCAATGTCTCTTCTTAAATCACAAAGCTGATCATGAATTCTTAACTTATCTTCTCTGTCCACCTCCACAAGAAAGTGTTTTCTCAATTCTGAGATCCCAAAAGTCCTTTCCCCCTTGTTCCATTCCATATTTTTATGGTCTTATCTCTGTCTTCTCATAACAAAATTTAAATCTATCCAGATGATCTTCCCTCTAAGATTTCTCATTTTCTCAACAAAAGAGTAGCTCTGAAATACTTTAAAAGATTAAGACACTCTATCAAATGTCATTAAGAGCTCACCTACCACATATTCAAATGCTTGGTGTAAATGACGCTCAAATAAAGCATGAAAGCAAAAGAGCTCTACAGAGTATTCTCTATTTAGCCATGCCAACTTATAAATTAATGACTCCCAATCCCTTAGCTTGTGAGAACATACTTGTCACGAGACGTAACCAAAATTGAGCTCTTTGGCGAAGTGCCTTCAATGACAAAAATGCAACTAGCTGATTGACATGATCTACATCATCTAAATATGAGGGCATGAACAGATTTAAGATGTTTTTAAGCATCTCTATAGCTTAATCAAAATGATCAATTTGTCAATCCAACTGCATCAAACTCTTAAGAAGTGAACAAGACCTAGGATCCACAGTAATTTGGAGATAAGAAAGAAAGTAGGTCGAAAAATCATCTAAAAAACTAGATTAAAATTAAGTCATTTACCCCTAAAACTTATACGCACTGACAAATTTGCACTCTGGTACTTTGAGTACTTAAAAGATCCAAATCTAAAGTACTTCTATAATAATGGATAATACAATCAGTATAGATCTATCTCCCCTAATATATCAATACAATTCGTATAGATCCATCTCCTATCTCCACAAAAATTTGCAGTGCTTGAAGATCTAATAAACTCTTTCAATACAGATTTATGTTCACAAAACGCTACAATGCATAATAGATCTGTGTATAAATACAACTTAAAAGTGATAAAGAAAGATATACATGGCTAACCCGTTACACGCCTTGACTTGAATGTCAAAGAGGCCAGTTTTCCAATTTTCAAGCTTATGGAGTATCTCTTTTTCTTTTTATGAATTTGCAATGCTTAACCATACTGTGCGTATATCAACGTAGTCCATCAGAGCATGCTGTCTGTACATCAACATAGTCCATCAATATCTGTCCGCCATATCAAAAAGATTGCAACCGTAAAACACTGGAATGACGGTGTGAGGACAAGTTCATCCAGGCAAGATGATAAAGAAGCTGTCATAATAGCCCCTTCAATCTGAGGAGTTAAGTTCTCGCCCTCATACCATTCCTGATAGTCAATAAATGCTCACAATCCATGGAAAATAAGGCGTCTATAAAGATGGCTTGGGACTGTGTTCTTGACATCTGGGCCACGATTTAAAAAAAAGTGCCTGGGCTTGTAGAGATATGCAGCTGTGGAGGTGAAGGGAGAGGCAGATGATGCGCCATGGGTAAATACAATGGGAATTAGGAGGAAACGACATCTTTTCAGTCTCGATTTTAACCTAGTTTTGGGCAAACGAGGATACTGCCGGCCATCCCCCAGCAATTGGATCCAAATGGGGAAGAGGGTTGTAATGCTTGTAAAAATCACCAGGGAAGGAAGGATTTCAGAAGGAGACCAACAAATCTAGGTTATAGACCATTAGGAAGGAAGGAGTTCAGAAGGAGACCAGAAATTCTAGGTTAGAAACATTAGATATATAATTCCCAATATAGATACGTATATAAGTGTTGTATGCGTGGTTCAAAAACTTGGATATATAATTCCCAATATAGATACGTATATAAGTGTATGTGTGGTTCAGAAACTGGGATAAAGTGTGATCATATCAGACGGTTAAGCTGGCGGTTTCACCTCTCTATTCCAATCAAAATTCGGTCAGAATTTTCAATAGGTATAAAACTCGGACTTTAGCGTTCAAATATATAAAGTCTGATGGTAATCCAAATAGTCCATGAATTGAACCTTTCTCAAGGTTTTCAACGAATCCAAATATGTTTTCGAAGCAAATGTAATTGTTAGGTCACTCCAAGTGACATAAAGTATTATCTTAACTTTTTTTATACCGCGCAGGCGAAAACATTCGAGTTTTTTTTTTTTTTTTTTCGAAGGTGGCAAAACCTATCAAACTCAGGTGTCAAACCAACAGGATAGCCATCTCTGGCTGCTATCCGCGAATGTCGGTTTGACTCATCACCGTTATCAAAGAAAACCACGCCACCTGTAATAACCCGCTGGTGGTCCGTAAGGGAGCAGGCTTTCACTCCTGCCAGATGCCTCTGGGTCTTGGGCCGTTAACCTGTTTCCTTACGTCCGAGGAAGACGAGCTCTTAGCCAAGCAGAAGCAGTTTTACGGCATACTCCAAGCCGAGAAAACATTCGAGTTGTTCACGACTTCATGGCTTTTTTTGTTTTGTTTTTGATATTTTTGTCCTCTTTAAATAGTTTTCAAAAAGTATTGGTCCCCAACTACTTTTATTTTAGATGTCTTACTTTATTCTCAAAGAGTATCAAATGTCAGATGCTTATTCAATTTGCTATTCTATCTTCCCAAGTGAAGAAAAAAATGATGTGTCTATTTCTCTCTTTCAACTACAGAGGATATATCAACCAAACCAAGCTTGTCTCTCAAATACACAAGCTTCTTATTAAGAAGATATTTTGTTAATATGTCAACTACCTGCTCAATTGAAGTTATATCACAAGGTATCTTTTATTATCACCAAGTTCTATGGAGTAAGAGGGCTTCCCTTTTGATAATGTCTTCACTTGCTTATGTTGACCAACCATATGCCTTGATGCTCCACTGCGATCACCCAAATATTCTCATCTTGGAATGTGTGAGAGAGTGTTGAGAATAATCCTTCCTCCATAGTAGATGTCTTGGTCACTTTCTTCTCAGAGAAAATAAGATCCCATACTTCTTTGATGCCCTTCTTGAGTTGACTTGCCACCTTTGAACACTTATTTAGGAACTTCTTTAGTATAGTAGAGATCTTCATTATGCCCTTATCCAACCTTAGCTCTGATACCATTTTGAGAAATCTATAGCGCAATAGTTAGGATGATTTCTCTTTTCTTGATAGCTACTTGTGATGTCTTTTTACTTTTTTTCTTACTTATTAGCTTCTTCATTTATTATTATGTTTGTGTATCATCAAACAACTACCAAAACAAGAAGAGAAATAGTATACAAGAACATAAAATGTAGGTTGCAAGCCAGGGATAAAACCTCTCCACTTGAGAGGAAAACCCGCAAATCTCTTCTCTTCTTATAGATTCTTCAATTGACAAATTCCAAGACCTCTAGACCAAGACCAAGAACCTCCAAGACCAAGTTCAACCCTTCAAGATGATGTGCTTCCTTTGTCCAAGTCAAATCCAATCAAATCCCTTCCAGTAGCACAACTTCGACCCCCAGCTTCAAAATTTTGGCCTCTACTACAGATCTGAAATTTTTTGCCCTCCTAGTAGCAGGTGTTGCCACACGTGTGAGCTTATTCTAGCCTCCCAAATATTCTTCATACCTTCGCTTAGCTTTCTCCTTCTTTTGGTGCTTGTGGATGACCTAATGTGACCTTTGTGGACCTTCTTTCTCTTCTTTCTTCAAGATCGAACCTCCAGAAGAAAAAACCTAGTCCAAAAACATAAGCCCCAGCCTTCCTTTGCACGTGTGAGAGAGAAATAGCATAGAAACGAGTCTTCTTCGTCCTCTTCCTTCTTTGCTACCTTCTTTCTCTTCTTCTTCTTCACTTGGATGAATGAGTGAAAAATGAATCCCAAGGAGGTCGAGTTCACTCCTTTAGATAGGCTTCTAATGGTGTACGTGGCTCCTCAAAATAGGTAGACTTCCCAGCTGCTAGACCTAATGACACTTTTAATGACAATGAGTCTTTTGACCTCTTGACCTAGGAAAAATCCTAGAAACATTCAATGGGTGCTTGACCTATAAAATAAAAGACCTTGAGCATGAAACCCATGCTCTAGAAAAAATAATAATATATTTTCTTTCATTTTACAATATACAAGAATCAAAAGCACATTTCATATTTATGAAGACTAAACCTAGTTACACATTTTTCAACAAAAAACACTAATTCCACAAATTGAGATTGTGGGATAGTTAATATTATTTATTAATATTTACTCATGTTGATTAGTGAATTTCCTCTTGAGGTTCCTCCTTTTGCTAGAGAGATTTTTTTAAATAAAATTTTGTGAAATTTTTAATTAGATTATAGATTTTGGAAATATTTTAAAATTTTATTTAATTAATTATAAAATTTGGAAGTACTTCATAATATTATTTAAACTAATTGTGAAACTTAAAACCATTGTTTAAACTAACTACTATCTTTAAAATTCTAAAATATTTTGGAAATCTGTAAAATTTACATGCGATAATCTACAATCTACACAAGGGTAGCCCCAATTATGCCACCATTGTAGACATTTGAACTTGTCCTTGGCTTGGTGATTTGTTGCGTAGAAATTTTCTTTTATCAAAAGCGTTTTTCTACCAATTACACCACAACTAAGTGTTGAGATTCCAACTCGACCTTACATTATTTGTAGACGAATATCTCATACAAAAAGAACGAGCCACCAAAGAGACGTCTTATGCATTTTAAATTTTATTTCAATGAGCCATGGAAAACACCAAAGGGTGCATATAGCATATTTTTCCATACAATATCAATGTTGCAATACTTTATATTATTTGGATCACATAATGATTGTTCAATAATTACCTAGTTGGCAAGATCCATGTAATTTCGTATGAGGGAGATGTATAGTAATTTGGTATGTATGTTTTTAACATAACTTTGACAACTTGGGAGGTCTAAATGGTTATGTTTTTGTATATAAATGTTAAATTTTGTTTATCAAAGTATAAACTTTATTAATCATCCAAACATTTCATAAAATCTTAAAATACTAAGACTGCAATTTTCCAGGGCTAGGACCTAGTCACTTCCTAGAAACTTATGAAACTTCCAAAACTCATAAAAGACATGAATACAATGATTTTGATAACAAAACCTGATCAAGGACTTGACTGGACCCCTACTAGCCATGACAGACATTTCTTCAAACATATCAAAAATATGCATTCTACAGGTCTCAACAACATATTTGAGCATAGGGGTCTTATACTTATCTGAGAATCGTTAAGAAGCATTGATACCTCATCACAATAGTTGCATTATCCAATATTAGGTCATATATTCATTGTTCATTCATCTATTAATCAAAACATGATGAGAGCCATACATCATCATTGTTATAAAACATACTCATAACCAGAATATAAACAACATAAATAGCAGGAATATAACAACCATATAAACCACATAATGACAAGTACATTTACCCATCAAATGCAAGAGGAGAGAAGCTCTTATTAACATGTGTAAAATGCAACTAGGTATGGGACTTCCACGTACCACCCAACCATACACTAGGCTGAACCATATATTTCTTTCAGTCAATCACTCCCATGCCATATTCCAAGCATGAATGTGGGATCTCATGGAACAATCCAAATAAAACCATCTAGGGCTTCCAGAGGCCAAACCACCTCAACCCTCAACCGGTGATTCCACCTCACTGTCGTACATCACTAGCCATCACCAGATTAGTCTCTACCCAAGCTGTTAAGGGCTCCAAGGTGTTTTTCCAACCAAGGCTGCCAGGACTAGTAACTCAACCCACAATTATCGTTGGGATTCCAAAGTGTTTGTATAACTAGAGTTCCATAACTAGTAACTCAACCCACTAAGGGATTCCAGAGCATTTTTCCAACCAAGGCTTCCAAGACCAGTAACTCAACCCAAGCTGTTATAGGGCTTCCAGAGCATTTGTCCAACCAAGGCTTCCAAGAACTAGTAACTCAACCCACAACCAAAGGTACATGAGAACCAACCAGAAAACAAAAGTAAAACCCACAACACCATAGCTATCTAGGAAATAAGAGAGAGAGAGAGAAATGAGAGCTTTAAAACTTAACTGATCAAAATCAATGAACTGATCTTCATAATCTTTTTTATTAATGAGACGTCTATTTTCTTCAATTTTCATTCATTTCCTCCTCACATGAAACATGTGACCTTTCACCTTTCTTTTCTCATAATTTCCATTATTTCATAAATAAATGTCACTTTGTCTTTCCAAAGCCTTTTCCATTTCCTTTTCCAATTTCCTTAGCCATTAATTAATCACAAGTGATCCCCATCATTATGTGTTTTCCCAACATTTAGCTTGGAATACATTTCCCATGACCACGATCTTATTTTACCTTTATTAACTTTATTACATGGATTTTTTACCAGGGTTGTTACAAAACCCTCCCCCTTGGGGGAACACCATCGTCAGTGTTCAACGAAACTTACAACCAACAAGGTTGTTGAACCATGTAGTCTAAGGGGTGAACCATGCTTTGATACCACTCTATAGTTTCAAATATCACCCAAAGAGAATGGAAACCAAGCATCACCCAAAGAGAATGGAAACCAGACATCAACCAAAGAGAATGGAAACTAGACATCACCCAAGGAGAATGTAACCATGCTCTGTTACCACTCTGTAACACCCTCTTCCCACATTTACCCAAATTAACAGGCCAACCGTGGTAAACATGTGATGAGAGGCCATTATGATGTGATTCAACCTTTTAGGTCACCTTAAGGAAGCAGAACCAACAAAACACAACCAATATTACTGTTCACGCATCCTACAAACCTCCAGGATCCAACCAACCTTTCAAGGTGATCAACCCCGTAGGGAACTCAACATTTTACTGACCTAGAGCCCAATTTTCTCCCTTGCCAAGCCTTACAAGCGACTAAGAGCCCTAGTCACTCCCATGAGCCTGCCTGAGTGCAATTGTGGCCTTTTTCTTTCAGTGTTATGCCAACAACTATGAGATTTAAGTCTATTTTTCAAGGCTAGGACCCAGTCACTACCCATAAACTTATGAAACTTCCATAAATCATAAAATACATGGAGACAATGATTTTGATAAAAAAAACTTGATCAAGGACTTGACTGGAACCCTACTAACCATGACATACATTTCGTCAAACATATCACAAATATGCATTCTACAGGTCTCAACAATAGATGTGAGCATAGGGTCTCATACTTATTTGAGAATTGTTAAGAAGCATTGATACCTCATCACAATAGCTGCATTATCCACTATTAGGTCATATATTCATTGTTCATTCTTCTATTAATCAAAACATGATGAGATCCATGCATCATCATTGTTATAAAACATACTCATAACCAGCGTATAAACAACATAAATAGCATGGATATAATAGCCATATAAACCACATAATGACAAGTATATTTACCCATCAAATACAAGAGGAGAGGAGCTCATATTAACATGTGTAAAATGCAACCAGGTCTGGGACGTCCATGTACCACCCAACTATAGACTAGGTTGAACCAAATATTTCTTTCATCTAGTCATCCTCGGGCAATATTTCAAGCATGAATGCGGGATCTCATGGAACAATCCAAATAAAACCAAACTAGGGCTTCCAAAGGCCAAACAATCTCAACCCTCAACCAGTGATTCCAACTCACTGTTGGACATCACTAACCATCACCAGATTGGTCTCTACCCAAGTTGTCCAGGGCTCTAGAGCGTTTGTTCAGGTCAGGGCTTCCACGACTAGTAACTCAACCCACAATTGTTATTGGGTTTCCAGAGCATTTGTCCAACCAGGGCTTCCAGGACTAGTAACTCAACCCACCAAGGGCTTCCAAAGTGTTTGTCCAACCAAGGCTTCTAGGACTAGTAAATCAACCCAAGCTGTTACATGGCTTCCAGAACGTTTTTCCAAACAAGGCTTCGGAGAACTACTAACACAACCCACATCCAAATGTACATGAGAACCAACCAGAAAACAAAAGTAAAACCCAAAACACCATGACTATCTAGGAAATAACAAGGCTAGGCAAAACCACTGCCAATACAGGCAATCCTTTGTGCTAATAATAGATCATAACCAAGAAACCACATGAATATGACATGCATGCCAAAACTAGCAAGGAAAGCATACATGCAATGCGATACTTGCAAGCAAAATTTGTTGTAGCTACTGATCTTGATTTCCTCTTGCGCTTTCTTGCTCTTCCTTTGCTTTCTTGCTCCAAATCCCAAGTATGCCACACTCCTCCAAGAGTTCTCCAAGAAAAACTCTAAGTGTCTAAGAGTATGAGAGAGAGAGAGAAAATGAGAGCTTCAAAACTGAACTGATCAAAATCCATGAACTGATCCTCATAAGCCTTTTTATTAATGAGGCCTCTATTTTCGTCAATTTTTTATTATTTTCCTTCATTTCCTCCTCACATGCAGCCTATGACCTTTCACCTTCCTTTTATCCTAATTTCCATTATTTTCATAAATAAATGTCACTTTGCCTTTCCAAAGACTTTGTCGTTGCCTTTGCCAATTTGCTTAGCCATTAATTAATCACAAGTTATCCCCATCGCTATGTTTTTGCCTAACATTCATCTTTGAATATGTGCCCCATGGCCACAGTCTTATTTTACCTTTATTAACTTTATTAGATGGATTTTCGACCAGTGTTGTTACATGACATGCTACCCGTAGTTTTTTTGAATTGCTTGGCTTATGGCCTTTTCTAGCATATATCTACAATAAGCAATATCAATCTCAATAATTCGCTATGAAATGGGCCCATTTTCTTTCCCTTGTTTCAATAATATCCTTTCTTCACTTATTTAGTTTTAAATTTTACCATAATTTCAACCTTTTTCTACATTAAATATTTTTGACTATATTTGCATCATAAATTTCATACAATATTATTAAACTTGAAAATGTGGTTGATAATTAATTCATTCTATAAATTGATAAAAGAGTCATAATAAATTTTGACCATAAGGTTATAATATATATCACTAGCAACTATGAAATCTATGTTTTCAAAAATGGATGAAAACATATTTATTGATTAAAAATTCTTGTGAAAAATGAGAATATTCCATTAGAAATACACCATAGTTTATTTTTAATATAATAGTGAATATATGGAAATATAAAACATTTTAGAGATGATCATGTCCCACTAGTCGAATGGGGGAACTAAAAAAGAGATTTTATAGAATAAATGGGAGGATATGCACAATTTTCATATATGCAGAGTTTCCATATATGTGCATATACGTGAAAGCTTCCATATATGTGAATAATTATTTATGCTAAGATTATGTATATGCACACATACACAAAAGTTGGCTTCCATATATATACATAACTTCCATATATCCACAACTTCTATATATGCATAGTGTTTATATGTGCTCACATATATGGAAGCAGTGCATATATAGAAGCATAGGAGTGCATGCACAACTTTCGTATATGCACCTGGATTTCCAAATATGTGCTTCCATATATGCGCTTGTATTTTTTATATTCACAACTTCCATATACAAGTTCATATATAGAGTAATATCTAATGATATTGTAATATAGAGTCTATTTTTGTTTTGTCTACACATTTATGTTAAAATGGATCCTAACTCAGTGAACAATATTACTTAAGCATAGGTGTAAAATTAAAACAAACTTGACTTGACTTAAAAATATTAAACTCAATGCAAAGACATTGATTAAGTCTAGATACTTTACACTATGAATAATCAATAAGGATTGAAGTTTGCATTGTGATTCAATTACACATCAACTTTGTAAGTCTCGTCAATAGAAATATTTGAAATATGTGTCCATCGTTGTTGACAATATTTGCATTGAATGAAAATCTATATTCAAATAAGATATGAGCTTGAGCCCTCAGTTATATGCATTGAACATGTGTTGATATGGTTTGTAACACAACATAATATATTGTTTTGCTTTCTCCTCGGAAAATTGAGAGCTTTGATACCCATGGAAGAAATCACTATCAACAATCAAAAGTGAAATTTTTTGAAGTAAATTTCTCCTTTTGTTTTTAATCTTTGTACTATTGATTGTTTCCCTTTCATATGGTTATGTTAAAATTTATATATGCATGACGTTTATATTTATATGGTTTTTTTCTATTAAATTCCAATGCTATCGATTGAATTCTACTTATTCTTCTATGTAACAACCTTATGTTTTAATTACATTAAATTTATGTTTGGGTTTGATATGTGGTTATGTTATATTTGTATTTTAAATGCAAACATGGAAAGAAACCATATTCGAATGTCTTTATAGACATAGAAAATGCATTTATTTTATTCAATAATTGTATTAAATATATGATTATTTTTACATTGAAGTGATCATAAGAATTCCATATCCATGTGATAGAAAAAATTGATCTTCAGAGGGTCAATACTAACATTTAAAGATGAAAACTTTATTTGAAATTCATTATATATATATATATATATGTATATATATATATATATATATATATATATATATATATATATATATATATAGCACAATTCCTTTATTTATCTATCAATAGGGCAATTCCTTTAAAGACACAAGTATATGATAAGCAATGCACAATATATCATCTCATGATAAATGCAAATTATTGTATCTCACTACACAAATACAAAGACTATAATGCTTAATGTTAATAACTCAAATGAATCATGTAAGTGAAGACTTGATGCATAGTCTTTAAGAAATCGAAAAGGCTCTTTCTATCAGGTACTGTAATAACTCATCTTAAATTTTAATGCACCAACACAAAGCATTGGTCACCCGCCAACTGTAAGATAATAATTCTATAAGCATGAACAACAAACTAACATATTCCCACAACAAATTTATGGGGGTTAGTTAAATAAAGTGCTTATTCTAAATTTCAATTAATAGTTAAAGACTAATAACTTGCGAGTAACACACAAAGATTGTATTGTTAGTGTAATGAAAATCACTTACAAGGTTCATCAATAAAGGATATAGAAGATAAACTCTAAGAACAAGAAGTTGAATTCATAAAAATAAAATAGTCCAAGACACCAAATTGTAATAGCAGTTATAAGTGATATATGGAAACCCTTTCCAGAGGCTTTAGTGTTGAAAAGTGTAACTAGGTTCAATATTCATAATGACATGTGTAAATTGTGATTTTATGTATTTGATGTTAAGAAGAAAAATAAAATTATTATTGTAGTACTTGTCTCATGGGTTTCATGAGCAAGGAATTTTATTTTTAGTAATGGATCCCATTGTGATCCCTTAGGATTGGTCATAAAGTCAAATTGAGTCAATGTCATGTATGAAGGACCCTTCTTGGGTATGTTACATATTCGTTTGAGTTAATGTGAGTCTAAAATTGTAAAGGAAACCCCTCCAAGATCAAAGATACAAACCACTAGTCAAGTCGGCATAGAAACTTCATCAAGTCGGTATGCCAAGAGATGTCGACCTATTTTGGAAGCCCAACAAAGCTTATATAAAGAGAACTCATCCTCTCTCAAAGGACACGAAGAATACAACACAAAATTTTGATCCTAAAAGGAGAATAAGTCTCATTCTATAGAGAAGGAACAACAAGGATAGGAAGGACGAAAAGCAAAAATGTTTGGGTATATTTTCCATACGTTTAATCTACAACTAGGGAACACTTCTCAGCTGTAAAGAAGAAGGGATCATAGTCACCATAGAAGGATGAATTTCGGTGGAGGAGGAGTAATCTTGGAGGTCTAGGGGTTGAAGTAAAAGTATCTCATTGAGCGAAGAAGAAAGGAAGGTATTATCCCTATTATTTTGACTACAAAAATTATCTAGGGTTTTTGCAGTGCATACAAGAGGTTGTAGGTCTGAAAAGAAAGTCGAAGGAGAATCCATCATCATTGGAGGGTTTATAAGTCATCTTTGTGCAAAGAGGTTGACTTGATCTTAGAGGGGTTGTGGTCAAGGGTCTTGATCTTGGTCTTGGTATTCGTCAATTGGAGTCTCTATAAGAAGAAGAATTTGTTCGGGTTTTCCTCTCAAGAAGGAGAGGTTTTGGCCCTGGTTTATATCCTATATTTTGTCTCTCGTCTCTTTATGGTTTATGCATTGGTAGTTGTTTGATGAAAAATAACATTATAATAATATAAGTAAAATAATATCCTAATCTAAAGTAAAAAACATTCATATGTAGTTACTAATAGAAGAGAAATAACCTAATCTCAATGCCCTAGATTTCTCAATATGGTATCAGAGCTAAGGTGAAAAGTCAAGGAAGGGAATCATATCAAGGGACACTCAATGATCCGAGTTGACTCAACTCCCGGATTTAACCAAGATCTTTTGCTTTCGTGATGTGATTAGAATTGCAATTAAAATAGAATAACGGAACATAAATGCATGTTGTAAAGAAGAAGGAACATGACAATCATCAACAACATAAAACTCAAGACGTTGATAATGGAGTTCGTCCAGGAGGGACTACGTCTTTGGGCCTCGGTGTCAAGATGGTGTAGGTCACTATATTAAGTGTTGTCAATAGTGAGGATGTACATAAGAGGTAACATCACTATCATACAAGAAAAATGCCCTCACACAGGAGTGGCTCCCAGAGATGTTCTGCTACAGGAACTCTGAGTCAAAAGGACTCCTATCAGTATGACATAATTTCACATATGACAATAATGAGCATCCCGCCAACATGGCATCAAAAGGGATCTCAATTCAGACATACATGGCGACAACATGAGTATCCCATCAACATGACGACAAAGGGATCTCAACAAAAACATGACGAATCATGACAACAAGTACATCCCACAGATGATTCCGCGTCACAACAAGCAGGAATCATGAAACAAGTAAGAAAACAAGATCCCACATCAAAACATCAAACAGGGATCTATGCAGCACAATGCATCTCATAGCAAAAAGAAGTACATGAACACACTACATATACCTCACATCCAGGGGCCATCTGAAGAAAAGGATGTCAAGTTGTTGAAGTTGTTCGTACCATCGATCTCATGATGTCGAATCGCATGGAAATGACTGCTCACACATGAATGTTGACACTTGCACTCCACTTTGAAAAGTGGCCGAAAAATAAAATGAGCAAATGGAAAATCTGAATGCACCATTAGATTTGTGGCATCGAATAATGCAAAATCGACTGTCAAATTTCTAAATTTTGAGAAAATGAAAATCTGGGGCTCAAGGAATTTTTAGATTCCCCCTAGATTCTTCAAAGATTCCCTCCTCCAAGTCCTCTGAAAATCTGTTGCTCGGATTAGGAAACTGACTGCGCCATTAGGTTCATGTTGCTGAGAGGTAAGATTGACATAAGATTTGTCCAATTTGGACATTGAAAAAATTTCACCCTCCTGAGAATTTCACCCAATCATGGTTTCGCCTGTGTTTTTCTCAGGTTCATGGTTTTGCCCTGCAAATTAATTAATTAAAAAAAAATCCTCGATCCGCATGTGCACTCCTCCACTCCTCCATGCCGAGTGCACTAGCAAAAGAAGGGTTTATATAAATTTCATGGGCGAAGTTGTCAACAAAAGGGTCGTTGGTGTAATGGTTAAGTGCGTAGGCGACGAGATGGGAGGTCAGGGGTTCCAACCTTGCCGACCCCCATACTTGGCAAATCGTTTTAACCGTTTTAATTTTTACATATGGCGTGGAGGTTTGTTGTGTTAATGTTTTGGGCGCTGTATTAAATGATGGTTGGGACATGGGGTCGCCTGGTGGGGGTCGGCCCACGTGGGCCGAGCAGGTTCAATCCCCACCAGCCCCACATTATATATGGCATATGTGTGTAATGTGATGGGGTGTGGGTAGGGTCCACTGGAGGTGGCCCTTTCGCCCCTTTAACATTATGTTTACTGGAGTTCTCGGTTGGAGGGTCGGTGGGGGTCATGGCTCGTCGACCCAAATTTATTATTAAATTTTGTTTTGGGTCCAGTGGAGGTGGCGGAGGTCATGGTCCGCCACCCATTTTTTTAATATTTTTTTGATTTTATAAAAAATAATTGGCCATTTCGAAAATTCTGAAAATTGACAGGAGTCAATTTAATTAGGCCACAAATTTGCCCGCTTTCGGGAGCTAGGTTTCATGCCTCGAGGTCGGTGAAATTGTAGGACACTTAAACCTGGCCCACAGCCCAACTTTGACCAAAACTTTGACTGGCTCGTTCTCCCACATATGAGCTTGGATTGACGAACCGTTCACACCACTGCAATCAAGACGACAAGATCTACGCTCTGGTCTTGGCTCGAAAGAATTCTGATCACTTTGATTTTTGAGATTCCATAAGCCCTATTTGTCCTGTGTGTGTCTCTAGAGCCACCTGGATCAATCCTCCCCACTAAGGAGCTTTTGGTCCTCCAAAAGCATGAAAAATAATCTGCAACTTTTATGTACCTTGTCTACATCACAAGCGTCCTGAAAAGGTCTCGCTTCCATCTCCTTCACCTTTGTTCTTCGGAGCCTTAAGCAATGAGCCGACACCTGCAACCTCTGCAAACCTGTAGTACAATTCTGCAAATTACATGCTTGACTTTCATGACCAACTAATGACCCAAGCATCCCACACTTGTCATGAGTTTATAAAACATACTCAGTGGTCAAGTTTACATCAAGATGGACACAATACCCCAACTATGAAAACAAGGCCAACATATCAGTGTTGCTCCAACAAGTGATGGAAAACACATCATCACTACAACACATGATTTACAAAAATAAGGCCAAACACTATTGTTTCTTTGACAAGTGATGGAACCACGACATCATTTTCACAGTTTATCATGCAACACAAAATAAGACCAGACATCATTGTTGCTTAACAGGTGATGTAAAACACATCATCACTTTTACATTTTAAAATGCAATAAATGATTTACAAAAGCACGACCATGACAAGCTAACATATCTAGAAACCATTTTTCACTTATCAATGTGAAAGGGTCACCCTCCTCTGGTGGTTTTTCTTGTTGAACAATTGTTTCACTTGGTTCATGCACTGACGCTTTGTCTTTAAGGCATTGCTCTAGATGGAGCCTCCAACAAGTGCCTCTTTAATGACCGCTTTTGTCGCAATGACTGCAATAGGTCTTCTTCCTCCAAATCTTCTTAACATGTTTCTTTACTTGCTGTTGAGAGGGCCTTTCATGCCTCCTCCTTTTGGGTGTTGCTATTCTTTTCCAACACTTAGAAAACGTATGGTTATGTAATCCACAAAAAGTACATGTCTTTCGATTCCATGATTTATGTCCATCATTAACAACATGATTATAATTGAAATGAACATTCGAATATCGAAACTAGTTATACCTTTCCTTGCTACCTCTTGTGTCATTATGGTGATAAGAGATTGCCTCAGCTCTCTCCCTGCAATGGGAACTACCATGGGATGATGGGGATGTGTTCCCATCATTCTCTTTCCTCGACGATTTCGGCGATGTCTCGGAAACATTTGACACCTTCGAGCATTCTCCCTCAGTGTATCTCAAGCCTACAAATTGAGGTCTTTGCTCAACTTCCAATGGTTGAGTTATGCCTTGGTTATTAACACCAAGTTCTTTTTCCTCCTCGTACCTCATCCTGGTAAGGAGCCTCATGTTTGTCCCTGTAATTGGGATCTCCAAATCTCCAACATAAATCATATTATGTGAAGATGAAACCGAAAGGAAATCAACATCTTTTACCTCCTCTGTTGATTTGGAAAGAACTGATGAGGGCTTCTCATCATTTGTTGTTGGTGGTTTGCTAGTTGTCTCAGCGCATTCCCCAACTTCCTTTCTGACATACCCAAGTCCTGCCTGACGGGGTAATTCTTCTACTTTGATGGGGTTGACAATGCCTTGGCCATTAATGCCCAAGCCTTTTCCTTCATACCCCATTTTCTTCAACAGTTTGGAGCCAATTCTTGTGGTATGATTTTCAAAAACAGCGAAATCATCATCAGGAAACATACATGAATTCGGAGAATTACTTTTTACCTCACATGGGTCATGCTGCAGCTTTTCCAAGGCCTCGTCCTTAGCTTGCAGCTGTTGTAGCAAACTCTGTTTTTCCTCTTTCTCTTCATGTAGAAACATCTTCAATTCAACATTCTTTGTTTGAAGATTTTGTTTTTTGTGCTTTAGTTCTTCCAGGGCCTCTTTCGTGGCTCCCAATTGAAGCTGCAATCGCTCCTTTTCCTTTGTCTCTTTTTATAGAGCTTCATACATTATTCCACCCCTTGGGAAATTTTAAACATGGTCTCGTACATCGCTTTTTCATCCTCTGTCGATGCACATTCCATTGTTCATGCTTGCAATTCACATCCACGTAAAGACTGCTCTGATACCAAACTTGATCTGAGTTGACTCAACTCTCGGATTTAACCAAGATCTTTTGCTTTCGTGATGTGATTAGAATTTCAATTAAAATAGCATAACGGAACATAAATGCATGCTGTAAAGAAGAAGGAACATGACAATCATCAACAACATAAAACTCAAGACATTGATAACGGAATTCGTCCAGGAGGGACTACGTCTCCGGGCCCCGGTGTCAAGATGGTGTAGGCTGCTGCATTAAGTGTTGTTGATAGTGAGGATGTACATAAGAGGTAACGTCGCTATCATACAAGGAAAATGCCCTCACACAGGAGTGGCTCCCAGAGATGTTCCGCTACAGGAACTCTCAGTCAAAAGGACTCCTATCAGTACGACATAATTTCACATATGACAATAATGAGCATCCCGCCAACATGGCATCAAAAGGGATCTCAATTCAGACATACATGGCGACAACATGAGTATGATCAACATGACGATAAAGGGATCTCAACAAAAACATGGCGACTCATAACAACAAGTACATCCCACAAATGATTCTACGTCATAGCAAGCAGGGATCATGAAACAAGAAAACAATATCCCACATCAAAACATCAAACAGGGATCTATGCATCACAATGCATCTCATAGCAAAAAGAAGTACATGAACGCACTGCATATACCTCACATCCAGGGGCCATCTGAAGAAAAGGATGTCAAGTTGCTAAAGTTGTTCGTACCATCGATCTCACAACATCGAATCGCATGAAAATAACTGCTCACACATGAATGCTAACACCTGCACTCCACTTTGAAAATTGGCCGAAAAATGAAATGAGCAAATGGAAAATCTGAATGCACCATCAGATTTTTGGCATTGAATAGTGCAAAATCGACTGTCAAATTTGTGAATTCTAAGAAAATGAAAATCTGGGGCTCAAGGAATCTTTTAGATTACCCCTAGATTCCTCAAAGATTCCCTCCTCCGAGTCCTCTGAAAATCTGCTGCTCAGATCAGGAAACTGATTGCACCATCAAGTTCGTGTCGCTGAGAGGTGTAAGATCGCCATAAAATTTGTCCAATTTGCACACTGCAAAAATTTCACCCTCTTGAGAATTTCACCCAATCATGGTTCCCCCTGTGTTTTTCTCAGGTTCATGGTTCCTCCCTGCAAATTAATTAATTAAAAAATATCGCCTTGATCCACGTGCACACTCCTCCGCTCATCCATGCTAGGCGCACTAGCAAAAGAAGGGTTTATATAAATTTCGTGGGCGGAGTTGTCAACAAAAGGGTCGTTGGTGTATTGGTTAGGCGCGGAGACGACAAGGTGGGAGGTCAAGGGTTACAACCCCATCGACCCCATACTTGGCAAATCGTTTTAACCATTTTAATTTTTAAATATGGCGTGGAGTGGTTTGTTGTGTTAATGTTTTGAGCGCCGTATTAAATGGTGGTTGGTACATGGGGTTGCCAGGTGGGGGTCGGCCCACGTGGGCCGGGCGGTTTCAATCCCTGTCGACCCCGCATTATATATGGCATATGCATGTAACTCCCTTTTAACATTATGTTTAATGGAGGGCTTGGTTGGAGGGTCAGCGGGGGTCATGGCCCTTCGACCCAAATTTATTATTAAATTTTGTTTTGGGTCCGGTGGAGGTGGCCGGGGTCATGGCTTGCCATCCCTTTTTTTAATATTTTTTTGATTTTATACAAAATAATTGGTTGTTTCGAAAATTCTGAAAATTGACCAAAGGAGTCAATTTAAGTAGGCCACAAATTCGCCCGCTTTTGAGTGCTAGGTTTCATGCCCCGGAGTCGATCAAATTGTAGGACACTTAAACTTGGCCCATGGCCCAACTTTGACCAAAACTTTAACTGGATCATTCTCCCTCATACGAGCTCGGATTGACAGAACGTTCACACCATTGCGATCAGGATGACAAGATCTACGTTGTGGTCCTAGCTCGAAAGAATTTTGATCACTTTGATTTTTGAGCTTCCATAAGCCCTCTTTGTCATGTGTGTGTCTCTGGAGCCATCTATATCACTCAAGGATCAAATATCGAGAAAGGAATCAGAGAAAATATCATCTTTAAGACAAGATCTACAAAGGAAGCATTATAACCCTAGATCGAATAAGGAGTCTACAATGAAGTCTTGGGATCATAATTAATAAAAGAAGGCCAAGTTGAAGAGATCTACGAATCAAGGTCCTTATCATTGAATACATCACCAAGAAGTCATCATTGATTTTTTTCAAAGTATCTAAAGAGATCTCACTCTCTACGGGATAAGGATCACTCTTGAAGAAAACTACCTTCATCAAGGAGAAGTTTTCTACTCTATATATCATCATCAACATCAAGAAAGCAACAAGGAGAAGGAGCATCCAATCAAGTAAGTATATTTATGTCCATATTTGAATCTCTCAAAATTTCCTTTTGCAAGGAAAGCAACAAATTGCTTGGGGCTTCAAACTATCTTGCATGGAAGAAAAGGACATATCTGAATCTCATTGAAAATGAGGTTATGGAACATGTCCAAGGATCTATCACTAAACCAAGAAAGGAATATGCTCAAGCTCTTGAAAATTATATGAAAGAGGAAGTTAGGGTTCAAATGATTCTCATAGAATCTATCAAGGATCCCCTTATCCCATATGTGTCAAAACTCGAAACTTCAAAAGAAATCTATGACAAATTGGTAAAGTTGTATTACGTAAGCACTGCTAGAAAAATATCATTGAGGCAAGAAATCTGCAAGATGAATATATCAAGGGAAGATAGAATAGCCTCATACTTTATGGGAATATCTGAAATCCGGGATCAACTACAAGATTTGGGAGAAGTCATGTCTGACAGAGAAATGCCTACATTTATACTAAATTCACTATCGGAGGGGTCGGGTAACTTTACTTCAAGTATTTATGGGAAGAAAGAAGCTACTTCATTCTAGGATCTATGGTCATCGCGCAAGATTGAAGAATATAGACCAAAGGCCAAATCTGATGTGGGAGCAAGAGAGCAGAATCAAGCATATGCTGCAATGACAAAAAGAAAGGGAAAATTTGGAAAATTTAGTCATTAGAAAAAGAAGAAGAACGTGGATAAAATGCAATGCTATGGATGTCAATAATATGGGTAGGAGAGATTGTCCTAAGCTCAAGAAGGACAATAACAAAAGAGAAGAGAAGAAGTCCAGATCACCGAAGAAGTGGAGGAAGCTGAAAATAAGAAATCCAAGAAGGAGGAAGTAATAGATCTCCACTATTGGGATAGTATTCCTCACCTAAGTTATTCTCAAGTTCCTAAGTCTTCTGTTGTAAGATATGGCTATCTTGATTCACTAAATGGGATGCATCAAGGCATCATAGAAGCATTTAAAGCAAGGGCTCCGGACATCATCATAAAGAAGAATGAAAGATGGTTAGAATCTATGGAAGTCAAGGATATAATTCTTGGGAATATCATTGGAAACATAAGTGGCAAGGTCATTTAGTTCAAGGTTAACCATACATCTATATGAAAAGGAAACATTTGTTGACGGGAATAGCTTAGATCCTCGAGATTCTCTGATGGAATCTTCATTGAAAGGTTCACCGATCATGACGAGAAGCAAGTGATTCGTCAAGAATTCCAAAATTGTGGAATTCATAGGATGATGGTATGATGACATAAAAGTGAATAAGATCAAGGGATTGGAGCTCTTTAAATCAAGGAAGTTGTTGCAGGAATTATGGATGACCCAAAGGAAAAATGAGGTATATGTGCTTAAATTTGATATTGTGGAAGTCATGTCATATGGTTGCAATATCATGAACCAATGCTCTATCTTAAGAGCATGATCAAAATAAAGAATCTCCTCCCTCAAATTGATGCAGGAATGAATTGGTCACACATTCATTAAATGAAATCAACATAATATGTCTTCATATGAAGTATGAGGTGTTTGACTACAATTGAGGAACGTTAATTGGAATCTCCTAGGAATGAAACTTGTGAAGAAAGGAAGGAGGAGATCATGGAATATGTAACCATGGTAAAGGAAATCAACATCCGAAAGACCAAGAAGATTTGACTAGGATATCTCCATGGAAGATATGAAGACTTTGATGGAGTTTGAAAAATAAAGAGACCCTTGACAATATATATCTTTGGGAGATGTGTCGATTTATATGCAGGATGTTGATGAAAACTAGAAGATGTCACGATGAAAGACCATCACAAAGGTAATGTTGATTTTAAAGTTCATTCCTTTATTTTTGAACAAATATCTGGATGGGTTTATGTAGGGTTGCTGAAGGGAGATCTATGGATGTCTTACACCACTGATGCACATATAGTAGGATGAAATATCCTTAAGTAAACATGGCATGAAGAAAGAAACATGGCATGAAAGAAGGCTAGATATGGACTAATGGATCACTTTCTGATGATGATATGGCTGACTCATGGATGCAAGTGTTGGATGATCGGTGCCCTATGTAGAAGTCCCAAACATGAAGACTCCTAGATAATGAAAAGAAGTTCATGACATCGTGAGGGGGATATCTTCAAGTAGCTGGTTGTCTCATCATCTCCATCTGAGGAGTTGTTGCGGGTCCCTAATTAAGAGGGAGCCTAGAAGAAACTTGGAAATTCCTAAGGCAAGAGGGAGACTAGTTACAATCCTTCCATAGGAATGAGTACATTCCTTTATTGTAATATATATGTCCTCCCTAATTAAGAGGGAGAGATAGACACATCATTCTTGTCTTCACTTGGGAAGACATAATGGAGGATTGGGTAAACATCTGGCATCTGACACTCTTTGAGGATTAGTTACGGCATCCAAGATAAGAGTAGTCGTAGAGAACTAATATTCTTTGAGGACTCGGAATCCAAGATAATAATAGTCCTTGTTGAACACACCCTGAGAACCTGGGTGGGGTATGTTCCGAGAGAGACAATGATGAGGGTGTTTATACATCATTGTTCTTGCCATCATTGAGCTCAAATATTGTGGAGAGATAGAGTTGTTAGTCAAGGCATTGATATGTGACAATGTTGGTTGATATGATGCTAAACAGATGGGTTACCAATCCAACTCTTCTTATGAGAATTCTTTAGATTGAGAATGACCAAGTACCATTATGAATACCTCCCTAGTTAAGAGGGAGTGTTGAAAAGTGTAACTAGGTTTGGTATTCATAGTGACATGTGTAAATTGTGATTGTATCTATTTTATGTAAAAAAGAAAAATAAAATCATTATTGTAGTACTTGTCTCATGGGATTCATGAGCAAGGAAATTTATTTTTAGTAATGGGTCCCATTGTGATCCCTTATAATTGGTCATAAAGTCAAATTGAGTCAATGTCATGTATGAAGGACCCTTCTTGGGTATGTTACATATTCGTTTGAGTCAATGTGAGTCTAAAATTGTAAAGGAAACCCCTCCAATATCAAGGATACAAACCACTAGTCAATTCAAACTAGAAACTTCATCAAGTCGACCTACCAAGAGATGTCGGACTATTTTGGAAGCCCATCAAAGCCTATCTAAAGAGAACTTGGCCTTTGACAAAGGACACGAAAAGACAACACAAAAGTTTGATCCAGCAAGGAGAAGAAGTCTTATTCTCTAGCGAAGGAACAACAAGGATAAGAAGGACGGAAAGCATAATTGTTTGGGTTTATATTCCATACGTTTGATCTGCAACTAGGGCACACTTCTCGAATGTCAAGAAGCAAGAATCACAATCACCATAGAAGGCCGAATTTTGGTGGAGAAGGATTAATATTGGAGGTCAAGGGGTTGAAGCAAATTTATCTCATCAAGCAAAGAAGAAAGTAAGGTATTCTCCCCATTATTTTGACTACACAAATTATCTAGGGTTTCTGTAGTGCATATAAGAGGTTGGATGTCTAAAAAGAAGGTCGAAGGAGAAGCCATCATCATTGGAAAGTTTGTATGTCGTCTTTGTGCAAAGAGGTTGACTTGACCTTGGAGGGGTTATGGTCAAGGGTCATGATCTTTATCTTGGTATTCGTCAATTGGAGTCTCTATAAGAAGAAGAATTTGTTCGGGTTTTCCTCTCAAGAAGGAGAGGTTTTTGCCCAAATTGATAGCCTATATTCTGTGTCTCTTGTCTCTTTATGGTTTATGCATTGGTAGTTGTTTGATGAAGAATAACACTATAATAAAATAAGTAAAAGAAGATCCTAATCTAAAGTAAAAAGCATTGACAAGCAGTTACTATTAGAAGAGGAAACACCTAATCTTGATGCCCTGGATTTCTCAACATTTAGGAGTTTCATGTTTTTGAAACGTTTCTAGGTTTGTTAAACATTTCCATAAACCTCTAAAAAAGTTTGAGCCTTTTCTCAATAATTTCTGGAAAATTAGGCTGGAGATCTACATTTTTGTGAGGGTTTCTATAATATATATATATATATATATATATATATATATATATATAGATATATATATATATGGTAGCACCTGATCTGATTTGAAATTGGGAATAGATAGAGTATCATTTATGGATATGAATCCAAGGATTTTTTTTTTTAAATCAAAATATTTTTATAATAAATAAAGGAAAATTCATATAAATAAAATTATTATAATTTTGATTGCTTAACAAGACAAGGGGATGAAGCTAGGAGTATGAAGCATTGTGCTTGAGTAGATAAAAAATTGTTAGATAATTCTAGAGGTTGGCCTTAGTTTGGTGATCCTAGATTTGTTAAGGACCTTCTTTCTAATTGTTAAAAAACGCTCCATTAGTATGGAACAAGACATTTTTGAGATGGTTTAGGGGAGTAAAAGAAGGGGTTGACACCTAGAGGAAGACTGTATGCAAATCACCAAACTTCCTCACACAAGAGAAAGAAAAGGGATGTGAAATTTTCATAACCACAATGCACCCATTCAAGCATTCTATATCATCTCCACCTCTTTTTGGAAAACAATAAAATGCTTGAATGGGTGCATAGAGGTCATGGCAATTTCACATCCCTTGTCTTTCTCTTGTGTGAGGAAGGTTGTTTATTTGCATACAATCTGTTAGTGTCAGTCTTTCCAGCCTTCCTCTAGTGATCAAATATGCTCTTACAAAGTGGTCTCAGAGTGTCAAGGTCAAATTTTGTCATTTCAAAGAGTCTTCAAGCAAAATTTGGTCACTAGGCATTAGATCTAGGGTTTGCTTTCACTCCTTATAAAGTTGTCCAAATGTTGGTCCATGTCATCATTCAGCTGAGTCTATCATCATTCATCGGGTTTTCCTCATCATGACAGGTTCCATTGGGTCATTTTACACCTTGTTCATGCTTCAGTTGCACCTAGGCAAGGTCATTTCCCTCTCCTAGGGTTTTGAAACTAATTTCTCTTGGACGGTCAAATCATCGGCAAAACTTGTATCCTGATGTTCATACACCTTCCCCTATCCTTAAAGTACCTTATCAAATGCTTCCCATCACTGAGATTCCCCAAATTCCTCATTTTTCCACAAACCCTAGTTTCTTGCTACAACTTGGCAATTTTCTAGGTTGGGCCTGTGTTTTGCCCTTTTGGACCCCTTCCCCTCACTCAATATCTGAGATTCCACTTTCCCCTGCTTCCTAACATCCCTCCCTACTCCCCAAAATTTCCCCAAGAATTTACAAGCCCCTCATCCCCTTCATTTCGCTTCATTTCCACAAAATTCCTTGTTTCACACATTGGGATAAGTTTCACTCAAAAGATGTTTCAGAGCAATCAAAGATGAATTTTGGAAAAATGGGAGAGGTTTTTGTCCACAACATGCCAGAGAAGAAAAACCTCCTTCACTTTTTACACAGGTGTCATGGTTTTAGAGAAATGTCAAAAATATCGTTGCCTCAGGAGAATCGAATGCACCTCTGAAGTGACCTTGGGAAAATCAAGTTTTCTCCTAGCTTGGTTAGCCAAAAGACTTTCTTGATGAGTCAAATGATAACTAGACACAAATAGCTTTCCAATGAACTATCATGAGCTCCATTTGGAGTTGAGGAAGGCATTCAAAAGTTGACTGCAACAGCACTCTGCCTTGAGGCAGTCTCATTTGGCACATTTTGACCAGTCTTGGGAGATTTGATTTTTGACAAGGAAAATGAACTCCAAATTGAAAAATTCCAGTTGGGTTGGAAAGTAGACTCAAATACCTTTCCAACGAGCTATCCTGTGCTCGATTTTGACACCGGGAAGGCCTCCAAAAGCCTCCTGCAAAAGGCGCTACGCACTGGGCCTCACTGGCCAGTGTAAAAATACACAGGCGCTACGCATTCAGGTGTGCGCTACGCATTGGGTAAAATTTTTTGCTCCTTCATCCAGATTCATGCCAAATTGCCTCCAACTACTTGCAAGTAGGTTCTTTATGTTTTCTCAGTGAATTTTAGACATGATTATGGTGTTTTGAAGTGGAGAAACAAGTGTGAAATGTAAAACCCTATGTTTATTTCCAAATTCACTTCTTAGGGTTTGAAACAAATATTAGGGACTGTGTGGGTTAATATATGCCTATGTCATCTATTTTCAGTGGTGTCCATGCTCATTGTTAACCTTAGCCTCACACTCTCTTTTTCCCATTACATACCTGCTGTCAGTGTTATGGCCATTGTCATTTCCACCTCTTTTCTACACACTTGTCAAAGTCCTTCATAATCAAAGCAATGACTGTTTTTTCATGCAAACTCATTTGACAAAACTATTCTCATTGTGGCTTTCCTATGATACTTGGATACACATGTGACATATTTGGAAATTGCGCCAAACTCTCATTCTTCATCTCATTGAAAGTCAAACAGACTTTGAAACACCATGAAGGCGGATAGACAGTGACTTTACAACTGAAACTGCATGCACCAAAAGGGCATTAAAATGTCAAAAAAGGGAGGATAGACTTCGAGTTTTGGCCAAAGCTTCTCTGGCTGAGCATGGTACTTGATTGGAGACCCCCAGCCCAAATTTCAACAAGTTTGGGGAAAATTTTGTCAATTTTGAAATTTTTGTGTAAAAAACAGGTTTTTTGGCTCAACGCGTAGCGCGCCGCGCGCTACCCATAAGATTGGGAGGTCCAAATCACAAATGGTTTGCATTTTTGGATTTGTCATGATGAAATACACCTGCTCAGCTACTGCCAAGGCATTTCATCAAGGTTTGGGCCCCCAAAATGTCAGAAAACATGCAAAAAATGACCTCACTACCCCTTTTTGGACACACAGGAAGCAGTCTTGGGAGAATGCACTTTTGGAGGGGCAAATGGACACAAAATTGGAAAATTCCACTTGGGTTGGAAAGTAGACATCCAGACCTTTCCAACGAGCTATCGTGAGCTCAATTTGGATGCCGGGAAGTGCCCCAAAATCAGGTGGAAAGGCGCGCTACGCATAGGGCTCAAGCGCGCTACGCATCAGGATTTTTTGCGAAGTTTTCATCTTCAGCTCAGGAAACGAAGCCAGTTTGACCAGTTTTGACTTGTGATGGGTTTTTCACCCTCCTTGATGTAATTAATGTAACTTTATTTTGACTTGACACTTATTTACCTATTCTAGATGATTCAATCATAAAATAGCAAAAATTTAATGAATGAATTGGTTCCCTAGCTTATAGAGGCAAGTTGTTTTGACTACCTAGATTGTAGTGCTTTGTTTAGAATTGGTTGAAACAGCTCCTAGGATGATGAGCTCGACTCCTAGAGGCAAGGGAATGGGTTGGCTTGCCTATATTATGTATTTTCTTAGTCATTTTCATGGTTGGACTCTTGGGAATAGCTTGATACACTATTGTAAATATTTTATCTGCATTTTTGGCAAAGGATAGACCAGGGTTTTGCAGCACTATTTGGGATTCATGTGGCCTTATGTGTTGATGGTGTGTTTCTCTCAGTACTTGTAAGTTGTGTATGTGTACCACTTTCCTTATTTAATCTTCTGCAATTAAACAAATGAAATGTTAAGGTAGAATCCATAAATTTGCTATGCTCTGCCTTTAAATTTGTTTAAATTTTCCATGTTTTCTTCAGTTTAAGGAGAATCCTTGAGACTTCTTTGCTCTCCTTAGCTCCTCACCTGTCAGGTCTATTCATTCAATCACTTTAAAGGCATCAAAACAATCGCCTATCTTGCCCCAAGTAGACCTCTGCAAAAGCTGTGCCTCATCCCTGCACCCAAAATTGCCTTTCCCTTGAATTCAACAAAACTTCAAAAAATAAATTCCATAGTCCTTGTACTTCATACCTAGCCTAAAATTAGTCATCAATTCAGTCATCTCGAGCCTCTTTGATTACCTTTTGCCAAGATTGACCGGAGAGAGCCCTCCCCTGTCCTCGTAGGGCTAGCTACGAGGCTGAGCGTGGTTTGATGTGGCCTCGAGTTTTGCCTTCCTCAGCCTGAGGCAAATTCGAACGCTAACACAAGCTTCCTCTAGGTGTCAACCCCTTCTTTTATTCCCCTAAACTATCTCAAAAATATCTTGCTTCATGCTAATGGAGGGTTTTCTAACAATTAGAAAAGAGGTCCTTAACAAACATAGGATCACCGAACTAAGGCCAACCTCTAGAATTATCTAACATTTTTCGATCTACTCAAGCACAACACTTCATACTCCAAGCTTCACCCCCTTGTCTTGTATTTTATCATCATTGATAATGAAATGTATGGGAATTACAATAAAGGTTGCAATATTGTCTCTATGTTTCATGTAAAACCATTAATATCACTTGAACCAAAAGTGATAAAACCCTCCTTACATTTACTTTAATAATTTAATACGTGGTGTGAGACTATCTTGATTAGTAATAGGCACTACTATTTGCAAAAAATAACTATAAAAACTAAACAACAGAATTTTTAGAAACACTCAGCATGATGTTAAGGTGGTAGCGGCTAAGATAAAATTCCAGTTAAAAGAATGCTTGGGAGATCAAAAAGACGCTTCAAATCTAAATCAGTTAGATACTATTTGGGGTGCCTCCCTAAATCTGCAATTTCATCAAGCTACTAGAAATCTCTCCTCTTCTAAAGACTGGCAAATAAGGGGGCAAAATAATGAAGATTTTCAAGACTAGATCTCCAATCAAAAGGTACACTCTCTCTTCTTTGACGGGGCATCAAAGGGAAATCCTAGCAAGGCTGGGGCAGGAGGAATTGTTAAAAACATTGAAGGCATATTGATCCACAACTTTGCTTGGGGTCTGGGGATCAACTCCAGCATTCAAGCTGAGGCTTTGGCCCTCTTCCAAGGTCTTAAGTTGCTCTTGAATTTGGAAATCAAAGAGGCAAACATTTTTGGGGACTCTCAAGTGATAATAAAAACCATGGTGACCAACTCATCCCCACGGGATTTAAGATTGGCAACGCTGATATCTAGAATCAGAAGTTTGGGGAAACTGTTCCAAAACCTGAAATACTTCCATGTACTGAGAGACAACAACAAAGAAGCAGATCTTGAAGCTAATAAAGTTGCCCTTCTCTCTGCTGGGGCAATGATAAGAGACGGGGACGAAACATGGGACCCAATTCCATAATCAGCTGATATGTTCTACTGCTTGCCGTCGAATCAGTTTGTTTGTACTTATAAGCTTGGGCAAATCACAGAAATCGATTCCATAGTTGTAGCCGCTTGGGAAAATCACAAAAATCGATTCCATAGCTGTAGCCAAAAAGAGCTGGAAGCTAACCACAAGCTCCATAGCACTTCAGGTGGTTGAAACTATTTGGGCTCTACTCCCTCTTATTGTAATCTGAAATCTGACATTTAGACCACTCAGTTAATATAATCCATAACCGTTTCTGTTTAAATAAAAAAAAAATTGAAAAACTCCAATAAAAATAATATATTTTCTTTAAAAAAAATAGTAAAAATAATATTGCAAACTCTTTATTAGAAAATAACCCAAAAAAATAATATAATTAAATATGTCATAAGTAAGTTAATTATCGATCGAACACATGAAAGTGAAAGAACAAAAAAAAGAAAAATGGCTTTCACAAGGTTTAATGGAGGTGTTGAGTGCGCAAATGCAGACTACATTCCTCGGCTTGCTCCGGCCACGATCCAGGAGAACCCACCTCATACGCAACTGTCAATTTTCTTTGGCACAAGGGTTTATGAATATGGTGATATTCCAGCTGAGAAGGAGGTCGATTAGAAGGCAAGCAAAGGACTCGAACTCACGTCGTTCACCACCATCCGTAAGATAACCTTGAAAGCCAGGATTCATTACTCTACGCAATGGGGCTAGATTTGGAAGGCAAGAGGGTCGGTTCTAGCGATGGGTGTAAGGGGAACGAAGCAAAGAATGCGTAAGACGCTTTGTATACAAGTCGAGGATGTACTTGTATGGCATGCAGCCCCCACTGGTACAAGCGAAATTTTTTACAAATACAGTTTTTTTTTTCTTTGTGGATGTACAGCAAAACACCCGCGGGTTGGAAATAGGCAATCACCCTGCTCTCACCCTTCCACAAGGTATCCCTGTTGGAGCCTCTGTTGAAATGTTTTTCAATGCCTTTTTCTGGACAGAGACTGATATGCATATCTTATTAAATCACCAAAAGGAGATGTTGCGAGTGGACGGGCTTTACCATTGCCCCCAAAAAGGACTTGTGTTGCATGCAAGGCAATTTGCCTCTTTCACCAGGATTTCATGCAACACAGGTTCAAGGCAGCAATCACCAAGCGAGGAAAGCAGTGAATTAATCCCATATTCAGAGAATCTATATCAGATCTTTATCAAAACCGTATCTGGGAAGTCGATAATGATATGGGTTGCGGAAACGTATCTGGGATTGATTTGAAGCAAAATGCTCAAGAGGCTACAGGTATTCCAATCCTTTCTCAAAGTTTGATTTTCTCAGGGAAAGTATTACAAGAAGAGATCCGGCTGAAATATTATGGGATCAAAAGGGATTGCACTATTATCCTGAACTTAAGATCAAAAGGCGGGGCTACAGGAGCAAGCACAACATCAAGGGAAAATCCCAACAACAAAGTTCAAGCTTCATTCAAAGACGTACTAAGAAGGAAACAAACAACAAAGGACAATCAAATCCCAAATCTAACAATTCCAGGACCATACATTCTAGAAAAATGGAAAAAGCGTATCCATTGAACTCCCAGAAGTAAGTGATCTATTCACTATTATACACTCCAATGCCATCGTCTGTCGTTTTAATGGATTTTGGCTAAAAATTGAAGAGCTTAATGAATGAATTTACCAAAACTGGACTAGAGAATGTGATATCTACCTGTGCGCAAAAGGATTTTTTGTGGTTTAGTTTGATACTCAAAAAGACTACAAGTTCGTCATTAATGACGGGCCATGGTTCTGGGGAAGGGTCGGGCTCTTTGTTACCCCATGGTTCTCCGGTTTTGATGCAAATACAATGGTGGTCACAAAAATGCCAGTATGGGTTAGACTTCAGAACCTTCCGCTCCCCTTCTTGCACCATCAGGGTCTAGAAAGCATAGGGAATTCCCTTGGAAGGCACTTGAAGATAGATCAAGAAAGAATGGACAAAGGGCTCTTCACATTTGCATGCATCTACGCGGAGATGGATTTTAGCAAAGGCCTTCCTAACTGCATAAGAATGACACATAAAGATTTTAAGTGATTACAATGGCTGGATTTTGAAAATACAGCCTTTAGATGCAGGGTATGCCACCAAACATGGCATTTACAAAATATATGCAAAGAAGAAAAAAAAACAACAACAAAAGAGAATGCAAAAGCAAAAAGGATGGCAATTTACAGAACCCTCTTCATCAGAGGATGAAGAAGAGGAACAGGAAAAAAACCCATCAAAAACAGGTGTCAGGAAAACAACAAGGTCCACATGAGATGGGAGATGAGAAGGAAGAAGATCAGAAGATGCAACTAGAGAATCCAAACAACTCAGTGGTTAATCTAATACTTGAAAGCCAAGTAGAAGGAAATAACAACAACCAATGTACTGGTGGAAATAAGCGACCACATTTTTCCGAAAGCTCTGATTCAGACAAAGAAACCTCCAATCTTACAAGTAATAATCAACTGGCAATTGTCCCTACCTCTCCTCCACTGGGGGCCTGGCAAAAAGTTCAAAAGAAAAAAGGCAAAAAAGACAAGTTTGTTTTTGCTAATAATATGTAATCTTAAATTTTATTTTATTTTTTTCTCTTTATCTTTTCTTTTTATTTTTATTGGGTAGGGTTGTTACTCTTTGTGCTTCATGCGCATGAGTCCTTTGGGACAACTCTGAAATGCTTCAAAGCATATACTACAATGCAACTATTCATTTTAATTAATAGAAAGTTGTTGTCTTTTTCTTTGGCAAAAAAAAGAAGTAAATTAGTTCTAATCAATTTTATTTGAAACATTATGAAGACTTTTTAAAATTATAAGTTTGCACAATGTAATTCATAAAATTCAAATATTTTAAAAATATTTAAACATTAATTATATTTATATATTTAAAAACAAATTTTGAATAATAAAATATCACAGTATACCAAAATAAATAAATTTAAAACAACTTTATTATGATATATATATTTAACATCATAACTCTTATCTTTATTATAATATATACTTAATATCATAAGTCTTATAACATTTCTAACAACTTAATTTGCAATCTATAATTTATTTGATTTATTGTGAAGATTTATGTATACTTCTCTACAAGTTTCTTTATTTTACTTTTGTCTAATACCTTTTTTTCAAAATGTTGTGCATAATTATTTTAACCCCAATACTTCATAGAGGTTTTACCTAAAATTCTTAAATTGAATTGTGTATGACATATAGAATTTCATTTTTTCTACTTATATAATCTATTAACATAAATTTAATTTTTTAAAATATTATATTAATAAAAAAAAAAAAAAAATTAATTAATTTTTTAAAATATTATATTAATAAAAAAAAAATATTAATACCACATACATATGCTAAATTGTAAATGGCCACTTTATAAATTATAAATACTAAACTATTTTTTATTTATTATATAAAAATTGAAAATTTTAATATAAATATTTAAGTGAGGGTAGTTTCATTTAAAATATCTTTATTAAAAAATTATCTTACCAATAAAAAGGTTGTTTCATAATAAAAGACAAAAGTAATCTCATAAATATAAAAGGAATCTTAAATCAAGAGGACAAATTTACTAAGTTTATACACTGCGGCGTTATGTACTAAGTTTACACGCTCTAATATCGAAATTTCAATGAAATGAGAAAAACAAATTATCATTAAGGCAAGTGCAAATCAAATTTACACAATTATTTTTATTTTTATTTTTTTTCAGAGGAAAAAACAAAATCATTTTTCATTAAAAATGAAGAAGAGTTTTACATTTATTTGGATCAAATATAGTTCATCAGTGCTGCTCAATAATGAGCCTTGAAGACCAAAATCCATCCAGAAAACAGAACAGAGCAGTGTTCAGAAAGCATGGCAACAAGCATACTTAGATGACATCAAAACTAGAAAGGAAAACAAAGATAGACATAGAACCATACAACAGGCCTAGGAGACATAGGAAAAACCTACCAAAAGCCACCTATGAAAATTAGAAAAATCCATGCCCCCATAACAAACCAGCAGCAAAGTACTCAAAATGGAAAAAACCAGGAGAAAGAGACAGGCCCTATTTGGAGAGGACGTCAGCAACGAGATTCTGTTCACCGAAGATATGCTGGAAGGAGATGTCAGAAAAGGTTACCTTTAGATCCCTAATACAGATCATCCAATTGCAGAGGAAGGAGACCCCAAGGGTGGAATGGCCTAAAATCCATTGAATCAAAGTAAGGGAATCCCCAATGATTGAAATCCCCTCAATGCCCACCATAAGGAACATTGTAAGGCACCCATAAAGCAATCATCTCGACCCTGATGTTGTCTCCCCTGCCACCAGATCAACAAAACCTATAATGTGAATAGGGGTCAATTTTCAGAAAAGCATTGAACATGTCTTTATCCCATCCAAATTTGAATAAAATTAAATAAATTTCAATGAAATTGAATATATAAACCAAATTTGGATACAAATTAAAATGAAGTTTTCAAAAAAAAAAATTGTTACGAAATTATTCACAGAGATATTCCTTGGGAGAGTACATGAAAGTTGAAAAAATACTCCCATTTTCCTGTGTACTTGACATGATATTATACAAATTCCTATCCAAACCACGGTTCAGCAATACAATGATTTCAATTGTTGTAAACAACTCAGATGTCGGGAAAGTAAAATTTTAATAGGATTATGGCGGCAGACATATCATTAAAAAAATGTAGACTCCCCAGACGCATATATTCCATCATGGCACTCCACTTTGAACCCACAAAATGTAGGAAAGGCAGAGAGTAAGAGGCCATCGATGAGCTCACCATTGCTGAGAATCGACTCTTCTGCAATAGGGATCAGTGTTTTCTCAAAAAGTTGTCGTCTTCCGAGGCACACGTTCGTGGAGGGGCGATTTCCATTCATTTTAGATCAATTGCCACCTCTTCGTAATTGCCATTAGTAGGCTCAAGGTCGGGCTGGAACAAAAAATCTCAAAGAAAACCCTTACTTTCTTCCACAAAACCTAAGGGCAACTATTTGTCAAATTGCAATACAGAGTTTGTTCAAATGTCTTTGATAACAAACCATTACTTGAAGAGCACGCAAGTCAGATCTGTGAGATGAAATGAGTTGTGAGTTCCACGATGCCTTGTGCTTGCAGTGATGCGCTGTGATAATGCTACAGATTCCCACAGATCTGCCTGGTAGAATATTTAGCAGGGCCAAAGAAGGGGCTAACGCCATTTGGGAACAACTTGATGCCATAATTCATGAGGAAAATTGCATTAAAAAGAGGAAAAGCTTCTCCCGAGAAAGACTTGTCTTTCCTGCTCTCTAATGGTGACGAATGAGGTGAAGCTCTCACGCAGGATGAGAATAAGGATAACATCCTTATGCTCTTAATAACATGCCTTCACTACCAGCTCTGGATTGTCGAGGTTCAATAAATACATGGAGGAGAATCCAGTGCTATGAAGGAGTACTCAGGGATATGTCTAGAAATGCCCCATGTTCAATCAATCACCTGTTTAGTAGTCTGCTCCATTCCTAATTTATTGGGTCTTGTTGGGGTTAGTGGGGTAGTCAACTTCCGGGGGTCGTAACTTGGTCAAATGATTTCTGTTTGGCGCATACGATACCTCATTGGAAAGATCTCTTTGAGTACTACAGGATTTGCGACATGCTTTTGCTTATAACGAGGGGCCTATTGCGGACCTGACAATTTCAAACAAACAAACAAATATCGTTTAGGGGCTCAAAAGAACTTCAGAAGTTCAGGACCCGAAAAAACTGCTAAAAATAGTAAATGATGCTATAAGCAAGGAAATTGATGAAACTGATGCTACAAGTCAGTTTCTCCTATTGTTCACGTTAGCTCATTTACAAGCAAAAACAACTATACATACTCTAGTGAACTCAACCCAACAATGAAGTGAAAAGAAGTTCAGATTACAAGGCAACGAAGTTAGGATCATCTACAAGATTGAAGTATTGGATAATACACATTGAGGCATCATGTTATTGCAGGTCGAAGTTATTATCACAGAACTAGAGTACCTTAACAAGTCAGAGCTAACTGTGATCGCTTCTTACACATCTCATTGTATTCGTCTGCATCTATGCATAAACTGTATTGATGAGAGAACCCGAGCCAACGATGGTTCTCTCATCTGCTAACAAGTTTGTGCCTATTTTGACATCACATGAAAAAAAGTGACATCCATATCAGCTACATGTCTATAACATCTGGAATTTTTATCGGCGATTTGTATGCGCTGTACACAGGACAGCAATAAAATGTATCGGTATTCTCAGTTTAGAATCCTAACAAAAAACAGAAAAGTAACAAATAGCATGCACGCTACAGCAATTTATATGCATATTTACAGTTTTGGGTCACAATACTCTGCTAGTTGAAATTCAGTGCCTAAAGAGTAGAATGAAATTCGATAACAGCCATAGCAAGATTTACCGCAATGAGATTCGATAACATTTACGAGATCCCATAAACTAGCTGAGAGGAGAATGAGTTTAGTCCATTTATGCATAGAACAAGAAGACACCAATAACCCTGATAGGGATTAGGGCATTAACCTTTTTAGGGTTACAACTTTCCACAATCAAGGGCATTACCTTTTTGTTTTTTTTTTAAAGAAAATGCGTTTTGGAATCCACGTGCGTTGGGCACTGGTTTCTGGATACATTTCCCAGACAGCTCTAGGCCAGTTCCAAATTCGGGAGTCGTTTCCAGGCGGATCCCTTCCAGGGATATGCAGTTCCGTCTTCTTTGCCAAAAGGCTTCAGCATCACTCACATACATATATATTCATGTCATGTTGGGAACTGCCATTGTCTGATGGATAATATGAATGACAGAGCATAAAAACCTTAAAACACAAAGAATATTAGTTTTTCGAAACTTCACGTCACCATTGCAGTGGAATATAATTTGTGACAACCAACATATCGACACTGACTTCTTGGGGAACAAACGGTATTTAATTTCCATTCTTCACAAATTTCCATCTCCAGTACAAGTTCAGATCTCCAATTCAATTTCTCGTCCATCTGATAATGCATATGGAAAACAAATGAAAGATTAAATTAACTACTTCGTCTCCTCTCAGAACACCAATATTTTCTATTCAGGAAGAAACATCCACACTCAACTCCAGGGATCATTCATATCTGGACTGGAATAAAAGTTACTAATGGGATTTGTGGCCAATGCTGAGTTTAAATAGTAGATTTCTTTATTGTCATACCACAGGAAAACTGTTGTCAGAATCTTCATTTCAAGTCCTCTATAAGGAATGTAGTACTCATAAGTAGCAACCAAATTGAGCAAGAAGAGCTTTCTCATAGCTGATATCTCCTGCTCTTGGTACGTGAATATTCTTCAGCGTAACCATAGAAAAAGGTATGATTGTGGCATTGCCTCAAGCAACAAACGAAATAAAAAATATTGCTTACTTTTTGCAATCTTCCCCTACTTGAATACTGTCAACACTGTCAACAACACACTGATCACCAACATCTAAGGGATGCATAGTTAATACAAATGTGATTGTATCCAAGATTATTTTGTTGGGTGTTCTTGAACCTGGAGTCTTCTCCTACAAGCTGGGATGATACTAATACAATAAGGTGGATGGTGGAAATCACCAGAACAAGAAGAAATACCATTATGGAAATCTGCAGAACAGAAATAATGACAATTATTATAATCACAATGAAAATTGTCTTTGAACTTTGAAGTACGGTGCAGACGATCAGCCACGATGGGCCAATGACTTCCTTTCTAGATAAATATGCCAAAAATATGTTTGTTGAGAGGTTGAAGAATTGCTTGCAAGTCTCTAAATCAAAAAACAGTAGGGTAGTTTATATCTAGTCTAGTTATTGGCCCAGTAAGCTCTGCAGAACATTATCGTCAAAACATTGGGCACTTAGGATCACCAGATTCATGGAAGGACAATGAAAGAAACTTTAAGAACACAATTAAAAATGCATGGCATCCAGTCCAATTCTTGACAGAAGAATTTTTTTATATTGCCAGTGTCAATAGCTCCCACGCTGAAAAAGCCACCTCAGTCTTCTTTTGGAATCTCAAAAGGTCTTCTTCCTCTATAAGCCTATAAGATATGCAATCCCAATACAATAAAAAAGTATACTCAAACTCGAAAGGAAAAAACAACACATGCATCAATGATGGGTATGCAAAAAAGGATACCAATGCATCCTTCCTTACCTGGGCCCTGCCTTACAAGCATTTTTAGGAAAGCACTTTGCTACAACTTTTGTTTACAATTCATTTGCAATGTCAATGTCTGTATCATGACGGTTTATTTTGTGCAGTTGTTCAACATTAATTGCACTGCAGCTTACTTGCTACTGTTAGGGAAAACCAAACAATGAAGAATTAAAACATAGTATACAGGTTTCTCTTAAATAAACTATATTGAATGATTTAAGTGCTTACATATGATACCTGCAACAAATCATGAATGGATGCCAAAGACTACCATGACAAACTTGGAGGTTTTTCTTAATAAGCCTGAAGACTTCTTTTGATTGGCAATATCTCTTCTCCAATAGCGAAGGTGATCATGCTTTCTGAACCTATTTTCTCAAAAGCCTGGAGACTTTTCTTGACCGGCAATGTCTCTTCTTAAATCACAAAGCTGATCATGAGTTCTTAACTTATTTTCTCTGTCCACCTCCACAAGAAAGTGTTTTCTCAATTCTGAGATATCTAAAGTCGTTTCCCCCTTGTTCCATTCCATATTTTTATGGTCTTATCTCTGTCTTCTCACAACAAAATTTAAATCTATCCAGATGATCTTCCCTGTAAGATTTGTCATTTTCTCAACAAAAGAGTAGCTCTGAAATACTTTCAAAGATTAAGACACTCTATCAAATGTCATTAAGAGCTCACCTACCAGATATTCAAATGCTTGGTGTAAATGACGCTGAAATAAAGCATGAAAGCAAAAGAGATCTACAGAGTATTCTCTATTTAGCCATGCCAGCTTATAAATTAATGACTCCCAATCCCTTAGCTTGTGAGAACATACTTTTCACGAGACGTAACCAAAATTAAGCTCTTTGGCGAAGTGCCTTCATTGACAAAAATGCAACTAGCTGATTGACATGATCTACATCATCTAAATATGAGGGCATGAACAGATTTAAGATGTTTTTAAGCATCTTTATAGCTTAATCAATATGGTCAATTTGTCAATCCAACTGCATCAAACTCTTAAGAAGTGAACAAGACCTAGGATCCACAGTAATTTGGAGAAAAGAAAGAAAGTAGGTCGAAAAATCATCTAAAAAACTAAATTAAAATTAAGCCATTTACCCCTAAAACTTATACGCACTGACAAATTTGCACTCTGGTACTTTGAGTACTTAAAAGATCCAAATCTAAAGTACTTCTATAATAATGGATAATACAATCAGTATAGATCTATCTCCCCTAATATATCAATACAATTCGTATAGATCCATCTCCTATCTCCACAAAAATTTGCAGTGCTTGAAGATCTAATAAACTCTTTCAATACAGATTTATGTTCACAAAACGCTACAATGCATAATAGATCTGTGTATAAATACAACTTAAAATTTATAAAGAAAGATATACATGGCTAACCCGTTACACGCCTTGACTTGAATGTCAAAGAGGCCAGTTTTCCAATTTTCAAGCTTATGGAGTATCTCTTTTTCTTTTTATGAATTTGCAATGCTTAAGCATACTGTGCGTATATCAACGTAGTCCATCAGAGCATGCTGTCTGTACATCAACATAGTCCATCAATATCTGTCCGCCATATCAAAAAGATTGCAACCATAAAACACTGGAATGATGGTGTGAGGACAAGTTCATCCAGGCAAGATGATAAAGAAGCTGTCATAATAGCCCCTTCAATCTGAGGAGTTAAGTTCTCGCCCTCATACCATTCCTGATAGTCAACAAATGCTCACAATCCGTGGAAAATAAGGCGTCTGTAGAGATGGCTTGGGACTGTGTTCTTGACATCTGGGCCACGATGAAAAAAAAAATGCCTGGGCTTGTAGAGATATGCAGCTGTGGAGGTGAAGGGAGAGGCAGATGATGCGCCATGGGTAAATAAAATGGGAATTAGGAGGAAACGACATCTTTTCAGTCTCGATTTTAGCCTAGTTTTGGGCAAACGAGGATACTGCCGGCCATGCCCCAGCAATTGGATCCAAATGGGGAAGAGGGTTGGAATGCTTGTAAAAATAACCAGGGAAGGAAGGATTTCAGAAGGAGACCAACAAATCTAGGTTATAGACCATTAGGAAGGAATGAGTTCAGAAGGAGACCAGAAATTCTAGGTTAGAAACATTATATATAATTCCCAATATAGATACGTATATAAGTGTATGTGTGGTTCAAAAACAGGGATAAAGTGTGATCATATCAGACGGTTAAGCTGGCGGTTTCACCAATCAAAGTTCGGTCAGAATTTTCAATAGGTATAAAACTCGGACTTCAGCGTTCAAATATATAAAGTCTGATGGTAATCAAAATAGTCCATGAATTGAACCTTTCTAATCCAAATAGTCCATGAATTTGAATGGTAATTCAAATAGTCCATGTAATTGTTAGGTCACTCCGAGTGACATAAAGTATTATCTTAACTTTTTTTTATAACGCGCAGTCGAAAACATTCGAGTTGTTCACGACTTCATGGCTTTTTGTGTTTTGATATTTTTTTTCCTCTTTAAATAGTCTTCAAAAAGTATTGGTCCTAGATGTCCTACTTTATTCTCAAAGAGTATCAAATGTCAGATGCTTACTCAATTTGTTATTCTATCTTCTCAAGTGAAGAAAAAAATGATGTGTCTATCTCTCTCTTTCAACTACAGAGGATATATCAACCAAACCAAGCTTGTCTCTCAAATACACAAGTTTCTTATTAAGAAGATATTTTGTTAATATGTCAGCTATCTGCTCAATCGAAGTTATATCACAAGGTATCTTTTATTATCACCAAGTTCTACGGAGTAAGAGGGCTTCCCTTTTGATAATGTCTTCAATTGCTTATGTTGACCAACCATATACCTTGATGCTCCACTGTGATCACCCAAATATTCTCATCTTGGAATGTGTGAGAGAGTGTTGAGAATAATCCTTCCTCCATAGTAGATGTCTTGGTCACTTTCTTCTCAGAGAAAATAAGATCCCATACTTCTTTGATGCCCTTCTTGAGTTGACTTGCCACCTTTGAACACTTATTTAGGAACTTCTTTAGTATAGTGGAGATCTTCATTATGCCCTTATCCAACCTTAGCTCTGATACCATTTTGAGAAATCTATAAGGCAATAGTTAGGATGATTTCTCTTTTCTTGATAACTACTTGTGATGTCTTTTTACTTTTTTTCTTACTTATTAGCTTCTTCACTTATTATTATGTTTGTGTATCATCAAACAACTACCAAAACAAGAAGAGAAATAGTATACAAGAACACAAAATATAGGTTGCCAGCCAGGGATAAAACCTCTCCACTTGAGAGGAAAACCCGCAAATCTCTTCTCTTCTTATAGATTCTTCAATTGACGAATTCCAAGACCTCTAGACCAAGACCAAGTTCAACCCTTCCGGATGATGTGCTTCCTTTGTCCAAGTCAAACCCAGTCAAATCTCTTCCAGTAGCACAACTTCGACCCCCAGCTTCAAAATTTCGGCCTCTACTGCAAATTTGAAATTTGCGGCCCTCCAGCAGCAGGTGTTGCCACACGTGTGAGCTTATTTTGGCCTTCCAAATATTCTTCAGACCTTCGCTTAGCTTTCTCCTTCTTGTGCTTGAAGATGACCTAATGTGACCTTCATTGACCTTCTTTCTATTCTTTCTTCAAGATCAAACCTCCAGAAGAAAAAACCTAGTCCAATAACATAAACCCCAACGTTCCTTCGCACGTGTGAGAGAGAAATAGCACAGAAACAAGTCTTCTTCGTCCTCTTCCTTTTTTGCTACCTTCTTTCTCTTCTTCTTCACTTGGATGAATGAGTGAAAAATGAATCCCAAGGAGGTCGAGTTCACTCCTTTATATAGGCTTCTAAAGGTGGACGTGGCTCCTCAAAATAGGTAGACTTCCCAGTTGCTAGACCGACTTGGTCTTGAAGGGTATTTTGACACTTTTAATGACAAAATTAATTTTCTTTACAAGTTACAATGTGCTCGATGTGGTCTTCAACTTATGACAATGAGTCTTTTGACCTTTTGACCTAGGAAAAATCCTAGAAGCACTCAATGGGTGCTTGACCTATAAAATAAAAGACCTTGAAAATGAAACCCATGCTCTAGAAAAAATAATAATATATCTTCTTTCATTTTACAATATACAAGAATCAAAAGTACATTTCATATTTATCAAGACCAAACCTAGTTACACATTTTTCAACAAAAAACACTAATTCCACGAATTGAGATTGTGGGATAATTAATATTATTTATTAATATTTACTCATGTTGATTATTGAATTGCCTCTTGAGGTTCCTCCTTCTGCTAAAAAGACTTTTTTTAATATTAAATTTTGTGCAATTTTTAATTAAATTATAGATTTTGGAAATATTTTAAAAGTTTATTTAATTAATTATAAAATTTAGAAATACTTCGGAATATTATTTAAACTAATTGTGAAACTTAAAACCATTGTTTAAAACTAACTACTATCTGTAAAATTCTAAAATTTTTATGAAATCTATAAAATTTACATGCGATAATCTTCAATCTACACAAGGGTAACCCCAATTATGCCGCCATTGTAGACATTTGAACCTGTCCTTGGCTTGGTGATTTGTTGCGTAGAAATTTTCATTTAGCAAAAGCGTTTTTCTACCAATTACACCACAACTAAGTGTTGAGATTCCAACTCGGCCTTACATGCTTTGTAGACGAATAACTCATACAAAAAGGACGAGCCACCAAAGAGACGTCTTATGCGTTTTAAATTTTTCCATACAATATCGATGTTGCAATACTTCATATTATTTGGATCACATAATGATTGTTTCAATAATTACCTAGTTAGCGAGATCCATGTAATTTCATATATGTATAGTAATTTGGTATGTATGTTTTTAACATAACTTTAAACATTTGGGAGGTCTAAATGGTTATGTTTTTTATATAGATGTTAAATTTTGTTTATCAAAGTATAAACTTTATTAATTATCCAATCATTTCATAAAATCTTAAATACTAAGACTGTTATTTTCCAGGGCTAGGACCCAGTCACTTCTCAGAAATTTATGAAACTTCCAGAACTTATAAAAGACATGAATACAATGATTTTGATAAAAAAACCTAATAAAGGACTTGACTGGACCCCTACTAGCCATGACAAGCATTTCTTCAAACATATCACAAATATGCATTCTACAGGTCTCAACAACATATTTGAGCATAGGGGTCTTATACTTATCTGAAAATCGTTAAGAAGCATTGACACCTCATCACAATAGTTGCATTATCCAATATTAGGTCATATATTCATTGTTCATTCATCTATTAATCAAAACATGATGAGAGCCATACATCATCACTGTTATAAAACATACTCATAACCAGAATATAAATAAAATAAATAGTAGGAATATAACAACCATATAAACCACATAATGACAAGTACATTTACCCATCAAATGCAAGAGGAGAGAAGCTCTTATTAACATGTGTAAAATGCAACTAGGTATGGGACTTTTACGTACCACCCAACCATACACTAGGCTAAACCATATATTTCTTTCAGTCAGTCACCCCCATGCCATATTCCAAACATGAATGAGGGATCTCATGGAACAATCCAAATAAAACCAAACCAGGGCTTCCAGAGGTCAAACCACCTCAACCCTCAACCAGTGATTCCACCTCACTGTCGTACATCACTAGCCATAACTAGATTTGTCTCTACCCAAGTTGTTAAGGGCTCCAGGGCGTTTTTTCCAACCAAGGCTTCCAGGACTAGTAACTCAACCCACAATTGTCGTTGGGATTCCAGAGTGTTTGTATAACCAGAGTTCCATAACTAGTAACTCAACCCACTAAGGGATTCCAGAGCATTTTTCCAACCAAGGCTTCCAGGACCAGTAACTCAACCCAAGCTGTTATAGGGCTTCTAGAGCATTTGTCCAACCAAGGCTTCCAGGAACTAGTAACTCAACCCACAACCAAAGGTACATGAGAACCAACCAGAAAACAAAAGTAAAACCCACAACACCATAGCTATCTAGGAAATGAGAGAGAGAGAGAAAAATGAGAGCTTCAAAACTTAATTGATCAAAATCAATGAACTGATCTTCATAATATTTTTTATTAATGAGACCTCCATTTTCTTCAATTTTCCTTTATTTTCCTTCATTTCCTCCTCACATGAAACCTGTGACCTTTCACCTTCCTTTTCTACTAATTTCTATTATTTTCATAAATAAATGTCAATAAATTTCACTTTGTCTTTCCAAAGCCTTTTCCATTTCCTTTTCCAATTTCCTTAGCCATTAATTAATCACAAGTGATCCCCATCACTATGTGTTTTCCCAACATTTAGCTTGGAATACATTTCCCATGACCATGATCTTATTTTACCTTTATTAACTTTATTACATGGATTTTTTACCAGGGCTGTTACAAAACCCTCCCCCTTAGGGGAACACCTTCGTCACTGTTCAACGACACTTACAACCAACAAGATTGTTGAACCATGTAGTCCAAGGGGTGAACCATGCTCTGATACCACTCTATGGTTTTAAATAACACCCAAAGAGAATGGAAACCAAACATCGCCCAAAGAGAATGGAAACCAAACATCGCCCAAAGAGAATGGAAACCAAACATCACCCAAAGAGAATGGAAACTAGACATCACCCAAGGAGAATGTAACCATGCTCTGTTACCACTTTGTAACACCCTCCTCCCACATTTACCCAAGTTAACAGGCCAACCGTGGTAAACATGTGATGAGAGGCCATTATGATGTGATTCAACCTTCTAGGTCACCTTAAGGAAGCAGAACCAGCAAAACACAACCAATATTACTATTCACACATCCTATAGAACCTCTAGGATCCAACCAACCTTTCGAGGTGACTAACCCCTGAGGGAACTCAACATTTTACTGACCTAGAGCCCAATTCGCTCCCTTGCCAAGCCTTACAAGCGACTGAGAGCCCCAGTCACTCCCATGAGCTTGCCTGAGTGCGACTGTGGTCTTTTTCTTTCAGTGTTATGCCAAAGACTGCAAGATTTAAGTCTATTTTTCAAGGCTAGGACCTAGTCACTACTCATAAACTTATGAAACTTCCATAAATCATAAAATACATGGAGACAATGCTTTTGATAAAAAAAAACTTGATCAAGGACTTGACTAGAACCCTACTAACCATGACATACATTTCGTCAAACATATCACAAATATGCATTCTATAGGTCTCAACAATAGATGTGAGCATAGGGTCTCATACTTATTTGAGAATTATTAAGAAGCATAGATACCTCATCACAATAGCTACATTATCCACTATTAGGTCATATATTCATTGTTCATTCTTCTATTAATCAAAACATGATGAAATCCATGCATCATTGTTATAAAACATACTCATAACCAGCGTATAAACAACATAAATAGCATGGATATAACAGCTATATAAACCACATAATGACAAGTACATTTACCCATCAAATACAAGAGGAGAGAAGCTCTTAGTAACATGTGTAAAATGCAACCAGGTCTGGGACTTCCACGTACCACCCAACCATAAACTAGGTTGAACCAAATATTTCTTTCATCCAGTCATCCTCGTGCAATATTTCAAGCATGAATGCAGGATCTCATGGAACAATCCAAATAAAACCAAACCAGGGCTTCCAAAGGCCAAACAATCTCAACCATCAACCAGTGATTCCAACTCACGACCGGACATCACTAACCATCACCAGATTGGTCTCTACCCAAGTTGTCCAAGGCTCTAGATCGTTTGTTAAGGTCAGGGCTTCCATGACTAGTAACTCAACCCACAATTGTTATTGGGCTTCCAGAGCATTTGTCCAACTAGGGCTTCCAGGACTAGTAACTCAACCCACCAAGGGCTTCTAGAGCGTTTGTCCAACCAAGGCTTCTAGGACTAGTAAATTAACCCAAGCTATTACATGGCTTCCAGAATGTTTTTCCAAACAAGGCTTCCGAGAACTAATAACACAACCCACATCCAAATGTACATGAGAACCAACCAGAAAACAAAAGTAAAACCCACAACACCATGGCTATCTAGGAAATAACAAGGCTAGGCAAAACCACTGCCAATACAGGCAATCCTTCGTGCTAATGACAGATCATAACCAAGAAACCACATGAATATGACATGCATGCCAAAAATAGCAAGGAAACCATACATGCAATGCGGTACCTGCAAGCAAAATTTGTTGTAGCTACTGATCCTGATTTCCTTTTGCGCTTTCCTGCTCTTCCTTTGCTTTCTTGCTCCAAATCCCAATTATGCCACACTCCTCCAAGAGTGCTCCAAGAAAAACTCTAAGTGTCCAAGACTATGTGAGAGAGAGAGAGAAATTAGAGCTTCAAAACTGAACTGATCAAAAACCATGACCTGATCCTCATAAGCCTTTTTATTAATGAGGCCTCTATTTTCTTCAATTTTCCATTATTTTCCTTCATTTCCTCCTCACATGGAAGCTGTGACCTTTCACCGTCCTTTTATCCTAATTTCCATTATTTTCATAAATAAATGTCACTTTGCCTTTCCAAAGACTTTGCGGTTGCCTTTGCCAATTTCCTTAGCCATTAATTAATCACAAGTTATCCCCATCGTTATGTTTTTGCCCAACATTCATCTTTGAATATATGCCCCATGCCCACGGTCTTATTTTACCTTTATTAACTTTATTACATGGATTTTCGACCAGTGTTGTTACATAACATGCTACCCGTAGATTTTTTGAATTACTTGGCCTATGGCCTTTTCTAGCATATATCTACAATAAGCAATGTCAATCTCAATATTTCACTATGAGATGGGCCCATTTTCTTTCCTTTGTTTCAATAATATCCTTTCTTCACTTATTTAGTTTTAAATTTTATCATAATTTCAACCCTTTTCTACATTAAATATTTCTGACTATATTTGCATAATAAATTTCATACAATATTATTAAACTTGAAAATGTGGTTGATAATTAATTCATTCTATAAATTGATAAAAGAGTCATAATAAATTTTGACCATAAGGTTATAATATATATCACTAGCAACTATGAAATCTATGTTTTCAAAAATGGATGAAAACATATTTATTGATTAAAAATTCTTATGAAAATGAGAATATTCCATTAGAAATACCACATAGTTTATTTTTAATATAATAGTGAATATATGGAAATATAAAACATTTTAGAGATGATCATGTCCCGCTAATTGAATGGGGGAACAAAAAAAGATATTTTATTGAATAAATGGGAGGATATGCACAATTTTCATATATGCAGAGTTTCCACATATGTGCATATACATGAAAGCTTCCATATATGTGAATAATTATTTAGGCTAAGATTATGTATATGCACACATATACAAAAGTTGGCTTCCATATATATACATAACTTCCATATATCCACAACTTCTATATATGCATAGTCTTTATATGTGCTCACATATATGGAAGCAGTGCATATATAGAAGCATAGGAGTGCATGCGCAACTTTCGTATATGCACCTGGATTTCCAAATATGTGCTTCCATATATGCACTTGTATTTTTTATATGCACAATTTCCATATACAAGTTCATATATATAGTAATATCTAATGATATTGTAATATAGAGTCTATTTTTGTTTTGTCTACACATTTATGTTAAAATGGATCCTAACTCAGTGAACAATATTGCTTAAGCATAGGTGTAAAATTAAAACAGACTTGACTTGACTTAAAAATATTAAACTCAATGCAAAGACATTGATTAAGTCTAGATACTTTACACTATGAATAATCAATAAGGATTGAAGTTTGCATTGTGATTCAATTACACATAAACTTTGAAAGTCTCGTCAATAGAAATATTTGAAATATGTGTCCATCGTTGTTGACAATATTTGCATTGAATGAAAATCTATATTCAAAGAAGATATGAGCTTGAGCCCTCAGTTATATGCATTGAACATGTGTTGATATGGTTTGTAACACAACATAATATATTGTTTTGCTTTCTCCTCGTAAAATTGAGAGCTTTGATACCCATGGAAGAAATCACTATCAACAATCAAAAGTGCAATTTTTTGAAGTAAATTTCTCCTTTTGTTTTTAACCTTTGTACTATTGATTGTTTCCCCTTCATATGGTTATGTTAAAATTTATATATGAATGACATTTATATTTATACGGTTTTTTTTATTAAATTCCAATGCTATCGATTGAATTCTACTTATTCTTCTACGTAACAACCTTATGTTTTAATTACATTAAATTTATGTTTGGTTTGATATGTGGCTATGTTATATTTGTATTTTAAATGTAAACATGGAAAGAAACCATATTCGAATGTCTTTATAGACATAGAGAATGCATTTATTTTATTCAATAATTGTATTAAATATATGATTATTTTTCATTGAAGTGATCATAAGAATTCCATATCCATGTGATAGGAAAAATTGATCTTCAGAGGGTCAATACTAACATTTAAAGATGAAAACTTTATTGGAAATTCATTATATATATATAGTAATTTGGTATGTATGTTTTTAACATAACTTTGAAAACTTGGGAGGTCTAAATGGTTATGTTTTTGTATATAAATTTTAATTTTTTTTTATCAAAGTATAAACTTTATTAATCATCCAACCATTTCATAAAATCTTAAATTCTAAGACTGCAATTTTCCAGGGCTAGGACACAGTCACTTCCTAGAAACTTATGCAACTTCCAAAACTCATAAAAGACATGAATACAATGATTTTGATAACAAAACCTGATCAAGGACTTGACTGGACCCCTACTAGCCATGACATGTATTTCTTCAAACATATCACAAATATGCATTCTACAGGTCTCAACAACATGATATTTGAGCATAGAGGTCTTATACTTATCTGAGAATCGTTAAGAAGCATTGATACCTCATCACAATAGTTGCATTATCCAATATTAGGTCATATATTCATTGTTCATTCATCTATTAATCAAAACATGATTATAGCCATACATCATCATTGTTATAAAACATACTCATAACCATAATATAAACAACATAAATAGCAGGAATATAACAACCATATAAACTACATAATGACAAGTACATTTACCCATCAAATGCAAGAGGAGAGAAGCTCTTATTAACATGTGTAAAATGCAACTAGGTATGGGACTTCCACGTACCACCCAACCATACACTAGGTTGAACCATATATTTCTTTTAGTTAGCCATCCCCATGCCATATTCTAAGCATGAATGTGGGATCTCATGGAACAATCCAAATATAACCAAACCAGGGCTTCCAGAGTTCAAACCACGTCAACCCTCAACCGGTGATTCCACCTCATTGTCGTACGTCACTAGCCATAACCAGATTGGTCTCTACCCAAGTTTTTAAGGGTTCCAAGGCTTTTTTTCCAACCAACGCTTCGAGGACTAGTAACTCAACCCACAATTGTCGTTGGGATTCCAGAGTGTTTGTATAACCAAAGTTCCATAACTAGTAACTCAACCCACTAAGGGATTCCAGAGCATTTTTTCAACCAAGGCTTCCAGGACCAATAACTCAACCCAAGCTATTATAAGGCTTCCAAAGAATTTGTCCAACCAAGGCTTCCAAGAACTAGTAACTCAACCCACAACCAAAGGTACATGAGAACCAACTAGAAAACAAAAGTAAAACCCACAACACCATAGCTATCTAGGAAATGAGACAGAGAGAGAAAAATGAGAGCTTCAAAACTTAACTGATCAAAATCAATGAACTGATCTTCATAATATTTTTTATTAATGAGACCTCAATTTTCTTCAATTTTCCTTTATTTTCCTTCATTTCCTCCTCACATGAAACTTGTGACCTTTCACCTTCCTTTTCTCCTAATTTCTATTATTTTCATAAATAAATGTCAATAAATGTCACTTTGTCTTTCCAAAGCCTTTTCCATTTCCTTTTCCAATTTCCTTAGCCATTAATTAATCACACGTGATCCCCATCACTATGTGTTTTCCCAACATTTATCTTGGAATACATTTCCCATGACCATGATCTTATTTTACGTTTATTAACTTTATTACATGGATTTTTTACCAGGGCTGTTACAAAACCCTCCCCCTTAGGGGAACACCTCCATCACTGTTCAACGACACTTACAACCAACAAGACTGCTGAACCATGTAGTCCAAGGGGTGAACCATGCTCTGATACCACTCTATGGTTTCAAATACCACCCAAAGAGAATGGAAACCAAACATCGCCCAAAGAGAATGGAAACCAAACATCACCCAAAGAGAATGGAAACTAGACATCACCCAAGGAGAATGAAACCATGCTCTGTTACCACTTTGTAACACCCTCCTCCCACATTTACCCAAGTTAACAGGCCAACCATGGTAAACATGTGATGAGAGGCCATTATGATGTGATTCAACCTTCTAGGTCACCTTAAGGAAGCAGAACCAACAAAACACAGCCAATATTACTATTCACACATCTTATAGAACCTCCAGGATCCAACCAACCTTTCGAGGTGACCAACTCCTGAGGGAACTCAACATTTTACTGACCTAGAGCCCAATTCGCTCCCTTGCCAAGCCTTACAAGCGACTGAGAGCCCCAGTCACTCCCATGAGCTTGCCTGAGTGCGACTGTGGCCTTTTTCTTTCAGTGTTATGCCAACGACTGCGAGATTTAAGTCTATTTTTCAGGGCTAGGACCTAGTCACTACCCATAAACTTATGAAACTTCCATAAATCATAAAATACATGGATACAATGCTTTTGATAAAAAAAACTTGATCAAGGACTTGACTAGAACCCTACTAACCATGACATACATTTCGTCAAACATATCACAAATATGCATTCTACAGGTCTCAACAATAGATGTGAGCATAGGGTCTCATACTTATTTGATAATTATTAAGAAGCATTGATATCTCATCACAATAGCTACATTATCCACTATTAGGTCATATATTCATTGTTCATTCTTCTATTAATCAAAACATGATGAAATCCGTGCATCATTGTTATAAAACATACTCATAACCAGCGTATAAACAACATAAATAGCATGGATATAACAGCTATATAAATCACATAATGACAAGTACATTTACCCATCAAATACAAGAGGAGAGAAGCTCTTATTAACATGTGTAAAATGCAACCAGGTCTGGGACTTCCACGTACCACCCAACCATAGACTAGTTTGAACCAAATATTTCTTTCATCCAGTCATCCTCGTGCAATATTTCAATTATGAATGCAGGATCTCATGGAACAATCCAAATAAAACTAAACCAGGGCTTCCAAAGGCCAAACAATCTCAACCATCAACCAGAGATTCCAACTCACGGCCGGACATCACTAACCATCACCAGATTGGTCTCTACCCAAGTTGTTTAGGGCTCTAGAGCGTTTGTTTAGGTCAAGGCTTCCATGACTAGTAACTCAACCCACAATTGTTATTGGGCTTCCAGAGCATTTGTCTAACTAGGGCTTCCAGGACTAGTAACTCAACCCACCAAGGGCTTCCAGAGCGTTTGTCCAACCAAGGCTTCTAGGACTAGTAAATTAACCCAAGCTATTACATGGCTTCCAGAGCGTTTTTCCAAACAAGGCTTCCGAGAACTAGTAACACAACCCACATCCAAATGTACATGAGAACCAACCAGAAAACAAAAGTAAAACCCACAACACCATGGCTATCTAGGAAATAACAAGGCTAGGCAAAACCACTGCCAATACAGGCAATCCTTCGTGCTAATGACAGATCATAACCAAGAAACCACATGAATATGACATGCATGCCAAAAATAGCAAGGAAACCATACATGCAATGCAGTACCTGCAAGCAAAATTTGTTGTAGCTACTGATCTTGATTTCCTCTTGCGCTTTCTTGCTCTTCCTTTGCTTTCTTGCTCCAAATCCCAAGTATGCCACACTCCTCCAAGAGTGCTCCAAGAAAAACTCTAAGTGTCCAAGAGTATGTGAGAGAGAGAGAAATGAGAGCTTCAAAACTGAACTGATAAAAAACCATGACCTGATCCTCATAAGCCTTTTTATTAATGAGGCCTCTATTTTCTTCAATTTTCCATTATTTTCCTTCATTTCCTCCTCACATGCAAGTTGTGATCTTTCACCGTCCTTTTATCCTAATTTCCATTATTTTCATAAATAAATGTCACTTTGCCTTTCCAAAGCCTTTGTTGTTGCCTTTGCCAATTTCCTTAGCCATTAATTAATCACAAGTTATCCCCATTGCTATGTTTTTGCCCAACATTCATCTTTGAATATGTGCCCCATGCCCACGATCTTATTTTACCTTTATTAACTTTATTACATGGATTTTCGATTGTTAGAAAATTATATATTACGGAGCAATGGAACACATAAAATATTGCAGAAATATAAACACAGAAAACGCACAAAACAAGAGAGACACAGATATACGTGGTTCACCCAGTTTGGGCTACATCCACCCCGAACAGCCAGTCCTTCCTTTCTATTATCCAGCAAAATGAAGAGACACAACCTACAACAAATCCGCTGTAATATCCTCTGTTTTCTCTCACAGTCTCACCTCTCTATTTCTCGCTCACAGAATACACATCTATTTCACAGCCTCAAATACAATACCCTCATACAAAGAGAGGGGTTGCCTTCTAGGGAAAAAAACCCTAAACTAAACATAAGTTCTACCGTCAGATCATCCGCCTAATGAACGGCCCAGATTGACTAGAAATTACTATACTTTTACAAGGCAATTTTACAGTTGTTTTTAGCTTCAGGGGCGCTGCCCCCGAAACCCCCCGCCAGGGGGGGGGCTCCCAAAGGTCGCAACCGCCCCCCCTGGACCCCCCCCTGCAGCGAATATTTTACAGGCGGCGTTGCCGCCCCCATTTCGAACTGGGGTCCTATGTGGCGATACCTTTGAATATAGAAGATAATCAGGCTCCACACCCAACATCGACCAATGTTGCTACATAACATGCTACCGTAGCTTTTTTTGAATTGCTTGGCCTATGGCCTTTTCTAGCATATATCTACAATAAGCAATATCAATCTCAATATTTCACTATGAGATGGGCCCATTTTCTTTCCCTTGTTTCAATAATATCCTTTCTTCACTTATTTAGTTTTAAATTTTATCATAATTTCAACCCTTTTCTACATTAAATATTTCTGACTATATTTGCATAATAAATTTCATACAATATTATTAAACTTGAAAATGTGGTTGATAATTAATTCATTCTATAAATTCATAAAAGAGTCATAATAAATTTTGACCATAAGGTTATAATATATATCACTAGCAACTATGAAATCTATGTTTTCAAAAATGGATGAAAACATATTTATTGATTAAAAATTCTTATGAAAATGAGAATATTCCATTAGAAATACCCCATAGTTTATTTTTAATATAATAGTGAATATATGGAAATATAGAACATTTTAGAGATGATCATGTCTCGCTAATTGAATGGGGGAACAAAAAAAGAGAATTTATTGAATAAATGGGAGGATATGCACAATTTTCATATATGCAGAGTTTCCACATATGTGCATATACATGAAAGCTTCCATATATGTGAATAATTATTTAGGCTAAGATTATGTATATGCACACATATACAAAAGTTGGCTTCCATATATATACATAACTTCCATATATCCACAACTTCTATATGTGCATAGTGTTTATATGTGCTCACATATATGGAAGCAGTGCATATATAGAAGCATAGGAGAGCCTGTGCAACTTTTGTATATGCACCTGGATTTCCAAATATGTGCTTCCATATATGCGCTTGTATTTTTTATATGCACAATTTCCATATACAAGTGCATATATATAGTAATATCTAATGATATTGTAATATAGAGTCTATTTTTGTTTTGTCTACACATTTATGTTAAAATGGATCCTAACTCAGTGAACAATATTGCTTAAGCATAGGTGTAAAATTAAAACAGACTTGACTTGACTACTCAATGCAAAGACATTGATTAAGTCTAGATACTTTACACTATGAATAATCAATAAGGATTGAAGTTTGCATTGTGATTCAATTACACATAAACTTTGAAAGTCTCGTCAATAGAAATATTTGAAATATGTGTCCATCGTTGTTGACAATATTTGCATTGAATGAAAATCTATATTCAAAGAAGATATGAGCTTGAGCCCTCAATTATATGCATTGAACATGTGTTGATATGGTTTGTAACACAACATAATATATTGTTTTGCTTTCTCCTCGGAAAATTGAGAGCTTTGATACCCATGGAAGAAATCACTATCAAACATCAAAAGTGCAATTTTTGAAGTAAATTTCTCCTTTTGTTTTTAACCTTTGTACTATTGATTGTTTCCCCTTCATATGGTTATGTTAAAATTTATATATGAATGACATTTATATTTATACGGTTTTTTTTTATTAAATTCCAATGCTATCGATTGAATTCTACTTATTCTTCTACGTAACAACCTTATGTTTTAATTATATTAAATTTATGTTTGGGTTTGATATGTGGTTATGTTATATTTGTATTTTAAATGTAAACATGGAAAGAAACCATATTCGAATGTCTTTATAGACATAGAGAATGCATTTATTTTATTCAATAATTGTATTAAATATTTGGTTATTTTTACATTGAAGTGATCATAAGAATTCCATATCCATGTGATAGGAAAAATTGATCTTCAGAGGGTCAATACTAACATTTAAATATGAAAACTTTATTGGAAATTCATTATATATATATATATATATATATATATATATATATATATATATATATATATATATCACAATTCCTTAATTTATCTATCAATAGGGCAATTCCTTTAAGAACACAAGTATATGATAAGCAATGCACAATATATCATCTCATGATAAATGCAACTTATTGTGTCTCATTACATAAATACAAAGACTATAGTACTTAATGTTAATAATTCAAATGAATCATGTAAGTGAAGACTTGATGCATACTCTTTAAGAAATCGAAAAGGCTCTTTCTATTAGGTAGTGTAATAACTCATCTTAAATTTCAATGCACCAACACAAAGCATTGGTCACCTGCCAACTGTAAGATAATAATTCTATAAGTGTGAACAACAAACTAACATATTCCCACAACAAATTTATGTGGGGCAGTTAAATAAAGTGCTTATTCTGAATTTCAATTAATAGTTAAAGACTAAAAACTTGCGAGTAACAGACAAAGATTGTATTGCTAGTGTAATGAAAATCACTTACAAGGTTCATCAATAATGGATATAGAAGATAAACTCTAAGAACAAGAAGTTGAATTCATAAAAATAAAATAGTTCAAGACACCAAATTGTAATAGTAGCCATAAGTGATATATGGAAACCCTTTCCAGAGGCTTTAGTGTTGAAAAGTGTAACTAGGTTCGGTATTCATAATGACATGTGTAAATTGCGATTTTATGTATTTGATGTTAAGAAGAAAAATAAAATTATTATTGTAGTACTTGTCTCATGGGTTTCATGAGCAAGGAATTTTATTTTTAGTAATGGATCCCATTGTGATCCCTTAGGATTGGTCATAAAGTCAAATTGAGTCAATGTCATGTATGAAGGACCCTTCTTGGGTATGTTACATATTCGTTTAAGACAATGTGAGTCCAAAATTGTAAAGGAAACCCCTCCAAGATCAAAGACACAAACCACTAGTCAAGTTGACATAGAAACTTCATCAATTCGATATGCCAAGATATGTCGACCTATTTTGGAAGCCAAACAAAGCCTATATAAAGAGGACTCATCCTCTCTCAAAGGACACGAAGAATACCACACAAAATTTTGATCTTGAAAGGAGTCTCATTCTACAGAATAGGAACAACAAGGATAGGAAGGATGAAAAGCAAAAATGTTTGGGTCTATTTTCCATACGTTTAATCTGCAACTAGGGCACACTTCTCAACTGTCAAGAAGAAGGGATCATAGTCACCATAGAAGGCTGAATTTCGATGGAGAAGGAGTAATCTTGGAGGTCTAGGCGTTGAAGTAAAAGCATCTCATTGAGCGAAGAAGAAAGGAAGGTATTCTCCCCGTTATTTTGACTACAAAAATCTAGGGTTTTTGCAGTGCAGACAAGAGGTTGTAGGTCAGAAAAGGAGCTCAAAGGAGAATCCATCATCATTGGAGGGTTTATAAGTTGTCTTTGTGCAAAGAGGTTGACTTGATCTAGGAGGGGTTGTGGTCAAGGGTTTGGATCTTAGTCTTGGTATTCGTCAATTGGAGTCTCTATAAGAAGAAGAATTTGTCTGGGTTTTCCTCTCAAGAAGGAGAGGTTTTGGTCGTGGTTGATAGCCTATATTTTGTTTCTCTTGTCTCTTTAAGGTTTATGCATTGGTATTTGTTTGATGAAAAATAACATTATAATAATATAAGTAAAATAATATCCTAATATAAAGTAAAACGCATTCACAAGTAGTTACTAATAGAAGAGAAATAACCTAATCTCAATGCCCTAGATTTCTCAATATGGTATCAGAGCTAAGGTGAAAAAGGCAAGGAAGGGAATGCTATCAAGGGACACTCAATGATCCTAGTTGACTCAACTCCCGATTTAACCAAGATCTTTTGCTTTCGTGATGTGATTAGAATTGTAATTAAAATAGCATAACGGAACATAAATGCATGTTGTAAAGAAGAAGGAACATGACAATCATCAGCAACCTAAAACTCAAGATGTTGATAACGGAGTTCGTCCAGGAGGGACTATGTCTCCAGGCCCCAGTGTCAAGATGGTGTAGGTCACTGCATTAAGCGCTGTCAATAGTGAGGATGTACATAAGAGGTAACATAGCTATCATACAAGTAAAATGCCCTCGCACAGGAGTGGCTCCCAGAGATGTTCTGCTACAAGAACTCTCAGTCAAAAGGACTCCTATCAGTATGACATAATTTCACATATGAAAATAATGAGCATCCCTCCAACATGGCATCAAAAGGGATCTCAATTCAGACATACATGGCGACAACATGAGTATCCCATCAACATGACGACAAAGGGTTCTCAACAAAAACATGATGACTCATGACAACAAGTACATCCCACAGATGATTCCATGTCACAACAAGCAAGAATCATGAAATAAGTAAGAAAACAAGATCCCACATCAACACATCAAACAGGGATCTATGCAACACAATGCATCTCATAGCAAAAATAAGTACATGAACACACTACATATACCTCACATCCAGGGGCCATTTGAAGAAAAGGATGTCAAGCTACTGAAGTTTTTCGTACCATTGATCTCACGGAATCGAATTGCATGGAAATGACTGCTCGCACATGAATGTTGACACATGCACTCCACTTTGAAAAGTGGCCGAAAAATGAAATGAGAAAAAGGAAAATCTAAATGCATCATCAGATTTGTGGCATCAAACAGTGCAAAATCGACTGTCAAATTTCTGAATTCTGAGAAAATGAAAATCTGGGGCTCAAGGAATCTTTTAGATTCCCCCTAGATTCCTCAAAGATTCCCTCCTCTGGGTCCTTTGAAAACTTGCTGCTCAGATCAGCAAACTTACTACGCCATCAAGTTTGTGTTGCTGAGAGGTGTAAGATCGACATAAAATTTGTCCAACTTGGACATTGCAAAAATTTCACCCTCCGGAGAATTTCGCCCAATCATAGTTTCACCTGTGTTTTTCTCAGGTTCATGGTTCTGCCCTGCAATTAATTAATTAAAAAAAATTGCCTCGATCCACGTGTGCACTCCTCTACTCCTCCATGTTGGGTGCACTAGCAAAAGAAGGGTTTATCTAAATTTCATGGGCAAAGTTGTCAACAAAAGGGTCATTGGTGTATTGGTTAGGCGTGGAGGCAATGAGATGGGAGGTCAAGGGTTCCAACCCTACCGACCCTCGTACTTAGCAAATCATTTTAACCATTTTAATTTGTAAATATGGCACAGAGTGGTTTGTTGTGTTAATGTTTTGAGCACTGTCATTCCTCACCGGCCCTGCATTATATATGGCATATGTGTGTAATGTGATGGGGTGTGGGCCGAGTCCACTGGAGTTGGCCCGCCAGCCCTTTTAACATTATGTTTAATGGAGGGCTCAGTTGGAGGGTCGACAGGGATCATGGCCCGTTGACCCAAATTTATTATTAAATTTTGTTTTGGGTCCGGTGGAGGTGGCGGGGGTCATGGCCCGCCACCCAGTTTTTTAATATTTTTTTGATTTTATAAAAAATAATTGGCCATTTCGAAAATTCTGAAAATCGACCGAAGGAGTCAATTTAATTAGGCCACAAATTCGACCACTTTCGGGAGCTAGGTTTCATGCCCTAGGGTCGGTCAAATTGTAGGACACTTAAACCTGGCCCACAACCCAACTTTGACCAAAACTTTGACTGGCTCGTTCTCCTTCATATGAGCTCGGATTGACGAACCGTTCACACCGCTACAATCAGGACAACAAGATCTACGCTCTGGTCCTGGTTCAAAAGAATTCTGATCACTTTGATTTTTGAGCTTCCATAAGCCCTCTTTGTCCTGTGTGTGTCTCTGGAGCCACCTGGATCAATCCTCCCCACTAAGGAGCTTTTGGTCCTCCAAAAGCATGAAAAATAATCTGCAACTTTTATGTACATTGTCTGCATCACAAGTGTCCTGAAAAGGTCTCGCTTCCATCTCCTTCACCTTTGTTCTTCAGAGCCTTAAGCAATGAGCCGACACTTGCAACCTCTGCAAACCTGTAGTACAATTCTGCAAATTACATGCTTGACTTTCATGACCATCTAATGGCCCAAGCATCCCACACTTTCCACGAGTTTATAACACATACTCGGTGGTCAAGTTTACATCAAGATGGACACAATACCCCAGCTATGAAAACAAGGCCAACATATCATTGTTGCTCCAACAAGTGATGCAAAACACATCATCACTGCAACACATGATTTACAAAAATAAGGCCAAACACTATTGTTTCTTTGACAAGTGAGGGAACCATGACATCATTTTCACAGTTTATCATGCAACACAAAATAAGACCAGACATCATTGTTGCTTAACATGCGATGAAAAACACATCATCACTTTTACATTTTAAAATGCAACAAATGATTTACCAAAGCACGACCATAACAAGCTAACATATCTAGAAACCATTTTTCACTTATCAACATGAATGGGTGACCCTCCTGTGGTGGTTTTTCTTGTTGAACAATTGTTTTGCCTGGTTCATGCATTGACGCTTTGTCTTTAAGGAGCTGCTCTGGATGGAGCCTCCAACAAGTGGCTCTTTGATGACCACTTTTGTCGCAATGACTGCAATAGGTCTTCTTCCTCCATATCTTCTTAACATGTTTCTTTACCTGCTGTTGAGAGGGTATTTCATGCCTCCTCCTTTTGGGTGTTGCTATTCTTTTCCAACACTTAGAAAACATATGGTTATGTAATCCACAAAAGGTACATGTCTTTCGATTCCATGATTTATGTCCATCATTAACAACGTGATTATAATTGAAATGAACATTCGAATATCAAAACTGGTTATACCTTTCCTTGCTACCTCTGGTGTCATTATGGTGATAAGAGCTTGCCTCAGCTCTCTCCCTGCAATGGGAATCGCCATGGGATGATGGGGATGTGTTCCCATAATTATCTTTCCTCGACGATTTTGGCGATGTCTCAGAAACATTTGACACCTTCGAGCATTCTCCCTCAGTGTATCTCAGGCCTGCAAATTGAGGTCTCTGCCAACTTCCAATGGTTGAGTTATGCCTTGGTTATTAACACCAAGTTCTTTTTCCTCCTCATACCTCATCTTGGTAAGGAGCCTCATGTTTGTCCCTATAATTGGGATCTCCAAATCTCCAACATAAAGCATACTATGTGAATATGAAACCAAAAGGAAATCAACATCTTTTACCTCCTCTGTCGATTTGGAAAGAACTGATGAGGGCTTCTCATCATCTGTTGTTGGTGGTTCACTAGCTGTCTCGGCGCATTCCCCAACTTCCTTTCTGACATACCCAAGTCCTGCCTGACAGGGTAATTCTTCTACTTTGATGGGGTTGACAATGCCTTGGCCATTAATGCCCAAGCCTTTTCCTTCATACCCCATTTTCTTCAACAGTTTGGAGCCAATTCTTGTGGTATGATTTTCAAAAACAGCGAAATCATCATCAGGAAACATACATGAATTCAGAGAACTACTTTTTACCTCACATGGGTCACGCTGCAACTTTTCCAAGGCCTCGTCCTTAGCTTGCAGTTGTTGTAGCAAACTCTAATTTTCCTCTTTCTCTTCATGTAGAAACATCTTCAATTCAACGTTCTTTGTTTGAAGATTTTGTTTATTGTGCTTTAGTTCTTCTAGGGCCTCTTCCGTGGCTCTCAAAAGAAGTTGCAATTGCTCCTTTTCCTCTGTCTCTTTTTGTAGAGCTTCATACATTATTTCCACCCCTTGGGAAATTTTGAGCATGGTCTCGTAAATCGCTTTTTCATCCTTTGTCACTGCACGTTCCATTGTTCACGCTTGTAATCCACATCCACATAAAGACTGCTCCGATACCAAACTTGATCCGAGTTGACTCAACTCCCGGATTTAACCAAGATCTTTTGCTTTTGTGATGTGATTAGAATTGCAATTAAAATAACACAACGGAACATAAATGCATGATGTAAAGAAGAAGGAACATGACAATCATCAACAACATAAAACTCAAGACGTTGATAATGGAGTTCGTCTAGGAGGTACTACATCGCTGGGCCTCGGTGTCAAGATGGTGTAGGCCGCTGCATTAAGTGCTGTCAATAGTGAGGATGTACATAAGAGGTAACGTCGCTATCATACAAGGAAAATGCCCTCATGCAGGAGTGACTCCCAGAGATGTTCCGCTACAGGGACTCTCGGTCAAAAGGACACCTATCAGTACGACATAACTTCACATATGACAATAATGAGCATCCTGCCAACATGGCATCAAAAGGGATCTCAATTCAGACATATATGGCAACAACATGAGCATCCCATCAACATGACGATAAAGGGATCTCAAAAGAAACATGGTGACACATGACAATAAGTACATCCCACAGATGATTCCGCGTCACAGCAAGAAGGAATCATGAAACAAGTAAGAAAACAAGATCCCACATCAAAACATCAAACAGGGATCTATGCAGCACAATGCATCTCATAGAAAAAAGAAGTACATGAACACACTGCATATACCTCACATCCAGGGGCCATCTGAATAAAAGGATGTCAAGTTGTTGAAACTGTTCATACCGTCGATCTCACGACATCGAATCGCATGGAAATGATTGCTCACACATGAATTCTGACATCTGCACTCCACTTTGAAAAGTGGCCGAAAAATGAAATGAGCAAATGGAAAATCTGAATGCACCATCAGATTTTTGGCATCGAATAGTGCAAAATTGACTATGAAATTTCTGAATTCTGAGAAAATGAAAATCTGGGGCTCAAGGAATCTTTCAGATTACCCCTAGATTCCTCAAAGATTCCCTCCTCCAGGGCCTCTAAAAATCTGCTGCTCAGATCAGGAAACTGACTACATCGGGCTCGTGTCGCTGAGAGGTGTAAGATCAACATAAAATTTGTCCAATTTGGACACTGCAAAAATTTCACCCTCTTGAGAATTTCACCCAATCATGGTTCCCCCTGTGTTTTTCTCAAGTTCATGGTTCCGCCCTGCAAATTAATTAATTAAAAAATATTGCCTCAATCCACGTTCACACTCCTCTGCTCGTCCATGCTAGGCGCACTAGCAAAAGAAGGGCTTATATAAATTTCATGGGCGGAGTTGTCAACAAAAGGGTCGTTGGTGTATTGGTTAGGCATGGAGACGACAATGTGGGAGGTCGGGGGTTCCAACACCACCGACCCCCCGTACTTGGCAAATTGTTTTAACCATTTTAATGCTTTGGGCGCCGTATTAAATGGTGGTTGGTACATGAGGCCGCTCGGTGGGGGCCGACCCACGTGGGCTAGGCGGGTTCAATCCCTGTCGACCCCACATTATATATGGCATATGTGTGGAATGTGATGGGGTGTGAGCAGGGTCCACCGGAGGTGTCCCACCTGCCCCTTTAACATTATGTTTAATGGAGGGCTTGGTTGGAGGGTTGGCGGGGGTCATGGCCCGTCGACCCAAATTTATTATGAAAGTTTGTTTTGGGTCTGGTGGAGGTGGTGGGGGTCATGGCCCGCCACCCCTTTTTAATATTTTTTTGATTTTATACAAAATAATTGGCCATTTTGAAAATTCCGAAAATTGACCGAAGGAGTCAATTTAAGTAGGCCACAAATTTGTCCGCTTTCAAGAGCTAGATTTCATGCCCTGGGGTCGGTCAAATTGTAGGACACTTAAACTTGGCCCATAACCCAACTTTGACCAAAACTTTAACTGGCTCGTTCTCCCTCATACGAGCTTGGATTGACAAACCGTTCGCACCGCTGCGATCAAGATGACAAGATCTACGCTCTGGTCCTAGCTTGAAAAAATTCTGATCACTATGATTTTTGAGCTTCCATAAGCCCTCTTTGTCCTGTGTGTGTCTCTGGAGCCACCTGGATCACTCAAGGATCAAATATTGAGAAATGAATCAGAGAAAATATCATCTTTAAGACAAGATCTACAAAGGAAGCATTATAGCCCTAGATCGAAGGAGTCTACAAAGAAGTCTTGGGATCATGATCAATAAAAGAAGGCCAAGTTGAAGAGATCTACGAATCAAGGTCCTTACCATTGAATACATCACCAAGAAGTCATCATTGATTTTTTTCGAAGTATCTAAAGAGATCTCACTCTCTATGGGATAAGGATCACTCTTGAAGAAAACTACCTTCATCAAGGAGAAGTTTTCTACTCTATATATCATCATCAACATCAAGGAAGCAACAAGGAGAAGGAGCATCCAATAAAGTAAGTATATTTATGTCCATATTTGAATCTGTCAAAATTTCCTTTTGCAAGGAAGGCAACAAATTGGTTGGGGCTTCAAACTATCTTTCATGGAAGAAAAAGACATATCTGAATCTCATTGAAAATGAGGTTATGGAACATGTCCAAGGATCTATCACTAAACCAAGAAAGGAATATGCTCAAGCTCATGAAAATTATATGAAAGGGGAAGTTAGGGCTCAAATGATTCTCATAGAATCTATCAAGGATCCCCTTATCCCATATGTATCAAAACTTGAAACTTCAAAAGAAATCTATGACAAATTGGTAGAGTTGTATTCCGTAAGCACTGCTAGAGAAATATCATCAAGGCAATAAATCTGAAATATGAATATATCAAGGGAAGATAGAATAGCCTCACACTTTATGAGGATATCTGAAATCCGGGATCAACTACAAGATTTGGGAGAAGTCATATCTCACAGAGAAATGCCTACATTTATACTAAATTCACTACCAGAGGAGTCGGGTAACTTTACTTCAAGTATTTATGGGAAGAAAGAAGCTACTTCATTCCAGGATCTATGATCATTGTGCAAGATTGAAGAATATAGACCAAAGGCCAAATCTGATGTGGGAGCGGGAGAGCAAAATCAAGCATATGCTGCAATGACAAAAAGAAACGGAAAATTTGGAAAATTTAGTTATTAGAAAAAGAAGAAGAACGTGGATAAAATGAAATGCTATGGATGTCAATAATATGGGTAGGAGAGATTGTCCTAAGCTCAAGAAGGACAATAACAAAAGAGAAGAGAAGAAGCCCACATCACCAAGGAAGTGGAGGAAGCTGAAAATAAGAAATCCAAGAAGGAGGAAGTAATAGATCTCCACTATTGGGATAGTATTCCTCACCTAAGTTATTCTCAAGTTCCTAAGTCTTCTGTTGTAAGATATGGCTATCATGATTCACTAAATGGGATGCATCAAGGCATCATAGAAGCATTTAAAGCAAGGCTCGGGACATCGTCATAAAGAAGAATGAAAGATGGTTAGAATCTATGGAAGTCAAGGATATAATTCTTGGGAATATCATTGGAAACATAAGTGGCAAGGTCATTTAGTTCAAGGTTAACCATACATCTATATGAAAAGGAAACATTTGCTGATGGGAATAGTTTAGATCCTCAAGATTCTCTAATGGAATCTTCATTGAAAGGTTCACCAATCATGACGGGAAGCAAGTGATTCGTCAAGAATTCCAAAATTTTGGAATTCACGGGATGATGGTATGATGACATAAAAGTGAAGAGGATCAAGGGATTGGAGCCCTTTCAATGAAGGAAGTTGTTGCAAGAATTATGGATGACCTAATGGAAAAATGAGCTATGTGTGCTTAAATTTGATATTGTGGAAGTCATGTCATATGGTTGCAGATATCATGAACCAATGTTCCATCTTAAGAGCATGATCGAAAGAAAGGATCTTCTCCCTCAAATTGATGCAGGAATACATGGGTCACACATTCACTAGATGGAATCAAAATAATATGTTCTTATATGAAGTATGAGGTGGTTGACTACAATTGAGGAACACTGATTGAAATCTCCTGGGAATGAAATTTGTGAAGAAAGGAAGGAAGAGATCATGGAATATGCAACCATGGTAAAGGAAATCAACATCCGAAAGACCAAGAAGATTTGATTGGGATATCTCCATGGAAGATATGAAGACTTTAATGTAGTCAGAAAAATAAAGAGACCCTTGACAATATATATCTTTGGGAGATGTGTCGATATGTATGCGGGATATTGATGCAAACTAGAAGATGTCATGATGAAAGACCTTCACAAAGGTAATGTTGATTTTAAATTTCATTCCTTTATTTTTGAACAAATATCTGGATGGGTTTATGTAGGGTTGCTGAGGGGAGATCTATGGATGTCTTACACCACTAATGCACATATAGTAGGATGAAATATCCTTAAGTAAACATGACATGAAGAAAGAAACATGGCATGAAAGAAGGCTAGATATGGACTAATGGATCACTTTCCGATGATGACATGGCTGAATCATGGATGCAAGTGATGGATGGTCAGTGCCCTGTGTAGAAGTCCCAAAGATGAAGACTCCTAGATAATGAAAAGAAGTTTATGACATCGTGAGGAGGATTTCTTCAAGCAGCTGGTTGTCTCATCATCTCCATCTGAGGAGTTGTTGCGGGTCCCTATTAAGAGAGAGCCTGGAAACAAGTTTCTTACTTGGAAGAAACTTGGAAATTCCTAAGCCAAGAGGGAGACTAGTTACAATCCTTCCATAGGAATGAGTACATTCCTTTATTGTAATATATATGTCCTCCCTAATTAAGAGGGAGAGATAGACACATCATTCTTGTCTTCACTTGGGAAGACATAATGGAGGATTGGGTAAACATCTGGCATTTGACACTCTTTGAGGATTAGTTAGGGCATCCAAGATAAGAGTAGTCGTAGAGCACTAATATTCTTTGAGGACTCGGAATCCAAGATAAGAATAGTCCTTGTGGAACACACCCTGAGAACCCGAGTGGGGTATGTTTCGAGAGAGACAATGATCTGGGTGTTTATACATCATTGGTCTCGCCATCATTGAGCTCAAATATTGTGGAGAGATAGAGTTGTTAGTCAAGGCATTGATATGTGACAATGTTGGTTGATATGATGCTAAACAGATGGGTTACCAATCCGACTCTTCTTATGAGAATTCTTTAGATTGAGAATGACCAAGTACCATTATGAATACCTCCCTAGTTAAGAGGGAGTGTTGAAAAGTGTAACTAGGTTTGGTATACATAATGACATGTGTAAATTGTGATTGTATGTATTTTATGTAAAGAAGAAAAATAAAATCATTATTGTAGTACTTGTCTCATGGGTTTCATGAGCAAGGAAATTTTGTTTTTAGTAATGGCTCCCATTGTGATACCTTAGGATTGGTCATAAAGTAAAATTGAGTCAATGTCATGTATGAAGGACCCTTCTTGGGTATGTTACATATTCGTTTGAGTCAATGTGAGTCTAAAATTATAAAGGAAACCCCTCCAAGATTAAGGATACAAACCACTAGTCAATTCAAACTAGAAACTTCATCAAGTCGACCTGCCAAGAGATATCGAACTATTTTGGAAGCCCATCAAAGCCTATATAAAGAGAAATTGGCCTTTAACAAAGGACATGAAAAGAAGTTTGATCCAGCAAGGAGAAGAAGTCTTATTCTATAGTGAAGGAACAACAAGGATAAGAAGGACGAAAAGCATAATTGTTTGGGTTTATATTCCATACGTTTGATCTGCAACCAGGGCTCACTTCTCGAATGCCAAGAAGCAAGAATCACAGTCACCATAGAAGGCTGAATTTCACTGGAGAAGGATTAGTATTGGAGGTCAAGAGGTTGAAGCAAAAGTATCTCATCAAGCAAAGAAGAAAGGAAGGTATTCTCCCCATTATTTTGACTACACAAATTATCTAGGGTTTCTGCAATGCATATAAGAGGTTGGATGTCTAAAAAGAAGGTTTAAGGAGAAGCCATCATCATTGGAATGTTTGTAAGTCATCTTTGTGCAAAGAGGTTGACTTGACCTTGGAGAGGTTATGGTCAAGGGTCATGATCTTAGTCTTGGTATTCGTCAATTGGAGTCTCTATAAGAAGAAGAATTTGTTCGTGGTTTCCTCTCAAGAAGGAGAGGTTTTTGCCTTAATTGATAGCCTATATTTTGTGTCTCTTGTCTCTTTATGGTTTATGCATTGGTAGTTGTTTGATGAAGAATAACACTATAATAAAATAAGTAAAAGAAGATCCTAATCTAAAGTAAAAAGCATTGACAAGCAGTTACTATTAGAAGAGAAAACACCTAATCTTGATGCCCTAGATTTCTCAACTTTTAGAAGGAGTTTCATGTTTTTGAAACATTTCTAGGTTTGTTGAACATTTCCATAAACCTATAAAAACGTTTAAGCCTTTTCTCAACAATTTCTGGAAAATTAGGTTGGAGATCTACATTTTTGTGGTGGTTTCTACGATATATATATACATATATATGCTAGCACTTGATCTTATTTGAAATTGGGAATAGATAGAGTATCATTTATGGATATGAATCCAAGGATTTTTTAAAATCAAAATATTTTTATAATAAATAAAGGAAAATTCATATAAATAAAATTATTATAATTTTTATTGCTTAACAAGACAAGGGGATGAAGCTAGGAGTATGAAGCATTGTGCTTGAGTAGATAAAAAATTGTTAGATTATTCTAGAGGTTGGCCTTAGTTTGATGATCCTAGGTTTGTTAAGGACCTTCTTTCCAATTGTTAAAAAACCCTCCATTAGTATGGAACAAGACATTTTTGAGATGGTTTAGGGGAGTAAAAGAAGGGGTTGACACCTAGAGGAAGACTGTATACAAATCACCAAACTTCCTCACACAAGAGGAAGAAAAGGGATGTGAAATTTTCATAACCACTATGCACCCATTTGAGCATTCTATATCATCTCCACCTCTTTTTGGAAAACAATAAAATACTCGAATTGGTGCATAGAGGTCATGGCAATTTCACATCCGTTGTCTTTCTCTTGTGTGAGGAAGGTTGTTTATTTGAATACTTTCTTCCTCTAGGTGTCAACCCCTTCTTTTATTCCCCTAAACCATCTCAAAAATATCATGCTTCATGCTAATGGAGGGTTTTCTAACAATTAGAAAAGAGGTCCTTAACAAACCTAGGATCACCGAACTAAGGCCAACCTCTAGAATTATCTAACATTTTTCGATCTACTCAAGCACAACGCTTCATACTCCAAGCTTCACCCCCTTGTCTTGTATTTCATCATCATTGATAATGAAATGTATGGGAATTACAATAAAGGTTGCAATATTGTCTCTATGTTTCATGTAGAACCATTAATATCACTTGAACCAAAAGTGATAAAACCCTCCTTACCTTTACTTTAATAATTTAATACGTGGTGTGAGACTATCTTGATTAGTAATAGGCACTACTATTTGCAAAAAATGACTATAAAAATTTCTCCTATCTTCATTTCAACATTTTATACAATGATTCACTTGTGTTACACGTTTACAACTTTTTGGATAAAATATGGTAGTTGAATTGAATTCCACATGTAAAATGTAGTCACGAGATTTTCAGCGTCTTTTAATCTATATAATAACCTTGAGATTTTGCGAAATATCAATAAATGATAGCTAACAAAGAAGGATAGCAGAGAACGGAAACAACGTATTCTGCAGGAATAGCAAGAGAATTAAGAACAGAGAACAGAAACAAGAAGTTCCACCGGGATTTAGTAATATAAAATATCTAAAATGAGTGAGCCGAAGTACCAATACGCTTGGACATGAGATTTTGCCCAATATCAACAAATGATAATTAACACATAAGTACAGTGTGCACATAGTACTACAAATGTTGGCCTCTGAAAACTCCACCGCCAAACAACTTCTATGTTTTACTAAACAAGGTGAACAATTACAAAGCTCTCTGTCTCAGATTTACAATGGATACTTTCTGGCAAGTAAATTTGGTTACTGTGAGTTTGAAAGCAAGGATACAGAGTCGGCCGAGAAACTTCAAGTATAAAAATAATAGATATATTTTATGATTCATAAAATAAGCGTAGAAAATTATAATAGTGGAATTTTTTAACAAGTCAGAGCTATCTGTGATCGCTTCTTAGACATCTCAATGTATTCGTCTGCATCTATGGATAAACTATATTGATGAGAGAACCCGAGCCATCCTTTGTCTTTCCAAAGCCTTTTCCATTTCCTTTTCCAATTTCCCGAGCCATTAATTAATCACAAGTGATCCCCATCACTATGTGTTTTCCCAACATTTAGCTTGGAATACATTTCCCATGACCACAATCTTATTTTACCTTTATTAACTTTATTACATGGATTTTTTACCAGGGCTATTACAAAACCCTCCCCCTTGGGGGAACACCATCGTCAATGTTCAACGACACTTACAACCAACAAGGTTATTGAACCATGTAGTCCAAGGGGTGAACCATGCTCTGATACCACTCTATAGTTTCAAATATCACCCAAAGAGAATGGAAACCAAGCATCGCCCAAAGAGAATGGAAACCAGACATCAACCAAAGAGAATGGAAACTAGACATCACCCAAGGAGAATGAAACCATGCTCTGTTACCACTCTGTAACACCCTCTTCCCACATTTACCCAAATTAACAGGCCAACCGTGGTAAACATGTGATGAGAGGCCATTATGATGTGATTCAACCTTCTAGGTCACCTTAAGGAAGCAGAACCAACAAAACACAACCAATATTACTATTCACACATCCTACAAAACCTCCAGGATCCAACCAACCTTTCAAGGTGACCAACCCCTTAGGGAACTCAACATTCTACTGACCTAGAGCCCAATTATCTCCCTTGCCAAGCCTTACAAGCGACTGAGAGCCCTAGTCACTCCCATGAGCCTGCCTGAGTGTGACTGTGGCCTTTTTCTTTCAGTGTTATGCCAGCAACTATGAGATTTAAGTCTATTTTTCAGGGCTAGGACCTAGTCACTACCCATAAACTTATGAAACTTCCATAAATCATAAAATACATGGAGACAATGCTTTTGATAAAAAAAACTTGATCAAGGACTTGACTGGAACCCTACTAACCATGACATACATTTCGTCAAACATATCAGAAATATGCATTCTACAGGTCTCAACAATAGATGTGAGCATAAGGTCTCATACTTATTTGAGAATTGTTAAGAAGCGTTGATACCTCATCACAATAGTTGCATTATTCACTATTAGGTCATATATTCATTGTTCATTCTTCTATTAATCAAAACATGATGAGATCCATGCATCATCATTGTTATAAAACATACTCATTACCAGCGTATAAACAACATAAATTGCATGGATATAACAGCCATATAAACCACATAATGACAAGTACATTTACCCATCAAATACAAAAGGAGAGGAGCTCTTATTAACATGTGTAAAATGCAACCAGGTCTGGGACTTCCATGTACCACCCAACTATAGACTAGGTTGAACCAAATATTTCTTTCATCTAGTCATCCTCGGGCAATATTTAAGGCATGAATGTGGGATCTCATGGAATAATCAAAATAAAACCAAACTAGGGCTTCCAAAGGCCAAACAATCTCAACCCTCAACTAGTGATTCCAACTCACTGTTGGACATCACTAACCATCACCAGATTGGTCTCTACCCAAGTTGTCTAGGGCTCTAGAGCGTTTGTTCAGGTCAGGGCTTCCACAACTAGTAACTCAACCCACAACTGTTATTGGGTTTCCACAGCATTTTTCCAACCAGGGCTTCCAGGACTAGTAACTCAACCCACCAAGGGCTTCCAAAGTGTTTGTCCAACCAAGGCTTCTAGGACTAGTAAATCAACCCAAGTTGTTACATGGCTTCCAGAACGTTTTTCCAAACAAGGCTTCCAAGAACTAGTAACACAACCCACATCCAAATGTACATGAGAACCAACCAAAAAACAAAAGTAAAACCCACAACACCATGGTTGTCTAGGAAATAACAAGGCTAGGCAAAACCGCTACCAATATAGGAAATCCTTTTGTGCTAATAACAGATCATAACCAAGAAACCACATGAATATGACATGCATGCCAAAACTAGGAAGGAAAGCATACATGCAATGCGGTACCTGCAAGCAAAATTTGTTGTAGCTACTGATCCTGATTTCCTCTTGCGCTTTCTTGCTCTTCCTTTGCTTTCTTGCTCCAAATCCCAAGTATGCCACACTCCTCCAAAAGTGCTCCAAGAAAAATTGTAAGTGCCCAAGAGTATGAGAGAGAGAAAAATGAGAGCTTCAAAACTGAATTAATAAAAAACCATGAACTGATCCTCATAAGCCTTTTTATTAATGAGGCCTCTATTTCTTCAATTTTCCATTATTTTCCTTCATTTCCTACTCACATGCAGCCTATGACCTTTCACCTTCCTTTTATCTTAATTTCCATTATTTTCATAAAAAATCTCACTTTGCCTTTCCAAAGACTTTGTCGTTTCCTTTACCAATTTGCTTAGCCATTAATTAATCACAAGTTATCCCCATCGCTATGTTTTTGCCTAGCATTCATCTTTGAATATGTGCCCCATGGCCACGGTCTTATTTTACCTTTATTAACTTTATTACATGGATTTTCGACCAGTGTTGTTACATAACATGCTACCTGTAGTTTTTTTGAATTGCTTGGTTTATGGCCTTTTCTAGCATATATCTACAATAAGCAATATCAATCTCAATATTTCGCTATGAAATGGGCACATTTTCTTTCCCTTGTTTCAATAATATCCTTTCTTCACTTATTTAGTTTTAAATTTTACCATAATTTCAACCTTTTTCTACATTAAATATTTCTGACTATATTTGCATCATAAATTTCATACAATATTATTAAACTTGAAAATGTGGTTGATAATTAATTCATTCTATAAATTGATAAAAGAGTCATAATAAATTTTGACCATAAGGTTATAATATATATCACCAGCAACTATGAAATCTATGTTTTCAAAAATAGATGAAAACATATTTATTGATTAAAAATTCTTGTGAAAATGAGAATATTCCATTAGAAATACACCATAGTTTATTTTTAATATAATAGTGAATATATGGAAATATAAAACATTTTAGAGATGATCATGTCCCACTAGCCGAATGGGGGAACTAAAAAAGATATTTTATAGAATAAATGGGAGGATATGCACAATTTTCATATATGCAGAGTTTCCATATATGTGCATATACATGAAAGCTTCCATATATGTGAATAATTATTTATGCTAAGATTATGTATATGCGCACATACACAAAAGTTGGCTTCCATATATATACATAACTTCCATATATCCACAACTTCTATATATGCATAGTGTTTATATGTGCTCACATATATGGAAGCAGTGCATATATAGAAGCATAGGAGTGCATGCGCAACTTTCGTATATGCACCTAGATTTCCAAATATGTGCTTCCATATATGCGCTTGTATTTTTTATATGCACAACTTCCATATACAAGTTCATATATAGAGTAATATCTAATGATATTGTAATATAGAGTCTATTTTTGTTTTGTCTACACATTTATGTTAAAATGGATCCTAACTCAATGAACAATATTACTTAAGCATAGGTGTAAAATTAAAACAAACTTGACTTGACTTAAAAATATTAAACTCAATGCAAAGACATTGATTAAGTCTAGATACTTTACACTATGAATAATCAATAAGGATCGAAGTTTGCATTGTGATTCAATTACACATCAACTTTGTAAGTCTCGTCAATAGAAATATTTGAAATATGTGTCCATCGTTGTTGACAATATTTGCATTGAATGAAAATCTATATTCAAATAAGATATGAGCTTGAGCCCTCAGTTATATGCATTGAACATGTGTTGATATGGTTTGTAACACAACATAATATATTGTTTTGCTTTCTCCTCGGAAAATTGAGAGCTTTGATACCCATGGAAGAAATCACTATCAACAATCAAAAGTGCAATTTTTTGAAGTAAATTTCTCCTTTTGTTTTTAATCTTTGCACTATTGATCATTTCCCCTTCATATGGTTATGTTAAAATTTATATATGAATGACATTTATATTTATATGGTTTTTTTCTATTAAATTCCAATGCTATCGATTGAATTCTACTTATTCTTCTATGTAACAACCTTATGTTTTAATTACATTAAATTTATGTTTGGGTTTGATATGTGGTTATGTTATATTTGTATTTTAAATGCAAACATGGAAAGAAACCATATTCTAATATCTTTATAGACATAGAAAATGCATTTATTTTATTCAATAATTGTATTAAATATATGATTATTTTTACATTGAAGTGATCATAAGAATTCCATATCCATGTGATAGAAAAAATTGATCTTCAGAGGGTCAATGCTAACATTTAAAGATGAAAACTTGATTAGAAATTCATTATATATATATATATATATAGATATATATATATATATATATAGATATATATATATATATATATATATATATATATATATATATATCACAATTCCTTTATTTATCTATCAATAGGGCAATTCCTTTAAAAACACAAGTATATGATAAGAAATGCACAATATATCATCTCATGATAAATGCAACTTATTGTATCTCACTACATAAATACAAAGACTATAATGCTTAATGTTAATAACTCAAATGAATCATGTAAGTGAAGACTTGATGCATAGTCTTTAAGAAATCGAAAAGGCTCTTTCTATCAGGTACTGTAATAACTCATCTTAAATTTTAATGCACCAACACAAAGCATTGGTCACCTGCCAACTGTAAGATAATAATTCTATAAGCATGAACAACAAACTAACATATTCCCACAACAAATTTATGTGGGGCAATTAAATAAAGTTCTTATTTTGAATTTCAATTAATAGTTAAAGACTAATAAATTGCGAGTAACAGACAAAGATTGTATTGTTAGTGTAATGAAAATCACTTACAAGGTTCATTAATAAAGGATATAGAAGATAAACTCTAAGAACAAGAAGTTGAATTCATAAAAATAAAATAGTCCAAGACACCCAATTGTAATAGCAGCTATAAGTGGTATATGGAAACCCTTTCCAGAGGCTTTAGTGTTGAAAAGTGTAACTAGGTTCGGTATTCATAATGACATGTGTAAATTGTGATTTTATGTATTTGATGTTAAGAAGAAAAATAAAATTATTATTGTAGTACTTGTCTCATGGGTTTCATGAACAAGGAATTTTATTTTTAGTAATGGATCCCATTGTGATCCCTTAGGATTGGTCATAAAGTCAAATTGAGTCAATGTCATGAATGAAGGACCCTTCTTGGGTATGTTACATATTCGTTTGAGTTAATGTGAGTCTAAAATTGTAAACAAAAACCCTCCAAGATCAAAGATACAAACCACTAGTCAAGTCGGCATAGAAACTACATCAAGTATGCCAAGAGATGTCAACCTATTTTGGAAGCCCAACAAAGCCTATATAAAGAGAACTCATCCTGTCTCAAAGGACACGAAGAATACAACACAAAATTTTGATTTTGAAAGGAGAATAAGTCTCATTCTATAGAGAAGGAACAACAAGGATAGGAAGGACGAAAAGCAAAAATGTTTGGGTCTATTTTCCATACCTTTAATCTGCAACTAAGGCACACTTCTCAGCCGTCAAGAAGAAGGGATCATAGTTACCATAGAAGGCTAAATTTCGGTGGAGAAGGAGTAATCTTGGAGGTCTAGGGGTTGAAGTAAAAGTATCTCATTGAACGAAGAAGAAAGGAAGGTATTCTCCCCGTTATTTTGACTACAAAAATTATCTAGGGTTTTTGCAGTGCATACAAGAGGTTGTAGGTCTGAAAAGAAGGTCGAAGGAGAATCCATCATCATTGGAGGGTTTATAAGTCGTCTTTGTGCAAAGAGGTTGACTTGATCTTGGAGGGGTTGTAGTCAACGGTCTGGATCTTGGTCTTGGTATTCGCCAATTGGAGTCTCTATAAGAAGAAGAATTTGTTCGGGTTTTGCTCTCAAGAAGGAGAGGTTTTGGCCCTGGTTTATATCCTATATTTTGTGTCTCTTGTCTCTTTATGGTTTATGCATTGGTAGTTGTTTGATGAAAAATAACATTATAATAATATAAGTAAAATAATATCCTAATCTAAAGTAAAAAGCATTCATAAGTAGTTACTAATAGAAGAGAAATAACCTAATCTCAATGCCCTAGATTTCTCAATATGGTATCAAAGCTAAGGTGAAAAAGTCAAGGAAGGGAATCATATCAAGGGACACTCAATGATCTGAGTTGACTCAACTCCAGGATTTAACCAAGATATTTTGCTTTCGTGATGTGATTAGAATTGCAATTAAAATAGAATAATGGAACATAAATGCATGATGTAAAGAAGAAGGAACATTACAATCATCAACAAGATAAAACTCAAGACATTGGTAATGGAGTTCATCCAGGAGGGACTATGTCTTTGGGCCTCGGTATGAATATGGTGTAGGTCACTATATTAAGTGTTGTCAATAGTGAGGATGTACATAAGAGGTAACATCACTATCATACAAGAAAAATGCCCTCACACAGGAGTGGCTCCCAGAGATGTTGCGCTACAAGAACTCTCAGTCAAAAGGACTCCTATCAGTATGACATAATTTCACATATGACAATAATGAGCATCCCGCCAACATGGCATCAAAAGGGATCTAAATTCATACATACATGGTGATAACATGAGTATCCCATCAACATGACGACAAAAGGATCTCAACAAAAACACGACGACTCATGACAACAAGTACATCCCACAGACGATTCCGCATCACAACAAGCAAAAATCATGAAACAAGTAAGAAAACCAGATCCCACATCAACACATCAAACAGGGATCTATGCAGCACAATGCATCTCATAGCAAAAAGAATTACATCAACACACTGAAGAAAAGGATGTCAAGTTGCTGAAGTTGTTTGTACCATCGATCTCATGATGTCGAATCGCATGGAAATGACTGCTCACACATGAATGTTGACACTTGCACTCCACTTTGAAAAGTGGCCAAAAAATAAAATGAGCAAATGGAAAATATGAATGCACCATTAGATTTGTGGCGTCGAATAGTGCAAAATCGACTGTCAAATTTCTAAATTCTGAGAAAATGAAAATCTGGGGCTCAAGGAATCTTTTAGATTCCCCCTAGATTCTTCAGAGATTCCCTCCTCTAGGTCCTCTGAAAAATCTGCTGCTCAGATTAGGAAACTAACTGTGCCATTAGGTTTGTGTTGCTGAGAGGTAAGATCGACATAAGGTTTGTCCAATTTGGACACTAAAAAAATTTCACCCTCCTGAGAATTTCACCCAATCATGGTTTCCCCTGTGTTTTTCTCAGGTTCATGGTTCTTCCCTGCAAATTAATTAATTAAAAAAAATCCTCGATCTGCATGTGCACTCCTCCACTCCTCCATGCCGAGTGCACTAGCAAAAGAAGGGTTTATATAAATTTCATTGGCGAAGTTGTCAACAAAAGGGTCGTTGGTGTATTGGTTAAGCGCGGAGGCGACAAGATGGGAGGTCAGGGGTTCCAACCCTGCCGACCCCCATACTTGGCAAATCGTTTTAACCATTTTAATTTTTAAATATGGCGCGGAGTGGCTTTTTGTGTTAATGTTTTGGGCGCTGTATTAAATGATGGTTGGGACATGGGGTCGCCTGGTGGGGGTCAGCCCACGTGGGCCAAGCGAGTTCAATCCCCGCCGGCCCCACATTATATATGGCATATGTGTGTAATTTGATGGGGTGTGGGTAGGGTCCACTGGAGGTGGCCCGCCCGCCCCTTTAACATTATGTTTAATGGAGGTCTCGGTTGGAGGGTCGGTGAGGGTCATGGCTCGTCGACCCAAATTTATTATTAAATTTTGTTTTGGGTCCAGTGGAGGTGGCGGAGGTCATGGTCCGCCACCCATTTTTTTAATATTTTTTTGATTTTATAAAAAATAATTGGCCATTTCGAAAATTCTGAAAATTGACAGAAGGAGTCAATTTAAGTAGGCCACAAATTCGCCCGCTTTTGGGAGCTAGGTTTCATGCCCCGGGGTTGGTGAAATTGTAGGACACTTAAACCTGGTCCACAACCCAACTTTGCCCAGAACTTTGACTGGCTCGTTCTCCCTCATATGAGCTTGAATTGACGAACCGTTCACACCGCTGCGATCAAGACGACAAGATCTACGCTCTGGTCTTGGCTCGGAAGAATTATGATCACTTTGATTTTTGAGATTCCATAAGCCCTATTTGTCCTATGTGTGTCTCTAGAGCCACCTGGATCAATCCTCCCCACTAAGGAGATTTTGGTCCTCCAAAAGCATGAAAAATAATCTGCAACTTTTATGTACCTTGTCTACATCACAAGCGTCCTGAAAAGGTCTCGCTTCCATCTCCTTCACCTTTGTTCTTCGGAGCCTTAAGAAATGAGCCAACACCTGCAACCTCTGCAAACCTGTAGTACAATTCTGCAAATTACATGCTTGACTTTCATGACCAACTAATGACCCAAGCATCCCACACTTGCCATGAGTTTATAACACATACTCAGTGGTCAAGTTTACATCAAGATGGACACAATACCCCAACTATGAAAACAAGGCCAACATATCAGTGTTGCTCCAACAAGTGATGGAAAACACATCATCACTATAACACATGATTTACAAAAATAAGGCCAAACACTATTGTTTCTTTGACAAGTGATGGAACCACGACATCATTTTCACAGTTTATCATGCAACACAAAATAAGACCAGACATCATTGTTGCTTAACAGGTGATGAAAAACACGTCATCACTTTTACATTTTAAAATGCAACATATGATTTACAAAAGCACGACCATGATAAGCTAACATATCTAGAAACCATTTTTCACTTATCAATGTGAAAGGGTCACCCTCCTGTGGTGGTTTTTCTTGTTGAACAATTGTTTCACTTGGTTCATGTACTGATGCTTTGTCTTTAAGGCATTGCTCTAGATGGAGCCTCCAAAAAGTGGCTCTTTAATGACCATTTTTGTCGCAATGAATGCAATAGGTCTTCTTCCTCCAGATCTTCTTAACATGTTTCTTTACTTGCTACTGAGAGGGCCTTTCATGCCTCCTCCTTTTGGGTGTTGCTATTCTTTTCCAACACTTAGAAAACGTATGGTTATGTAGTCCAAAAAAGGTACATGTCTTTCGATTCCATGATTTATGTCCATCATTAACAACATGATTATAATTGAAATGAACATTCGAATATCGAAACTAGTTATACCTTTCCTTGCTACCTCTGGTGTCATTATGGTGATAAGAGATTGCCTCAGCTCTCTCCCTGCAATGGGAACTACCATGGGATGATGGGGATGTGCTCCCATCATTCTCTTTCCTCGACGATTTCGGCGATGTCTCGGAAACATTTGACACCTTCGAGCATTCTCCCTCACTGTATCTCAAGCCTACAAATTGAGGTCTCTGCTCAACTTCCAATGGTTGAGTTATGCCTTGGTTATTAACACCAAGTTCTTTTTCCTCCTCGTACCTCATCCTGGTAAGGAGCCTCATGTTTGTCCCTGTAATTGGGATCTCCAAATCTCAGCCATAAATCATATTATGTGAATATGAAGCCGAAAGGAAATCAACAGCTTTTACCTCCTCTGTTGATTTGGAAAGAACTGACGAGGGCTTCTCATCATCTGTTGTTGGTGGTTCGCTAGTTGTCTCGGCGCATTCCCCAACTTCCTTTCTGACATACCCAAGTCCTGCCTGACGGGGTAATTCTTTTACTTTGATGGGGTTGACAATGCCTTGGCCATTAATACCCAAGCCTTTTCCTTCACACCCCATTTTCTTCAAAAGTTCGGAGCCAATTCCTGTGGTATGATTTACAAAAACGGAGAAATCATCATCAGGAAACATACATGAATTCAGAGAATTACTTTTTACCTCACATGGGTCACGTTGCAGCTTTTCCAAGGCCTCGTCCTTAGCTTGCAGCTGTTGTAGCAAACTCTGTTTTTCCTCTTTCTCTTCATGTAGAAACATCTTCAATTCAACATTCTTTGTTTGAAGATTTTGTTTTTTGTGCTTTAGTTCTTCCAGGGCCTCTTCCATGGCTCTCAATTGAAGCTGCAATCGCTCCTTTTCCTCTGTCTCTTTTTATAGAGCTTCATACATTATTTCCACCCCTTGCGAAATTTTGAACATGGTCTCGTACATCACTTTTTCATCCTCTGTCGCTGCACGTTCCATTGTTCATGCTTGCAATTCACATCCACGTAAAGATTGCTCCGATACCAAAATTGATCTGAGTTGACTCAACTCCCGGATTTAACCAAGATCTTTTGCTTTCGTGATGTGATTAGAATTTCAATTAAAATAGCATAACGGAACATAAATGCATGCTGTAAAGAAGAAGGAACATGACAATCATCAGCAACATAAAACTCAAGACATTGATAACGGAGTTCGTCCAGGAGGGACTACGTCTCCGGGCCCCGGTGTCAAGATGGTGTAGGCCGCTGCATTAAGTGTTGTTGATAGTGAGGATGTACATAAGAGGTAACATCACTATCATACAAGGAAAATTCCCTCACGCAGGAGTGGCTCCCAGAGATGTTCCGCTACAGGAACTCTCAGTCAAAAGGACTCCTATCAGTACGACATAATTTCACATATGACAATAATGAGCATCCCGCCAACATGGCATCAAAAGGGATCTCAATTCAGACATACATGGTGACAACATGAGTATCCCATCAACGTGACGATAAAGGGATCTCAACAAAAACATGGCGACTCATAACACCAAGTACACCCCACAAATGATTCTACGTCACAGCAAGTAGGAATCATGAAACAAGTAAGAAAACAAGATCCCACATCAAAACATCAAACAGGGATATATGCAGCACAATGCATCTCATAGCAAAAAGAAGTACATGAACTCACTACATATACCTCACATCCAAGGGCCATCTGAAGAAAAGGATGTCAAGTTGCTGAAGTTGTTCGTACCATCGATCTCACGGCGTCGAATTGCATGAAAATGACTGCTCACACATGAATGCTAACACCTGCACTCCACTTTGAAAAGTGGCCGAAAAATGAAATGAGCAAATGGAAAATCTGAATGCACCATCAGATTTTTGGCATTGAATAGTGCAAAATCGACTGTCAAATTTGTGAATTCTAAGAAAATGAAAATCTATGGCTCAAGGAATCTTTTAGATTACCCCTAGATTCCTCAAAGATTCCCTCCTCCGGGTCCTCTGAAAATCTGCTGCTCAGATCAGGAAACTGATTGCACCATTAGGTTCGTGTCGCTGAGAGGTGTAAGATCGCCATAAAATTTGTCCAATTTGGACACTGCAAAAATTTCACCCTCTTAAGAATTTCACCCAATCATGGTTCCCCCTATGTTTTTCTTAGGTTCATGGTTCCTCCTTGCAAATTAATTAATTAAAAAATATCACCTCGATCCACATGCACACTCCTCTACTTGTCCATGCTAGGTGCACTAGCAAAAGAAGGGTTTATATAAATTTCATGGGTGGAGTTGTCAACAAAAGGGTCATTGGTGTATTGGTTAGATGCGGAGACGACAAGGTGGGAGGTCGGGGGTTCCAACCCCGTCGACCCCCATACTTGGCAAATCATTTTAACTGTTTTAATTTTTAAATATGGCACGGAGTGGTTTGTTGTGTTAATGTTTTGGGCGTCGTATTAAATGGTGGTTGGTACATGGGGTCCCCAGCTGGGGGCGTTTCAATCCCTGTCGACCCCGCATTATATATGGCATATGCGTGTAACACCCTTTTAACATTATGTTTAATGGAGGGCTTGGTTGGAGGGTCAGCGGGGGTCATGGCCCTTCGACCCAAATTTATTATTAAATTTTGTTTTGGGTCCGGTGGAGGTGGCGGGGGTCATGGCTCGCCATCCCTTTTTTTAATATTTTTTTGATTTTATACAAAATAATTGGTTGTTTCGAAAATTCTGAAAATTGACAAAAGGAGTCAATTTAAGTAGGCCACAAATTCGCCCACTTTTGAGTGCTAGGTTTCATGCCCCGGGGTCGATCAAATTGTAGGATACTTAAACTTGGCCCATGGCCCAACTTTGACCAAAACTTTAACTGGCTCATTCTCCCTCATACGAGCTCGGATTGACGAAACGTTTGCACCATTGCGATCAGGACGACAAGATCTACGCTATGGTCTAGCTCAAAAGAACTTTGATCACTTTGATTTTTGAGCTTCCATAAGCCCTCTTTGTCATGTGTGTGTCTCTGGAGCCATCTAAATCACTCAAGGATCAAATATCGAGAAAGGAATCAGAGAAAATATCATCTTTAAGACAAGATCTACAAAGGAAGCATTATAACCCTAGTTCGAAGAAGGAGTCTACAATGAAGTCTTGGGATCATCATCAATAAAAGAAGGCCAAGTTGAAGAGATCTACGAATCAAGGTCCTTATCATTGAATACATCACCAAGAAGTCATCATTGATTTTTTTCAAAGTATCTAAATAGATCTCACTCTCTATGGGATAAGGATCACTCTTGAAGAAAACTACCTTCATCAAGGAGAAGTTTTCTACTCTATATATCATCATCAACATCAAGAAAGCAACAAGGAGAAGGAGCATCCAATCAAGTAAGTATATTAATGTCCATATTTGAATCTCTCAAAATTTCCTTTTGCAAGGAAAACAAAAAATTGGTTGGGGCTTCAAACTATCTTGCATGGAAGAAAAGGACATATCTGAATCTCATTGAAAATGAGGTTATGGAACATGTCCAAGGATCTATCACTAAACCAAGAAAGGAATATGCTCAAGCTCTTGAAAATTATATGAAAGAGGAAGTTAGGGCTCAAATGATTCTCATAGAATCTATCAAGGATCCCCTTATCCCATATGTGTCAAAACTCGAAACTTCAAAAGCAATCTATGACAAATTGGTAGAGTTGTATTCCATAAGCACTGCTAGAAAAATATCATTAAGGCAAGAAATCTGCAAGATGAATATATCAAGGGAAGATAGAATAGCCTCATACTTTATGAGAATATCTGAAATCCGGGATCAACTACAAGATTTGGGAGAAGTCATGTCTGACAGATAAATGCCTACATTTATACTAAATTCACTACCAGAGGAGTTGGGTAACTTTACTTCAAGTATTTATGGGAAGAAAGAAGCTACTTCATTCTAGGATCTATGGTCATCGTGCAAGATTGAAGAATATAGACCAAAGGCCAAAACTGATGTGGGAGCAAGAGAGCAAAATCAAGCATATGCTGCAATGACAAAAAGAAAGGGAAAATTTAGTCATCAAAAAAAGAAGAAGAATGTGGATAAAATGCAATGCTATGGATGTCAATAATATGGGTAGGAGAGATTGTCCTAAGCTCAAGAAGGACAATAACAAAAGAGAAGAGAAGAAGCCTAGATCACCGAGGAAGTGGAGGAAGCTGAAAATAAGAAATCCAAGAAGGACGAAGTAATAGATCTCCACCATTGGGATAGTATTCCTCACTTAAGTTATTCTCAAGTTCCTAAGTCTTCTGTTGTAAGATATGGCTATCATGATTCACTAAATGGGCTGCATCAAGGCATCATAGAAGCATTTAAAGCAAGGGCTCGGGACATCATCATAAAGAAGAATGAAAGATGGTTAGAATCTATGGAAGTCAAGGATATAATTCTTGGGAATATCATTGGAGACATAAGTGGCAAGGTCATTTAGTTCAAGGTTAACCATACATCTATATGAAAAGGAAACATTTGTTGATGGGAATAGTTTAGATCCTCAAGATTCTCTAATGGAATCTTCATTGAAAGGTTCACCGATCATGACAAGAAGCAAGTGATTCGTCAAGAATTCCAAAATTGTGGAATTCATGGGATGATGGTATGATGACATAAAATTGAGGTATATGTGCTTAAATTTGATATTGTGGAAGTCATGTCATATGGTTGCAGATATCATGAACCAATGCTCTATATTAAGAGCATGATCAAAAGAAAGGATCTCCTCCCTCAAATTGATGCAGGAATGCATGGGTCACACATTCACTAGATGAAATCAACATAATATGTCCTTATATGAAGTATGAGGTGGTTGACTACAATTGAGGAACGCTGATTGAAATCTCCTGGGAATGGAATTTGTGAAGAAAAGAAGGAAGAGATCATGGAATATGCAACCATGGTAAAGGAAATCAACATTTGAAAGACCAATAAGATTTGACTAGGATATCTCCATGGAAGATATGAAGACTTTGATGGAATCTGAAAAATAAAGAGACCCTTGACGATATATATCTTTGGGAGATGTGTCGATATGTATGCAAGATGTTGATGCAAACTAGAAGATGTCACGATGAAATACCATCACAAAGGTAATGCTGATTTTAAAGTTCATTCCTTTATTTTTGAACAAAAAACTGGATGGGTTTATGTAGGGTTGCTGAGGGGAGATCTATGGATGTCTTACACCACTGATGCAAATATAGTAGGATGAAAGATCCTTAAGTAAAAATGGCATGAAGAAAGAAACATGGCATGAAAGAAGGCTAGATATGGACTAATGGATCACTTTCTGATGATGACATGGCTGACTCATGGATGCAAGTGTTGGATGGTCGGTGCCGTATGTAGAAGTCCCAAACATGAAGACTCCTAGATAATGAAAAGAAGTTCATGACATCGTGAGGGGGATTTCTTCAAGTAGCTGGTTGTCTCATCATCTCCATCTGAGGAGTTGTTGCGGGTCCCTAATTAAGAGGGAGCCTGGAAACAAGTTTCTTACTTGGAAGAAACTTGGAAATTCCTATGGCAAGAGGGAGACTAGTTACAATCCTTCCATAGGAATGAGTACATTCCTTTATTGTAATATATATGTCCTCCCTAATTAAGAGGGAGAGATAGACACATCATTCTTGTTTTCACTTGGGAAGACATAATGGAGGATTGGGTAAACATCTGGCATCTGACACTCTTTTAGGATTAGTTACGGCATCCAAGATAAGAGTAGTCGTAGAGGGCTAATATTCTTTGAGGACTCGGAATCCAAGATAAGAATAGTCCTTGTTGAACACACCCTGAGAACCTGGGTGGGGTATGTTCAGAGAGAGACAATGATGAGGGTGTTTATACATCATTGTTCTCGCCATCATTGAGCTCAAATATTGTGGAGAGATAGAGTTGTTAGTCAAGGCATTGATATGTGACAATGTTGGTTGATATGATGCTAAACAGATGGGTTACCAATCCAACTCTTCTTATGAGAATTCTTTAGATTGAGAATGACCAAGTATCATTATGAATACCTCCCTAGTTAAGAGGGAGTGTTGAAAAGTGTAACTAGGTTTGGTATTCATAGTGACATGTGTAAATTGTGATTGTATGTATTTTATGTAAAGAAGAAAAATAAAATCATTATTGTAGTACTTTTCTCATGGGTTTCATGAGCAAGGAAAGTTATTTTTAGTAATGGGTCCCATTGTGATCCCTTAGAATTGGTCATAAAGTCAAATTGAGTCAATTTCATGTATGAAGGACCCTTCTTGGGTATGTTACATATTCGTTTGAGTCAATGTGAGTCTAAAATTGTAAAGGAAACCCCTCCAATATCAAGGATACAAACCACTAGTCAATTCAGACTAGAAACTTCATCAAGTCGACCTCCCAAGAGATGTCGGACTATTTTGGAAGCCCATCAAAGCCTATGTAAAGAGAACTTGGCCTTTCACAAAGGACACGAAAAGACAACACAAAAGTTTGATCCAGCAAGGAGAAGAAGTCTTATTCTATAGCGAAGGAACAACTAGGATAAGAAGGATGAAAATCATAATTGTTTGGGTTTATATTCCATACGTTTGATATGCAAATAGGGCACACTTCTCGAATGTCAAGAAGCAAGAATCACAATCACCATAGAAGGCCGAATTTTGGTGGAGAAGGATTAATATTGGAGGTTAAGGGGTTGAAGCAAATTTATCTCATCAAGCAAAGAAGAAAGGAAGGTATTCTCCCCATTATTTTGACTACACAAATTATCTAGGGTTTCTGTAGTGCATATAAGAGGTTGGATGTCTAAAAATAAGGTCGAAGGAGAAGCCATCATCATTGGAAAGTTTGTAAGTCGTCTTTGTGCAGAGAGATTGACTTGACCTTGGAGGGGTTATGGTCAAGTGTCATGATCTTTATCTTGGTATTCGTCAATTGGAGTCTCTATAAGAAGAAGAATTTGTTCCGGTTTTCCTCTCAAGAAGGAGAGGTTTTTTCCCTAATTGATATCCTATATTCTGTGTCTCTTGTCTCTTTATGGTTTATGCATTGGTAGTTGTTTGATGAAGAATAACACTATAATAAAATAAGTAGAAGAAGATCCTAATCTAAAGTAAAAAGCATTGACAAGCAGTTACTATTAGAAGAGAAAACACCTAATCTTGATGCGCTGGATTTCTCAACATTTAGAAGGAGTTTCATGTTTTTGAAATGTTTCTAGGTTTGTTAAACATTTCCATAAACCTCTAAAAAAGTTTGAGTCTTTTCTCAATAATTTCTGGAAAATTAGGCTGGAGATCTACATTTTTGTGGGGGTTTCTACGATATATATATATATATATATATATATATATATAGAGAGAGAGAGAGAGAGAGAGAGAGAGAGAGATATGTATATATATATATATATATATATATATATATATATATATATGGTAGCACCTAATCTGATTTGAAATTGGGAATAGATAGAGTATCATTTATGGATATGAATCCAAGGATTTTTTTTAAATCAAAATATTTTTATAATAAATAAAGGAAAATTCATATAAATAAAATTATTATAATTTTGATTGCTTAACAAGACAAGGGGATGAAGCTAGGAGTATGAAGCATTGTGCTTGAGTAGATAAAAAATTGTTAGATAATTCTAGAGGTTGGCCTTAGTTTGGTGATCCTAGATTTGTTAAGGACCTTCTTTCTAATTGTTAAAAACGCTCCATTAGTATGGAACAAGACATTTTTGAGATGGTTTAGGGGAGTAAAAGAAGGGGTTGACACCTAGAGGAAGACTGTATGCAAATCACCAAACTTCCTCACACAAGAGAAAGGAAAGGGATGTGAAATTTTCATAACCACTATGCACCCATTCAAGCATTCTATATCATCTCCACCTCTTTTTGGAAAACAATAAAATGCTTGAATGGGTGCATAGAGGTCATGGCAATTTCACATCCCTTGTCTTTCTCTTGTGTGAGGAAGGTTGTTTATTTGCATACAGTCTTCCTCTAGGTGTCAACCCCTTCTTTTATTCCCCTAAACTATCTCAAAAATATCTTGCTTCATGCTAATGGAGGGTTTTCTAACAATTAGAAAAGAGGTCCTTAACAAACCTAGGATCACCGAACTAAGGCCAACCTCTAGAATTATCTAACATTTTTTGATCTAGTCAAGCACAACACTTCATACTCCAAGCTTCACCCCCTTGTCTTGTATTTCATCATCATTGATAATGAAATGTATGGGAATTACAATAAAGGTTGCAATATTGTCTCTATGTTTCATGTAGGACCATTAATAACACTTGAACCAAAAGTGATAAAACCCTCCTTACATTTACTTTAATAATTTAATACGTGGTGTGAGACTATCTTGATTAGTAATAGGCACTACTATTTGCAAAAAATAACTATAAAAACTAAACAATAGAATTTTTAGAAACACTCAGCATGATGTTAAGGTGGCAGCGGCTAAGATAAAATTCCAGTTAAAAGAATGCTTGGGAGATCAAAAAGACGCTTCAAATCTAAATTAGTTAGATATTGTTTGGGGTGCCTCCCTAAATCTGCAATTTCATCAAGCTACCAGAAATATGTCCTCTTCTAAACACTGGCAAATAAAGGGGAAAAATAATGAAGATTTTCAAGACTGGATCTCCAATCAAAAGGTACACTCTCTCTTCTTTGACGGGGCATCAAAGGGAAATCCTGGCAAGGCTGGGGCAGGAGGAATTGTTAAAAACACTGAAGGCATATCGATCCACAACTTTGATTGGGGTCTGGGGATCAACTCCAGCATTTAAGCTGAGGCTTTGGCCCTCTTCCAAGGTCTTAAGTTGCTCTTGAATTTGGAAATCAAGGAGGCAAACATTTTTGGGGACTCTCAAGTGATAATAAAAACCATGGTGACCAACTCATCCCCACGGGATTTAAGATTGGAAACGCTGATATCTAGAATCAGAAGTTTGGGAAAATTGTTCCAAAACCTGAAATACTTCCATATATTGAGAGACAACAACAAAGAAGCAGATCTTGAAGCTAATAAAGTTGCCCTTCTCTCTGCTGGGGCAATGATAAGAGACGGGGACGAAACATGGGACCCAATTCCATAATCAGTCAGCTGATATGTTCTACTGCTTGCTGTTGAATCAGTTTGTTTGTACTTATAAGCTTGGGAAAATCACAGAAATCGATTCCATAGCTATAGCCGCTTAGGCAAATAACAGAAATTGATTCCATCGATGTAGCCAAAAAGAGTTGGAAGCTGACCACAAGCTCCATAGCACTTCAAGTGGTCGAACTATTTGGGCTCTTCTCCCTCTTATTGTAATCTAAAATCTGGCATTTAGACCACTCCGTTAATATAATCCATAACCGTTTCTGTAAAAAAATAAAAAAAATGAAAAACTCCAATAAAAATAATATATTTTTCTTTAAAAAAAATAGTAAAAAAAAATCATTCACTTAAAAAATTATTGCAAACTCTTTATTAGATAATAACCCAAAAAACTAATACAAGATTTTATAACACCTCCAAATTTACACCCCAAAAAAATATAATTAAATATGTCATAAGTAAATTAATTATAGATCGACACGAAAGTGAAGGAACAGAAAAAAAAAATGGCTTTCACAAGGTTTAATGGAGGTGTTGAGTGCGCAAATGCAGACTACATTCCTCGGCTTGCTCCGGCCACTATCCAGGAGAACCCACCTCGTACGCAACTGTCAATTTTATTTGGCACAAAGGGTTTATGAATACGGTGATATTCCAGCTGAGAAGGAGGTCGATTGGAAGGCAAGCAAAGGACTCGAACTCACGTCGTTCACCACCATCCGTAAGATAACCTTGAAAGCCAGGATTCATTACTCTACACAATGGGGGCTAGATTTGGAAGGAAAAAGGGTCGGTTCTAGCGATGGGTGTAAGGGGAACGAAGCAAGGAATGCGTAAGACGCTTTGTATACAAGTCGAGGATGTACTTGTACGGCATGCAACCCCCACTGGTACAAGAATTTTTTTTTAGAAATACAGTTTTTTTTTCTTTTTGGATGTACAGCAAAACACCCGCGAGTTGGAAATAGGCAATCGCCCTGCTCTCACCCTTCCATAAGGTATCCCTGTCGGAGCCTCTGTCGAAATGTTTTTCAATGCCTTTTTCTGGACAGAGACTGATATGCATATCTTATTAAATCACCAAAAGGAGATGTTGCGAGTGGACAGGCTTTACCATTACCCCCAAAAAGGACTTGTGTTGCATGCAAGGCAATTTGCCTCTTTCACCAGGGTTTCATGCAGCACAGGTTCAAGGCAGCAATCACCAAGCAAGGAAAGCAGTGAATTACCCCCAAAAAGGACTTGTGTTGCATGCAAGGCAATTTGCCTCTTTCACCAGGATTTCATGCAACACATGTTCAAGGCAGCAATCACCAAGCGAGGAAAGCAGTGAATTAATCCCATATCCAGAGAATCTATATCAGATCTTTATCAAAACCGTATCTGGGAAATTGATAATGATATGGGTTACGGAAACATATCTGGGATTGATCTGAAGCAAAATGCTCAAGAGGCTACAGGTATTCCAATCCTTTGTCAAAGTTTGATTTTCTCAGGGAAAGTATTACAAGAAGAGATCCAACTGAAATATTATGGGATCAAAAGGGATTGCACTATTACCCTGAACTTAAGATTAAAAGGCGGGGCTACAGGGGCAAGCACAACAGCAAGGGAAAATCCCAACAACAAAGTTCAAGCTTCATTCAAAGATGTACTAAGAAGGAAACAAACAACAAAGGACAATCAAATCCCAAATCTAACAATTCCAGGACCATACATTCTAGAAAAAATGGAAAAAGCGCCAGATCTATCCATTGAACTCCCAGAAGTAAGTGATCTATTCACTATTATACAGTCCAACGCTATATCTGTCGTCTTAATGGATTTTGGCTAAAAATCGAAGAGCTTAATGAATGGATTTACCAAAACTGGACTAGAGAATGTGATATCTACCTGTGCGCAAAACACTTTTTTGTGGTTTAGTTTGATACCCAAAAAGACTACAAGTTCGTCATTAATGACGGGCCATGGTTCTGGAGAAGGGTCAGGCTCTTTGTTACCCTATGGTTCTCCGGTTTTGATGCAAATACAATGGTGGTCACAAAAATCCCAGTATGGGTGATGCTTCATAACCTTCCGCTCCCCTTCTTGCACCATCAGGGTCTAGAAAGCATAGGGAATTCCCTTGGAAGGCACTTGAAGATAGATCAAGAAAGAATGGACAAAGGGCTCTTCACATTTGCATGCATCTACGTGGAGATGGATTTGAGAAAAGGCCTTCCTGACTGCATAAGAATGACACATAAAGATTTTAAGTGAATACAATGGCTTGATTTTGAAAATACAGCCTTTAGATGCAGGGTATGCCACCAAACAGGGCATTTACAAAATATATGCAAAGAAGAAAAAAAAAACAACAACAAAAGAGAATGCAAAATCAAAAATGATGGCAATTTACAGAACCCTCTTCATCAGATGATGAAGAAGAGGAACAGGAAAAAACCCATCAAAAACAGGAGTCAGGGAAACAACAAGGTCCACATGAGATGGGAGATGAGAAGGAAGAAGATTAGAAGATGCAACTAGAGAATCCAAACAACTCAGTGGTTAGTCTGATATTTGAAATCCAAGTAGAAGGAAATAACAACAATCAATGTACTTGTGGAAATAAGCGACCACATCTTTCCGAAAGCTCTGATTCAGACAAAGAAACCTCCAATCTTACAGGTAATAATCAACAAATGGCAGTTGTCCCTACCTCTCCTCCACTAGGGGCCTGGCAAAAAGTTCAAAAGAAAAAAGGCAAAAAAGACAAGTCTGTGTTTGCTAATAATATGTAATCTTAAATTTTATTTTATTTTTTTCTCTTTATCTTTTCTTTTTATTTTTCTTGGGTAGGGCTATTACTCTTTGTGCTTCATGCACATGAGTCCTTTGGGACAACTCTGGAATGCGTCAATGCATATACTACAATGTAACTATTCATTTTAATTAATAGAAAGTTGTTGTTTTTTCTTTGGAAAAAAAAGAAGTAAATTAGTTCTAATCAATTTTATTTGAAACATTATGAAGACTTTTTAAAATTATAAGTTTGCACAGTGTAATTCATAAAATTCAAATATTTTAAAAATATTTAAACATTAATTATATTTATATATTTAAAAACAAATTTTGAATAATAAAATATCACAATATACCAAAATAAATACATTTAAAACAACTTTATTATGATATATATATTTAACATCATAACTCTTATCTTTATTATAATATATACTTAATATCATAAGTCTTATAACATTTCTAACAACTTAATTTGCAATCTATAATTTATTTGATTTATTGTGAAGATTTATGTATACTTCTCTACAAGTTTCTTTATTTTACTTTTGTCTAATACCTTTTTTTCAAAATGTTGTGCATAATTATTTTAGCCCCAATACTTCATAGAGGTTTTACCCAAAATTCTTAAATTGAATTGTATATGACATATAGAATTTCATTTTTTCTACTTATATAATCTATTAACATAAATTTAATTTTTTAAAATATCATATTAAAAAAAATTATTATTATTAATACCACATACATATACATGCTAAATGGCCACTTTATAAATTATAAATACTAAACTATTTTTTATTTATTATATAAAAATTGAAAATTGTAATATAAATATAAGTATGGGGGATTTACGCAGTGCATTATATTAGATATCATTTTTTGGGATTCAACTGCGTTAAGTAAGTCATTCACGTATGACCTATTTCCATGAGAGGTAGTCGTAACTGACTAATTTCTCATGATTTTTGAATAGTTCACTTAGCACTCATTGCATCGGGTGATGCTCACAGGGGTGAAGAAGTGGGATTGAAACTAGTGAAATGTGGAGAACGAATCACATAGCATCAATCATCACTTCCGGGGCTTGCACCCGGTAACCAGGACTTCCCAGGAGGTCACCCATCCCAGAACTCCTCTGGCTCAAGCGTGCTTAACTGTGGAGTTTTTCCCCACAATCAAGCCCACTTAGCTTGCTACCCCATTTGCAAAACCTTAGCAAGTATTGTGCCTCATGAACCATTCAAGTAGAGATCCCTTGACTCTTTTTGAATTTAAGTATGGGGGATTTACGCAGTGCATTATATTAGATATCATTTTTTGGGATTCAACTGCGTTAAGTAAGTCATTCACGTATGACCTATTTCCATGAGAGGTAGTCGTAACTGACTAATTTCTCATGATTTTTGAATAGTTCACTTAGCACTCATTGCATCGGGTGATGCTCACAGGGGTGAAGAAGTGGGATTGAAACTAGTGAAATGTGGAGAACGAATCACATAGCATCAATCATCACTTCCGGGGCTTGCACCCGGTAACCAGGACTTCCCAGGAGGTCACCCATCCCAGAACTCCTCTGGCTCAAGCGTGCTTAACTGTGGAGTTTTTCCCCACAATCAAGCCCACTTAGCTTGCTACCCCATTTGCAAAACCTTAGCAAGTATTGTGCCTCATGAACCATTCAAGTAGAGATCCCTTGACTCTTTTTGAATTTATGCACTGCGTAAATCCCCCATACTTAAATTCAAAAAGAGTCAAGGGATCTCTACTTGAATGGTTCATGAGGCACAATACTTGCTAAGGTTTTGCAAATGGGGTAGCAAGCTAAGTGGGCTTGATTGTGGGGAAAAACTCCACAGTTAAGCACACTTGAGCCAGAGGAGTTCTGGGATGGGTGACCTCCTGGGAAGTCCTGGTTACCGGGTGCAAGCCCCGAAAGTGATGATTGATGCTATGTGATTCGTTCTCCACATTTCACTAGTTTCAATCCCACTTCTTCACCCCTGTGAGCATCACCCGATGCAATGAGTGCTAAGTGAACTATTCAAAAATCATGAGAAATTAGTCAGTTACGACTACCTCTCATGGAAATAGGTCATACGTGAATGACTTACTTAACGCAGTTGAATCCCAAAAAATGATATCTAATATAATGCACTGCGTAAATCCCCCATACTTAAATTCAAAAAGAGTCAAGGGATCTCTACTTGAATGGTTCATGAGGCACAATACTTGCTAAGGTTTTGCAAATGGGGTAGCAAGCTAAGTGGGCTTGATTGTGGGGAAAAACTCCACAGTTAAGCACGCTTGAGCCAGAGGAGTTCTGGGATGGGTGACCTCCTGCGAAGTCCTGGTTACCGGGTGCAAGCCCCGGAAGTGATGATTGATGCTATGTGATTCGTTCTCCACATTTCACTAGTTTCAATCCCACTTCTTCACCCCCGTGAGCATCACTCGATGCAATGAGTGCTAAGTGAACTATTCAAAAATCATGAGAAATTAGTCAGTTACGACTACCTCTCATGGAAATAGGTCATACGTGAATGACTTACTTAACGCAGTTGAATCCCAAAAAATGATATCTAGTGTAATATAAATATTTAAGTGAGGGTAGTTTCATTTAAAATATCTTTGTTAAAAATTTATCTTACCAATAAAAAGGTTGTTTCACAATAAAAGACAAAAGTAATCTCATAAATATAAAATGAATCTTAAATCAAGAGGACAGATTTACTAAGTTTATACACTGCAGCGTTATGTACTAAGTTTACACACTCAAATATCGAAATTTCAATGAAATGAGAAAAACAAATTATCATTAAGGCAAGTGCAAATCAAATTTACACACTTTAAATTTTTTATTTTTTTTCAGAGGAAAAAAACAAAATCATTTTTCATTAAAAATGAGGAAGAGTTTTACATTTGTTTGGATTAAATATAGTTCATCAGTGCTGCTCAATAATGAGCCTTGAAGACCAAAATCCATCTAGAAAACAAAACAGAGCAGTGCTCAGAAAGCATGGCAACAATCATACTTAGATGACAGCAAGCATACTTAGATGACATCAAAACTAGAAAGGAAAACAAAGATAGACATAGAACCATACAACAGGCCTAGGAGAGATAGGAAAAACCTACCAAAAACCACCTATGAAAATTAGAAAAATCCTTGCCCACATAACAAACCAGCAGCAAAGTACTCAAAATGGAAAAAACCAAGAGAAAGAGACAGGCCCTACTTGGAGAGGGCGTCAGCAACGAGATTCTGTTCACCGAAGATATGCTGGAAGGAAATGTCAGAAAAGGTTACCTTTAGATCCCTAATACAGATCATCCAATTGCAGAGGAAGAGACCCCAAGGGTGGAATGGCCTGAAATCCATTGAATCAAAGTAAGGGAATCCCCAAAGATTGAAATCCCCTCAATACCACCATAAGGAACATTGTAAAGCACCCATAAAGCAATCATCTTGACCCTGATGTTGTCTCCCCTGCCACCAGATCAACAAAACCTATAATGTGAAGAGGGGTCAATTTTCAGAAAAGCATTGAAATGTCTTTATCCCATCCAAATTTGAATAAAATTAAATAAGTTTCAATGAAATTGAATATATAAACCAAATTTGGATACAAATTAAAATGAAGTTTTCAAACAAAATTTTGTTACAAAATTATTCACAGAGATATTGATATTCCTTGGGAGAGTATATGAAAGTTGAAAAAATACTCCCATTTTCCTGTGTACTTGACATGATATTATGCAAATTCCTATCCAAACCACGGTTCAGCAATACCGTGATTTCAATTGTTGTAAACAACTTAGATGTCGGGAAAGTAAAATTTTAATAGGATTATGGCGGCAGACATCATTAAAAAAATGTAGACTTCCCCGACGCATATATTCCATCATGGCACTCCTCTTTGAACCCACAAAACGTAGGAAAGGCAGAGAGTAAGAGGCCATTGATGAGCTCACCATTGTTGAGAATCGACTCTTCTGCAATAGGGATCAGTGTTTTCTCAAAAAGTTGTCATCTTCCGAGGCATACCCTTCGTGGAGGGGCGATTTCCATCCATTTTAGATCAATTGCCACCTCTTCGTAATTGCCATTAGTAGGCTCAAGGTCGGGCTGGAACAAAAAATCTTCAAAGAAAACCCTTACTTTCTTCCACAAAACCTAAGGGCAACTATTTGTCAAATTGCGATACAGAGTTTGTTCAAATGTCTTTGATAACAAACCCTTACTTGAAGAGCACGCAAGTCAAAGATCTGTGAGATGAAATGAGTTGTGAGTTCCACAATGCCTTGTGCTTGCAGTGATGCACTGTGATAATGCTATAGATTCCCACAGATCTACTTGGTAGAATATTTAGCAGGGCCAAAGAAGGAGCTAACGCCATTTGGGAACAACTTGATGCCATCATTCATGAGGAAAATTCCATTAAAAAGAGGAAAAGCTTCTCCCGAGAAAGACTTGTCTTTCTTGCTCTCTAATGGTGACGAATGAGGTGAAGCTCTCACACAGGAAGAGAATAAGGATAACATCTTTATGCTCTAAATAACAGGCCTTCACTACCAGCGCTGGATTGTCGAGGTTCAAAAAATACCTAGAGGAGAATCCTCAGTGCTATGGAGGAGTACTCGGGGATATGTCTAGAAATTCCCTATTTTCAATCAATTGCCTGTCTCGTAGTCTGCTCCATTCCTAATTTATTGGGCCTTGTTGGAGTTAGTGGGATAGTCAACTTCCAGGGGTCATAACTTGGTCATATGAACTTTATTTGGCGCATGCAATACCTCATTGGAAAGATCTTTTTGAGTACTATAGGATTTGCGACAAGCCCTTGCTTGTAGCGAGGGGCCTTTTGCAGACCTGATGAGCATGATGAAGGAAGCTATAAATTATGATGATCAAGATGACCTTGATTCCATAAGAAAGAATGAAGCATTGAGAGGTTGAAATTTCTTCAATGTTATAAAAGGAAGGAACCTATTGATCTCCCAAGTTAAGAGGGAGGATGGATAGAAGAAAAGGTATCTCCCCAAGTGAGAGGGAGGGCATATTGTGACAATCATAATCTCAAAGTAAGAATGAAACTACAAATGAATGTTCGTGAAAAGGACTTGAGAAGTACTAAGGTTGTAATTGGTGTTGTTGTAAAAGTGAAAGAAGAAGAAAAATTCCGACAAGTTGTAGTTGGATAACTTGATGATGATATAAGCAACATCAAGATGATTGTGGGACCCGAAGGTTTGTGTTTACTTGTATATATGTTTGAAAGTTTATTACAGATTGGAGCTGTGTTTGTACAGATAAATCTCTCCATAAGAAAGTTGAACACTTTAGAAGCATGCATGGACAAATGGATATATTTGATTTAGTTTATTAAGGAGAGATGAAGCATCTAATGGCAAGATGCTTGGGACTCGGGAGGACATCTGGTCGGCCTATGTGTTGATGTCTAGATCCCGAAGAGGGAGGGTGGCGTTGGTCATACAGCTCCGACCTTGGATACACACCTAGATCCTTGGGTTAGTAGTAGAGCTTAAAAGGCTGATGATACCTAGAGTGGCTAAAGCTTGAGTCCCCTTAGTCCCACCCGGAAAGAATACCCTGGTCAGGTATCTAGTCTGCATCACTGAGTGTGCTAGAACTCTTTGTAATTCATATTATTTTGAGATCTTCCATGTACTTGTATATATATGCAATTACAAATACCTCTCTAGTTAAGAGGGAGTGTTGAAGAATGTAACTAGTGCTAGTCTTCATAATTGTCATTATTTATAAAAATAATTTTTTATTGAATTATTAAAGCATGGATTTCATGCTTGGGTCAATGATCAATAGGTTTGGGCACCCATTGAGTGCTCTAGGATTTTTTGTTCAAGTCAAAGTCATATTTATAATGTAAGAAACCCTTCTTGGGTTCATGGTGTCAAAGAAAGAAATTTATTTAGTCATGTCAAACCCTCCATCCATTAAGTCAGCCTCAAGCTCTTTTAAATCGATTCCAATTTTACCTTCTACAAGTCGGTTTCTCCTATTGTTCATGTTAGCTCATTTACAAGCAAAAACAACTATATATACCCTAGTGAACTCAGCCCAACAGTGAAGTGAAAAGAAGTTCAGATTACAAGACAACGAAGTTAGGATCATCTACAAGATCAAAGTATTGGATAATACATATTGAGGCATCATGTTATTGCAAGTCGAAGTTACTATCACAGAACTAGGGTACCTTTGCAAATCGAAGATCACAATTGTAGGTCAAAGTTACTATCACAAAACAATGTCACGATTACAGAATGAAATTGCTATTGCAGAGAAGATTGTATTCATATTTGGTCAGTTTGATGGATGGAGGGGTAAAAGTCTGTGTCAAAGGGCTTGGATATCTCTCCTTGATATGAATCTACTAAATGAAGAGTTAGGGACTGGGTTTTCCTCTCCATAGGGGTTTTGCCTTGGCTGAGTGCCTACATCTAGTGTTTCCTTGTTTTTATGTTTTTGGTAGCTATTTGATGAACAAAGAAATAATAGCTATAAGAAGAAGAAGAATTTAATCAAGAAATCACAAGCATCTATCAAAAGAAAATAGAAATCAATATAATAAAGATTCGACCTTATTGCCCTAGATTTCTCAACGTGAGATTGAAGTCACTTAAAAATGAAATGTCAAAGAGGACTCTTTTTCAATTTTCAAGTGTATAGGGGTATCTTCTTTTCTTTTTATGAATTCGCAGTGTTTGGAGCATATGATCCATCTTTGTCAATTTGTCAAAGCTTGAAAAGTTAAAATAATAGTAATTTGCTACTTGCACATAAGGTGGGGCTTATTCATATACTTCTAACTCTACATACTCCTTAAGAGAGAAAATGGCAATATGAAAGGATGTGGTCACAATATCACCTTCAATTCAATAATAAAGCATATGGAACAAATGAAAAACATAAGTAAATGAAACTACTTCTTTAATAAAAGCAACATTTTTTCCTCTTTTAAAAAAAAATCACATTCAATTCAATAAGTTAAGTTCAATAAAGTTAATTGGCGGGAAATTTAAACATGGCCTTTTTTTCTAATAATATTAAATCAATAATAAAATTTAGTGTACATATGGGGAACCTTTCTCAATCTCCAATAAATGTCATCTAATTGCCATGTTTTTAACACTAGCTCAAAAATTGATGGGGAATTTATAACTAAAAACTTCAAAACCTTCGGTATTCAATTTATAACTAAAAAATTCAAAACCTTCGGTATTGAATAATGACCAAATTTTTGTTCAAAGGATGGTTTTTGTTGTTTGTATGTCATTGGAATGGACTAAAACAAATTGTCACCTTCTCTTTATCGCTATGAAACTAGAGAGGCTTTTGTTTTTGGTTTCTTGCTTTGCAATTTGAAGTTTAGGAACTAGTGATGTAAAATATCTAAAATGAGTGAGCCGAAGTACCAACATGCCTGGACATAAGATTTTGCCCAATATCAATAAATGATAATTAACACATAAGTACAGTGAAACTAGAGAGGCTTTTGTTTTTGGCTGGTTGCTTTGGAATTTAAAGTTTAGGAACTAGTAATGTAAGATATCTAAAATGAGTGAGCCGAAGTACCAATATGCTTGGACATGAGATTTTGCCCAATATCAATAAATGATAATTAACACATAAGTACAGTGTGCACATAGTACTACAAATGTTGGCTTCTGAAAACTCCACCGCCAAACAACTTCTATGTTTTACTAAACAAGGTGAACGATTACAAAGCTCTCTGTCTCAGATTTACAATGGATACTTTCTGGCAAGTAAATTTGGTTACTGTGAGTTTGAAAGCAAGGATACAGAGTCGGCCGAGAAACTTCAAGTATAAAAATAATAGATATATTTTATGATTCATAAAATAAGCATAAAAAATTATTATATTGGAATTTTTTAACAAGTCAGAGCTAACTGTGATCGCTTCTTACACATCTCAATGTATTCGTCTGCATCAATGGATAAACTGTATTGATGAGAGAACCCGAGCCAACGATGGTTCTCTTATTTGCAAACAAGTTTGTGCCTATTTTGACATCACATGAAAAACACTGACATCCATATCAGCTACATGTCTATAACATCTGGAATTTTTATCAGCGATTTGTATGCGCTGTACACAGGACAGCAATAAAATGTATCGGTATTCTCAGTTTAGAGTCCTAACTGAAAACAGAACAGTAACAAATAGCATGCACGATACAGCAATTTATATGCATATTTACAGTTTTGGGTCACAATATTCTAATAGTTGAAATTCAGTGCCTAAAGAGCAGAATGAAATTCGATAACAGCCATAGCAAGATTTACCGCAATGGGGTAACATTTACGAGATCCCATAAACTAGGTGAGAGGAGAATGAGTTTAGTCCATTTATGCACAGAACAAAAAGACACCAATAACCCTCATAGGGATTAGGGCATTAACCTTTTTAGGGTTACAACTTTCAACAATCAAGTCCATGTGGGCATTACCTTTTTTTTTAAAAGAAAATGCGTTTTGGAATCCACGTGCGTTGGGCACTGGTCTCTGGATACATTTCCCAGACAGCTCTAGGCCAATTCCAAATTTGGGAGTCGTTTCCAGGCGGACCCCCTTCCAGGGATCTGCAGTTCCGTCTTCTTTGCCAAAAGGCTTCAGCGTCACTCACATACATATATATTCATGTCATGTTGGGAACTGCCATTGTCTGATGGATAATATGAATGACACAGCATAAAAACCTTAAACATAAAGAATATTAGTTTTTCGAAACTTCACGTCACCATTGCAGTGGAATCTAATTTGTGACCACCAACATATCGACACTGACTTCTTGGGGAACAAATGGTATTTAATTTCCATTCTTCACAAATTTTCATCTCCAGTACAAGTTCAGATCTCCAATTCAATTTCTCGTCCATCTGATAATGCATATGGAAAACAAATGAAAGATTAAATTAACTACTTCGTATCCTCTCAGAACACCAATATTTTCTATTCAGGAAGAAACATCCACACTCAAATCCAGGGATCATTCATATCTGGACTGGAATAAAAATCGCTAATGGGATTTGTGGCCAATGCTGAGTTTAAATAGTAGATTTCTTTATTGTCATACCACAGGAAAACTGTTGTCAGAATGTTCATTTCAAGTCCTCTATAAGGGATGTAGTACTCATAAGTAGCGACCAAATTGAGCAAGAAGAGCTTTCTCATAGCTGATATCTCCTGCTCTTGGTACATGAATTGGTACATGAATATTCTTCAGCGTAACCATAGAAAAGGTATGATTGTGGCATTGCCTCAAGCAACAAACGAAATAAAAAAATATTGCTTACTTTTTGCTATCTTCCCCTACCTGAATACTGTCAACACTGTAAACAACACACTGATCACCAACATCTAAGGGATGCATAGTTAATACAAATGTGATTGTTTCCAAGATTATTTTGTTGGGTGTTCTTGAACCTGGAGTCTTCTCCTACAAGCAGAGATGATACTAGTACAATAAGGTGGATAGTGGAAATCACCAGAACAAGAAGAAATACCATTATGGAAATCTCCAGAACAGAAATAATGAAAATTATTATAATCACAATGAAAATTGTCTTTGAAGTACGGTGCAGACGATCAGCCACGATGGGCCAATGACTTCCTTTCTAGATAAATATGCCAAAAATATGTTTGTTGAGAGGTTGAAGAATTGCTTGCAAGTCTCTAGCCAAAACTGTGTTTGTTGCCAATAGACTTCTAGGCAATGACATTGTAGCAATCCCAGAGTTCTAAATCAAAAAACAGTAGGGTAGTTTATATCTAGTCTAGTTATTGGCCCAGTAAGCTCTGCAGAACATTATCGTCAAAACATTGGGCACTTAGGATCACCAGATTCATGGAAGCACAATGAAAGAAACTTTAAGAACACAATTAAAAACGCATGACATCCAATCCAATTCTTAACAGAAGAATTTTTTTATATTGCCAGTGTCAATAGCTCCCACGCTGAAAAAGCCACCTCACTCTTCTTTTGGAATCTCAAAAGGTCTTCTTCCTCTATAAGCCTATAAGATATGCAACCCCAATAGAATAAAAAAGTATACTCAAACTCGAAAGGAAAAAACAACACATGCATCAATGATGGGTATGCAAAAAAGGATACCAATGTATCCTTCCTTACCTGGCCCCTGCCTTACAAGCATTTTTAGGAAAGCACTTTTCTACAGCTTTTGTTTGCAATTCATTTGCAATGTCAATGTCTGTATCATGACGGTTTATTTTGTGCAGTTCAACATTAATGACATTGAAGCTTACTTGCTACTGTTCGGGAAAACCAAACAATGAAGAATTCAAACATAGTATACAGGTTTCTCTTAAATAAACTATATTGATAAATGATTTAAGTGCTTACATATGACACCTGCAACAAACCATGAATGGATGCCAAAGACTACCATGACAAACCTGGAGGTTTTTCTTAATAAGCCTGAAGACTTCTTTTGATTGGCAATATCTCCTCCAATACCGAAGGTGATCATGCTTTCTGAACCTATTTTCTCAAAAGCCTGGAGACTTTTCTTTACTGGCAATGTCTCTTCTTAAATCACAAAGTTGATCATGAATTCTTAACTTCTGTCCACCTCCACGAGAAATTGTTTTCTCAATTCTGAGATCCCAAAAGTCCTTTTCCCCATGTTCCATTCCATATTTCTATGGTTTTATCTCTGTCTTCTTATAACAAAATTTAAATCTATCCGGATGATCTTCCCTCTAAGATTTGTCATTTTCTCCACAAAAGTGTAGCTCTGAAATACTTTCAAAGATTAAGACACTCTATCAAATGTCATTAAGAGCTCACCTACCAGATATTCAAATGCTTGGTGTAAATGACGCTGAAATAAAGCATGAAAGCAAAAGAGCTCTACAATAAAACAGGAAAGCAAAAGAGCTCTACAGAGTATTCTCTATTTAGCCATGCCAGCTTATAAATTAATGACTCCCAATCCGTTAGCTTGTGAGAACATACTTGTCACGAGATGTAACCAAAATTGAGCTCTTTGGCTAAGGGCCTTCATTGACAAAAATGCAACTAGCTTATTGACATGATCTACATCATCTAAATATGAAGGCATGAACAGATTTAAGATGTTTTTGAGCATCTATAGCTTAATCAATATGATCAATTTGTCAATCCAACTGCATCAAACTCTTAAGAAGTGAACAAAACCTAGGATCCACAGTAATTTGGAAAAAAAAATTAAGAGTTCTTCTACGACTATTGTCTTTCTTACTCCACCCAAGCTCACGATTCACACAACGCTTTCGTGCGTTATCGCTGTTGCAATAATGCTGTCTTCTCAAACTCTTGTAACTTTTCATGCAGACCAGTTGGATATTTATTCACATTGAAGGGTCATCATTTAACATTTTTCATGATGCATTGAATAACCCTGCCCATGAATTTCAGATGTCACTAATCAGTGTACCAAACACACATTACCTAAAGTATTTGTGCTTAGAAAAGAAAGTAGGTCGAAAAATCATCTAAAAAACTAAATTAAAATTAAGCCATTTACCACTAAAACTTATACGCACTCACAAATTTGCACTCTGGCACTTTGACTGCTTAAAAGATCTAAATCTAATAGATAATACAATCAGTATAGATCTATCTCCACTAATATATCAATACAATTCGTATAGATCCATCTCCCATCTCCACAAAAATTTGCAGTGCTTGAAGATCTAATATACTCTTTCAATACAGATCTATGTTCACAAAAAGTTACAATGCATAATAGATCTTTGTATAAATGCAACTTAAAATTTATAAAGAAAGATATACATGGCTAACCCGTTACACGCCTTGACTTGAATGTCAAAGAAGCCAGTTCTCCAATTTACAAGTTTATTGGGCATCTCTTTTTCTTTTTATGAGTCTGCAATGCTTGAGCATGCTGTCAGTACATCAACATAGTCCATCAATATTTGTCCGCCGTATCAAAAAGATTGAAACCATAGAATACCGGAATAACGGTATCAGCACAAGTTCATCCAGGCAAAATGTGAAAGAAGCTGTACTAATAGCCCCTTCAATCTGAGGAGTTAAGTTCTCACCCTCATACCATTCCTGATAGTCAATAAAGTCTCACAATCCATGGAAAATAAGACGTCCGTAAAGATGGCTTCGGACTGTGTTCTTGACATCTGGGTCACGACAAAAAAAATGCCTGGGCTGTAGAGATATGTAGCTGTGGAGGTGAAGGTAGAGGCAGATGGTGCGCCATTGGTAAATACGATGGAAATTAGGAGGAAAAAGCATCCTTTCAATCTCGATTTTAGCCTAGTTTTGGGCAAACGGGGTTAGGGCGGTCATGCCGAGCAATTGGATCCAGATGGGGAAGAGGGTTGGAATGCTTGTACAAATAATGAGGGAGAAGATCACGTGGAGCTTTTACAGAAAATTTAGGTTGGGGAATCTTTTTTTTAAATGTATGGTGAATTGGTAATGGCCAGTCTTAATCTATGGCAGATCCAGGATCAGTTTTCGTAGCTGCCACTATAACACGAAGAGTACGTCTAACTAGCTGTAAGCCAATATATTAAGACACCAAGAGTACATCCAGCTATCTGTAAGCCAATACACTAAGATCCTGCTGCCAAGGCCAGAGTGGGGAATCTGTTTCTCGAGCATCCACCACAACAGGCCAGTTTACTCAATGAGATTTGAACTACAGATTCGCCCAAAAAAACCAAAAAAATCTAGGTTATAGACCATTAGGAAGGAAGGAAGGAGACCAGTAAATCTAGTTTAGAGATCATAGGAAAAGGAGTTCAGACGGAATGAGACCAGAAATTCTAGGTTAAAAACATTATTATATAGATACGTATATACGTGTATGCGTGGTTCAAAAACTTGGACATATAATTCCCAATATAGGTACATATATACGTGTATGCGTGGTTCAAAAACTTGGACATATAATTCCCAATATAGATACGTATATACGTGTATGCGTGGTTCAAGAACTGCGATACAGTGTGATCAAATCCCAGTTAATCTGGCGGTTTCACCTCTCTTTTGGTCACAACTTCAGCGTTCAGATACATAAAGTCTATGGTAGTCTTTTCTCAAGGTTTTCTAGTAATATAAATTTGTTTTCGAAGATAAGTTTTTAAATGTAATTGTTATGTTACTAGAAGTGACATATAGTATGGGTTTTATTGCATTAGTTTTATCGTATGTTTTTTAAGGTTAATTATATCTATGCTCAAAGTTAAATTTTAGTTAATGTTAGCTAATAAATAAAAAATTAGAAATCTAAATATTGTTTATGTTTGTATCTCCAATAAATAATAATAATGAAAATATTGGCCCAATAAAAAATGAAAAGAACCATATAGATAAAAAAAAACTACAATACAATTATCTCATGCGGTCACGTTCATAGTCCATAGGACCTAGCGTTGGCGCCCTCACCTTAGCGTTTTCCGCAAGCGCCTTTTGCATTCCGTCGAGGGTCATATAAATGGCCATAGGGCCTGGGGTTGGCCCTCCTTCGCAAGCACCCTCTGTAAGTGCCTTATCATACGCTTTGTGGTCACGTAAGGGTCCAAAGGACCTGGCACTAGTCACCAACTTCGCGCCCATTCCGTTCTGCGCCGAAGTACTTGGAACCTGGTCCTATGGGTTGTATCATTGGAGCTGCAATCGTGGGCCCGGGCTAAGCCCACGCCCTTGGCTCCCCCGCCTGCGGTCTTGTGGGTGTGGGGTGATGGGGGCTAAGGCTTAGCCCCGAGCCTGTCCCCCAATGCAAATTTGCATCAAACTTAAATAGAAGTTTGGTTATATGTATAACAAGGACCACCATATAACCTAGTGGTGAGGCGTTGCATTGCTAAGTCGAAGGTCGGGTGTTTGATCCGACTGGACCTCTGTCGTACTGTTGTCAAAATTTTAATACGCCCTGGAGATGGCATGTGGCACCATCCTATTGGTCCACTTAAAAAATCCACGAACCAACCAAAAATGCCAAAATTCAAACCAATCGAGAGAGGACAAGTGGCAGCATGTCATTAGCCCACATTACACAGTGAGCCTACCCAGTCACCTTGCCTAGTCAGCAGTCTTGCATCTAACTTGCAATTTTTTTACATATTTGGGAAAACGATCAAAACACGATATCAAGAACATACGATATCAGTTTTGAGCGATTCAAGTTGCGTTGGATTCAGATCGGCGAACTCCTCGATTTGGCACTAGTTTCAATAATTTTTGGGCACTTTCATTTTTGAGCTTAAAATTGATCACCTAATCACACCTCCCCACTAGGAACTTTTGGACTCCAAAAGTTTACTTCCCTAGTCAATATAAAGAGGTTGGAACTCAAAAATACCCAAAAACTCAATCCAAAATGCAAAATTTTCAATTGGTTCCCTTCAAGCCCCAATCAAGGCACTTCACTTATCATCTTCATGAAGACCTGTTGTCATGTTAAGAATTGAGCCATCATTCTTATCATTGTTGCAAGAACAAAATATTGATGAGTGGAATCTGAAAACTCTCTCTACTTTCATCTTTGCACGGCTCGAAAAACACTTCATCTTAAATTTAAATATGTTGAAGACAAACTTGACCCCATCTAGGAATTTAGAAGCAAAATAAACTTGCTTTAACATCTTCAAGCTGAGCTTGTACATAAAGAGTACATTGTTGGAAAATTTTCCATGATATGATTGACCTTGCCTAAAATACATAGTCATCTTATATAATCTTAAAAACAAAGATTCAATTCACACAAGTTTCAAATCGAATACTTGTATCAGTGAACATAACACAACTTGTGGACAACTTTGAATGACAATCTTGTACGTTCACGAAAGTCCTTAACACGTGGACTATAACAAGTCAATACATATATCAATGAAAAACATCTACTTCTTGAACATAGTGACAATGAATGTTCACTTTGTAGTGCCCCGCTCTAATTGACTAACCTTGATATGACATTAACATTAATTTAGCCTTAAGGCTCACACATTATTCTCTGGGGACCTCAGGTTGAGGATCCAAACACTTAACTCTACTATTAATGGATGTGATGGATGTGTTTATTTCCTATTCGGTGTTATGATGATTACATCTTTGATGGATATGTATGATTTATATTGATGTTATGTTGATGATAGCTATGATGGACGTTTTCCTTATGTTGGCTACTTACATTAGTTTTGGTTCACGATGAACAATGATGTGGATGACTGTGTCATGTTGATTATGCTATTATGTCAATGACTAATACTGTGAAACATTGTTACTAATGGTTATCGAGTATGATAGGAAACACCACATGCACAGCATGTGATGAGTCGACGACATCGAGTTTGATGGAAATGAATATTTTGTCTTTGAAATTTTAAATTTCGGTTTGAAGCTTGCTATAAATTCCAATGGCATGTTAGTGGTTGCAAGCACATGCTAGTTTCTTGGCCGAATGAATCACACATGGGTGATGGAGTTGCACAAATGGATGGAACTGCATGGGAGGGGTGGGACAGTGTCCCTAATCTCACCTGTTGGCACTCCCGCCGTGACTTGGGTTGGAAAAGTTGAAACACCTTCGACTTGAAGATCACGATGTCATGGGGGCAGGTCCCAATTTGGGTTGCTTGCGAGGATTTTACTAGGGGGCGCAAATCAAGGTGGATTCCTTGATCCTCAACACCATTAGTCTCACCATAGCGGGAAACATAAGAGATGTTGGTGGTCTCTGTCATTGCACCTAGACTTTCCCCTTGTAGCCACTAGATGCTTGAAGGGCAAGTGGCGTGGCACCCTAGGAACTTCAAGGGAAGCTTTTGAAGGGCGCGACCAACTTGGCACCTTTGGCATCAAAATTAAATTATTAGGCATGGCACCTTTGGAAATTCGAAGGGAAATTCTTGAAGGGCACAACCAACTTGGCACCCTTTGCATCATTAAAAATAAAGTAATAAATATAATCAAGATATGAAAATCCTACAAATTCACATCAAGTGGTAAATGATGTTAGAACCAAGACAATTAAATCAAGAATAAAACTTGGGGTAAGGGGAGAATAAGAAGAAATAAAACATTTTACCTTGAGAACTCTACTCTCCCCATGTTGGAAAATGTTAGGTAGATAATGTACACAAGTAACTTAATTAGGTAAAACAGGAAAAGAGAGACATAGAGTTAAATATAAAGATTAATCCTAAAATAGTTAAACTTAATTAAGAGAAGTTGTTGGGGAATTAAACTAAGATTAATAAATTAAAATTAGAGAAATTTATATAACCTCCATGTGGCAAGAGCCAACATAAGAATATCTATCTAAGTAGCAAATTGAGTTAGATTAAGAGGTAGTTAAGGGACCAAATATGAGACTTATCGATTGAATTCAGTGATGAACACAAATTAAGGAGTAGAAAAGGGGGATCAAAAGACATCTAGGAGAAGAAATAGGAAATCTTGTTGGGGTGAGGAAAAATATTATTTTTAAATTAAAATTTAAGTAAAAAAATTTGGAGAGGCTTGGTGAGAGGGTTACACATGGGTAGGTAAATAATCAAACTTTTGGATTAATAAAAATAATTAATTATGCATGAAATTCCAAGTGTCACCTATGAAGCCTCCTATAGAAGAAGGGGCAAGCCATGGGAGAAGGGAATTTTTAGGGACCCTATTGTGGGATGGAGGAGACTATGTCAATGCAGTGGTTATAAGCTATAGTTGATTTTGGTGAGGTAGAGGAATTTAGAGAAGGGACTTTTGAGCTAAGGAGTTTTAACCTCTATCAGCTAGCACACTTCCTCCATTGTACAATCTCATTGCAACTCGGGGTTCCGCGGGGAAGGAGAGTACCCATGGATTAGGTTGGGAGGTCAACCAGTGGGTCAATACATTCAAACCAAGCACGTCAACATTCACACTTGGAGGCGGACGACAACAAGGGAGTGCAAGTAGCGATAAGTCAAGATTGAATCTTGTCTCCTGGTGAATGTTACCTATGTTAGTTATGATGTTCTTTATAGGATTTCGTTGTATCTATAGTTAATAGCATGTAAAATAGATTATATGTGTAATGCAATAAAATTTATGGATGTTTGATGTAAGTGCTTAAATATTTATGAGTTTATAATGTTTATCTGCTTATGGTTATAGCCCTAGTTATTCTACATTGTTTAAAAAAATAAAAAAGATAGGATAGGTTGGTCCCTACACACTTTACAAAAGTACCTAAAGAGGTAATGACAACAAGAATTTACAAAATTTTACAAAACAACTTTATAATAAGTGTACCCAAACTTTGCCTCTCTTAGGTTTGTGGGTTCTCTTCTTGCACCATCTTGTCTTGAAGGTCGCGTAGGATTATTGAGAGTCCTCTTTGCCACCTCTTGTTTCCCTTGCATTATGTAGCATAATCTCTTTACCTTTCTTTGAACGAAGCTCCAAATGCAACTTCCAATTCAATGTCATGTCCATGCACCTTGCAACAAACACACAAAAATTTATTCTTGTTTGCTGACATAGAAGTTCTCTCATGTGAAATAAAGTCATTATTCTTGATGCCTAAAATTTGGTTCATACTTTTAACCATTATCATACGTTGCTCGCATACAGCCACACAATGGTCACTCGCATCACAAAATGTACAAGGGTATTGATTCCACAAGTATTCAAAATTTCCATGCATTGGAAAACACTCTTGAGAGTTATACTTGTCTCTAGAGTTTCAGTTCTGACGATTGTCACAAGGCGGTGATATCTCATGCTTAGATGTTTGATGTACTTCAAGCCATTTGGAGCACTCCCCAAACTCCCTTTGACCATATCCCAATCCCATATAATTCGGTCTCTCCTCAACCATAATTGGATTGGTAATACCTTGCCCATGTATGTCGAGGCCTCCACCTTCATATCCCATCTTGGAAGAAACTTCATACGTATGTTTTTTGAATGCTGCAAAAGAGTTGTTATGCATATAAACAAAAGGAGTGGAACTTGAGATGCTAATTACCTCCTTAAATTTGTCATTCATCTTCTCAGCTTTTGATGATGATGATGATGGTCAACTTGTAGATGAATCTAGCCACCCACTCTTATCCACTGGCATATGGTGTGCTTCTTGAATAGGTTTGTAAAACAACATGCAACATCTTCCACATATGGTCCAAAACCACTATTTGAACCATGACCACATACTGGTCTCATGTTGGAGGTTTCTCTTGCTCATATAGGAGTAGAGGTTTCTGCAACTTACTCATCAAGCGCTTGCTTCCAAATAAAGTGCATGTTTCTCTTCTCCTCTTCAACTATCTCTAACATCCTTCTCAACACTATGTTCTCCATCTGAAGAGCCAAATTCTGCTCCTCTAGCTCTTGAAGACTCTTTTTGCTGCCCATTCTTGCAACTTGGTCAATTGGTGCTCTGATACCAAATTGATCTGAAATTGGATTAGGTGATTTCTTCCTCTTTTCCAAAATCAAATAAAACAAAAATTAGGACCGTGTCGACGCTTTGCAAGGTAAAACTAGGTCTTGAAACAAACAGGTTTCCAATATCTCTTCAAATCATGAATTAGTCTTCATATGTAACTTAACATAATGAACATAACAGCACATAATCCATGCAGGCATAATGAATAGAAAGACAAAGGTTTGTTGATGGAGTTCACCCCTCCTAGGCTACATCTTTATCTATCAACATGACTAGACCACTCATATATTCAGTATCAAAATGAAGTACATAAACATTTGTTGTAGGTAAATATGTGGTTATTACCCCTACAAGGTAATGTTCTCCTACAAAGAACTCTCACAACAAAAACAACTCAAAACATCTCCTACAAAGATGACATACTTCAACTGAAATGAGCTAAAAACATCATGTGAACCCTTCAATTCCACATTGAAGCACATAATCAAAACTTCATGTTAAGAGAAGTTGAACCTGATTTGAACCCTGCAAGTTACATCTACTGTAGTAGACTTTTGAAAGTGAGAATATCCCTACAAGATCTTCTCCATGCTCAAATACCTCCCAGAACTGCTTCCAAACCCTGAATGATCCATACACCTTTTGTATCAAACCCGAAAAAAGACTCTGAAGATGTGCTCAAATCAGAAATTAGAGGTTTCCAATGGATTCAGAACATCCAAAAACCTCTAAGCATCCTCTTTCTGAGCTCAAGTTGGATAAAAACTCAAAACGTTATGAGCTTCCAAGCTCTCTCATGAATTTCATTATTAACCATCCTACAAATTTGCCATTTTGTCTATCAATTATACAAATTTGCCCGAAAATCACTAACAGAGTGACAATTTCGCTACACGTTGGTGCATGTTGTTGCATAGTTAATTTAGCTTCGGACCCCCTTAATCCAAAAATCAAGGCCACATGGGCCACATAGGGTCGAGGGCTGGGCCTTAACACCGGCCCTTGCTAGTTAAGCCCTTAAAATTCTAGACGAGGTTACATAGAGTGCCACAGGTCAGAGGGTTGGGCCAACAGCCTGCCCTACCTATCGGAGCCCTATGGTCCATGGGACCTAAGGCTCCCCCCCTCACCTTAGCACTTTCCGCTAGTGCCTTTTGCATTCCACCAAGGGTCATATAAATTGCCATAGGGCTTGGGGCTAGCCCCCCTCCGCAAGAACCCCCTGTAAGCACCTTATCCTCCAAGTTGTGGTCACGTAAGGGTCCAAAGGAACTAGGGATGGTCCCCAACTCTGCGCCCATTCTGTTTCGCTCTGAAGTACTTGGAACTTGGTCCTATGCGTTGTATTGTTCGTGCTAGAACCGTGGGTCGAGGCTAAGCTCGCGTCGAGTGTTTGATCTGCCCAGACCTCTGTTTGACCATTGTCAAAATTTTAATATGCCTTGGAGATGCCACATGGAAGCCTGTGATTTGGCCACATCACATCGTCCTATTATTCCACTTCAAAAACCCACGAACCAACCAAAAATGACAAAATTCAAACCAATCCGAAGAGGACAAGTGGCAGCCTATCATTGGCCTACATTACACAGTTAGCCTTCCCAGTCACCTTTCCTAGTAATCGTACGGACTGCCTAGTCAATAGTTCCGCGTCCAACCTACAAATTTTTTACTTAGTTGGGAAACTATCAGAATGTGATATTGGGAGCATATGATATCGTATTTGAGCGATTCAAGTTGTGTTAGATTCAGATCGACGAGCTCTTTAATTTGGCATCATTTTCAAGAATTTTTGAGCACTTTAATTTTTGATCTTAAAATTAATCACCTCATTAGAGGGAGAGGTTCAATAACTGCACAACTGTGCAGCTCAGGCAATCAAGGGTCAAGCTTGAGCCTTGAGACTACGTAATGCACAGTTCAGGCTAAACTAAGGATGGAGATTGTGTTGTTTGGGAGATCAGTGAGCCAGACTGAGGGGTTGGGCACTAATTCAACCAACTGCATAGTTCTAGAAGGAAGAGGAGTCTAGGTGATTGCACAATTGTGTAGTTCAAGAAATCAAGGCTGAGGCGTGAGCCTTGAGATTATGTAATGCGCAGTTTTGGTTGGGCGGGAGAGAGAGATTGCATAGTTTTGGAGGTCAAAGGTTGAGCTTGAGCACTGTGATTGCACAGTGCACAATCTTGGAAGGAAGAGACTATGGATTGCACAATGCCAAGGGACAAGGGTGTTGCTTGAGGCCTGAGATTGCGCTATGTGCAGTTCAGGCTGGCCAAGATGAGGTTGAGTGGCCCGATCGGGGAGTTTTCTCAGTTAGACTAAGTGTTAGATCAGTTAGATAAAGATGACCAAGAGAGAGACTTTGAGCATGATCACACACATATATCACTTGATGACACAAAAAGGAACAATTAGAACATATGAACATATACATTCCTCAATGCAACAACTTTGTGACGACTCCTACCAAGTGTGACACAAAAGATACACTTTGCGACGAAAGTGGCGAAACTTGTGCGAAAGTGCTTGAAAATTTGGAAATGAGTGTCAGACATGTCTACATGATAGGATAAACTCATTATCACAAATATTTCCCCTTGAAACTAGCCAAAACTCCACTTTACGCGATAAGTGACCATTCCCACCCCTAAAGACGACACTTGCCAGAGCGAAGATAACATGAAAAATACACAAATTAGAGCGAGAGAAAGCAAAATTGACAATCAAAAGAATGAAAACAACACTTTCGAAAGTAAGGGTGTGCATAAGTGATAGTTTGCAAAACTCACCGAAATAGAAGCACAAACACAACTAGAAGTGAGAAACGGTTAATGTCAGTGCGCACTGACTGTTGACAGGGATTTAACATAGCGCAAGCACTGTCTTGATATATTGTGCTAGGATTATTCAAACTTGTGTGTAGGAGTGCGCTCATGAATTCATTGCGGAGTGAGCATGCGCAAGCAAGTGACTTCGACACTTACAGTCCAAAAAGGAGCTCAAAGACTTGATAGAGTTAGAAGTGACTACGGAAAAATCAATTGCAAGATCCATGGTAGACTCCAAAATTCAAGTATAAGCAAAATTTTGGAGGGTATTTGTCACAGCGACAACAAAAGGACAAACTTTGTATTATTCATGATAATCATATGCTTTAAAAGTGTATAAATTCCATTATAATCTTCATTACATTATATATTTGAAAAAATATACTACACCCACACACATATATTACAAATGTTATATAATAAGGAAAGTGGATTAAAACAAACTAGATTCTTTTAGTTGAATAAATATGTGACAATGAAAATTGTACAAAAAAACTCGTGGCGAAACTTTGGATGGATATGCAAGGTTTCAATTGTTGAATAAAAAAGATATAGATAACACAAGACTACTTATAGAAAGTAATAGACTGATACATTGCCCAAAATAACACAAATGTCCCCTGAGATCATATGGTGCTTTACTTGCACCCATTACAAATATAAAAGTTTGAACTTTTACAAGATAGTATAAAAGTAGTGTTAAAATAGAAACTAGGGACAAATTCCACTTTAGTCAGCTCATTTGCAGAAGATGATTATTGGATTGAATTCCTCTTTTCGAGAGGACCAAAATTGACTGAAGGATCACTGAATTTGGACAAGGAGAAATATGTTTTTGAAGACAAGCCCACACATGTATTTTTGGTTAAGGTCGGCCCTACCTTCATGTAGGCTCATGAATCCCAAGAGACATGTCTTCTGACCCACGTTAACTTGTATAAATAGAAATTGAGGAAACCTCATTTCAGCATCTCATCAACACACACCTTTCTCTCCTCATATGATTGGTTCGTACCTCTGATTGGGCAGTTATTCATCTCACACATACGAGTTTGTGGAGGACAAACCTGACTTGCATTGACTTTATGCTTCTGGGAGATTTTGACCAACATTGACTGAGACTCATCTGGCTTCATTTGATCACGTTTTTAGGGGGTTTCTCTTTGTTTCGGTAGGACACATTTATTGGCACAACTTTCAAGGCATTTTGGGTAGGTTGACAACAAGCCTATGTTGATTGTTTGACCACAGAGCTAACTTGAAATTTGACTGAGTTTCACTGCTCCTTTGATTTTGTTGTTGCTGGTTGACCTCTAAGGAAGTTCGAATTGCTTTGACCTTTACTGAGCTCAAGGACACTTTTACTGTTGTGTTTACCATTGTTGACTTTCTAGTTAGGGTTGTTTAACTGTTGTTGACTAAGAGCAAAATTGTAGATTATGATTGACCATCTATTTGACTAAGGGCAGTGGTATTGGATAATTTATTTCGCAAGTCAACTTTGACTTTGTATCATTGTACTCTTTATTCTCTCTTTGTTTAAAATTTGATATTTTATAATAAGAAGGATTGATCAAGGGTTTTCCCCATCTTGATGTTTTTCCCTAGCTTGAGCCAAATTCTTGTGTTCTCTTGTCTTGGCTTGTCTTCTGCATTTTATTGTTCATGTTTTATCTATGGTTACTGTGAATGTGAATTAATGGATTATGTGATTTCTATCGAAAATTAAAGTGAAATTGATATTTGTCTCATAAAAGGATATTGAATTAATTGTTTCAGGCATAGAACATACCATTGTTATCTAAAATTAACAAGTAGTCCTCTTTGTATGTTAATATATTAATATTGGCATTCACCATTGTTGAAGTTTTTTCCCTTTTCACCTTTTTGAAGATGGAAGTTGTAAAAAATACACAATGATTATTGTACAAGCATCATAAACTTCTTAAGTATATATCTCATTCCATTTTGGATTCAAGGTATCAATACAAGTCTCTGTGCAAACAAATTTGTGTCCATATTTTGCAATGCACTAGTGAGAATTTGTTGTACCTCACCCATATTTGATATTCCTAGGAAGCAAGTTTTGAGAGCTCAAAACCCTAATTTATAAAATACCAATGTAACACTTCCAAACATGCTTGTGAGTCAGCTTCATATCATCTTGTAATACTTATAGTTGTTTCCCATATAGGAGTTCAAAAGCAAGTTATAAGAGTTTAAGATCCCAACTTGCAAAATACCAACGTAAGGCTTCCAAAGATGTGTGTGAATTGATCTTAGACCACCCTAGATCCATCTAACTCTGGATCTATCATGCGTTGAGAGGGATCAAATCCCTTGAGGTGCAAACCTTCTTTTTGGAGTGTATAATTTGAGGAAAGGTTTGCACCTCGAGGGATTCGATCCCTCTCAGCACATGATAGATCCAGATTTAGATGGATCTAGGTTGGTTCCAGCTGAGGGCAGCAATGTCATATTTTTAGATTATCATTATTATGTATATGTTTGAGATAAACTTCATACTTTGAAATTTACATTATGTTTTCTTTGCCTGACATGACCATATAATTTTGTTCTTTAATTTAGTCTATATTGCTTGTCTTGTTTTTTTTCTTTAATTTAGTCTTGTTGCTTGCCTTGAATGGTTTGTACATGTGCGTTTGGATGTTTTGAGTGGTTTGTGTGTTTATGTGTTTTTATTTGGATGGTAATGTTTGTGAATTTTATAGTTTTTGTGTTATATTTATATATGTGTATATAATTGTCTATTAGTAAATTGTTGGTGATGAACAAGGAAGACAATTTTTCAATAGCTTGCATGAGGATTGATAATGCATATCTATTTCATTTAATTTTATGTATCATAGTTTTTGACAACTAATTAATTCTTAATAGTGTCCCTCCAAGTATTACTAAATATATCTTGAAGAGTAGTTTTAATTTTAAATTTGTTGAGTTACCTCAATCTGTTGAGATGATAGATATTGTTAATAACTTTAATTATGAAAAATGATGAAATAAAATTTTTGAATGCAAAGTGACAATGTAATAGTGTTGAATGGAAAAAAATGTGAATAATAAGAATGTAGTCAATTAAAAATAGTCTTCATTGTGATCAATATCAAACTATTTTCTTCTACTATTCTTATTGTCACCCTTGCTACTTTTCCCTTATTTTCATATCTATTATATGAAAAATGCAGTTGAAATCGTAAACCATTCAAATATTTAACTCAAGTTATTGTAGCAAACATCTTACCTTTTCTCTCTTGCTTTATAATATTAATAGGTTGAATTACTATAAAACAAAAATGAATGCACATTGTCAATAATTTTTTTGAGCTTACACTAAAATCAATCACATTGTTAATCCAATCACTTTAAGATTAATGTACCATAATAAATCCAGTTACATTAAATTAGAAATTAACATCTACAATGAAATTAATGCATCTAATGCAAGCAATCAAATATGATTAGAAAAAGGCATCTAGACCGAAACCAATGCATCTAATGCAAGCAATCAAATAGGATTAGAAATCAACATCTACACATAAATCAATGCATCTAGTGCAAGCAATCAAATATAATAAAAAATCAACATCTACACTGAAATCAATACATCTAGTGCAAGTAATCAAATATAATTAGAAATCAACATTTACACTGAAATCAATGCATCTAGTGCAAGAAATAAAATAGAATTAGAAAATATCTACACTAAAATCAATGCATCTAGTGCAAGCAATCAAATAGGATTAGAAATCAACATTTACACTGAAATCAATGCATCTAGTGCAAGAAATCAAATATCATTAGAAATCAACATCTACATTGAAATCAATGCATCTAGTGCAAGCAATCAAATAGGATTATAAATCACCATCTACAATGAAATCAATGCATCTAGTGCAAGCAATCAAATAGGATTATAAATAATCATCTACACTGAAATCAATGCATCTAGTGCAAGCAATCAAATAGGATTAGAAATTAATATCTACATTGAAATTAATGCATCTAGTGCAAGAAATCAAATATCATTAGAAATCAACATCTACACTGAAATCAATGCATCTAGTGCAAGCAATCAAATAGGATTAGAAATCACCATGTATGCTAAAATCAATGCATCTAGTGCAAGGAATAGTATTCCCTCTCTTCCCCCTCTATTTATATCTATATATTTCTCCACCTCTCCTTTGTCTCTCTATCTCACCCCCAAACATACACACACACTCTCCATCTCTCCCTTGTCGCTCCCTCTCTCTCTCTCCACTTCTCTCTCTCTCTTTATGTCTCTCTTCTTCCCTCCCTCTCTCCCCTTCCAACTCCATCTATTTGTCCCTCCCTCTCTCCTCCTATCTCTTGTCCTTCCTCTTTGTCTCTTTCTCTCCCCCTGTCACTCTCTCTCTCTCTCTTTTCCCTCCAACCCTATCACTCTCTCCTCCTCTCTCTTTTCATTCCTCCTCTCCCCTCTAATTTAGCTTATCTCCTTCAGTGCAAACACTCAAATAGGATTAGAAATCACCATCTACATTGAAATCAATGCATCTAGTGCGAGAAATCTTCTTCCCTCTCTCCTCTTTCCATCTATATCTATATCTCCCTCCATCTCTCATTTTTTGTCTCTCTATCTCAGCCCCCCTAAACACACATGATTTATCTCTCCATATTTATCTATATATCCCTCTTTCTATCTCTCTCTTCTTCCGTCTCTTCACCTTCCATCTATCTCCCTCTGTCTCTCTTTTGTCTTTCTATATCAGCCCCAAAACATACACACTCTTTCTTAATATCTATCTATCTCTCTCTCCCTCTTCCTCTTCCCCTTCTCTCCCTCTCTCCCCCTTCTATCTCGCTTCCCCCCTACTCTCCTCTCCCCCTCTCCCCTATCACCCCCTCTCATTCTCTCCACCTTTCTCTCTATGTGTCTTTCTTCTTACCTTTCTCTCTCCTTCTCCCTCTCATGTCCTCACTCTCTTCCATCTTCTCTCCCCTTTTATCTCCCACCTCCCTCTATCTCTTCCCCTCAACTCTCTCTCTCTCTCTCTCTCTCTCCAACTCTGTCACTATCTCCCTCCTTGTCGCCTTCCCTCTCCCCCCCTCCTTCTCTTCTTCTTTGTCTCTCTATCTCACCCCCAAGCATACACACTCTCTTTCCATCTCTTCCTTGTCACTCCTTCTCTCTCTCTCCATTTTTCTCTCTCTATGTCTTTCTTGTCCCCTCCCTTTCTCTCCTTCCAATTCCATCTCTCTATCCTTCCCTCTCTTCTCATTTCTCTCACTCCCTCTATCTCTCCACCTCTATCACTCTATGCCTTTGTTCTTCCCTCCCATATATATCTAGAGTTAATATATATCATGGTATATATATATATAATATTATATTAAATTTAATATTGTATTAACTAAAAGTTATCAAGTTGAATAATACTAATATTAATATTAAATTTAATAATAATAATAACATTAAATTTATTACTAATATTGATATGAATATTAATCTTTCAATATTAATATTAGATTTAATGATGTTTTCTGCATAGCATGATAACAAAATTTATAACAAAACTACATCAAATGAATATTTTTGAATATTACAACTTCGACATGGAAATGTTTATGCGTATAGAGATTTTAATATATCCATAGGATACATTTTTCCTTTTAAACATCCATTTTACAAATAATTAATTAAAAGAAATACCAAAAGATTTTAGACCAAGATTTTGGATTCTTTGTGTTGAATTAACCATTTTACTTTTATTTGATTTAAGAAATGGTAGTGGCTTTAGTAAAGAGTAAAGATGTTTAAAATTTTACCTAATTTGGAATTTTAATGTGGTAAAAAAATTGTTCAAGGTAAATTTATGATGGACACTCAAATTCAACCTATATGATAAAAGAACTATCAAACACATGAGATAGTTGTATCGTAATTTTTTTTATCTAAACACATGAGATAATTGTGTTGTAGTTTTTTTTTTTTTATCTATATGGTTATTTTCATTTTTGTTTCAGGGCAACATTAAATTTTTCTATTTTAATTATTATTATTTGTTGGATAGACGAACAAACACATTATTTAAATTTCTAATTTTTAAGTTTTATATTGGGTGACATTAGCTAAAATTTAACTTTGAGCATGGACATACTTACACATCAAGATCATGTTGGGCTATAAAATACACCTCTTGACGTAATGACATTTTTTAACTTTGGACTAATAGTACAATGCTCTACAAAAATGTACAAAAATGTACCTATAAATATATCGGTATGTATATTCTTCCTCAACCTCTAAGATTATAGCTCACTATACGTTCATCTTTGTCATTGTACATTCCATGCATTACATTTGCATGTAGTCATGATGAAGGCGGTGATTTGTCCATCTCATATATATCTGATATGTTATAATTGGTATAAGAAGAGGTCTCGTGGTAGTTTAAACATATTAGTAAATTTAAACGATAATTTTAAATAAAAATGTAATCAAAATTTTAAACAATATTTTTTCTTATATTAGTGAATTTTCAAAGTTAAGCATTATATATTGGATAGGTCAAAGGTGTATTAATAGTAGTCAAAGGGTGAATGGATTACTATAGTCCCGCTTTGACATAGACGTGACATTATTGAAATATGAATAAATGGAAATGATATTCAGTAAAATTTGAAAATGGAGATAAAATATGACAAAATTTGTGTTTGATCATGGTGTGGTTCCTGGCAGATTTGAGATGCCTTGAATTGAAATTGGAAAATCTGCTCTTCCAACATGTTTTGATCATTACACATGGTTCTTGCGGACCACATCCCTCTGTGATTTTTCGGGTCAACCTTAGTCCATATTCTCTCCTCTCTCACCTTTTGTCACTAATTCACCCCAAGAGACATTAAAAGAGCTGTTAGGATCTTGAGCACCAGCAAAGAAGTAGATGAGTAAGGTCTGCAAGTTGAATTTGCATTGGCTTTCCCTCTTCATGGTCTCAAAATATCATCCACCCCATCTTCCAATTGAAGGATATTTCTGATAGAAATAATTACAGGAATATTATGATTGGGCGTGCCTTTGTCGAACTCTATGTTATGGGCGTGAACGTGTGGCTTTCTCAACATATAGAGAGGAACAAATTCAAAGCTATGGGGCAACCAAGTCTTAGAAGAGATTATGAAACTAGTGACCACATTTTTAGCCTGTGTGCTATTATCAAGGAAGCTGACGTCCCTCATCTAAAGTCCTGTTGCTTTGTGGATTTTCAGAAGGCTTTTGGACTCTGTTCCAAGGGAATTATCGTTCTGTAGACTACGTGAAATTGGCATCTTTGAGTGTCTCATAGTTGCTTTCATGAAATTCCATGGGATATACATTAATGGGTTAGAGCATAACCAAGCGAGTGCTTCCACAAGGGAGATGTTTACGTTTTACACCATGTTTTGTTTACCTTATTCTTATTTGCAGAGGATCTGATCCTTTTAGCCTCCTCCCCTAGGGACATTCAGAGATAGCTTGATGCCCCTGCCAATGTGATGGTCATAGAATGATGGTGGTGAACCTTAGTGAAACTGAGGTTGTGATTTAAATATCCAAGAGCACCCTAACAAACTTCCACTTCTTCTTCAAAGGAAGCGAGGTGGAGATTACCATTGCTTATACATCTATGGGATCTGATCCATAGCCCTTAGGTTTAGCTTAAGGCATGTCTTTCAACCCAAACTTAGAAAGGGTTATAGGTCTCTCTCCATGCTTGACCGACAATACTTCCATATGCATTTTCAGGACATCTCTTCTAAGATGCATTTTTTGACACAATTAACAGACCTATAGTACTATATGGTGTTGAAATCTTGGGGCCTACCTCGTTACCACTTGACTGCGCGCAGGCTGAGACAGTCCAATTCCTCATGCTACAGTGTGTGATTTAGCATAAACAAACAGTTCCATAACCCATTGTACAAACAGTTTGGCATTCATCCCTTTTTCCTTGAGAGCATTTTTGGACTTGTCTTCTTTCTTCATGGAAAACTCCTATCTGGCCCTTTGCCTTTTTTAGATTGCCTCCACAGGCCCCTTTGTCTAGCGAATGTGATGTTTTTTTAAAGGCGTCTTCAGTTCTTCAAAGAGTGCCTCCCTCCTTTTAGCTATTCTCTAGATGCCCTAGTGACATCCTAGCCCCTGAATGGAGATAAACATGGATATCAAAGAGGACGTCTATCTACAGTAAATTCAGGTCACTTGGATTGAATCCCACAATGGTTTCACAATAAAATGACCTTCTACTATGATCACTTATTGTACAAGTATGATCTAGGAAGCAATTCTCTTTGATACATTTGCAGATTTTTATGGGTCTTCTTGCAGAACCCAAAGGGCTTTAAACGCTTGTTCAATTCTGTGGCCAAGGAATCCACCACCATTGCTTCCAATTCCTTCTGCATGGACATAAAGTGTGCCCTTTCTGCCATGTTGCTAAGAACTACTGGATAAAAATGCCAAACCACAACACTGAGGGCCTGCATGCTGGTTAAACTTAAAAGCCTGAGGAAAGGTAGAGATTTGGCTGACAATACTTCTTTGGAGACAATCAATTGTGAAAATGACCATCCAATTAATGAGAGAGAAATTTTCTACTTGAGTTCAACCCAGATTAATTCCCTTGCAAAGGAATGCTGATCTAGAAAGCATCAACAAAATACAAATGAGAGGAGAAGGAAACAATCAAAATCCAGCAGTGCTTGGAATGCAATCCGTCATTTGCAAGGGAAGCAATAATGCTTTTCTTCAGATTGTAGGTTGCTGAAAAGAAGAGAGCAATAACATTTATTTTTGCAGATTCTGCACTTCTTTCATCCTATTAAAGCAGCAAAAAAATTAATTATCGTTTTACATTTTAAGAATAAGATATTTGGAACCCTTTCATATGATAGGTGTAATGTCTTTCAACATGCATTGGGGTTTGTAAGTTTGAGAAATTTCAATGGGCATATGCTAAAATCGGATCCTCTGTTTATTCTGATAACTAGATAAATATGTGTATGTTATTTCTAAACAAAGACGGAATTTAATACTTACAATTACCATCGTTCTTTGGTTTTGAACTCTTATCAAAGGAAAATTCAATCAATCCATATTCCTCGATCCCACTAAATCTTGTTTTAGATGTTGAGGATTGCTAATTTATTTGTTTTCACAATTTCAGCTGTAAATGCTGATGGCTTCTTAGCACGGGATATAACATTCGAAAATGCAGCAGGGCCAGGTAGTCAACAAGCGGTAGCCCTAAGAGTAGATAGTGATCACTCTGCCTTCTACAACTGTGCCTTTCTTGGCCACCAGGATACATTGTACACTCATATTCTTCGTCAGTTCTATAGAAACTGCAGAATAGAAGGCACTGTTGACTTCATATTTGGAGACTCGGCAGCCATCTTTGAAAACTGTCTCATTCTGCTGCGTCCTCGTCAAATAAACTCGGACAAAGGATCATCAGATCCTGTCACTGCACAGGGTCGAACAGATCCAACCGAGCCCACAGGATTTGTTTTCCATAACTGCACTATCAATGGAACTGAAGAATATATGAGGGCTTACTATGCCAACCCAAAAATTTACAAAGGCTATTTGGGTCGGCCATGGAAGATGTACTCCAGAGCAATCTGCATAAATTCATATTTGGGAGAGGCCATTAGCCCTGAGGGATGGATGTCGTGGATAGAGGACTTTGCTCTTAACACGCTTTACTATGGGGAATACTAGAATTATGGGCCGGGGGCTAAGGTTTCTGGAAGAACGCCATGGTCTAATCAGATACCTGAGAGAAATGTAGGAATGTATACTGTTGGAAACTTTATACAGGGAGACGAATGGCTGCCAGATACAATCAATTAATCCAAAAACAAAGGTTGGTTACTATGCAATCTTCTAATGCGTGATTTTCTTCTACATTGTTGTTGTTCCCTGATGATGGTGAAGAATTCAACGGGAAGCAATGGGACTAAAAATTCTCAGACAGTTGCAACCCAAAAATCCATGAGCCACATTGTTTTCTTCTATCACTGTTTCATCTATCTTTGGAGTATTGCAATTTCAATCTGCTATGAAGGAGCCACTTGCTTTTCATTGGAGGAAAATGTTATTTGTACTTGTCTGCAATTTTTACTGCACTATTTTGATCGACATTGATGACCAAAATGGCAGAATAATTTTGTACCTGGTGTAGAGGAAAGTTGTTTTGTTACCGGGAAAGTTTCAACGCAGCACTGTTTTGTGATTGGGTGAATCCTCCCGCAGTTATGTTTGAAGCATGGGATAAAACTTTTGGAAAAATGTTATGAACTCTAAAGGTTTGGGTGTCTGTATTTGTTGTTGTTTTTTTTTTAAATCACGAAAATTGGTTGAATGAAAATTACAGGGATTTATTGAACCACCAAACATAATATTGACTCTCAAGTTTTAAGTAGATATCATTCAAGTTCTCAATATGTTCTTAATATTAAAAAAAACATGCAACTTCTTATACAGGCTGAGTGTAAGTGCAGAGCGATTTGGTGAACAAAAGCAAAAACCAGTCTATCGGTCAGCTTTCTGGTAATAGAGGACTCTACGACAACATTACAGCATACTTTTTAAACTAACCAAAAGACTTTTAAAAGGCTTGAAATAAAAACCGGACCTAGAAAGTTATAAAAGTCTGACCTTCCTGGTATAAGATACAAACTATTATTAACACCAGAAATAAAAAGACAACCACAATGAAGAATAATTTAAACATCGTTGGAACTAATAGATTCTAGAACAATATAAGTTTGGATAATACTTTGATCATTTGAAGAATAAGGTACTTAAATTTTAACAGCATGTTATTCTCGACAACGTCATGGCTTATTCTGTGTGACAATTTGCATACACTCTCTTTGATTTTTCCAAGGAGTGATGTTATTCAAAATATATCTCCCTGTGGGTGTCCTTATGCTGCACACAAGCAATGATGCATTCACTTTTCTCAACTTTATGTATGTTTATCATTTCCATCCATATGATTGTCTTCCCATGATTTCTAAGATGTAATTGAGTTTATATCCATCCAATTGTATTATAGGCTCCTAAACCAATGGTAAGATCAGTTATTTTAGATTTGCTGACAGGACTAGATAGACACGTGGGATAAATCTTATATTTATAGTATACTCCTCTTTAACGTTATGAGTTGGTACACATGTTTTAACACTTTCTCAGCGCTCAATAAAAATCAGAACATTGTGGAATTCTTTTAGGATCAGAAGCAATGCTAGGGTTGGAAAAAGCATGTAGCACTTATAATGTATCAAACTTAAAATAAGCCAGAAGTCTCCATTTTATCTGGGATTCCTTTTTGTTCATCCCTTGTCTGACACTAAGGTATATAATGTTCTGAAAAGTCTCATTGTGATATCCGCTCATACATGCTAGACAGTAAGGCACACCTCTGTGTTGAGATTCAATTCTAGATCCATAATTGTTTTTGACTTTTATTGATTTTTCTTTGTCAAAAATGTAGATTAGCATTGCCTCGAATTGGCCATTTGTTGATGATAAAAAATAAACACCGGTAAAGAAACAAAATTGCATAAAATTTTGACTTCTTTCTTCTATGCTGTTGTTTCTTATGTCATTTGCATAAAATTTTGACTTCTCTCTTCTATGCTATTGTTTTTCATATCATTGCCTTACGACGTTTCTTTTGCAACATGTGGTGCAAATGCTAGTAGTAAATTTAAACGATAATTTTAAATAAAAATGTAATCAAAATTTTAAACAATATTTTTTCTTATATTAGTGAATTTTCAAAGTTAAGCGTTATATATTGGATAGGTCAAAGGTGTATTAATAGTAGTCAAAGGGTGAATGGATTACTATAGTCCCGCTTTGACATAGACGTGACATTATTGAAATATGAATAAATGGAAATGATATTCAGTAAAATTTGAAAATGGAGATAAAATATGACAAAATGAAATTTATTGATTTAATAAAAAGTTAATAATAATTGTAACATTTTTTAATGGGTAAATGATAAATGAAATTTGGTAATGAGACTCTAGCATATGAACGCTTTATAAATAAAAATAATATAATAAATTTAAAAATACTTATTTATATATATATATGTATATTACTGCATTAAAAGTAACAACATTTAAATGGTGGGCGTCGACTATTGTTAGATAGTGTTTTGTCACACCTCTTACACTTTCCCATGACATACTCTGAAGTGTCTGAAACATGACCATCATGCAGTGTACTTATTCATATATGCAGTTTAGATCTTTCCTAAGAATTTGATTGGAAAATGCCTTGAGCTTCCCCTAAAAGAAATAACTCTAAAACCTTAATTTGAGAGTCATCACCCTTATGAGACTAAAAACAACGATGATCGCTTGTTGCACTGTACTTGACTCGTGATGATCCCAAAAAGGCAATTTTCCCAAATAGGATGAGAAGTTTAGTGATCTAGAATCTCGCTTGTTGCACTGTACTTGACTCGTGATGATCCCAAAAAGGCAATTTTCCCAAATAGGATGAGAAGTTTAGTGATCTAGAATCTTCTAGAGCGGCGAGCTAAAGGTTGTTCGACATAGATGAGGTCAAATTCTCCCAACTTAGCCTCTTGTTCCTATCCCTATGAGCTACCTCCTTGAGATAAGGGCCTACTCCTATCTTTGGAGAGATCCTAACTCCCTTTCCCAACCTATATATTCATCCTCTCCCATTCCCAAATGGTTGGTCTATGTCTATTTGCACCCTTATGGTAAGATTGTGCCTATATGCTACTCATTTGGCTTGGAGAAGGAGTGCTTGGAGAGCTTAGCTTGGACTTGGATATTCATTTGAAGGAGAGCCTATCAACATCAAGGCTTGGTTGTATGCTTCCCCTTATTTTCTATTAATATACAATTGTTGATTCATTTTCCATTGATGTGTACGCTCATGTATCATTTATCTTAACATTCTTTGATCAGTTAAGTAGGTTTCCTTTGAATATGTTGTTTGTATTTGCATGCTTGGTTGTGTCTTGATCTCTTATGCAGGTGCATAAACGTTGTGAGCAGTAGAAACAAGCCTGTGACGCAAGCGATTCGAGATCTTAAACAAAGGACGACTTGATAGCATTAGAACGAGGTAGGTCATCTTCTTCGTCTCTCTTTTCAATTGTAACCTAGGAAAGTGTCTGGTAGATTGTCACTTAGGTTGCTAGACCCACTCATTGGGTTAAAGGGATCGTCTATGTCTGCAGAGAGGATTTACCTAGCCAACAAAATGACGACTCCGTTGGGGAAGTTATGATCCTTTCCATTCAATCCTTCATCCTGCTTTTGTGTTGAGTTTGACCAACCGTTCGTTTTTAGGCTTGTTTGTTTGTCTGTAAATTTTTTCCCTTACTGGTGATTGCTTGAAGGTTCTTTATTTTTGTTGATCTTGGAGATTTTCTGGTTTTATCTCATCTTTCTTGACCATCACAGTTTTCTCTCTGATGGTCGCGATGACATCACAGATTTTTTAATTACAGTCGGAATTATCGCCATTTTGGATATGGAAAGTATGATGATCCCAGAAGTTTAAGAAAATTAGGGTTTTTCTTCTTTACTCAGTTTTTGCCTTCTAGCAGTGGCTTGTCAGTGTGATTACAGTGTCATTGTCTTGCTTGACATGTTTTTTTTTGCTGCAATTACCTCTTGATTTGGTTTAAGTGTGTTTGGAGCTTGATTTTCTTTCTAGGGTTCCTAGGGTTTCTAGGTCACCCTTCATTCACTTATTGGTCTGCTCTTCAGAGATCAATTACCTTTGTTCAAAGAGTTCTTTTGCATCTGGACATCTTTTGCAAGTCACTTTTGGTTCTTTGGTATAAAATTATTTTCATTAGTATCAAATCGAGTAGATGCTTTGAAAGTCACTTTAGTTTCGTTGGCAAGCAATATATTACAAAATTGTTTGTTTTTATTAAATTGAAAGGAAGTGCTTGTTGTTATTCTTGTGTTTCAAAAAGTGAAAGTGTATATCATTGAAGTATTTTCAAAACATTTATTGCATTCAAATCAGAAAGTGAAAGAGATTTTCATGATTAGTGAATTGTTTGCATTTTCTTTTGCTCTTTTGCACTAATTTGTTTTGATTGCATCTTTAATGAAAAGAAAAATATTTTCATCTTTATGGCATTGCATTTCATTTTATTGCATTGAAAAGTTTGTATTGATGCTTTTGGATTGTTTGATGCATTGATTAGTTGTTTCTCTTCCTTTGTTAGAATAGCCTTCATCGAATGAAAAGTTTCATTTTCATCAATTAGTGGCATTCTAGGAGTAGGTGACATTGTTGAGACCTCAAAAATGAAACTTAATTCAAAGATAAACTTAAAATTTACCAAAGAATCTAAGGAGAATTTGAAACATTAATGTTCATACTTAGTGGTCTAGGCTAGAGACGTGTTCTGACATCTATAAAACTTAGTAGTTGTTGTTCACAATACTCTTGCATTAGACAGTGCTAGCACAGACTTGTGCTCCCGTACTGTCGAGTATATAAAGGGAGACCCTCATAGGTTGCAAAACTTTATCCATAGGAAGACGAGCCTGCCGCCCTGTAAACGTGATACACCGAACACAACATTTGTGGAGATTTCCTGCATGTACATCAAGTCCTTGGTAAATTTATTTGCTAAGGTGTATATTGCAGTTCACGGTTACTTGGTACTCTTTTTTTCCTAGAGTTACCTGAGTAGTCATTTCGATCTTTTCTGACTCCTTAAATTTGAAAAGATCATCGAGCACTTGTCCTTTCAAGCTCGCTAAACCAATGAAAGTGACTAGAGTCACCTTTTCATCCTTTTCTCGACTCTTAAAACATGAAAAGGCAAAGTTTTTGTTTCTAAAAATAATTGCCCACGATAACATGTTGAACCCATGCAGTTGCTTCTTGGCCCAATCTTGAGTAAATCATTGTAAATTTTATTTTTAATCAACCCTCAATGAATCTCCTTTCCTTTTCTTCTCTTGAGAGAAATTCATCGTGGCTGAACCATTGAGTTCACCCCAAAGTTCCCCTTCGTTGTCTGATACTGAAAGGTGTTCGCAAGGAGTTCACCCAAAACTTCCTTAGTTGCTTGAAGCTCAAGGTTTTGAACTTGGGATTGTCCCAAGCATTCAACCCCTTTCTTCTCATCCACCACCGTCATATTCCTTATCACCCCAAGAATTTGATCCAGAACCCCCTGAGGGTCCATAGAGGTTTGTCTTATATCCGTCGAATCCATTATTGGATCTTGTTGTGATATCTCCTTAGCGTCCTTACAATCCTTATGACCGGTATGGTGTTCCTTCGGAGTTATCTCCTTGTACATCTTGGATTCCTCCTCACCAATTGTTTCCACCCATGGATTTAGAAGGTGAGATCCCAACCTATTCTCCAAGTCATTCATAAGTTTCTGCTACTCATACTCCTCATGTCGATGATGAAAAATGGTATGGATTTCCTCCAGAAGGCTTTCCTTTTACAGGAAGAGTCCCATCTTACACACTTCCTGAAACCAGTGGGCCCATGTTTCCACCTGGTTATAAAACCCTAGCCCAATTAGTTTCAAGAAATCCTAGTGATTCATCTTTGTATCAAAATCCCATTTGGTCTTCCAATTTCATGCCTACTTCTGGTCTATTTTTTCCAAACACGACCTCTCAAATTTCTATACAAACTGTTGTCACGTCAGTTCCCGTTCAACCTACGATTCCATCACAACCTGTACCATCATTTCAACCATCCATTCTGGTACAACCAACTATTTCAGGTCAGGTTTCAGTTAGTTCTTCCACCCCTCCGTCAAGTGGATAGAATGTGCCACTGCCTAGGGGGGGAAATCTGAACATTCCTCTTGTGTCAGGTGAAACCAATGTGAGTGGATTACAAACTCACATGGTTGGAGTCAATCAACCTTATTCTGGTGGTATTCCTAACCCTGTTGGTCCATCCGGGTTGGGTAATATCCAGTATCAACAACCTTATACGACTTAGATTCCACTCCAACATGCTTATGTCCCTTATGGTTCACAAGCCTTGGTCAATCCACCTTACACTCCACAAGCAGGAGCTTATGTCCAGCTTGGTCAATCCATTATTCCTGGTGGATATGGTCAGATTCAATTCAGAAATTACCAATACCCTCAAGGTATATCCCAAGGAACTGTCCAACAACCCTTGTAGCAGCAAGGGAAACTGTTACAGCAGCAAGGGCAACCTTTGCAACATCAGGGACAACCTTTGTATCCGTATCAGCAGCCTTTGTACCAACAAACTCAGTTTGTTCAACAACCTACTCAACCCTTGTATTCGCAAGGCCAACGTTTGCAGCAACAAGGTCAACGTTTACAACAACAAAATTAGCCTTTGCAATAGGAAGGTCAACCTCTGCAGGAAGCTCAATATGTATATCAATAAGGTCAGCCCTTGCAAGCACAAGGTCAACCCCTACAGCAACAGGGTCAATCTCTTTAGGTCCACGGTCAAAAGGCCCAACAACCTTACAATCTATATGTCATGTATATTGCTTATCAACAGCCTATGGTAGGTCAATATCAAACCTACCTTGGACAAAATCCACCTTATGGTCAAGGTAACCCTTAGTGGGGGAAAAATCAAATCCCGTATGGTCAAAATCCTCCATTATGAGGGAATAATCCTTACTAGAAAGGTTGGAACCTGCAGTTTGGGGCTCCTCAAAGGCCCTACATACCATTCAATCCGAAATTACCATTTTTTTCTATGTTGGAACCGCTTGATGTCTCGAGGCTCACAAATGATCCTATCTTTCATTCGCCTTACTAGCCTCTAGTTCTAACTAAAATTCCAAGAGATTTCCCTAAGTTCGAAGGAAAGTCTAAAGAGGACCTGCAAGCCCATGTGATGACATATCACTTATGGTGCTCTTCAAATTCATATGTTGACGATTCTATCCGTCTCCGCCTCTTTCAGAGAACCTTAATAGGTGCTTCCGCAAAATGGTATATCAAGTTGCCTCGAGCTACCTATGTTGAATTTAACTCTTTAGCTATGGCCTTCCTCACCCACTTCCAATTTTCGGTTCGATATGAAACTAGCACTCATTTGCTCACATCCCTGAAGCAAGATACTGTGACCCACATTTCTGATCATATCCATGAATGGAGACATCGACGTCGCCTCATCAAATTCGAGATTCCTGATGAGTTGTTAACCGAATGGTTCACGAAATCATTTGTAAACAAAATTGTTGCAGATATAGAAATGGGTGGATGTGTTACTGAGGACCAAGCTATTTCACATGCTCAGTATCTAGACTTAGTCTATTCCCAATTTGGCACGTTATATGAGATGTTGCCTGATGCTCCAAGACCATCTTCGGATTCAGCAGCCTCAAAGTCTCCTGATGTACCACTTGTTGATGGTGTAATTGGTTCAGTGTCTTAGACTTCCACTAAGACTTCTTCGAAGAAAAAATTTGTTTCAAACACTGGTTCCAATAATCCTTTAAAAAATTCGTCAAATCCTGGTAAAACCTTCGAGGTACATGTTGTTCAGTCTACCACAACAGATAAGGCCTCAAAAGGTAAGAAAAAGGGTAAAGGTAAAGCCAAAACTGATACCCTGAAATAGGATCCACCCAAATCATCTGTTTATGATGCTTCTAAACAAAAGACGAAATATCCTTGCCTCATCTGTGAGGAATACCATTATACCAAGGATTGTCCTGACATATTGAAGTTAACTTCTTATTGAAAAGAACTCCGACTATTTCGAAAGAACCTTTTCCATCTTAGCAAACGCAATTGGTAGACCAATCGCAATCCTCGGCCTCCTCTGGTTCCCAAGTTTTCATGATGCAAGGTTCATCGCCTATTTCAATTGCTACTCGAACAAAGGACTATCAAAATCTGCAAAAGCAGATGGTGAGAAAGAAGTCACTAATATACCTTCTACTTATATTACACCCATTTTTGGTCCGCTCCATATCAAGCATCCTAACAATGAGTCCGTAATCTGACCACCTCCCAAGGGTGTACTTCAGAAATCATCTTATAATCTGAATGCTAGAGCTGCACATCATTATAATATTGTTGAAGATTTAGCTCAAGCACCTTCGGCAATGTCTACTTTGAAAGTTCTCCAATCATGTCCAACGCAACTGAATCATTATTGTCTGTTATAGGCACTATTGATCCTGCCGATTTGAGTTTAATTACCTTTGATCTTAAAAACCACGTTCCTCGTCTTCCTCATCAAATTTCTTTTCTGATTCAAGTTATCATTAAAGGAAATACAATTCATCGGACTATTATTGATGAAGGTGCTTCCACCTGCATCATGTTTGTTTCGTGCTGGAAGGCCATTGGATCTCCTCCTCTCAATCAGTCCCCAAACACTTTGGAGGCCTTTGATGACAAAGGCTCCATCCATATGGTATTCCGACAAACTTGTCAATCACGTTAGCAGGAAAGATCGTTGAGCTAGAAGTGGAAGTTGTAGATGTGAATCTCAATTACAACCTTCTTCTCGGCAAAGTTTGACCCACGCTATGTTTTGTGTGGTTTCTTCTTTGTTCTGGGTGCTTTGTTTTCCTCACGAAGGAAAAATTTTCACCATCGACCAACCATCTTTTTTCTCTTCCGTTTCATCGAATGGAAATGTCCCATATGTGGGAAATACCGAAATTCCTTATGAGAGTGTGGGGCAGGTATTTTCAAAGATTCTGCTTTAATGGGTACTTTTACTCTCCCACCTTCAAATGTCACTTCAATCAATATGATCTCGGTTTCTATAGATCCTTGGATTATTCCTACTCTAGATCAAATTGATTCATTTGGTGATTCTATGTCGTTAAGTCCATTAGAGAAAGACTATCAAGAAATTGTCTTGGCTTCAACGACCGCTTCAAAAAGTCATGATTTTTTTAGTATGAACCTAGATACTTATGTGCCATCTCCTTGTCTTGGTTCATGGGATTCTCCAGATCCTGTTGAAAAGTGTGCAACAAGAAATTCTTGTTGAGAGTGCAACAAGATGATGGAGCTTAGTGAAAAGAGTCGCCTTCACTAAGTGGGCCCGCAGGCTATTTTTGGCGCAAGTCTATTTTTAGACATATGGATCATGTCTATGGATTGCAGGTTGTTGTTTATGGATGATTGGTCAAGTTGGGAAAAATAGATGGACTTCTATTTTTGATGAAAGTGTGAGTGATCACAGTGTGAGTGATCAAAGTCTATTTTTCGACTGGCTGTCAAAAATAGAAAAGTCAAATATTATTGTCTCATAATAATATTTGGACTATAAACTTGATCTTATTCTCTTGGAGCACTTCAGTTTGAGCTACAGAGGTGGCATATGCAGCTGTCAGAAGGAAATACGCTTTTCTTATGAGTCGGTTGAGTTGTTGCATGCATGACTTCAATTAGAACTCAATCAGTTGAGTTTGGTGGAGTTGATTGTGGAGTTGATGGAGTTGTGTTCAGTTTGACTTGGTTAAACTAGTTGTAGTTAGTCTAACTGCAGATAGACTAATGATGAGTTGTTAAACTAATTATTAACTCATGATGCAACTAATGAATACATCAGTTAACTCAGTTGCATGTCATTGCATGTTCAGTTCAACAGGGACAGGTGGTAGAGAATCAGATTGCTATCAGTTGTGACTATAGTTGTGCACCAAATCTTGCACAATCAAGGGATTAAGTATGCCAATGAGTTTACTCACGTATTTGCCCAGTATTGTAGCCTTTTCTCACGTCCAAAAAAGTGTGAGTGATTATTTTGAGGTGAAATACGAGTTTGGGAAGCCATTTCTCATCAGTTCTTGAGCAGGTATTGAGCAGTGGAGGCAGGCAAGCAGTGGAATAGATTTGGAGATCAGATCTTAGCTGTATTGTGTGTAACAAGTGGAGCTGGTACTGGATTGCTTGTGATAAGCATTGTACTTTGTAATGTTACATGATTCAATCAATATAATATACAGATAGTTGGGGTTTTTAGCGAGATGCTTTCCCCGGGATACATACTGTGTTAATGAGTTTGATTGATGCTTCTATGTGCGCCTGTGAATGTTTCTGCTTCTGTAAATTGATGATCAACGCAGAGGAGATTATGTATTATACATGTTCTGCTTATAATTGTATGATCAGGATAATCTCTGTGAATATGTGTTAAATTATTCAAAATTTCTACATGGTATCAAAGCTAGATGATTTGTAGAAAAAATTTCTACATGGTATCGGAGCTGCTTGATTTGTAGAAGAGATTTTTACAGGATATCAAGCGAGGATTGATCATCTGATCTACTATTCAGGAAGTGTTTACATTCTATTTCTTCAGGCAGAGTCTGTAATCGGGTCAGGTAGCCTCTGGATTCATCCTTCTTTTGGAAGGTGAGGTATCCGGTGAATGCCCATACAGTCAATCTCTGTACAAGAAATACTTTGTTCTCACGAATTTTTAGATCGGAAGCGGTTGAGTTTTGAGGTGGTGGAATTCGGATTTAATTCCAAAGCAAGAGATAAGCTCAGAAACATTCAGTGTGAGAATGGAGACAGTATGCCCCAGTATCTCACGAAGTTCACCCAATGCCGGGATGAACTGGGAAGTGTGGGGGTGACTGTTGGATGAGGATGGTGAGTCTAGGACTCCTTGACCTTCCTAAGAGCTGGCATAGCTACCAAGACTCGGTGAATGGAAGGGAGAAACTGCCAAATTGGGAACGACTATGGTCGGATTTGATGCAGGAGGAGATTAGACGGCGCACCAGAGACAGTTCTTCATCTATGCATGATGAGGAGAACTATGCCTTAGAGAGTAAGGCAAAGAAGGGAAAGAAGAAGGTTTCTCTTTCCGAATCCAGTTCTTCCAATGATGGGAAGAAGGTTGACAAGTCAAAGATGAGATGCTTTCGTTGTCATGAGGAGGGTTCACGGGTCAAGAACCTGTATGCTCTTGAGGTTCAAGATGCATGCAAAGCCTTGAGCAGCGAGGCAATTGATGGAGACTTGGTGGTTGAGAGGGAAGGTATGTTACCTTTCAACATGCAGAGCCAGAAGAAGTCTTAGACGATTGTGGAGGAGCCACGATTGGTGCAGCAGCTTCAGGAGGTTGTGGAGGAGCCACAACAGGGGAAGCTGAGAGGAGATCGAGTAGAGACATCTACTCATCCAGAGACCTCCAGTAGGGGGAAACTTCAAGCCAGGTGGGCTGAGGGATCGCATGCAGCCATACCTCCAGGTAGAAGGTGGGGTGATGTGGATTGATCATCCCAAGGAGGAGGGGCAGGATCCTTGAGGTACCCAACCTCTTAGATGAGACCTTGCTACGGGAGCCCCAGATGTGTAGTAGCAGGAACTGACTGATTGGGTAGAGACAGATGCGGATGGAGTGGCAGATAGAGCGACAATGCAGGGAATCCCAGGACAGCGCATAGCTAGCAGGCTGCAGCAATGTGAGAGGCACAAGTCTTTTGCACAGTGCTAGGTGGCACAGAGAGGTGTGCAATGGTGCGAGATGCATGGAGATGTTGCAGTAGCGCAGATGTCAGAGAGGGAGAACTTGTCAACAGCAGGTAGAGCTTCAGCATCAGAGGGTGTTTCTATCCCAACAGGGAGGTCAGTTGGGAGCTGTAGTGCGGATGCAATGCTGGGAGATAGAACCAGCAGCAGCACGGATGCAGTCAGAGATCAAAGTGACAGAGGCTAGAGCAGTCAGATACTGAAGAGCACAGAGATGCAGAGTTTCAGTCGACAGAGGCAATAGCAGTCAGAGACTTTGATGACAGAGCAAGTGGACCGGCCAGATGTGTTGCATGGAGAACATTCCAGAGTTACAGGATCGGGTTTGAGAGGAAGAATTTCTTGTTGAAAAGTGTGCAACAAGAAATGCTTGTTGAGAGTGCAACAAGATGATGGAGCTTAGTGAAAAGAGTCGCCTTCACTAAGTGGGCCCGCAGGCTATTTTTGGCGCAAGTCTATTTTTAGACTATGTCTATTTTTAGACTATGTCTATTTTTAGACATATGGATCATGTCTATGGATTGCAGGTTGTTGTTTATGGATGATTGGTCAAGTTGGGAAAAATAGATGGACTTCTATTTTTGATGAAAGTGTGAGTGATCAAAGTCTATTTTTAGACTGGCTGTCAAAAATAGAAAAGTCAAATATTATTGTCTCATAATAATATTTGGACTATAAACTTGATCTTATTCTCTTGGAGCACTTCAGTTTGAGCTACAGAGGTGGAACATGCAGCTGTCAGAAGGAAATACGCTTTTCTTATGAGTCAGTTGAGTTGTTGCATGCATGACTTCAGTTAGAACTCAATCAATTGAGTTTGGTGGAGTTGATTGTGGAGTTGATGGAGTTGTGTTCAGTTTGACTTGGTTAAACTAGTTGTAGTTAGTCTAACTGCAGATAGACTAATGATAAGTTGTTAAACTAATTATTAACTCATGATGCAACTAATGAATACATCAGTTAACGCAATTGCATGTCAGTGCATGTTCAGTTCAACAGGGACAGGTGGTAGAGAATCAGATTGCTATCAGTTGTGACCATAGTTGTGCACCAAATCTTGCACAATCAAGGGATTGAGTATGCCAATGAGTTTGCTCACGTATTTGGCTAGTATTGTAGCCTTTTCTCACGTCCAACAAAGTGTGAGTGATTATTTTGAGGTGAAATACGAGTTTGGGAAGCCATTTCTCATCAGTTCTTGAGCAGGTATTGAGCAGTGGATGCAGGCAAGCAGTGGAATAGATTTGGAGATCAGATCTTAGCTGTATTGTGCGTAACAGGTGGAGCTGGTACTGGATTGCTTGTGATAAGCATTGTACTTTGTAATGTTACATGATTCAATCAATATAATATACAGATAGTTGGGGTTTTTAGCGAGATGCTTTCCCCGGGATACATACTGTGTTAATGAGTTTGATTGATGCTTCTATGTGCGCCTGTGAATGTTTCTGCTTCTGTAAATTGATGATCAACGTAGAGGAGATTATGTATTATACATGTTTCGCTTATAATTGTATGATCAGGATAATCTCTGTGAATATGTGTTAAATTATTCAAAATTTCTACAGATCCTTTGAACGAGACATTCCACACTGACGAGAGTATCGTTGAGGTTATATCTCTGGATGAAAATCCTTGGTACGATCTCCATCATCGTTCTTCATTTCTTCCCAGCCTCAGCAAGATGCCTTTGTGTCTTGAATCGTTTCATTCTCATTTCCCAATGCATCCACTTCAAACACCTATTTTGGTGCATGAAATCCTATCTAAGGGTAATATGGGAAACATTACTGCAACTATGCCTCTTGACATTTCCATTAAACCTGGAATTGTTGAGAACATTCATATTGGGGTGTCTTGTTCTCTCGATGAGATCAGGGTTTACACTAAACTTTTCAAATAATTTTGAGATGTATTCGCATGGTCATACGAGGAAATCCCTGGCATTGATCCAACAATAGTGGTGCATGAAATACCTACCTATCCTGGTGCAAAGCCTGTTTGTTAACGAATTGGTCCTTGCATCTTCGGAAGGTTGCCGCTATTAAGGTAGAAGTGGAAAAGCTTTTAAAAGCTGGTTTTATCTATCCAATCCCATTAACAGATTAGGTGTCTAACATTGTCCCTGTTGCTAAAAAGCAAGGCACGATTCACGTCTGTGTTGAGAAACTGCAACATCAATCGTGCATGTCCAAAAGACAATTATCCTACTCCTTTTATCGATCAGATCCTCGATGAGTGTGCTGGGAGTGATATTTTATTGTTTATGGATGGTTTTTATGGGTACAAACCGATTAACATCTCACCTGTTGATCAACATAAGATGACCTTTATCTGTCTGTGGGGCACTTTTGCCTATAAGAAGCTTCCAGTCAGTTTAAAAAATGTTGGCACTACCTTCCAGAGAGCAATGTCTTATGCATTTCATGATATTCGACACATTGTTCAACCTTACCTTGACGACTTACCAACTCATTCTGCTAAGCGTCATGACCATCCGAACCACTTAAGATCCATTTTTCTGCGATGTCGACATTATAACATCCGTCTTAATCCGCACAAGTGCATTTTTTGTGTTGAATCTGGTTGACTCTTGGGTTTTGTTGTGTCCCATGAAGGTATCTGAATTGATCCTTTAAAATTTGAGGCTATTGTGAACTTACCCCCACCCCTACCTCTTTGCTTCAATTGCAAAGCCTGCAAGGAAAGGCTAACTTTCTTCGTCGATTCATTCCTAACTACACTGAACTTGCTAAGGGTTTTACTCACTTGCTTAAGAAGGGGATCCCTTTCATTTGGGATGAAGTTGCCCAAAAATCCTTTGATGCTTTGAAAAACACGCTTATCAGTGCTCCTTTACTGCATCCCCCTGATTATCGATGCAATTATTTCCTATACTTGGCTGCAACTGACAGTACCATTGCTATGGTGTTGGTTTAGGATGACGATGATGGCAACGAACATGTGGTTTATTATTTAAGCTAAAATCTCCTTGACACTGAATCTCAATATGCCCATGTCAAGAAGCTTGCCTTGGCAACAGTCCATGTTGTCCAAATATTTCATCATTATATCCTTTTACAGAAAACCACGGTGATTTCTAATTGTAACCCCATGACCTATATATTGACTTGTCAATTACTGGGGGGGGATAATCTAGATGAATTGTTATCCTGCAGGAGTTTGATTTGGAGTTTACTGCTGCCAAATCAAAGAAATCACTTGTTTTTGCTGAGTTGATATGTGCCCTTCCGTCTGCAAGCACTTCTACTGATTTTACTGAGTATATTCCTGATGAAACTCTATTTCTCATCAACACTCTTGACTCGTGGTATGGAGATATTATCATTTATCTTCAAACCCAAACCTTCCGATCTGAGTTGTCTCGATCCGATTGATGTTGCATCTAGAATTAGTCCCAACCCTATCAGATTCTTGGTGATACATTGTAACGAGTCAGTGTGGACTTTTTTCTTCACAAATTTTTAACACTTGAAGAGGTTGAACGGGTCTTGAATGACTGCCACTCTGGTGCCTATGGTGGTGGCTATGCCACTTCTCAGAAAATCCTTCACGCTGGTTATTTTTGGCCTTCCATCTTTAAAGATTGTATTCTGGATGTACATAAATGCCATGAATGTCAGATTTTTAATCACAAGCAGCGCACCCTGCCAACACCCTTACACCCAGTAGCTACTGTTGGCCCATTTGCTAAATGGGGCATAGACTTCATGACATGTTGTCTAGTCAATTTAACGTCTTAAATTGCTCTACATAAATTATCAATCCGGCTATCGTAAACTGATGAAGTGTGGTGCACCATATGTGCTTAGTTAACCTTTCTCTTACTTCGTTGTTTTATAGTTTATGTTGTTTTTGGGGTTTTGTTCTTGTTGGTTTTCTAAAGTGTTTAATGCAAATGGAAATCCTATTCTAAGGTCTTAAGAATACTTTTAAAGGACAAGTATGGATAAATATTTCAAGACAAGGCCTATGTCCCTAATGGTAACTTCCAAAACTTAGCACTTCAAAAGAACTTAAAACATGTTATTGATGGAATTAGTATTTAAACAAAAGTGTAAATATACAGCTAGTTCAATCAAAATAAAATGCAATAACCAAACAATGAGCTAGTGACTATGAGACCCAGTATCCTTGTTGCTTCAGCAGAAGGACAAGATGATTCTATCATGTCATTAGTCATTAAAAGGCTATGTGCATCACTAATCTACAATCAACTTGAAAGCAATTTATGTACAACTAATATACAGAAGCATAACAAAATTAATGTAAAACAACAGTAATCAAAACAGCTTGTTATGTACAGCTAATATACATGATGAAATAAAACGCAACATTTAAATGACAACTGTACAGCTAATATACATGAACAGGAAAAAAAAAGTAATGCAAGAGTTAAAGGACAACTGTACAAGGCTTTAGTGAGCAGGGGCCCTCTGCCACTTATGAAATCAAAGCAAAATTGAACACACTTGCATGAATTAAAATTGCATGAATGAAAAATCTAATCTATCAAACTTGAAAGCAATCAAATAACATAATGAAATCAAAGCAAAATTGACAAAATGAAATCTACTCTACCTTACATTCTACAAAGAAATATTTACAAAATGAAATCTACTCTACCTTACATTCTAATATGCTCCATGACATCTACTTCACATCTCCTTCCATGTTGAGAACATCAAAGCTTTATTCAAATTCTTCAAAAGTACAAAGTACAACAAAGTTCTCCAAAGCTTTCAAAAGCCATCAAGGAAGAACTACAAACTTAAAAACTAGGGACTAAAGACTAACAAATGAAGGAGAGAGATCTCCTATTTATACAAAAAGATGAGAGCCATCTCATTAATGAGAATCCATGAATCTCTCCCTCTACCTCTAGAGTCCTAATCAAAATAGGAATTGATAAGACACATGTCTTCTTAGAGTTACAATACAATTAGGAGATGTGACACATATCCTCATTATCCCATGATTCTTTCCACTCAAATTCGAATTTGGCCTTGGGGTGCCACATAAGGGACTTCTAGAAGCCTCCTTTCAACCTACACATGTCAACAATCTCAACCCATTTGTTAGGTATAAGCATATGCACATTATTTTCTAATGTTTAACCACAAATTCACTTAAAAGGCTTATAAATAATAAAGATTGGAAAAACATAAAGGTGGCCCAATGATAATGAAAGTGGGATGAATGTGGTGACATAGTAGTGAAATGGAGGTGAAATGGAGGTGATATAATGGACATAATAGTGAAAGTGTAATGGAAATGAATGACATTTTCAAGACTCAACACATGTAACCCTTGCTCAACCAGGGGGCATGGCTATATTATCGTCGTCGTCGACTACTTCACTAAATGGGCTGAGGCGATGCCCACATACAATGCTAATGGTATCGCTGCTACTCAATTCCTCTTCAACCACGTTATAATGCGTTTTGGTGTTCCTCAAGCCATTGTAACTAACCATGGATCACATTTTAGTCACTACATGATGGCAGAGATGACTGCTCAGTTAGGCCTTTGTCATGGTAGCTCAACTTCTTACTATCCACAAGATAATGGCCAAGTCGAAGCAATTAATAAAGTTTTGATTACTATGCTTCAATGCACCATTGGGAAGCATAAAAAGGATTGGAATCTGATGCTATTCTTAACTCTTTGGGCTTACAGAAATTCCGCTAAGACGACCACTGGATTCACTCCATTCCAGTTGGTTTATGGTTTAGAGGCAACTCTCCCGATTGAATGTGAAATCCCTTTGCTCAAATTAGTTGTTGAACTTCTTCCATATACCTTACCTGAAGAGGAGCGACTACTCTACCTTGAGAGGCTTGATGAGACCCATCGCATTGCAACGTTGGTAATCAAAGCCCAAAAGAAACATGTCAAAGCTCATTTTGATCAAATCGTTTCTCCTCGCACTTTTTTTGAAGGCGACCTGGTCCTCATTTATGATCAGGCTAACGAAAAGTTAGGCGCTAGAAAGTTCAAACCTATGTGGCATGGAACATATATCGTCAAACGTGTTTTGCAAAAAGGCACCTATGAGCTAGTTGATTACGAAGGAAATGCATTGTCACAGCCCTGAAATGGGTTGTATTTGAAAAAGTATTATGCGTGAAATTTGTGTAATGACTTTTTGTACATTAGTGTGTGAATTCATTAATGTGCGATTTTTTATTTTTGGTGTGTTCGTTTGCTTTGCAGACATGTGTTTTTTTGCTTACCTTGTGTTCCACTTAGTTTGTAGATGTCGTCAAGTCATTATCTTGGTTTTGCTGATGGTGCTTGTCATAGCACACATAATTTTTCTTCCGCAACTTGGGCACTCTTTGCCCCTAATGGCGAGTTGATTGACTTACAAGGTATATGCCTCGGTCGAACAACTAACAATATTGTTGAATACAGTGCAGTCATTGAACTATTGTCAAAAGCAGTTGCTCTTGGCATTAGAGATTTAATTGTCAAGTTAGATTCACAACTCGTTGTGTTACAGTTAAATAATCATTATTCGGTAAGAAATCCACATATATTGCGTATGTATCTACGTGTTCGATTACTGGAAAGAAATTTTGATTTTATCACATATCAACATATTCCATGCAATTTGAATACATTAACAGATGCATTAGCAAACTATGTTCTTGATATATATATATATATATATATATATATATATATATATATATCGTGTCTGTCAGGGCATTTACATCAAAATCTCAAAAAGTAAAGTGTTCTGAGACACTTGGTTTTCAAAGCCTACAAAATGTGTAAAAGTAACTTGAAAGACTATTAGCCCACATGATGCTCATGGTAGCATGACACTGCTCTGATCACTCAGCCTAACAGCTGACGCAGTCTCGTTAATACTCCTATGGTGTGCCTCTGCCATCACAGTGGCACCTCATCTATGGTAGCATACTCTGGTATCCCTCGAGTAATCATGTTCAGGTTACGCTCCATCTCTACCAAGGGGTCCTCCCCTTCCTCATAGTTAGCGCCTACTATCTGATGGGTTGCTCATCGTGATATTGGCGACATTCCAAGTGGTATTTCCGGTCCAACATTTGCACATTTGTCACAAGTTACATCTTAGTTACACTTTTACAAAAGAATCATAAAACTTGAAAAAATCAAAAAACAAGTTTTACTTGCATCAGTCCATTGTTCTCTTTGTGGCAGAGGTAGATCCGGATCCCATCTGAAATTTGTGTCGACATAAGAATAATTGTCCACAACAAGTAGTTGGTGACATAGCCAAACGAAAAACTATGGAGGGAAATGCATATGTTGGCCCCATTCTCCTCGGGCCATGATCTAACTCCACCGCACTAGCCTTGGATCTCGGGGGAGAGGATTTGGTATCTCTAAGAACTGGTTCCAAAACAAGGGCACCTGCAACCAGTGTTGAAACGAAACCAAATTGTTTCAGGTTCCCTCATTTACCTTTGGTTAGTTCTCTCTTCATATTATCCTGTAGTCCTCCACACCAATTGAAGACTATGGGAGTTAGAGAATCTATTGCATAACAGAATTGCGACTAGGAGGCTTCATGAAGAGCTTGCCTACTAGATACGCAAGCTATGGTGAACAATATAGTTCTCAAGGGAAGGTTAGTGATTGTTGTTGTCTTCACTTTCTCACCCATGGTCATCTCTGAACCTGGGAAATGTCTCCTGACTAGACTACTAGTACTTTCACATCCCGGATGAGATCCAAACAGTTGGACTGTCTCTCCCCTCCTAGACAATTCGATGATGAAATAAACATCTGATTCCTCCAACACTAGATCCTAGTCTTTAATTATGAAGAGATCCCAATCAACATCCCATAATTTAATCAAATACATTTGCAACTCCATCTGAGCTCTCAATCCTATGGTCCTGAAGAACTTCAGCAACCCACAATTTCTCAAAGCATTGATACATTCTAGATACTGGGCTGCTTGGTGGTCTTCAGCCTCATGGACTCTTTCTTTCCATTCTAGAACCGTGATCTCCTACAAAACATCATTAAGCATAAGTTAGAAACTTTTTCACAAATCAAAATCAAGAATTTTTGCTTTAAAGAGGGTTTTTCTTCAAAAATTCTGCCTCGACGCCATCACGCCTATTTTTATTAACAGAGCGATTTCATCGCAAGGGCCTTTAGGTTTAGGAGTGATCATCGCGGGTCCAATGAAGAAACCTGCATTTATTTCCAACGCGATTTAAAAATGAAAATCCTCCTACTGACAAGCAAAAACTACATGAAAAAGCCTAAAAATACAATGAAATGCATGAGTACAGGCATAACTCTTACCTGTTGCAGATGGTTCAAGGAATGATGCACCGGATCTCCTGCACTAGTCGTTTGATAATTGGGAAAAATAGGGCACAAATGCACTCTCAAAATTTACTTTGGTGAAATGATAAAAATATTTTTACTTGTGAGCTATTTATAACTTTTGAGTTCATTTTTTGTTATATTTTATTAATATTTTTATTATTTCTTGATATTGGTGATGGGTGAATTTCCTTATGCAGTTACAGGTACTTTTTGGTGAACATGTGACTAGCATTGACTGATTCAAACGAGTTTTTGTTTTATCTCTTTTTAGGACTTGTTAAAAATAAACGAAAAAGGAACCCTCCTGGAGTCATCTTTAAGCTCTTTTCTGACTCTCGAAACATGAAAAGATCACCAAGCACATTTCATTTCGAACTCGTTAAATTAAATGAATTGACGTCATCCCTATATATGTTTACCCCTTTTTTGGGCTGAGATTGACTATTTATGAAAAAGGTACACCTTGGTCGATATGGTAAGGAGGTTATCTCAAATATTGTTTTCTACCTTTTCGGGTTCGAGGGACAAATTACGAAAAGGGACATGATGGAGTTTTGTTTTTCATCTCTTTTTCAAACTATCTAAATATGAAAAATAGACCGAGTTGTTCTTTCGCTGGACTCGTTAGAATTTTACGACAAAAGACTCATCACCATGATGAGATTGAGTTTCTCCTTCCTAGGACTCATAAAACTTAATAGGATAGATTCATTCGAAGAATGAACTTACATGACAAGCATATGCTATCCCCTTCAAGATTGTGATAAAAATAATTGGGGTACTCGCTAGAAATAGTAGAGGAAAAATGAAAATGAAACATCCTTAGGCAACGTGTTGCTCTTGAACATGACACTCTTCTTTTTTCGTTTTGGTTTTGAGATATCCTCACTCAATCACTTGTCTTCCTGAGTTTGGGTGATCCATTTTTGCCTCTCATTATTCTATTTTGTCATCATGACCTTTAGTCATATGTTGAGCCAAATGTTGCCACAATCTGGAGTCGTGTCGCCAGTGTTCAAGAGAATTCCTATTTGCAGTCATTTACCTATGCATTATCTGACCCATTGTTACAGTCTTGGATCTTATTCATTTAATTCCACTTTATTCCTTGTTTCGTGTCGATGATGGGGGAGTCATCATTGTCCTCCTTCGACAAGTCACTTCCCGTCGACTTCAGTTGATTATCCAAGAAGATGACTTAGAAACTCCCTTTTAGTACCTTAGATCTTGCATGCCTTAATGGCAAGTTCTTCGCATCCAATGACAAGTCTTCACCATTTGCCTTTGATTGGATGATTCCACGAGTTTTTGAATTCAGCTTCATTATCACATTCACGGATTGCACTGTCGTACCTTAAGAGCCATTATCATTATCGGTGGTTTATCTCATACCTGTTAACGGTCCACATCATTCGTCGGTAATCGGTGGTTTTCTAGCATGTTTGAATTCAACACATTCATTCGGATGTTAAAATTCATACTTTGATCAGGTCGGGATAGAGCGCAAGACCCTGATTCTTGTTTGATATGACTCAATCTACGTGGAGTTATATGTCATGATTGTACACATGTTTCTGCTATATGGATGGTTGTGACCATACCGTGGGACTTTACATTTATGATGATCCTTTTATATCGGATGGCTGTGACCATACCTTGGATCTTAGATTCACAAATGATCTTTCTCATTTGGATGGTTGCGCCCATACCATGGACCCTTTCATATAGTCCTTATCATCCGGATGGTTGCGTCCATACCGTGGATTCATGTTTTGATATTAGATATGTATATGTCTATGCGTCCTTGATTTTTAGGTCTCCTGACAATGTTTGTCCTTGTCATTGCAAAATCTCGTAAAGCATCTCAATCACTCCTTGTTCTGCCTTCATGCTTTAGGGGCATCTATTACACAGTATTTTCTCACACCTCCTGCACTTACCTGTGACATACCTCGAAGTGCCTGAAGCATGACCATCATGTAGTGTACTCATTCTTATATGCAGTTCAGATCCTTCCTAAGACATTGATTGGAAAATTCCTTGAGCTTCCCCCAAGGAAATAGCTCTAAAACCATAATTTGAGAATCATCGCCCTTATGAGACTAAAAACAACGATGATCACTTGTTGCACTGTACTTGACCCACTATGGCATTGCTCTTTTCACTTGTATACCCGCGATGATCCCAAAAAGGCAATTTTCCCAAAGAGGATGAGAAGCTTCGTGATCTAGAAGCTTCCAAAGCGGTGAGTTGAAGGTTGTTTGGCATAGATGAGGTTGAATTCTCCCAACTTGGCCTCTTGGTCTTATCCCTATGAGCTACCTCCTTGAGATAAGGGACTACTCCTATCTTTGGAGAGATCCTAACTCCATTTCCCAGCCTATATATTCATCCTCTCCCATTCCCAAATGGTTGGTCTATGTCTATTTGCACCCTTATGCTAAGATTGTGCCTATATGCTACTCATTTGGCTTGGAGAAGGAGTGCTTGGAGAGCTTATCTTGGACTTGGATATTCATTTCAAGGAGAGCCTATCAACATCAAGGCTTGGTTGTATGTTTCCCCTTATTTTCTATTAATATACAATTGTTGGTTCATTTTCCATTGATGTGTATGCTCATGTATCATCTATCCTAACATTCCTTGATCAGTTAAGTAGGTTGCCTTTGAATATGTTGTTTGTATTTGCATGCCTTGTTGTGTCTTGATCTCTTATACAGGTGCATAAACGTTGTGAGCAGTAGGAACAAGCTCGCGATGCAAGTGATTCGAGATCCTAAGTAAAGGATGAATTGATAGCATCAGAACGAGGTAGGTCATCTTCTTCGTCTCTCTTTTCAATTGTAACCTAAGAAAGTGTCTCGTAGATTGTCACTTAGGTTGCTACACCCACTCATTGGGCTAGAGGGATCATCTTTGTCCGCAAAGAGGATTTACCTAGACAACAATCATCCCATCCATAAAAGTTTTAGGTCAAACATGCAAAAGTGGACTGCTTTTTTCATCTTTGTAAGTAAATTGACACATCACTACATCCTTTGTGAAATGTTATATAATGTTAATGGAAAAGATGGAATTGTTTTCTTATTTCTTGATTGTAGTGTAATTGTCTTAAGTTTTAGTAGAACTAGTATAAATTTATCTTAACTTTGGTTTTACCTAGTTCTAAGAGGGATCAAATATTTCTACATGCAAATCTCTTTTTGAATGCAAAATTTGAGGAAATGTTTGCACCTTGAGAAATTTGATCACTTTCATAGTTAAGATAGATATTATTTATATTTATATAAATTTTGCATCTTTATACATAGAAATATTCTTATTTGTAATTTTATTAAAACCTTGATACATATAGTTACATTCATATGCACTTGGTATTTTTCTTTGACATGCTTTACAATTTTTTAACTTAATTTTGTGATATCGATAGAGAGATAGCTCAAAAAATAGCTTATTGTAAATGTTAAGTTTTCATTTGCTTATTAATTAAATTCAAATACGAAGTTCTCAGATATAAGGGTTACAAATATGAATCATTCTATTAATTTATATGGTAAAATCGATCTCTCTCTCTCTCTCTCTCTCTCTCTCTCTCTCTCTCTCTCTCTCTATATATATATATATATATATATATATATATATATATACATATATCTATATATATATATATGTATAGATGTATATATATATATATATATGTATATATATACATATATATGTATATGTATACATATATATGTATACATATATATATATATATATATATATATATATAGAGAGAGAGAGAGAGAGAGATATTCTAATTAATAGATGAAAGAGTCTTTTTCAAGGCTTCTTTATGCTTAAAATTAACCAAGAAATGCTAGAGAGTTTTTAAAACTCGTGTTTAAGATGTTTAATCTGAAAAATTCATGTGCCCCTAGAGTTTTTCAAGGTGCTAAATCTATATATGGATTCAAAATGTGTTTTAAACAATAAAAAATTACAATCTTACTTGAAATTGTATTGGCAGATTCCAATGAAAAAGTCATTTCGTCTATAAGTTAAACAACAATCATTTTTTGATCAAGTAAGAGTGGGACCTTCTATTAATCTAGAAAAAATACATAATGTACATAGAGTAGCACCAACTCCATGAAAATTCAACAGGCAACTGGGTTGACAAAAACCCGAACCGAACTCCAAAATCTATGAAAAGCCTGAACAAGACTACAAAGGAGTTGTAAACAAAACATCAAAAAAACACCCATCAACAGTCCACCCTCAAGGCGTCACTCTGGACAACCAGCGAACTAGAAACCTGCTATCCGAACTGTCGTGCATCAAATGAACTACCGTGCATCAAATAATTGCCATGCATCAAGAAACCTGAATGCCTTTGATGATGGGGCCCACAAATCCGAAGGCCCACGATTATGCACCATGTGACCATCCAAAGTCACACAAAACTGCATCAAATGACCAACCTTAACCTTCGATCATCTTATTAACCAGAATACTGTGTGATCCAACCTTCATTGATCCAACGATCATGAGATGATTTCGGGCCGACACCTTGCCCACACTTTAACTCTTCTTACGGACCCGAAAAGAAATGTAGGCCACCTCTCTAAACTATTTCAGGTCCAATTGAAGAAATAACCATCGTGCAGATTTTCCACCCGAAATCCACGGGATGAAGGAGATCCATGGAGGTCTCGTCAACTAGCCCACTCTTTAACTTCCCTTATGGACCCGAAGATTAAATAAGCCACCAGACTATAGTTTTTTGGGTCCAATTGGAGAAATAACAATCGTGCAGTTTTCCGCCCGAAATCCATAGGATGAAAGCGATCTTGGCAACTTGCCCACACTTTACCTTTTCATACGGACTCGAAGAGTAAATAGGTCACCACTCTATATTTTCAGGTCTATTTGTAGAATTAACCTGCGAGCATTTTCTCGCCCGAAATTCATAGGATGATGGATTTCAGGGCAATCTTTGGTCAGGTGCCTACCAACCTACCCACTATTTACCACTTGCTACTTCCTTGTGATTGGTCCACTTCCTTCTATTTCCATTAGTCTTCTCTCTGCTTATTTATCATGCTTTGAAAGTGCTCCCTATCTTTGGTAGCTTGTTTGTGACAATCTTCATGCAAATTCCTTGGGGGAGTCAACATCTAGTCATATCTTCTAATACTTTTTGAACAAAGGACTCCTTCATTTGCCAAATGATCCGCTAACCTATTGGTTGTTCTGCGCACATGAACAAAATTAAGGGTTCTCAGGGCTCTTAGGTGGGATTGTATACATTGATAGACCTGCAATAACCACCAGTGTTTCGACACTCTTTTTGGTGTTGTGCCATTGCATATTTTCTTGACCGAATTAATTATCAATTCAGAGTCAGCTTCAATGATGGTATTATGTAAATTTGATTCAATCAAGATTTCTAGGCATTGCTCTAGGGCCATGAGTTCCGCCATATTATTAGTGGCCTTCCCCAAATGACTATGAAAGATGACTTTTATGTATCCCTGCTCATCTCTTATGACTCTGCCATAACCAGCCACCCCAGGTTTCCTTTAGAGGCTCCATCTATATTGAATTTCAAAAAACCATGAGGAGGAGGTTGCCAGAAGTCCTTATCTGCTATTATATGACTTACAATCTTGCTTATGCCCTGGGGGAAAGGCACCTGTAGACCCAAATGTAATAGTATTTGTGCATCCTGGTCTTGAGGTGGGTTCTCGGGGGGTTTCTTTAGAAGGGCGCCTATAGTCTCTTTGAGCTGTCTAATGATTTGAGCTATGATGCTCTGGGATGAGCCAATTCTGTTCTTGAAAATCCTATTGTTGCGTTCTTTCCAGACATCCCAGATTAGAAAGCCTGGAACCAGAGTCCAAGCTTTGTTGATTATTTCATTTTCAGAGAAGTTTCTCCTCCAATTCTTCAAAGTTCCAGTGATGCTGAAATTGTCCCTATCTGTTTGTCTAAAGATTGAAACCACCCAATTCCACAAGGTGGAGGTGAATGGGAAGAGGTTGAGTAGGTGTTCCATTGTCTCTTCTTGTGATTCACATAACTGGCATCTAGGTGGACCTGTTACACCTCTTTTCCGAAGGTTTTCCCAAGTCAGAATTTTTTATGTTGTACCAACCACATGAACAGTTTGATTTTCATCCAGTGCGGGTTCTGCCATAGATCCTTCCATACCTTATTAGGGTTTGGAAAGTCAAGCCCTAGGGCCATTCTCTTGGCTTCTTTGAGGTTGAAGTTGCCTTCGTTGTTTCTTCCCCATCTCAGTTGGTCTGACGATGTTGATGTCAAAATCTTTCTCTGTTCCAAGATGGCTGCAAGAGCTTCTGCCTGGGCCTTCAAAGGGGTTTCTTCATTATATACCAGGTCCTTCCATATTATCCATTTTCCCTTGTTCCTAGCCTGATCCCAAAAGTCACTTGCCCTGAGTAAACCTTTATTGTCAGTGTCATTCTTGAGATTGGCTAGTTCCTCTCTTAACAGGTTAGGTTCCTGTTGCCAGTTGTCCTCCCAAAACCAAGCTAGGTTTCCATCTCTGATCTCCCAGAAATTGTGTTTCTGAACAATGGCTGTATTCTCCCATGCTTTGTTCCAAATGTAGGAGCCTTTGATGAGCCTAGACATTCGAATGTGGTCCCTTTCTTGCCAATTATTTGCATACTTCTATTTCCAGACCTTGGCCCAAGGGGTTATCAATTCCTTTAGCCATCTCCACCATAGTTTTTCCCCCAAAACTTTGCTTAGGGTTTCAGGGTCATGAAGTCTGAAACCTCCATGTATCTTAGGTTTACAGATCTTATCCCATGCTACCAAAGCCCATTTCTTTTTCTCTTCCCCTTTGCCCCAAAGAAAGTCTCTTTGGATATTTCTGATGTGTTGCACAAATCCTTTAGGAGCAGGAAGGGCTAAGAAAATGAAGATGGGAACAATTTGTAGGACAACTTTTATTAATACTAGTCGTCCTGCTAAATTCAAAGACTTGCTTGTCCAATTTTGGACTTTGTCCTAGAGTTTATTAGTGACTAGCTCCCAAACTACCTTACTCAAAGGTTTGTCCATTAGAGGTATTCCCAGATATTTGGAGGGTAGCTATTCTCTTTGAAAGCCAAGAATTCTGGTGAGGTTTCTCTGAAAAGTAATGTCAGTATAAAAAAAGAAAATCTTTTACTTGGTAAGGCTTACCTCTATACTAGCATCCATAGCAAAGCCATTCAGGATTTGCTTGAAAGCTCTAGCTTCCTTAACCGTGGATGCACCCTGCAGCATAGTGTCATCCACAAATTGTTGATGAGTCAACGCATCCCCATTCAAGGTGAGCTTGAGACCCTGGATTTTTCCTTCTACTTTGGATGAATTGATCGCATTGCCTAAACCTTCCATCATGAGAATAAAGAGGAAGGGGGAGAGCGGATCTCCTTGTCTGAGGCCTCTCAAGGGCCTAAAGGTTCTGGAAGGTGAGCCATTAAGCAGGATTGAAAAACTAGTTGTGGTGACAAGGGCCATTACCCATCTTATCTAGTTGTGGTCAAAGCCATACGCTTTTAGTACTTCCCTGATGTATGCCCAACTTAGCTTATCATAAGATTTCGCTAGGTCAAGTTGTATGATCATACCTGCTTGCTTGTTGCTCTTGAGAGAATGTACCACCTTGTGAGCTTGAATGGTGTTATTTAGAATTTTCCTTCCTTCCACATATCCAATTTGCTCCTAAGACATAATAGTTGGAAGAAGGGGCTTGAGCCTGTTTGCAATTACTTTGGATATAATTTTGTACACCACATTGCATAAAGCTATGGGTCTAAATCTATCTAGTGTCATAGCTTTTTCCTGCTTTGGAATCAAAGTTATGAAAGAGGCATTAAGTGCCCTCAAAACAGTTTTGTTTTTCCTCGAGTCCTCCACCACATCAAGGATATCTTGTTTGACTATTTCCCAACATGCTTTGAAGAAGTCTACATTGAACCCATCCGGTCTTGGAGCTTTTCCATTTTGCATCTCTTTGATGAATTGTTGACCTCCTCTTTAGTCACTGGCATGTTAAGATTGTAATTGTCTTCTCTAGTTACAAGCTTAGGAATGTGCTTGGTGAAGTTATTGATAGATTGTGATCTGTTTATGAGAGGCTCCTCTGCTATGCTTTGGAAATGATGTACCAGAGCAGATTCTATTTCTTTGTGGGTGCTGAGTTGTTTTCCTTGAGTATCTCTGAGTTTTGAAATCCTGTTATGAGACCTATGATCCATGGTTGACTTGTAAAAAAAATTTGTGTTTCTTTCTCCTTCTTTTATCCATTGCAGTCTTGATTTCTGTCTCCAGAAGATCTCCTCTTGCTTGCATTTGTCTTCCCATTCCTGTTGAAGAGAGTTAGCTTGTATTTTCCTTTCCTTGGTAAAGCCTTCTGTGATGAGGACCTGGTTAATTCCCTGTAGTTTCTGTTCAACTTCTTTTCTGGCTTTGAAGATATTTCCAAACTCATTTTTGTTCCAATATTTGAGCCTGAGTTTGGTGTGTTTCAGTCTCTGATGCATAAGGAACATATTAGTTCCCTGAACTGATCCAAAATGGATTTTGGATAGGCTCCTAATTCTAAGTGTTCCTCACAGAGGAAAATGAATGTCCAAGGAAGTTCCTAGAAATAGCCCCATGGCAGAGATCTTTTCATTCTGAATCTATTACAAGTTGAATGGGCTAAAATGGACTTAGGGTGTAGAAGTTATCGCAGAAAGAAGATACCCTGTTTCTTTGAAAAAAGAGGCAAAATCCCCTAAAAATGGCCCTAAAGGATTTATAAGGGAAATCGCATCAGAAAAACGCAAAGGCCAGACTTAAGCGGAGGCGGAAGAAACCCTGATCGATCGATTCGATCAATCGGGTCGGAGACAGGCCCGCATGCGATATCGGGACCCTGGTCTCGGTGATTGCGAACATGCGATATGCCGATCGCCGATGATTGGATTGGAGAATCAGTATCAGAAATGGACAGAACCCTTGGGCCATATGCGACGTGATATGCGATAGCAATCGCGACGTGCAATCTTAGCCATCGGATCGCGAAAGAAATGGATGGCCAGGATTAAATCGACGATCGGCAATTGTCGGACCCGACAGATTTTATAAGCGCAATTTATAAAATTCAAAATACGGTAAAAGGGATTTTCTGTGTATTAACATTTTTCAGTGTAAGACCCGAAATACAAAGGAAAAACGCCCGAAGGCAATAAAACAGACCCGAAGGGGAATTCTAAGCCCAATTGCATAGATTTTGAGTTCCGTAAAGGTGGATTTCAGGCAGGCCTAAAGCGGTAAATGGTATTGGGCTGGCTCCACCCGATCCCATACATTGGTCGACACGTGGCTGGCGGAGGAGAGAGGAAAACCACCTTTTCGGGCGGGTAACCTCCATACCCTTAAGCCACCCGAAATCGCATATTGGAAGTTGGATCAGAGATCTCGCAGATCAATGGTGGAGAGTGCAGAAGCAGCCAAAGGCGGACTCGATATGATTATAGGGTGGATGCAATATATTGTGAAGTCCAATAAAAAGTATTTTGTCAGGGTTTTCACGTATTTCCCATGTATTTGGGATTTTGCCCAATATGCTTCTACTATGCGATATAATGCCTAATGGCGGACCCAATAGAGATTTTAGGGGCGATTGAATGGGATTTCAAGTCCGAAAATCGCGCCCAATAGTGTATTTTCCAGGAAAACCTCTATGTAATGGATTTTGTCTATTTTCAGCTTATTGCCTGGAAAACGACCCCGATCCCTTGTAACAGCTCCTAATCATCATTCCACGCTACAAGTGGGCATTTTTGGTAGACGATGAGGTGTTTGAAAGCCATAGAGCCGCAGAGCCAGATGGCCAGTCGAACAAATAGCGTAGAGAAGCCATAGAGCCACAGGGGAATGATTGAACGCAGGGAAACAGTTGAGGTAGCCGAAAATCCAAAAAAGCACCTCAAAGGAGGCAGAGAGCTCAATTGAGAGCATAAGAAAAAAGCAGAAGGCAATTGAGAAGCAAGAAAGTAGAGAGAGCGAAAAGCTACTGTGTAGAGAAGCTGAGGGAGCCTTTGGCGTCACTTGGAGATCAAGTGAAAAGCCAGAGAGTTGAAGGTTGCAGAGAGCCAAGAGCCAGAGCTAAAGAAGTTAGAGCCGAAGAGCTAGAGCTAGAGCCAAGAGCCAATGCCACGAGCTAGAGCCAAGAGCCAAAGCCAAAGCCAGAGTCGAGAGCCAGAGCTAGAGCCAGAAAGCCGAGAGCTTCAGAGCCAGGGAGAAGATGGTATTTTATACCTATTGAGTTTTGTGTAAACCAGTGGAGTTGAGTGTGGAGCTTGTAAAAGAACTCAGACCATAATCCCAGAGAGCCTAGTTGAGTTGACTAGAGCTCAAGAAGATGTAGCCCAAGAGTTTTGGGTGAACTCAATATTAAACTTGTTGTCTTATGCGTGTTTGTCATTTGCTGCATTGTTTCACTGTTATATGTTTTATATCAGTTTAAGCAAATCAATTTACAGCACATAAACAATTTAAAATCAAACACAAGCATACACCATATTTCAAGCATTATTAATTATGCATTGGTTAATCATAAAGACTTGGGAATATTTAAGCTTTGGAAGTGGGAGAGGTTCTTGTAAGTTAGAAAATGGGGCACTTAGGCTTCTTATGTAACTTATAAGAACCTCTCCCACTTCCAAAGCTTAAATATTCCCAAGTCTTTATGATTAACCAATTCATAATTAATAATGCTTGAAATATGGTGTACGCTTGTGTTTGGTTTTAAACTGTTTATGTGATGTAAATTGATTTGCTTAAACTGATATAAAACATATAACAATGAAACAATGCAACAAATGACAAACACACATAATACAACAAGTTTAATATGGATTTCACCCAAAACTCTTGGGCTACATCTCCTTCAGCTCTTGTCCACTCAACTAGGCTCTCTGGGATTATGGTATGAGTTCTTTTACAAGCCCCACGCTCAACTCCACTGGTTTACATAGAAATCAATGTGTTCAGAACACCATCTTCTCCCTTGCTCTGAAGCTCTCGGCTTTCTGGCTCTAGCTTTGGCTCTCGGCTCTGGCTCTTGGCTCTCTGCAACCTTCAGCTCTCTGGATTTTCACTTGATCTCCAAGTGACCCCAAAGGCTCCCTCAGCTGCTCTGCACAGTAGCTTTTCAATCTCTCTGCTCTCTTGCTTCTCAACTGCCTTCTGCTTTTTTCTTATGCTCTCAATTGAGCTCTCTGCCTCCTTTGAGGTACTTTTCTGGCTTTTCGGCTACCTCAGCCGTCTCCCTGCGTTCAATCATTCCCCTGCGGCTTTGTGGCTTCTCTACGCTATGTGTTCGACTGGCCATCTGGCTCTGCGGCTTTATGGCTTTCCAACACCTCTTCGTCTGCCAAAAACACCCGCTTGTAGCGTGGAATGATGATTAGGAGTTGTTACAAGGGATCGGGGCTGTTTTCCAGGCAATAAGCCGAAAATAGACAAAATCCATTACACAGAGGTTTTCCTGGAAAATACAGTATCGAGTGTGATTTTCAGACTTGAAATCCCATTCAATCGCCCCTAAAATCTCTATCAGGTCCACCATTAGGCGTTATATCGCAATTGTCGAGTCCAGGGTCCCGATATCGCATGCAGGCCTGTCTCCGACCCGATTGATTGGAAAGGCCGATCAGGGTTTCTTCCGCCTCCACTTAAGTCCGACCTTTGCCTTTTTCCGATGCGATTTCCCTTATAAAGCCTTTTAGGTCATTTTTAGGGGATTTTTCCTCTTTTTTCAAAGAAACAAAGCATCTTCTTTCTGCGATAACTTTTGCACCCTAAGTCCATTTTAGTCCATTCAACTTGCAGTAGATTTAGAATGAAAAGATCTCTACCATGGGGCTATTTCCAGGAACTTCCTTGGAATTTCATTTTCCTTTGTGAGGAACACTTAGACTTAGGAGTCTATCCAAAATTCATTTTGGATCATGCCTTCCCACTAAAAGAACTTTTGGTCTCTAAAAGACTGACATACTGATCTGAACAGTACATGAGAGTAACATCACTCTCTTCTTTCAGCCTCCACACACTTGCCTTGCATAGTGGCTCTGAACCAAAGTCTCTAACCACTTTCCTTTCTAGATGTGTTGGTTCTCTTGGGAATAACTGTCTTCCTTCTTGCCTTCCTACAGAACTTCTGCTAAAATAGTCATAGAAGGTGGTTTGAACTTCTCTACCTTGATTATATATCCAAGGTGGTTCAAACAAGTGTGAAGTACATCTGCTCCACAGAAACTTTCATTTGTACCTGTTTAAAAAGATGTCAACAACAACTGTTAACAACAACAGAAATACAGACAACAACTGGATGGAATAAACTCCTGCTTCAAAAAAGAAACAGATTTTACATCTTGTGAACACCTCCATGTCTGACATCTACATACAAATGATGGACTAGATAACAAGCCCACAAAACATGCCTTTAAACAAATGATCTTTCAAGTCAAGCATGTAGAAAAAGACCATTAGGACTCTTTTTCAAAAGATGAAACGCTTCATCATTATCTCCATTTGGAGACCAAGTTAACTCCTCCCAAGTCAACATGGCATCACACGCATGTCAAAGCAATCAACCTGCAAATTAATTACACATACATGGTCAAAAACAAGGAAATCATCAACATCCCTGTGTTCATGCATCTCATCCTCATGCATGCATTTCATCCTTCAACATTCACTTAATCATACTATACTTTCGAAGTTGAAATGAAATATAATGTTGCAGCAAGAAATGCAACGAGATGCTTCAATAGACATGCAATCTTAATTGGATAAGAACTCTAACCGTTTCTTGCTAATCCCTTTCAAAGGTACTACCTTTGTCTGCACATCAGCATCAACATGTGAATCATCCTAAAACAGATCAATCATGGAATCTTCCTTTCCATTTCTGCCATCTTCTCTTTCCACTCTTTTCAACTTTTGTGGAAGCATTTTTGGATTCAAAGTCCAACACTTTTCAGCAAGATGCCCTTGCTTATGGCAGTAAGTGCACTGCATGTGCATCCTCTTGGCAGCATGATTTATCTTGTCCAATGGACCTTTGGCTTCTTGCTTCTTTTCCTTCAAAAATTTCCTGTATGTGGCCATTGTCTTTCAACATCTAGAAACATTATGGTTATCCAAACCACAAAAGGAACATGCAATTCTTTTCCCATGTCTATGTGGAAATTTATCATGCTTTGCAAAATCAAAGGAAGATGTTTAGAACCAGATTTATACCTACCTCTTTCACCTTTATTGCCTTCATGAGGAGGTGAAGCAAATGAAGAAGTGGCTCCCTTTGGAACACCATCAATCTCCTCAAGGTCATCAGAGTCTCCACAACTCTCTGGTTCAAGTGTGTGCTTATGAACACCTGCATCCTGCAAATGATGTTTCAAGCCATTGCATTCCATCTGAAAAAAATCTTCACACTCTGCAATGCAACCCCTTCTTGGAGTTGTTTCAATGGCCTTCATGGCAGCTTTGAAACACTTCCCATAAGATTGTCCATAGCCAAGACTAAAATACTTAGGCCTATCCTCAACCATTATTGGTTCAACAATACCTTGTGCATGCTTACCCAAGCTTTTTCCTTCATAGCCCATCTTAGACATTAGCTTGGAACCTATGCCTTTAGTATGTTTTTCAAAAGAACCAATATAAGCATTATTAGAGGAATTTGAAGACAAACTATAATGATTTACCTCTTCTTCAAGTTGATACTGGACTAAGGCTTCTTGGGCAACAAAGAGTTGTGTTTCCAACTCATGCATCCTTCTCAGGTTCATATTTGCAATATGAAGTTGCCTCTCCATTTCTTGCAATTTGTCAGAAAGAAACTGCTTCTCTTCCTTCATGGAATTCAACTGCTCTCTAAGTATGTTGCTCTTCCTTCCATCCTCATACATTTCTCTCACCATATCCATCATGGTGGAAAATTCTTGCTTCATGTCTTCATCAAAGAGTCTTGTGATGAAGAAAGAAGAATTTGAGGACTCACTTGTAGAAGTTGTCATTATGCCAATGAACAAAAGAACTTCAAACAAGATTAATAAAGAGCTTATTCAACAACCTTTTGCAACAAACCTCTTGTGCTTCAAGGATTGCCTCGAGGTCCTTTGGGATAGAAGAATGCCTTCAACCCTTCCTCCTTCTTGTCCTTCCTGGATTGAGCTATCAATAGATTTCCCTTCACCTCTGCAAACTCAAACAATAGCCAATCTACAACAAGCATACAATCAACCTCTGACTGTTTAAACACCTTTCAGACAAGCAATCTTTGCTCTGTCAATCAAGCATTTTGATATAACCTTCTTTGAAGGTGTGGTTAATCAATCTCAAGCTCTAATACCACCTGATCTGAAAATGGGGCACTTAAGCTTCTTGTCTAACTTACAAGAACCTCTCCCACTTCCAAAGCTTAAATATTCCCAAGTCTTTATGATTAACCAATGCAGAATTAATAATCCTTGAAATATGGTGTATGCTTGTGTTTGGTTTTAAACTGTTTATGTGTTGTAAATTGATTTGTTTAAACTGATGTAAAACATATAACAATGAAATAATGCAACAAATGACAAACACACATAAGACAACAAGTTTAATATGGAGTTCAACCAAAACTCTTGGGCTACATCTCCTTGAGCTCTAGTCAACTCAACTAGGCTCTTTGGGATTATGGTATGAGTTCTTTTACAAGCTCCACGCTCAACTCCACCAGTTTACACAGAACTCAATGGGTTCAAAACACCATCTTCTCCCTAGTTCTGAATCTCTCAGCTTTCTGGCTCTAGCTTTGGCTCTCGGCTCTGGCTCTGGCTCTGGCTCTTGGCTCTCTGCAACCTTTAGCTCTCTGGCTTTTCACTTGATCTCCAAGTGACCCCAAAGGCTCCCTCAGCTGCTCTACGCAGTAGCTTTTCGCTCTCTCTACTCTCTTGCTTCTCAACTGCCTTCTACTTTTTGCTTATGCTCTCAATTGAGCTCTCTGCCTCCTTTGAGGTACTTTTCCGGCTTTTCATCTACCTCAGCCGTTTCCCTGCATTCAATCATTCCCCTACGGCTCTGTGGCTTCTCTACACTGTCTGTTCGACTGGCCATCTGGCTCTATGGCTATGTGGCTTTCAAATGCCTCATCATCTACCAAAAATGGCCGCTTGTAGCGTGGAATGATGATTAGGAGCTGTTACAAGGGATCGGGGCCGTTTTCCAGGCAATAAGCCGAAAATAGACAAAATCCATTACACAGACGTTTGCCTAGAAAATACACTATCGAGCGCAATTTTCAGACTTGAAATCCCATTCAATCACCCCTAAAATCCCTATCGGGTCCGCCATTAGGCGTTATATCGCATTGCAGAAGCATATTGGGCAAAATCCAAAATACACGGGAAATACGTGAAAAAACTGACAAAATCCTTTTTATCGAACTTCAAAATATATCACATCCACCCTATAATCATATCGGGTCCGCCTTTGGCTACTTCCGCACTCTCCACCGTTGATCTACAGGATCTCTGATCCAATGACCAATATGTGATTTCAGGTGGCTTAAGGGTATAGAGGCTACCTGCCCGGAAAGGCAGTTTTCCTCTCTCCTCCACCAGCCATGTGTCGACCAGTGTGTGGGATTGGGCAGAGCCAGCCCAATACCATTTACTGCTTGAGGCTCGCCCAAAATTCACCTTTACGGAACTAAAAATCTATGCAATCGGGCTTAGAATTCCCCTTTGGGCATTTTCCTTTGTATTTCGGTTTTTACACCAAAAAATGTTAATACACAGAAAATCCCTTTTACCAGATTTCAAATTTTATAAATTGTGCTTATGAAATCCGTCGGGTCCAGCAATCGTTGATCACCGATTTAATCATGGTCGTCCATTCCTTTTGCAATCCGACGGCTAATATTGCACGTCGTGATCGTGTCACATACGGCCCAGGGGTTCTGTCCATCGTCGATCCGATCATCAGCGATGGGCATATCACATGATCACAATCGTTGAGTCCAGGGTCCTGATATCGCATGCGGGCCTGTCTCTAACCCGATTGATTAGATCAGATGATCGGGGTTTCTTCCGCCTCCGCTTAAGTCTGGCCTTTGCCTTTTTCCAATGCGATTTCCCTTATAAATCCTTTTAGGCCATTTTTAGGGGATTTTACCTCTTTTTTCAAAGAAATAGGGCATCTTCTTTCTGTGATAACTTCTGCACCCTAAGTCCATTTTAGCCCATTCAACTTGTGGTAGATTCAGAATGAAAAGATATCTGCCATGAGGCTATTTCCAGGTACTTCCTTGGACTTTCATTTTCCTCTGTGAGGAACACTTAGACTTAGGAGTCTATCCAAAATCCATTTTGGATCATGGGCATATCTTCTACTCACCATTTTCCAATATTACTAATGAAGTCAGGGTGGGAGAGCCAAAAATTTTCAAACCTAAAACGTCTGTTTCTCGGAGTGCCTATAAAAGAAGCTTCAAGTTGGATAGGCCAGTGATCCAAGCCTCCAAAAGGGAGGATTAAAGCAGACAAGTCAAGGCCTGTGAGAATGAGGTCCTCAAAAATTATGCATCTATCTAGTTTAGAGGCAACCTGAGAAGCCCCTCCCCGCTTATTATTCCAGGTGAAGGTACCATTTTTTGTCTCCATATCCACTAGACTCATGTCATTTAGGAAGTTCTGAAAAGCTATGGAGTCTCTGCCTAGTGTTCTAGTCCCTCCTTTTTTTTTCTTTAAGAGATCTGATCATATTAAAGTCCCCTCCCAGAATCCACGACATAACAGGGTATCTTTCTCTTAGCTCCTCCAGTGAGATAAGAAGCCTGAGTTTGTCTTCAATTTTTTGAGGACCATAGAAATTTGTGATCAAATAGACTTCCTTATCACCCAAAGGTTGGATCACCATTGATAGGTAGTTCCTGGATTCTTCAGCATTTAGGATTCCAAGTTTCTGGGGGTTCCAAAGTGTGAGAATCCCTCCTGCTATGTTGTATGCTTTAACTTCTAGATATTCATACTTGATGAGCCATTTGCTATGTATCTCTCTCATTTTATCTATTGAACATTTTGTTTCCTAGATAAACACCATATCTGGCTTTTCTTCTTTTATTTTGTTGTTAAGATTTCTTTGTTTCCTTTTGCTTCCTAGACCCCTAATATTCTAGGTTTTAAGCTTCATTAAGAAAGGTTTGTAAGCGAGTAACTAGTAAGATCTTTCATCTTACTTGAGTTGATCATGAGTTTCCCACACTCTATCAGCAGCTCATTTTGTCTTTTTCTTCCTCTTTTCCTGCCTGGATTCTTGGGAGCGTGTCCTGATGTTGCCTCCATCATTTTTACCCCTCGTTTTCCTGGCTATCATGGTTTCTTTTGACTCCAGAACCCTTTGCTTGAGATCTCCAAAGGAAGAGTTGTTGTACTCTGTCAAACTTCTCTTGTGGTAGAGAATCAACCCCTTTGGTGGTTCCCTACTCCAGGAACTTTTCTAGATCGAGATTCTCCCTTTCAAGAATTTCTTGCAGATCATGGTCCTCCATTCCAACCTCGCTTGGGGTCATCTCATGGTCCCTATCAAGTTCCATTGTGCTTTGAAGATCCTCCTTTAGTTTTTTGTTTTCAGGTATATCCTCCATGTTATCTTATTTTTCCTTCTCTACAGGACTATCCTCCAGTACCTGGCTCATCCCATTGTTCCCACCTTCTTCTTCTAATATCTTGAATCTGTTATGACTTGGTTGCTTCTCCTCGTTGATTTTATTTTAGTTCTTTTTCCCTCCTTTCCCTCTGAATCCCACCTTGGTAAAGCTTTTGGTATCTTTGCCTGTGTTGGTTTTAATATTTCTCTCCATTTTGTTTACTGGGTAGTCTCTGAAGAGGTGCCCATGTTCATGACATTTGCGACATCTGAATGGGACATGTTCATAGGCCACCGCCTGCACCCATTCTTCATCATATACTTCTAGAATGATTTCGTCTGGAAGTGCTCCAGATTGGTCCATTTCTACGCAGATTCGGGAAAGGCGGCGTATTTTCCTCATAGAGTCACATCTGATATTTTTTAAAAATGACCTAGTTTATTTCCTATGGCTTTTAAGGATTCTGGTAGCCAATATAAAGGTAGGGAGTAGAGTCTTATCCATACCGGCACTAATGTGAATGTCTCTCTTTCTAGGACAAAATTCATCACCCATGGTCGCATGTAGAGGCCTGCAACAACATAGAATATGGTCCTCCTTCGAACACTCTGCCTTTTTCCTCTAGGTTTGTGAACACTACTGTGAAGAAACCCTTGGACCCAAGGTGAAGATTTATTTCTCCCCTAGGTTTCCAGTGGTTCTTTATCCATGCATGCAAAGCCTTCTCCGTTGGCCATATCCCCATAAATTTGCATATTACTGCATAAGCCACCATGTGATCCTTGTGCACCTGTAGCGTTGGATCACTTAATACAACCCGGGGTGTGACGGTTGACCTAGGTTTACAGAGTCTTCTCATATTCTTGTGCTCAGCTCTCTGCCTACCTCCTCCTATTCTCTTCTCTCCTCTGACTTCCTCCTAATTCTCTTCCTGTTCCTGTGCTATGATGTTTTTCTATTTTTCTATGTTCATACTCCCAGTTTCTGCCTCCATTGGTTTCTTGAAGTGGTTTGAAACTACATGACTGTAGGAGGGAGTGGAACTCCCCCCTCCTCGCCCCTCCATGGTAACCAGCACTGATACCCTGTTGCAAACCCTAGTTCAGCTCGCTTCCCCCGCAGTCCGCCTATGATTACAAGAGAGCTTTCCGAGACCTTTTATAAGTTAAACAACAATATAACTTATAAATGAAATGACTTTTTTCTGTTGTCTAACTTGTAGACTAAATGACTTTTTTTCATCGGAAACCACCAATACAAATTCAAGAAATATTTTAATTTTTTGTTGTTTAAAATACATTTTGGAATGCACAAATAAATTCAACACCCAAAAAAACTCATGGGCCAATTGCATATATTCTAACAAATAGACGAGATGGCATTTTCCAGGGCATATTTTCATGTTAATTTTAACAAAAATCTAACAAAGATTTTTAAAAGCTTGAGTTTAAGTTTTTTAATCTATATAATTTGAGTACCCTAAGGGTTTTTCAAGGAGGTGAATCTATTTATGCATTCAAAAATGTATTTTAAACAACAAAAATCACAATCTTGCTTGAAATTGTATGGTCGAATTACGGTGAAAAAGGTCATTTCGTTTATAAGTTAGAATATATATATATATATATGTGTGTGTGTGTGTGTTTACTTATTTATTTAATTTTATTTTAATGTGACAAACATATTATTATTATTATTTTAAGTAGTTCGACATTTAAATGTTTTCACTCATTTATGTACACTAGAACGTCTCCCCTACACTGGATTGTATAGTGCCTCTTGGTAGAATAAATTTGGATAGATTATATTTTTAATTCCCAATTGAATTCATGTGTTATAAACATTGTCAATCCTTGTCAATATGATAATTAGGATTGCATTTATTATTCATTCTTAATATGTTTAGATCCCACACTCTACATAATGGTATTTCCTTTGTTACTTTTGTTTGGGTTGTTAACTCTATAAACCACCACAACAAATAGCCATGAGTTATGATTATAATTGTAATGGAATTGGAAAAGTATTACCAAGATAAAATACAAATGGATAAATTGATCATAATCTTGGAAATAAACAACAGATATTGAGCATTCTCAAGGAAGTGAAGTCGAGTCTCTTTCTTCATGTTTGTTGAGTCCCTATTTCTAAAACTACAATTGAAGATGTTGATTTATATTTATTTAATTACCTTGGTAATCTTATGTGTCTCTTTTTATCAATCGATTATGTGGTTATAGGACTAGCATCTAATATTGAAAAGTAAACAATATATATTGAGCATTATAGAGGAATTGAAGTCGAGTCCCTTTCTTCATGTTTTTTGAGTCCATTTTTCGAAAGTACAAATCAAAGATGTTGACTTATAGTTATTTTATTACCTTGGTAATATTATGTGTCTATTTTTATCAATTGATTATGTGGTTATAGGACTAGTATCTAATATTTGTCTTCTTCTTCATTTTTAACACATTTGTTGACCTCTCGACCACTTAATATGTTGTTCATAACATTCTCATTATTTAATAGATATTTAATGAGACAAAGCACATAGTATTGAAGTTAAATATCTTTATAACCTATCAAGCTTGAATACGTTTACTCAAGCTAGTTTTGTTTTATTTCTCAAAGAAGGTTATTAGTGATTTTGTTTGGGGTAAAAATACTCTATTAAGCTTAATAAATTTTCTATGTTGTATTGTCTAGATAAAATTTAAATATGGAACTAGACAAAATGGTCCTTATGAACATAACGAATCCCAAGATTGGGATGACAATAGTGAGAATTGGGATTTTGTTTGTTCAACTTTTTGCATAATCAAATCCTTACTCCCTTGTTCTCCAAAATGATCATTCCCTTTTGCTTGATTTTATGCATCTTTATTTATTACACTCTTTCACTTTTTTCTTAGTGTTGCTAGTAATATTGAAATGGATGTAACAATACTTTATGTTAAATATTTTTAGATTGCCTCATAGCACTCTTTCCGTGTGATTAATCCTAAGGTCAAGATCAATGAGAAACATCATTTTTTGCAACCATGATGCAACAATATTACCAATTTAAAGAGAACTTTAACCCAAAAAACTTCTATTTTTGCACAAAAAACATGAAAAAACACCTCAAAATTAAAAATTGGTGATGCTACATCACCCTTTTTTAGGGTTAAAATTCCAACATTTTTCAACCATAGCATTAAAAACCAAAATCATGATCATGGAAACATTAAAATTCCAACAATTTTCAACCATGATGTTAAAGATCAAATAACATAACTTTGAAAAATGTTAAAATTTTGACATTTTCCAACCATGGAATAAAAAACAAATACAAAATACCATAAAATTTCAACATTTTTCAACCATGGCATTACAAAACAAATATCAAGATTAGAAAAAACTTTAAAATCCACACCTAAATCAAAGAGTAATTCTACCAAGAGGGTTTTTTTTAAGGCTAAAAGTATAGCTCTTTTAAGATCTTAGCCTAAAAAAACTTGATCCATTTTCAATGGGGCAATAAATTTGCAATATTTTTTTTACTATGGTGAGGCTACTCTATGCTCTCTTTCTATGAATGAAAATGGTGAAAATAAAAAATAGTGAGACTTGTGGACCGTGGGATGCTACAAAACACAAACCCTCTCTATTCTGCCCTCTCTCTATCCATTCTCAGTTGCTCTACTCATTTATGGAACAAATTGCACTCAAATATAATGAAATCCCTTTTCCTCCTAGTGACCCAATTATAACACAACCCAATAGCTAACTAGTGGTTAAATTTGATGCCATCAACTATTTACTAGAGTTACAATATTGACCTCTTAACTAGAGTTACAATATTGACCCATTTTCGATGAGAAATGGGGTTGATGTGACATCCTCTTGAATCATGGTGGACAAAACCTTTAGACTCAAACTCTGATGGAGAAAAAGAAAAATGGAGTGTTGACTTTAAGTTATCTCATTTTTCTGGATTAGAAATTATATCCTAGAGGTCATGCAAATAGTTAATTCCAACAAATTCTATGATATAGGAAGAATATGTGGCAAGTATGGACCAATAAAGGAGATTACGTGGCTTTGGAAAATACTTGAATGTTTAGAAGAGAAACAAGTTAATTTTAATCCTCTTCTTGGTGAGAATACTTTTGCAATAAAGTTGTCCAAGAATCCCAGATTTTTTTATCAAGCCAAAGAACTCAAACAAAGTATCATTTTATTAAATACCTTGTATTAGCCAAGACTAGTTATTTAAGATATTGTTCCACTAATGAGAAAATTGCAACCATCTTCGACTAAAGTCTTTCCAACTAGCCTTCCTTGTAAGATTTGCCAAGTTTTCCATAAAGAAGTGGCCCAAACACTTTTAAAGATAAAGGGAACCTGCCACATTTCATTAAGGACTCATTTAATGTTATTCAAATCCTTGCAATGGATGAAGCTGAAATAAGGCATGCAAGAAACTAGAGTTCTCTATTTAAGTAGGTTAGCATGATAATTACTCCAATCCCTAACCATGCAAGGACATGCTTGTCAGGAGATGTAAGAAAAATGAATTTACTTGAGAAAAATACATCCTTCATTGACCAAAATGCATCTAGTTGATCAACATAATCTATGTCATCTAAAAATTATGAAGGCATGAAAATACTTGAGAATGTTTCTAAGCCATGAAGGGATTCAATAATAGAGTTCAGGCTTCTGTGATCCATATCAATTTAGAGAGAGAATCTTCGGCGAAAATCACATGGAAAATCATTTGTCGACGCGTTTCGAACTTCGAAACACGTTGACAAATGATTTTCCATGTGATTTTCGCCGAATATTCTCTCTCTAAAATGTTTCTAAGCATTTATGTAGCTTCATAAATATGATTTATTATTGATTCAAGCCCTATAGAAGCAAATAAAAAGCATGATCCATAATAGTTTGAAAAATTATAATTGAAAAGTTATTTCACATGCATTGTCTTTTCTACTCCACCCACACCCATCATCTCGAGAAAACCTTTCATGTTTTTTTTTTGCTATAATAACTTGTCTTTTCAAGATCTCCAAATATTCATCCAACCAGTTGGACATATGTCCACATTGAAGAGTCCTCTTTCACCATTTTTCATAACACATTGTACAATCATACCTATAAGCTCCACTTTTTCACTGGTTTCAGTGAAGGTTCCACCAAAAATCCTAGAGTTTTTGCACCAAAAGAACCTAGTTCTAAGAAAACAACTTAAATGAATAAACAAAAAAAATAGTGTAGATCCATTTTAACCCTAGAACTCTAAGCATCAAGAAGTTTGCAAGATTTGATTTGGAGTGTTGATTAGATGAATTACTAAGACAAATATATGTTAGTGTGCATGGATAAAACTTTAAAGTAATAAAAAAAGGATTATAGGGATAAACTATTACATGGGTTGAGATGTCAAAGAATGTACCTAGTGTCGGTATACATAATTGCCATTATTTATAAAAGGAAATTTTTTATTGACTTATTAAAGCATGGGTTTCATGCTTAGGTCAATGATCAATAGGTTAAAGCACCGATTGAGTGCTCTAGGATTTTTTGTTTAATTCAAAGTCAAATATATTATGTAATAAACCCTTCTTGGGTTCATGGTGTCAAAAAAATAAATTTATTTAGTCATATCAAGCCCTCCATCCATCAAGTCGGCCTCAAGCTAATTGGTTCCAATTTTACGTTCTACAAGTCAGTTTCTCCTATTGTTCATGGCATCTCATTTACAGGCAAAAACAACTATATATACCCTAGTGAACTCTACCCAACATTGAAGTGACAAGAACTTCAGATTAAAGGGTAGCAAATTTAGGATCCTCTATAGGATCGAAATATTGGGTAATTACAGATTCAAGCATCATGTTATTGCAGGTTGAAGTTACTACCACAGAACTAGGGTACCTTAGCATATCTAAGATCATAATTGCAGGTCGAAGCTATTATTACAGAACGATGTCACGATTGCAGAACAAAATTACTATTGCAAATAAGGTGGTATTCATATTTGGTTAGTTTGATGGATGGAGGGGTAAAAGCCTGTCTCAAAGGTCTTGGTTGTCTTACTTTGATAAGAATCTACTAAAAGAAGAGTTTGCACTGGGTTTTTCCATCGCTAATTGTCTACATATAGTGCCTCCTTGTTTTTATGTAGTTGTTTGATGAACAAATAAATAATAACTATAAGAAGAAGAAGAAGAAGAATTTAACTAAGAAATCACAAGAATCTATCAAAAGAAAAGAGAAATCACTATAATAAAGATATGAACTTATTTCCCTAGATTTCTCAACATGGTATCATATCTTGGTTCGTTCGCTTAAGGGAAAATTAGAGGATCACAAAAGAACTTCAAGACAATCAAAATAAGTCAGTCTCATAAGTTTGAGCTCCTTGAAGGTAGTAAAATGAAATTCTGGGAATAACTATAAAACATTACCTTTGCAATTTGACCACAGTCCTGGAAGATTAAGACTACAAACCTGAGTTGACTAATCACAAATAGGAGCCTAAAAGTCTATATTTTGGAGGATCGAAAGGATAGACTTATAGCCTATTCAAGGTTGAGCCTATTACAAGAGAAAGTGAAGATTTTAGTACAAAAACAAAGGCTTGAAACTATCTCCATATGATATGAAATTATACAATAAGTCAAATAATTCCGAAGTTTTACATTTGTTGGCTCCAAGTCTTATCCTAAAGTTATGAGCATAAATCGTATTGAAATCCCTAGAATAATATTATTATTTCATTTTGAAAAGAGCCTCAATTTAAGAGAACATTGAGACCTATAAAATACACCTAGACTAAGTTATACAAAAGAAGTACAATCTTATCCTGGAAAGGTAAGCATCAATATAAATTCTACCTTCAAAAGGTGATCTAAACTTATGCAAGAATGCAACAGAACACATATATAAACATAAAGATAGAGATGCAGTAGAACTAAATCTTCATTTCATTAATATCAAAGAACTGAAATATGCTTACAAGTAGAATGGAAATAAACTAGCTCGGGCGATGGTAGCTTATATCTGAGAAGAGATGTGACAGCTACAAGCCTCTGAACTATGTTACAATGAGGCTCAAGGGCCTTTTTATTATTGAACAACTAAGGGAAACCCTAAACAACCAAAACCCTAATCCCATGAGATGGAACATTAAGAGTTTGTGGGCCCCATTGGGGTTAGTTGGGTAGCCAACTTCCTACGGTCGTAACTTCGTCATATGATCTTCGTTTGGCACGTACAATACCTTAATGGAAATAAATATTTGAGTACTACAAGATTTATGGTAGGTCCATGCCTATTGCTATGGGGCAGTTGGCAGTTGTTGACCTAAAAGAACGCCATTTATGGGATCAAAACAGCTCCATAAGTTCAGGACCCAAAAAACTGCTAAAAATAGTCAATGTTGCTATAATTAAGGAAATTGATGAAACCAACTTGAGGTCTATGTGAAGTACGTAGGTGACCACCAATATCCACCTGGATCATTCCTCCCCCCTTTAGGAAGTAATGGTTCCCATTGCGTGCAGAGCCTCCATGAGGTAAGGAAAAAAAATTTTGAGCCTGGTCCTTGGTGAACCACTTGCCCTGGTGAAGGAGTTGGCCTACTTTGACAACATGATATAGTTTGATCCTCTACTGGTGAGTGTTCTTGATCTGTGTTTCCATGATCATATCATTTGTGGCATGTTCGATGTAGTTTGGGTTGAGCTATGTTGGTGTTAGTTGCACAAAAATGTCAGATGTGTCCAACAATGGGGGAAAGTATGGTCGCAGTTGGTCCACATTGAATATTGGATGTTGGCCAAGGAATGGTGGAATGTTGAGCTTGAAGGCATTGTCCCCTACAACCTTCATGATGGTGTACGACCCACATCGGAGCGGGCAAAGATTGTGGTGGGGCCCAACGAGGCGCTCCTTCTGCAAATGTAACCAAACTTTGTCATCCACCTGGAACTTGTGTAGCACCTAATGTTGATAATGACATTGATTGTACTTAGCATTAGCTCTGCCCCATATGTCATGGACCTGTTGGCGGATGCACTCAATGTGCTCAATGAAGTTGTTAGCCTTGTTAGCTTCACACTGGACATGAGATGAATTTACCTAAGCAGCTGCAAATGGTGTGGATGCATTAATGGGACATAGTGGTTGGAATCCAAACCCCACTTGAAATGTGTTGTGGCTAGTTGAGCTATGGAGAGCTATGTTGTAGTTGTGTTGGATATAGGGGAGGCTTTCATCCCATGTGCATTGATGCTTCGAGTTGTAAATGCATAAAGGTCTTGTGTCCACAAGAGTGAAACACAATGGTCAACACCATCATTTAGGGAATTTTGAGATCTAAAATGGGTCTCCTAAGGAAATTATAAATAATAGTGGAAATAATTAAATAAGATTAGATTACATCGTAATTTTAGAGGGAAAAAAGGAAAAAAAACTATTTTTTTAACTTGTATTTTCAACTTATCTCCCTATGGGTTTACTCAAATTTCGAGAAAAAACACTCATCGGATGCAGAATATGATTCCTTTACAAGGAGTACCCATGTTGCATACTTTCTATTGACCTTGCTACACGGAAAATGAGAAATACATGAAAAAACAGGATTACAATCACGTTTTTCATCATTTTTCGTGTAGCATGGTCCATCAAAAGTATGCAACATGGGTACTCCTTGGATGAGGAATTAAATTTTGCATCAAACGAGTACTCCCACACAAAATTTTAGTAAAACCTTAGGGAGATAGGTTGAAAATACGAGTTGAAAAAGTAGTTTTGTTATTTGATTATTTTTTAATCTTTTTACTTTTTTACTCCAAAAATGATGAATCATCCCCCAAGGTTGATATCATCATCTTGAAACCTATTGGTTCTTATAAAGTTTATTTTGGTTTTACATTTTTCTTAGGAGGCCCATTTTAGACCTCAAAATTCCCCTAATGAATCGGTGGTCAGCTGAGACAGTCTGCAACATTATTGGCACCACCCTTCTTATACTTGATGTTCAAATGAACCTGTTGCATATATGTGGACCATTTCTAATGGAAATCATTTTTCAACTTTCCTTATGTATGTATGAACTACAGGGGTCGATGGTATGTGTGGATGATCGTTTCCTTCCCTAGAATGTAATGCTTCCGTTGTTGGCAGTCATGCATAATAGAATACATCTCTTTTTCATAAGTGGGATAATTTTGGACTATATCTGAAACTGTCTCACTGTGATATTCCACCGGATGCCCCTGTTGGGAAGAAATGCACCAATAGCATAGTTAGAGGCGTCTATCTCAATTTCAAATGGTTCTTGCAAGTCTGGTAATGTGATAACTGGTGCAGAGCAAAGACGATGCTTCAACTCGACAAATGCCTTCTGTTGAGATTCATAGCAAAAAAAAATTCTTTCGCTCCGCCCTTGATGACTTGACTCAAAGGCCAAGTGATATGAGAGAATCCAAACATGAACCTGCAATAGAAATTTGCAAGACCTAGAAAGTTGTGGAGCTCTGTTAGAGTGGTTAGGGCTGGCCAATATCGAATAACTTGTATCTTGGTTGGTTCCACATGCACACCCCACGCATCAATATGTACCCCAGATAAATAACATGGTTCATACCAAACATACATTTCTCCAAATTGGCACACAATTTGTGTTGTTGCAGGGTTTGGAGGGCCTGTAGGATATGGTGTATGTGGTCCTCCCAACTCTAGCTGAAGATCAGGACGTCGTCTAGGTACACTACAATGAATAAGTTGGTGAAGGGCTGCAAGATGTAGTCCATCAGCCTCATGAAGGTTGTGGGGGCATTCGTCAACCCAAAAGGCATGACCAGCCATTCGAAAAGGCCCTCCTTGGATTTGAAGGTCGTCTTCCACACATCAGAGAGTTTGATTGGCACCTAGTGATAATCGAAGTTCAAATCAATCTTGTTGGAATATTTGGCCCCCTTGAGTTGGTATAAAAGGTCATCAATATGTGGGATTGGATATATTTTCCATACATTGATCTTATTTAGCACTTGATAATCAATATAGAGTCTCCAAGTGTCGTCTTTCTATTGTACCAACATGATCGAGCTCCCACAGGGTGATGAACTTGGCATGATGTTCCCTTTCTGCAACAGCTCCTAAATCTTCCTCTTAATTTCATCATTCTTTGATTCGAATTGGATATTTATATTGTTTTTCATCTATCTCGAAGAATTTGGAGTGGAAAACGTGGAGGAATCAACTCACGAGACCGTTTTTATCGACGGGACCCAGTTTGGAAAATGGGGTCTGAAACCTCCAGGGAGCATTTTGAGGCATAAAATGACGTTTTTTGGGGGTAAAAATTTACCACCAAAGTGTCACACCTTTTCATGTTATTCTACACACACAAAGATTTCCAATGGCATAAGAATCACATCAATCGAAGTTTGTATGCAAAAGTTATTGCACTCAGAAGTTGACCTTCTTGTTTTCACACCTATAGTTTGGGAGGATGCCGCAACAACCCCCATTATTCATGGAAAAGGACCTAGCCACATGTTTTTGATGTAAAATACTCTAGAAGAGTCTATTTTATAACTCTAATTAAGAGTTGATGTAATCAAACTTAACGACTAGTAGGCTATCAGGTTGTGTTATAACTGGGCCACTAGGAGGAAGAGGCATTCCATTTTTTCGAGAGCATTTTGTTCTGTAGTTGAGCAAAGATAGCCAGGAGAGATAGGAGGTAGAGCAAATAGAGAGGATTTGTGCATTGCAGCAGCCCACGGGCCACAAACATTACTTCTTTGTATCTACAGCCATATTTCCCAACAGAGAAAGAAAGCGAAGTGACCTCGCCTTCCAGCTAGGTTTTCCTCTCTAAGGGTTTTCCAGAGAGCATATCTTGTGTATTATGTTTGTGTGAGCTTATTTTTTCGTTCTCTAATTTTCTTCTTGATTTATTTTTACATGCATGCACTAATTACAATTAATTTTACACATCTAGAAATTAAATAAAACTGTAATAGTGTAGAGTCTCATTTTTTTATTATAATATTAGCAGATCTATTGTGAAAAATTGTCCAATGGAATAGCCATGGAAGTTTAAAAATAATTTGGTATCAGAGTGGGTTTCTTTGGTTATTTTGTGGAGATTGCATGGATATAGATTGGCGAGGCCGAAAATCGTAAAACCCTAATCATGGGCGACGAATCTGTAAATGAACCTCGTGATCTTGCAGATGTGAGGTTTTCACGGCTCGAAGAACAAGTCATGGATATAAAATGCAATGTAAGCCTCCTCAAGGCGGCCCTAAGAAATAAGCTGGGGATATTTGGAGAAGAAGGGGGTTCGAATGCATAAACTAGAGTTTTATTTCAGTGTCCATCAGATCGAGGAAGGGCAGAAGATCTCATTCACGCGGCTGAAATTGGAGGGCCATGCACTAACTTGGTGGGAGAGCCACAAAGAAACCCTGAGGTTGGAGGGAAAAACTTTAATGACTAAGTGGGAGGATTTTAAAACCCTCATTAAGTCACAGTTTTATCCCATTGGGTAGGTGGAAGACCAGCGGATCCAGTGGCATTACTTCAAGAAAATGTTGGGCCAAAGCGTGCAAGAGTACACCACAGAATTCAAAAAGATGGCTATAATGTTAGGTATCTCTCCAAAGAACCCAAATATACTCCTCAAGTATTTGGGGGGTCTACACCGCCTTCTGTGTAAGCAAGCGATGTTGTTAAAGCCCAAAAGATGGACAAGGCTCGTGTATAGGCATAGTACCTGGAGAACATAGACCTGAAAAGAGCACAATCAAGTGGATCGAAGCAAAAGGAGAAAAAAAATGCTTCTAAGGAAGGGAAGAAGAAGAAAAAGGGGTAAAAGATAAAAATTCGGTAGCCACAGAACACGAGTGCAAAGATCATAGCAACCACTGCAACATTGATGGCCATACAGAGGAGAAGTGTTGGAAGTTGCATCCAGAGCTAAACTCGAAGAACAAAAAGAAAGATAATAAAAAGAAGAATCTCATGGCCACTAATTCGAGAAACCAAGATGAAAGCAGCTCAAACGTGGATGAGAAGATAATTTGTACATCATTGCAGAAGGAGGTGAATCTGAGTAGCCTTTAGCAACAGGAAGAGAAAGAAATGACCAAACTCTTCCATGTAAAGATAGAAGTCAAGAAGATGAATATTGATGTTCCGTGTAACTCAGGATCGCATGCATATTTCGTTGCGACAGATATGGTCAAGAAGTTGGCGCTGGAAGTTCGTGATCATCCAAATCCATATCCACTGGGATGGGTACATAAGGATGCAGAGCTGAAGGTAACAAAATAGTGTAAAATTATATTGCTATTAGTGTTGATTTTATTGATGAAGTAGACTTGGATGTGGTTCCCCTTGATGTATGTGGAGTTGCATTTGGGAGTCCATACATGTACATGCGTGATGTAATATTCATGAGGAGAGCTAACCAGTAATGTCTCATCAAGGATGGAAAATAATTCATCATCAACGCGCACAAAGGAAAGTCGAAAATTTCATTGGTAAGTGCCAACCAAGCCAATAAATTGATCAGTTATAGTAATAAGTATGTTTTATTGTTTTTAAGAGAAAATCAGTTTGTAGAAGAGTCAATAAGAGGTGAGGCATCCTTAGAGGGGTGTACTAAGAAACAAAAACAACAATTGGAGGAGTTGTTACAAGCATACAAGGACGTGTTTCGAGAGCCTAAAGGGCTACCCCCTAAGAGAGAAGTGGAGCACGAGATCCAGCTATTGCCAGACTCCCCATTGCCAAATATTAGGTTGTATAGGCAGTATGTTATAGAAGCAAGTGAGGTGAAGAAATAGATGCAGCAAATGCTGGAACAGGGTGTCATTCGACTGAGTGCATCACCATGTGGGTCACCCATAATCATTGTGCCAAAGAAGGATGGGAATTGGCAGATGTGTATAGATTATAGGGCATTGAATAAAATCATGCTCAAGAACAGATACCCACTGCCTAGGATAGACAATCTACTAGATCAGCTGCAGCAAGAAAAATATTTCACCAATTTGGACTTGAAGTCTGGATATCACCAGGTTCGAGTCAAAGAAAAAGATACATGGAAGACCGCCTTCAAAACCAGGCAAGGTTTGTATGAGTGGTTAGTTATACCATTTGGCCTATGTAATGCACAAATACATTTATGAGATTAATGAATGATGTACTGTGCCTTTTATAGATTCATTTGTTATTGTCTATTTGGATGATATAATGGTATATAGTGATACCTGGGAGGATCATATTTCACATTTGACGCGGGTGTTGGAAACATTGAAGAAGCACCAACTGCTAGAAAATCCCAAGAAGTGTGAGTTGCGCAGCAGTCCTTGGTGTATTTTGGATATGTGATTGGTGGAGGATAATTGAAGATAGATCCTTCCAATATGGAGGCCATCATGAATGGTCGATGCCTACTAATGTTACTGAGGTTAGGAGTTTCACTGGAGCAACATAGTACCTAAGGAAATTCATAGCCTCGTTTTCAGCGGTAGCAGCACCGCTCCACGCCATAACAACAAGTGGCAAGAGTTTCCAGTGGGGAAAAGGGCAGTAGAAGGCTTTCAATGAGTTAAATAAGAAGATCAGTGAAGCACCAGTTCTGGCATTACCAAACTTGCAACGACCCTTTGAAGTGGAGACAGATGTGAGTGGGTATGCTATGGGAGTTGTCTTGATGCAAGGAGGAAGGTCATTCACTACCATTCTAAAGTATTTCATGGGGCAGTTTTTAACTACCCTACCTACGATAAGGAGCTCTATGCCATGGTGCAAGCTGTGAAGAAGTGGAAGCACTATCTGATGGGAAAGGAGACAATAATCCACACAGATCACCAGTCGTTACAGTACTTGTAGGCCCAAAATAAGCTACAACAGACCAGGCACTACAAGTGGATGGGGTTTTTACAACAGTTTCATTTGGTGATCAAGTATAAGAAGGGAAGCACAAACAAGTTGGCTGATATTCTTTCAAGGCCACCCACATCAAAGATTACAGCTTTGGGGACTCTTATGCACATGGAGCCATTCACCCATGATGCATACATAAAGTCATATTCAGAAGATGAGAACTTTAAGGAGGTGTATCAGCAATTGAAGAGTCAGAGTCATGTGCACGATGGTGACAACACCATTGACTACCATCTCCAAGATGGGTTTACTCTACATGATGGATAAGATATGTGTTACAAAAGGTGAGCGTTTGCCACTGATTAGAGAGGCTCACACCTCCAAGATTGCAGGGCACTTTGGTGTAGGGAAGACCATAGCTAACTTGCATAGGTATGTGTATTGGCCCAAGATGCAAGAGCAGGTAGCTAGGTTCATAAGAGGATACATGCTTTATTGTACTGGGAAGCCTAGCAATAGGAAAGAATGTATGTATCATCCCTTACCTATACTTACTCATCCTTGGGAAATCATTTCCATGGACTTCGTGGGAGGTTTACCAACAACGAGGAAGGGACATGACTACCTATTCATGGTAGTTGACATGTTCAACAAGATGTGTGTTTTGATGCCTTGTAAAGATACCATCAGCAGACAAGAAGCAACAAATTTTTTCTTTGGACAGGTGGGTACACTTTGGGATACCAAGGAGCATCATTTTAGATAGGGATACAAGATTTATTAGTGCATTCTAGACTACATTGTAGGAGAAGATGGACACGAAGTTGAAGAGATCTACAACATTCCATCCACAGATAGATGGGCAGACATAAGTAGTCAACATGACTTTGGTGCAGCTTCTGAGGGCTTACAACCAAAAGCATCCAAAGACCTGGGATGAAAATATGGTATATATACAATATTATTATAACAGAGTAGTCCACACTTATACAAGAAAGTCCCCATTTGAAACTTGTTTTGGATATTTTCCACCTTCACCTTTGGATATTGCATACGGGTAGCGAGGAGGAGTGAAGGAAGACCTTATAGGAGATGTTTTGAGAGATGAAAAAATTATAAAGCATATCACGCAGATCCATCTACATGTACAAGAAACATTGTAGAAGTCGCAAGTGAAGTATAAGGTCGGGCATGATCAACAAGAACAAAGAAATCATTCAAGGTGGGAGACAGAGTATATAGGTACAAGAAACACTATAAAAGTCGCAGGTGAAGTATAAGGTTGGGAATGATAAACACAGAATAGAGAAATCATTCAAGGTGGGAGACAGAGTATGGCTACCAGATCCATCTACATGTACAAGAGACATTGTAGAAGTTACAGGTGAAGTATAAGGCTGGGCATGATCAACACATAACAGAGAAATCATTCAAGGTGGGAGACAGAGTATGGCTACCGGATCCATATACAGGTACAAGAAACACTGTAGAAGTCGCAGGTGAAGTATAAGGCCGGACATGATCAACATAGAACAGAGAAATCATTCAAGGTGGGAGATAAAGTATGGCTACATTTGAACAAGGAGAGGTTGCAGGGGCCTGGTAAGAAAATAAAGGTTCTAAAGTATGGTCCCTTTGAGATACTAGAAAAGGTGGGTGATAATGCCTATCAACTCAGTTTACCACCATATATGCACATTTACTTAGTTGTAAATGTAGAGAATTTGAAACTCTATGAGTCTTCCATGCTAGATCAGGAAGAGGAACAAGTCCTACCTTCTGTGGAGGATTTGGCACTAGACACTCAAGCAGAGTTGACAGAAGATACAGTTTTGTAGAAGAGTTCCAAAACTACAAGACAAGGGCAACAAGACCTTTGGCAGATTGGGTTGAAGGGACAACTTCCAAGCAAAGCTAAATGGTACACTAGAGAGAAGGTGGAGGAAACATTTCCTCACCTCATTCAGTAAAAGATTTTGGGGACCAAAAGCCTCAAAAAATGGGGAGATGTGATCTAAATTGGATCATTATATTGTTTTTCATCCATATCGATGCATTTCGAGTGGAAAACGTGGAGGAATCAGCTCACGGGACTGTTTTTACTGGTGAGACCCAGTTTGGAAAAATGGGGTTTGAAACCTTCTAGGAGTGTTTTGAGGCATCAAACAAAGTTTTTTGGGGGTAAAAATTTGTCTCTGAAGCGCCACATCTTTTCATGCTATTCTACACACAAAGTTCTTTCCAATGGCACAAGAATTGTGTCAATCAGAGTCCGTATGCAAAAGTTATGCCACTCAGAAGTTGACCTTCATGTTTTCACACCTATAGTTTGGGAGGATGTTGCGTCAGCCCCTTTTATTCATGGAAAAGGGACTAGCCACGTGTTTGTGATGTAAAATACTCTAGAAAATTCTATTTTGTAACTCTAGTTAAGAGTTGACGTAGTCAAACTTAACCACTAGTAGGCTATCGAGCTGTGTTATAACTGGGAAACTAGGAGGAAGAGGCATTCCATCCTTTCGGGAGAATTTTATTCCATAGTTGAGCAAAGATAGCCAGGAGAGATAGGAGGTAGAGCACATATAGAGGATTTGTGCACTGTAGCAACCCACGGGCCCACAACCATTACTTCTTTGTATTTGCAGCCATATTTCCATACAGAGAAAGAGAACAAAACAACCTCACCTTCCGGCTGGGTTTTCTACCGAAAGGGTTTCCCAAAGAGAATATCTTGTGTATTGTGTGTGTGAGTTTATTTTGCACTCTCTACTTTTCTTCTTTATTTATTTTTACATGCATGCATTAATTACTGTTAATTTTACAGATCTAGAAATTAAATAAAATTGTAATAGTGTAGAATCTTAGATTTTTAATATAATATTATCATATTTGTTGTGATGAACTATCCAGTGGAATATCCACGGTAGTTTACAGATCATTCTCCAAAACAGAGCGTCGATAGATCGGTCTATGGGTTAGCAGCATGCCCAGGGTCAGATCGATGGAGTGCTTGACCTGACAATGTAGGGGTACCCCTGTGGTTGAGGTGAAGATGTCCCTGTACTCCTCCACGACCATATCCATTTATTGTTGCCCTATGGATGAGTCTTGTCTAGAGGATGTGGATGTGGCCACATTCTTCTTCTTTCCCTGAGGGCGAATCATGAGGAAGAAAAATTTTCTGGTCTGGGAAACGATCTTACCACATTTCTTTGCAAAGATCAAAGAGATGGAGAGAGGCAGTGCTACCTCCGATATCTCGTATAAATTATTGCCCAAAAAATAATAATAGTGTGTGGCCTAGACTCATACACAGCATGACACTTCCACATGTATGGTTGGCCTAATAATACATCACGGAATTTAAGAGGAGCAACATCACACAATACCTCATCTGTGAAGGGCTTGATGTTGTAGGGAAGTCGGCACTGTTGGTTGACGTGAAGATCTTGTCCTTGGTGAAACCAACTAATGGTGTAAGCTTGAGGGTGTGGTGTGGTCAGTAGGCCCAAACAATTCATGACCTCCGTTGAAATGAAGTTATTTTGGCTTCCGTTGTCGACAATGAACTATAGTGGAAAACCCTTCACCCACATATGTGAGTGGAAGAGTTGCTCCCCCTCCTCTGGATCTTCAGGCTCAATCTTCTATATCTCGGTAGTGGCAAAAATGGCACTAGGCTCCACATCAATAATATACTTCCCCTTTTCATTCCCCTTATCGGGTTTTGACTTAGAGTCGAAACATGCATCGGATTTGGAAGCCTTCAGCTCAACCACTAATGATTGTTTGGATCGACACTCACTTGTGTTCTCAGTGGGGCTCTTATGGAACTCACACCGTTTCCCTGTGTCTTTCTTTGTCTTCTTGGTGTTGTTATTTTCTTGCAGCTTTGTAAGGTTTTCCTGGGTCGCCCCGCCTTAGCTTTGTCCTTTGTTCTATGGTTTGGGGGTGCAATTCCCTTGCTTTGGATTCACAAAACCAAAGTCTCGCTTCTTTTGTTTAATTTTTTGCCCAATCTTAACAATGTATCAATAGGTGACGCCAAGCGAGGATATTTCCAGTAACTCCATCTCATCCTGGATGTACTTGTGTAGACAGTCACAGTACTTGAGTACCAAATGCCACTCAGAATCCTTGATACCCAACTTCATGCGAAGGGTATGAAAAATATTTGTGAACTCTGCCACGTCTTGGTCCATTCCCTACTGCATCATGGTCCACTTTATGTATTTATTTTCATAGCTCTCGACAGGGAAATATTGTTCCTTGATGACGTCTCGAAAATAATTCCAAGTGGGTGCAACTAAAAACAGTGACGGTTCCCTCACGTCCTTCTATTGATAGTAGGTTTCCCACTAGTCCTTGACATGGGGGGTGGATTTGAGGAGTGCAAAAGTAATATTTTTGCAATTGGAAAAGTTATGAACAGAAAAATATCCTTCCAACAAATTTATCCATGTATCTATGGCATCTACATCTATCTAGCATTCAAATATGGGAATGTCAAAATTGACTTGTACCTTAAAGGGAGTGGCGCCTCCAGAGTGGCTGCTAGATGAAGATGTGTAACTTGTGGGTAGCTGCCGAAGGATCTGGGCAAGTTATCCATCATCGTGTTCCTTTGTCACTCGAGGGCTTCCTCGAGCAATATTTTGAAAGGATCTCCTACTCCCTTGTCTTTCTTTTCTTTCACCATGGGAGGTTTACAGGTTTGTGAGGCTGGTCTTGCAAAGGTTTAACCAATTCAAGCCTTAACTCCTTATAACCTGACTTCATTGGGGACATGCAATGAAAAACAGAGAAAGAGAAAACTTCTTTGATACCAATAATACAGACTTATGCAGGAACACAACGGAATACATATATAAACATAAAAACAAAGATGTAGCAAAACTAAATCTTCATTTCATTAATATCAAAGAATTGAAAGATTCTTACAAGCAGAATGGAAATAAACTAGCTCAAGCAGTGGTAGCTTATCTCCGAGAGATGTGGCGGCTACATGCCTATGAACTGTGTTATAATGAGGCTCAAGGGCCTTTTTATTATTGAACAACAAAGGGAAACCATAAACAGCCAAAACCCTAACACTGGGAGATGGATAACCAAGAGTTTGTGGGCCTCGTTGGGATTAGTTGGGCAGTCAACTTCCCAGGGTTGTAACTTGGTTATATGATCTCCGTTTGGCACATATGATACCTCATTGGAAAGATCTCTCTAAGTACTACAAGATTTGTGACAAGCCCTTACCTATAGCTAGGGGCCTGTTGCGGACCCCAAAAAAAAAACATCATTTAGGGGATCAAAACAACTTCTGAAGTTCAGGACCCGAAAAGCTGCTAAAATTAGTAAATGTTGCTATAATCAAGGTAACTGATGAAACCCACTGGAGTTCTAGGTGAAATAGGCGAGTGGCTGCCAATATCCACCTGGATCAAAAGGCTACAAGCTTAAGGATCAAACTCTATAAAGGCTTGTGCATATTAATAGGTAGGTTGCAACTTGTGACGGAGAAAGAAACAATAAAGTCTCTGATGAACAATACATTTGAAGCTTATCTCAGAAAAGGCTACTAGAAGTCGACACATGATGTATCAATTGAAGAGATGAACAATTCATTGAGAAAGATCTGTATTTTTATGGAAGTAGTTTATCATTTTGAAAAGGAGTTGACTCAACACCAAAGTCAAGTAAGTATCTTTGTTTTTTTATGTTTTAATCATCTAACCATGTGTACTCAGTTTGCAAAAAGGAGGCAAATGGAATATAAATCATTCAAGGCAAAGGTACGTACTTGTGAATGTCATATTCATCTAATAAAACAATCTAACATGAATTGTCTTAGGGTTTATGTGAATCTAGGGTTTGTAATTTCATTATATTATAGATTGTTATCTAGAATTGTTATGAGAAAAACCCTAGTCATCTAGAAACCCTAAAATTCCCTCACTACTCTTGACTTGTAGGGAATCTAGGATGTAATGTAATCCCTAGTATTCATTAAAGGAAAGATGATTTGATTTTTTCTAATTCTAGGATTTGTAAACCCTAGGATTCCATCCTCCATTACTCCATAGAAACTCTTAATTGACAAATTGACACCATGTTTTTGGTATTGTATATTTTTGCTTGGTTGTATTTCTCAATAAGGATTGCAAATATAAAGATCATAACTAAATTCAAAGGGAGCATTTCAATGAATATCTTACGAGGTTTGCAAAAAGGAGCAACTCAAGGTATGTCTAAAGATCATAGGATTTTATAGCTAAAAAAAAGGATGCAATCATTTTGAAATTTGTTGTGTATTACTAACTTTCTTATGTTTAGTGTCTTGAATCATAAAGATTCTTGTTAGGGTGATTAATCATTAGATTGAATCTACCCTCGTTATACTATCTCTTATCATTTGTTCATTTTTTTGAAACCCCAATCTTTAGGGTTCAGTGTAAAACCCTAGCCTCTTGATGCTAAGGGTATATCGATGCTAGTAATCCTCTTAGGGTTATTGATAAAGTCTAGAACCTATAATGAAAATATTTATCCTTTTGTGTCTTCGGTTTTGGTTTTGTTATGACAAAATCATAGTCTTTTAGCATTTGTTATTATTTTCCTAGTTATAAACTGAAACCCTAGATCTTTAATATTTTGATAAATTAGGGTTTGTTGTTAATAAGTAGAAACCCTATATTTTAGGGTTTGGAAAATTAGTGTTTATAAGAAAAACCCTTGTTATAGCTAAAATGAGATGCTAAGAATGAAACCCTAGGTATGTATTCTTCTTCATAATCAAAACCCTAGCTTGATTAAAATTGTTGCATATCTAACTTTGATGTATTGATGATTGTGTATTGGGTTTACCTACTAGGTATGAATCTTGAATGCTAGTGCATCCTAGATATATATTCTAACATAATTGTTGAGATTGATATTGTTTTCATGATTTTGATAAAATCTAGGGTTTGCTACTAACCCTAGTAAAGTCTGACATAAAAGCATATTGTTGAAACCTTAGATGAATAATAGGATTGTTATTTGATTTAATTGTTGATATCTAAGGCTTTGTGTCTCGAAGATGAAGTCTAGGGTTTACGGAAAAACCCTAACAAGAAGTTAAAGTATAGTATGTAAAAGAATCTAACCTTTGTTGATTATAAACCTCTGATGTTTAAAGTTTTAATGTTTTGATATGACTTTGATATAGGTAAACTTCATGCTTGTATTTTGGTTGTACTTGCTATTAAAGGTTTTGTAGGTACACGATCTTCAAAATGTTGAAGATATTTGTAATTGAACATATCTGGTAGTAATGATGAGCATGATGAAGGAGGCTATAAATTATGATGATCAATATTACCTTGATTCCATAAGAAAGAATGAAGCATTGAGAGGTTGAATTTTCTTCAATGTTATAAAAGGAAGGAAGTTATTGATCTTCCCAAGCTATGAGGGAGCTTGGATAGAAGAAAAGGTATCTCTTCCAAATTAAGAGGGAGAGCATATTGTGATAATGATAATCTCAAAGTAAGAATGAAACTACAAATGAATGTTCGTGAAAAGGACTTGAGAAGTATTAAGGTTTTAGTTGGTGTTGTTTTAAAAGTGAAAGAAGAAGAAAACTTCCGACAAGTTGTAGTTGGAAAACTTGGTGACAATATAAGCAACATCAGGATGATTGTGGACCTTGAAGGTTTGTGTTTACTTGTATATATATTTGAAAGTTTATTACGAATTGGGGTTGTGTTTGTATGGATAAATCTCTCCATAAAAAAGTTGAACACTTTGGAAGCATGCTTGGACAAATGGACAAATGGATATATTTGATTTAGTTTATTAGGGAGAGATGAAGCATCTAATGGCAAGATGCTTGGGAGGACATCTGGTCGGCCTATGTGTTGATGTCTAGATCCCAAAGAGGGAGGGTGGCATTGGTCATGGAGCTCTGACCTTGGATACACACCTAAATCCCTGGTTTGGTGGTAGAGCTTAAAAGCCTAATGGTACCTAGACTGGCTAAAGCTTGAGTCCCCTTAGTCCCACCCGATAGAATACCCTGGTTAGGTATCTAGTCCATAGCATTGAGTGTGCTGTAATTCTTCGTAGTTCATATCATTTTGATATCTTCCATGTACTTGTATATGTATGCAATTATGAATTCCTCCCTAGTTAAGAGGGAGTGTTGAAGAATGTAACTAGTTCCCATCTTCATAATTGTCATTATTTATAAAAGGAAAATTTTATTGACTTATTAAAGCATGGATTTCATGCTTGGGTCAATGATCAATAGGTCCAAGCACCCATTGAGTGCTCTAGGATTTCTTGTTTAAGTCAAAGTCAAATTTATTATGTAAGAAACCCTTCTCGGGTTCATGGTGTCAAAGAAAGAAATTTATTTAGTCATGTCAAACCCTCCATCCATCAAGTCGACCTCAAGCTCTTCTAAATCGGTTCTGAATTTACCTTCTACAAGTCAGTTTCTCCTATTGTTCACATCTGCTCATTTACAGGCATAAACAATTATATATACCCTAGTGAACTAATTAGCCCAACAATGAAGTGAAAAGAAGTTCAGATTACAAGACAACAAAGTTAGGATCATCTACAAGATCGTAGTATTGGGTAATTACAGACTAAGGCATCATGCTATTGCAAGTCGAAGTTACCATCACAAAACTAGGGTACATTTGAAAATCAAAGATCGCGATTGCATATCAAATTTACTATCACAAAACGATGTCACGATTGGAGAACAAAATTTCTATTACAGAGAAGATTGTATTCATATTTGGTTAGTTTGATGGATGGAGGGGTAAAAGTTTGTGCAAAGGTCTTGGATGTCTATCTTTGATATGAATCTACTAAAGGAATAGTTTGGACTGGGTTTTCCTCTCCATAGGGGTTTTGTCCTGGCTGAGTGCCTACATTTAGTGTCTCCTTGTTTTTATGTTTTTGGTAGTTATTCGATGAACAAAGAAATAATAACTATAAGAAGAAGAATACTAATTTAATTAATAAATCACAAGCATCTATCAAAAGAAAAGAGAAATCAATATAATAAAGAACTGACCTGATTGCCCTAGATTTCTCAACATGAGATTGAAGTCACTTAAAAATGAAATGTCAAAGAGGCCGCTTTTTCAACAAGTGTATGGGGGTATCTCATTTTCTTTTTATGAATTTGCAGTGTTTGGAGCATATGATCCATCTTTGTCAATTTGTCAAAGCTTGAAAAGTTAGAATAATGGTAATTTTCTACTTGCACATGAGGCAGGGTTCATATACTTCTAACTCTACATACTCCCCAAGAGAGAAAATGGCAATACGAAAGGATGTGGTCACAATATCACCTTCAATTCAATAATAAAGCATATTTTATATGTAAGGAGTTAGATTGAGAGGGATAATTTTGATTCATAATGAGGAACAAATGAACAACATAAGTAAATGAAACTATTTTAATGAACACTGTCATTTTTTCTTCTTTGAAAAAAAACACATTTGATTCAATAAGTTAAGTTCAATAAAGTTAATTGGTGGGAGATTTATTTCACCTATCTAATTCTCCAAACATGGCCCTTTTAAATCAATCATATAATTTAGTGTGCATATGGGGAACCTTTCTGAATCTCCAATAAACCTCATCTAATTGCCATGTTTTTAACACTAGCTCAAAAATTGATGGGGAATTTATAACTAAAAACTTCAAAACCTTCATTCTTGGCATGGTATTGAATAATGACCAATTTTTTGTTCAAAGGATGGTTTTTGTTCTTTGCATGTCATTGGAATGAACTAAAACAAATTGTCACCTTCTATTTATCGCTATGAAACTAAAGAAACTTTTGTTTTTGGTTTGTTGATTTGCAATTTAAAGTTTAGGAATACATAATGCAAGAACTTGTAAAAAGATTTATATATTAGCTTATATTAGTGAAGTCATTATGCGTTATGTTATTTTAATGTATATCTTGATATCCTGGTTGTATTGCTTCGATATCTTAATGATAATATTTGTCACAAATTTGCACATAAATATCTGATAACTTATGCAAATCAAATCATCTTATTAGTTTTGTGAATTAATATGCTTATTTTAAAAAATTGCTTATACCACTCCATGCCAACATAATTTTAATTTTTTACTTCAATTAAAAGTGTGAAAAATGCTCAACCTAAATCATGAAAAATCCCAATGTACCTTATTTACTATATTTTTTAATGTGATGAATTATTTTTTTCCCTTGAGTTTATATAATGTCCTGACTACAAAGGCATTTTTAATATGCTCTCTAACATTTGGGAAAATAAAAATGAAGCTATAAATAATTAACAAAGTGAGATTGGGAATTTACGAAATATAATGAAGGCCAAATTAAAGGTAATTGTAATGTTTAATCCTAAAGGGAATTTGGTATATCAAAGGTAGATTGACAAATTAGGATATATAGTGTGTAATGAGAACTTATTTGTATATCAAACTTCATTAGAGCAAGTTGGATAGGATTAGATACATAGCAGAAGATAAAAGCTCTTTAAATACAAATTTCTCCAATGTTCTATTCAACATTTTTCACTAAAATACAATGATTCACTTGTGTTACACTTTTACAACTTTTTGGATAAAATATGGTAGTTGAATTGAATTCCACATCTAAAATGTAGTTTTCTCACATTTTATAAGATTTTCAATGTATTTAAATCTATATGTAACCTCACAAGTGTGTGTTTCAATATGAACCAATTTTTATTTATCTAAGGTGTCCAAAAAAATTTGTATTTTGAGTACCATTTATCTTATGTCTATATTCTCTTTCTATATAAGTATACATGCTATGGTCTACAAAAAGACAACATAGCTCCAGTGCGACTATAGGGCGTGGGTGAATGTAATGTGTGAGTGGAGGCGACTATAGCGCTCTGTGCGGAGGTATCTTCCGTAGAAAGGTGGTAAGATTTATGGAGTTTTTCTCACATGAACTTCCTATATCTGTCTTTTAGCATATGCACTTGCTTATGACCATGGTTCGAAGCCACTGCATTGATTTCCTCTTGGCAAAGGACGTGGTGAATTGGGGTTGTCACACCATACTCCACCTACTATTTTCTACATGGGCGATATTACTTTTATTTGTGTTTGAGGTGCACTGGTATGTTCTTTTTCTATTCTTCCCACATGTTTTGAGATTTACCTCCTCTACCCATAGCATGCTTTATGTCTCTAATTTTTTCCTGATATATGCGGTCACACCCACTCACTTGAGTTTCCATTTGCGTCCTTTCTTAGTTTAGTGGTTGACTGAACATTGACAGTCACCCCACCTCCCACACCCTAGCCATGTTTTACATCCTCACATCTGAGATATTTCACATAGTGGTCCTTTTTCTCATTGTCTTATACATTCTATATTGTATCATTTGTGACCAATAGAGCCTATTTTGAAGGAGACCACATGCCTATGTGGGTTGACATCCTTAACATTGCCTACCCCACTACGAAACAAGAACATGGTTCACGTATAGAGACTACAAATTACTCCACACTCTAGCGAAGGTGGATTGGCACTTTTATTATCTTCAGACCCTGCCAAAAATTCAGTGTCTGATGCTGCAACAAGCGGTGGACGTGCTTGGGATGTTGTTGTTGTTACGTGGGATGATATCTCCATTGATTTTCCAGTTCACGGTTTGGAATATCCATGGTTTGCACTGAACTGGATACTGGGGTGGCGCATTTTTTCTGACGGCATTACCGGACATATGTGGGTATTGCATCCACTATCACATAAACAATCAATTTTTCGATTGTTTCAAATTTTCTGTTTTGGTGTGTTCTCATGGTCGAGGAGGGCATCTTTTCGAGGAAACATCATTTTGAATCATTTCTCTGCATACTGTTGGCATCTCATTCCGATTATCAGACTTCCATTCTGAGCGGGGGTTGATATATCTAGAAGTTTCTATCTATTTACATTAATTTTCCGAATTGGCATGTTGAGTGGCAGCGTGGTTGGGGTTGTATATGTCGCGGGTGATACGTATTGCACAACTTGGCTAATGATGGGAACTGAGTCTGTCAGACTTCTTTCAATCTATGTTTTTTAATTACTATGGATATGTTTTTTCTCCCTACTGTCCTGGCTGGTGTCAATTCAACTTTACTACACCTAACCCTGCCACCCGTTTTTTCCTACCAACTCTGACCTTACGTGTTGGATTGTCCACCTGACATCCACCTTATTTACTATCGGGGGTCTATGGACCTATCATACCTTTTCAAATCCGACACCTCGGAACATGGGGCATACGTCCATGCCACCTTGGATGTTGAGGGGGCATGCCTTGCTGGCCCGACACTAGCCCCATGACCTGCTCCACATCATGCACATTGGGTTGGGGGTTGGAGGGGTTGGGGGGCATATGAATTGTAATCCGACAGGGCTACATTTAAATGCTACACGGCACAGGGGGGGGACTACACAGATGTAACGCATGCAGATTCTCCACTACTTTCTCAGCGACATGCCAACACTTGTGGCCGTAAGACCAAACCAAGACTTTGCGCGGTCGAGACATATCCACAAACACAACTGCTGAGTTTGGTTACAACATGCTCCTGGACGGGTGATCAGCCATCAGAAACGTGCCTTGGTGGGTCGTAGGTACTTCGCCAACATACAAGAGGAGGAGATCAGGAATTGGGTGGTGACCAAGTGGAAATCACTCCTTTACACGCCTACGTTGAGCCATCTCATGAATTCCTGGTACAATTTTCATTTTTTACATCAGGAGGATCTGGATAAAATACACAGGCTGTCGTGTACGCGGTCGCGAGTTTTTATCACTTCATCCATGGTATATTGGCTTTAACCCGCTCAGGAATACCCTTGCAACAAGCTTATTTGGGTTAAACTACCAAGTCTACCCATTGAATTTTGGACAAGAAGGGTTTTTACTGACATCGAGAACTCTATTGGAAAATTCATCTATGCGGACTCGAAGTGTTTAGGGACCACAGACAAGTGGGTTCCCTGGATCTTAATTGAACAGAGTTTCTCCGGGGGACTTCCTGAGCACATCAATTTGGTTTGGGACAAGATCCACATTCATCAGAGGTTGGATTTCTGATGTATTCCTTTCACTGTCTGATATGCCACCACACAAGACATATCATGGCATAGTTCCCTCGAAAACATTGGAGGAAGAAGGTTATTTAGAGCGTGGCTCAGACCGAAATGGACGTTGCACAGGCGGGAGTTCTTATACATGGTGGCCGAAACAACTGTACCAGCTAGTCTAAAGACAAACAACGACAACATATTTCAACTACCCCTCATTTCAAATATCCTACTTCATTTCAAATATCCTACTTCATCTGGTATGAGATCCTCAGATTACCCATCAACTACCTCTCCTTTTGTTGGGTCGTCCTCCCCTCGCACATCCCCTTTTATTACCACTGACTCAAACTCTATACATTTGGCCAAATCCCCACTTTGACCAAAACAACCACCCATCCCCCAATCCTTTCTTCGCCCCCTATGCTAGAGTTTCCACCTCCACCGCCCCCGGCACCTATGAGGAACACTAAATATTTGACACCTGGAACACGCCCTTCTAATCTGGGATTGCCTGATAATACTCCACTCCCTGGCAACTTGGTTTCCTATGAATCACCAAACTCACCTAGATCGCTTATACTCTCCCCCAGGAACTCACCTAGATCGCTTATACTCTCCCCCAGGAACTCGGTTGATAGCGACATTGAATTCTTGCTTTCTAACCTGACCCTTAACCTGAAATCATTAACTATTCACTAAGAGCGCCCACAGACTTCTTCGAAGATTAGCCCTAACTCTACACTTAACATTACTTAACATTCCTGTGAGACACAGGAATAATCAGGGCAACAAACATTTCCATTGGAGGCCCAAGATCATGCCATTTTCTTTTGTCGATTCTTCCTCCCTCATCGACATCCCTATTAGCTCCACCTCTGAACCTCGAGCCCTTAGAGCAATGCATCCCAACCTCTAGGTGACATGACCCTCTGCCTTTCCCTCAATATGCGAGGTCTGGGGGACTCGCTTAAATACCTTTCCCTAAGCGATCTCTTTATTTCTATTAATCCACGCATCATTCTACTACAAGAATCCATGACCAATGCTCAGAAAGTGTTAGAGTACTTTTGGAAAATGCTATTTGATTGGAATATGGTGGTTGTTGACTCTCTTGGTCTCTCGGGGGAATGGCGGCATTGTGGAATTTGAGATGGGTGAAGTTCAAGGCATATCGTTGTTTCGCTGGTATACTACTCTCAAGTAGAATAAGGGGATTAGTGGGACAATTCCGCATACTAAATCTGTATGCCTTGTATCAGGACCGGACTACATTTTGGGATAGATTGGAGGCTGTTGATATCCTCAAAATTCGATCCCAATCTGTATGCCTTGTATCAGGACCGGACTACATTTTGGGATAGATTGGAGGCTGTTGATATCCTCAAAATTCGATCCCTCATTGTGGTTGGAGATTTTAATGCCACCATTGTGCAGGAAGAATGTTGGGGCTCAACATGCAGAATGGATCCCCTTGCTGATAGACTAAAATTGTTTTTCTATGATAATAACCTGATGGACATTAGACCCCAAAAATTGGTTCCCACCTAGAACAATGGTAGGATTGGAACACAACACATTGCCAAATGCCTTGATAGATTCCTCGTACACGAAGATCTGCTGGAAAGAATGGGTCTACTTCAATCGGAGGTCTTGAAAGCACACATTTCTTACCATCTGCTCATCAATTTATTATGGAGAAGGGAGGAGTCGTGATTGGGCATGCACTTAAAATTCACTGATTTTATTTCCCATATTCCGTATTTTTGGACTCAATACAGGGCAACAAACAACTCCCCCATGCAGGCTATTTTTGGGAAGCTACACGCGTTAAAAAAGAAGGTAAGGGAGTGGGAATGCGGGAAGAAAAAGAATTTGATTAAGGAGCTTGCCGACATTAAAAGGGAGTTGGAAACACTAGGTTTGATTCTAGATGTGGGGAACCTTACCATAGAACTCATTAATAATATCAAAGACCTGGAGGCGAAGAAACAAAAAATATTACAAATATTACAAGTATAGGAAGTCACTTGGAGGTTGAAGAGCAGGGAACTATGGTTAAAAGAGGGAGACAGGAACACCAAATTCTTCCACAGATATGACAATCATAGAAGACAGGTTAATATCATTTGGGGAATTAAAGACTTCAGTGGCAACATGGTACATACTCTATCAGAGATTTAGCAAGCGGTTGTATCATACTTCGAGGATGCCAACAAAAAAGAGAAGGCAATTATATTGTGGACCAAATCTGGGTATTTGATTCATATCCCACCATGTTTGATTTGGATAAGAATGAGGAATTATACAAGGTTGTAAATTTAGAAGAGGTCCACACCGTCTTTAAATCTTTCACCAAGGAAAAATGCCTTGGCCCAGATGGATGGACGGTTGAGCTCTTCCTGCATTTTTTTTATCTAATGGGACCGGACTTAGGGCAGATGGTTGAAGAGTCCAGACTGGGAGGACATATCACTAGAGCTATCAACTCCACGTACATTGCACTTATTCCAAAACAAGGTGACTCAGGGACTTTCAATGACTATAGGCCCATCTCACCATGTAACCTGGTATATAAGTTGATCTCAAATATCATTGCACTCATAATAAAGAATACATTGTCCACATACATCTCCCTGGAGTAATATGGATTCCTATAGGACAAACAAATCCATGATGTGGTTGCAATGGCACAAGAATGCATGCATTCCATTCACACAAAGAAGATGGAAGCTGTTATCATGAAGGTGGATCTGCAAAAGGCTTATGACAGTGTTGATTGGACATACTTGCACATTGTTTTACATAGAATTGGCCTGCAAATGCATAATATTGAGTGGATAATGGCATGTGTTACTACTGTCAAATATGTGGTCATTATTAATGGTTATCCTAGATGCTACATTGGGGCGGACAGAGGACTACAATAGGGATGCTCACTGTCCCCATTGCTCTTTATACTGATCATGGATGGCCTTAGCCACAAAATAAAAAATGTATGCTTGGAGTGTGATTTCCAAGCACTCACTGTGGGTTGTGGCATTAGAATCTCACACAGCTTCTTTGTTGATGACATTATTGCTTTTGGTATAATATCCAGGATGACGTGGGCAACCTTACATAACATTTTATACAGGTTAGTTCGCGCTTTAGGGCTACTTATGAACAAGGGAAAATCAGTGCTACTATATGGGGAGGGGAAACAAGAGGACATTGAATATATTGCAAACCTTTTTGGTGTGGAAGCTAAATCGATCAACTCAGGTTTGAAATACTTGGGTTTCAGCATTAAGCCAAATAATTATAGGGTCAATGACTGGCTATGGATAGTCGATAGATTCCACAAAAAGATCTCGGGATGGGAACATAGATGTTTAACTCTTGGTGGCAGAGTCACCCTCACACAGTCGGTCCTGCAACAATTAGCGGTATATTGGGCACATCTTTATTGTCTCCCTGCCACTATCATTTCGAAAATAAATAGGACAATGGCAAAGTTTATCTAGGCTGGATCCGGGAAATCTTTCAAATTCCACCTCACCAAGATGGAAAAGCTCACCAGGCCTAAGAGTTTAGGAGGCTGGGGTATACTGAATATAAAATTGTTTGGTTGGGCCCTCCTGATTAAATCTTTATGGCGAGGAATATTCAGTAAATGCCTATGGGGAGATATCATCATATCAAAATATCTAAAGGGGATAAAGGTCACACACCAGTGAGAGAAGGCTTCTCACTGGAAAACCGACTGGATCCACCATCTAGGCCAATTTCAACAAGGTCAAATACTGGTTTTTAAAACGGGCATGCTAGATTTTTGGCTCGGGGAAGGACATTATCATAGGCAGGGATTGTATACTGGGAACTGGGATCGAGTTGCATTACTCTAATGCTCTCATACACAACCTTAACTCCAGAGGGTACTTCTTCTTTGCACAGGCTATCCGTACATGGTCAGGCATCATTCTGATATGGAAGAAGGCAAAGGAAATTGGATTGACGGGGGAGGTGGTTGGGGCCTGGGAAAGAATACTCGATGCACTGCGTAATTCTGGTATCTGCAAGGCTGAGATTGGTAATCAGATTGGGTGGGATGGGAAATTGCAACGAGGCTCTATCTCTGTCTCTGATACCTATCTTTTCATTTGCAGTTGTATACATAACACAGAACATTTGTTGGTTCACCAAATACTGGAAGGTCCAGATCCTAATCAAGATCATTTTATACACCTGGCTTGTATGGAAGAATAAGACACTGACTTGGGAAAATCTAAGGAAGAGGGGCATGCATGGACCAGGACTATGTGTTTTTTGCAGGAGGTAGAAGGTGAGCATTCGCACATCCTACTATATTACTTGGTTGTTGTATAGGTATGGACTAAGATCTATGTTTTACTCTCTTTCACTCATATTGCACATGTGTCCATAGAAGCTTGCTTGATATGGTGGAGTAGACAGGTCAAAAATAAGATGGCAACCCCCCTTGAGATATTTTGGGAAATTTGGAAGGCGAGAAATTATATTATGTTTGAGGGCAAAAACACTCAATGTGGACCAAATTATGAACAACATGGCTAAGACCACTATTGTTATCCAATATTGTGCCACATTCGATCTCACATAGACATAATGGCTCGGATATATCCTTCCCGGCAGGTTACTTTGATGGTGTAGAACAAGGAGGTATATGTGGATGTGGGGTGTGGATTCACATCGATCAAAACCAGCAATATAAAATCCATTGGGTAGGAGGCAGGGAGACTAATATGAGAGCCGAAGCTATTGCACTTTGGGGGTTACTATGGTTCGCTAGTTTCTTGGATATTCAAAGACTAAAGATCTATGGGGACTCTCAAGCCATTATCAAGCATGTGATGAGAATTTCCACTATTTCTCATCCACATCTACAGGGTTGGCTCCGGAACATCATTCATCTCAAGGGCACATTTCAAAATATTTCCATACAACACATTCACAGAGAACATAATACAATTGCAAATGCCATGTCCAAGCTGGGTATTATGGCATCCACTGAAAGCTTGCACATCACTTTGGAAATGGATGGCAGCTCCTTCAATGTTGGATACAAGCCACTCCCTTGAAGATGGTCTATTGTTTGGTTTTTTTTGTTTCTATTTTTGCCTTTTCTATCCCACTGCATGGTCTTATATGACACCATACTTTATTGTTTGTTATGCTCTTTCTATATTTATGTTTCATGAACTTATGATGACATATCTATTGCATTTTTTGGGTACTATTATATGGGTTGATATTTGGGGTTCATGTGATGGCCTGAGCCCTGGTGGACCTACTCTATGATTGTTTCTGATTTTGACCATGGCTACATTGCTCACATGTTGCTTTCTCACAAATGTAGAACTTGATATGAAGCTTCCTAATGGACTAGATGTACTGGTTTTTCCATATTCTAATAAAACCAATGTTTATTTTCTTACTGGCGAAAAAAAACAAAAACAAAAACAAAGAAAGAGAAAAAAAAGTGTATAAATATTTGAAAATTATAAAGCAAAAAACAACATGGAATGCTCCCCAATTCAATTATTTTCCTTAACGTGAATAGCGTTAAGTGTATAAATGTTTGAAAATTATAAAATTTAAGTGATTTGAATCTTGGTAACATAAAAAAAATTGTGATGTTAATATACTTTCAAAGAATAAACTTGAAATTGTAACATTTATATAATAATAATTTCTTTCTAATATGCTTTCCTTAACTATTAATACTAATTACAAAAATCTTAATTTAACTATAATTATTTAAGTTGAGTATTTTTTAATATAAGCACTTCAAACTCATTTCTTTGAATCAAGACTTTTTCTTAATATACTAATATTAAAAGAGATTAAAAGTATTTGAAAATATTTTATTTTGTTTTATTAAAATATGATAATTTTAAAATATGTATATATACAATTAGCAAAAACTCTAATCGAAAGTTAAATAATTTAATAATTTTAATATATTCGAAATATTTTTCTTTCATTATATTTTTACGGAGTTGTTTTAGTTGTGACTTTTTAAACTTTTCTGTGTCAAATCAAGCGGAAATATTTGAGGTGAAATTTTGATTTGCGTTATTTACACTGGTTATTTTGACAGTATATATGGATTCAACACCCTGGAAAACTCTTAGGGCACTTTGATTGTGCACAATTACCCATCAAACTTGTGATTTCAATAAATTCCTACCAGAGTTTAGAGAAATTAATTCTAAAAAACCCACCAAAAAAGTTTCCAAAAAATCGCACTAAAAACAAATCGTATTTTCATTAGAAAATTAAAATATTCATATTTTATACTGTGTCAAAATAAATGGTAAAATTAAATACAAAACCCCACGACTAATAGGTACAGTCAAGATGTCGACTCTAAAGATGACAAAGCCTGGCAAAGACGAAACAAACTGCGTGTGTATATATAAATATAAAGTTTCCTGCCTTTTTTTTTTCCAAAGAAAAAATCTGTAACTTTTTATTAAAAAATGAAAAGTTACAATTGCAGATGCGTGATGCATTTCCATAAGCTGCCCAAAGGGCTCCAGTGCCGTGGCACCCGACGCAACGTTTAAAGACAACGTGCATAGAATGAGAAGAAAATTAGAGAGAGAGAAGAGGAAAAAGAATAGAAAGCAAGAAGAAACCTGAATATAAGCTTCAGGTTTTTCTTCCTTTTTTCTTTTCGACCTTGCGCCACTCTCCTTGGGTGGGCTCGGTCGAGGCTATGACTAACTGTGTTTCAGGTTTCTGCAAGCCTGATTCCTTGTCTGAATCTGATGTGTCTGAATGGTGGTGCCGTTTTATCCCTCCCATATTCTGGTCATCGTTTATCTTCTCTGCCTGATTTGGATGTAACTGTGGGACCTTGTTGTCTGATATATTATCCTTCTGATTCCCTGTTTCAGCTTCCTCTATGATGGTATCATCCTCTTCTGTTTCTGATTCTGCGTCTTCTGATATCGAAGGGGCTTTCTTTCCCGAGGCTCTCTTCTTTAAACCATCATCTATATTCTGCCATCCTTTGGGCTTCCTTTGTTGTGGCTTGCTCTTATTGAGACTTTTGCATGCGTTGTACAGATGACCTGTTTGTTGACATCCCCTGCATCTGAAAGCTGTATTCTCATAGTCCAAAGATTGTTTCCACTGTGAATTGTTGAAATTCAGAATGATGCTTTCAGGTAAACCTTGGCTAAGATCTACCTCGACACATATTCTAGCAAAAGTAAAGATTCCCTTTATGTGTCTCTCTGTATCAATCTTTAACGTTCTTCCAAGGGTATTCCCTATGGCTAATAGGGCCTTGGAGTGCCAAAAATGTATCGGGAGGTTATGCAACCTTACCCATACTGGCATCCTTGAGACCACCATAGTATTTGGATCAAACTCCGGGAACCATGGGGTAACAAACAGTCCCGCACTGCCCCAGAACCATGGCCCTTCATTGAGAATTTTTTCCCTTTCTTCCTCTACGAGGAAAGTTACTATGAAAAAACCTTTAGAGCACAGGTGAATTTGGCAGTTTTTTGTCCAGACCGTGTGGATCCATTGGTATAATGCATCTGTTTTAGGCCAAAAGCCGTTAAATCTGCAAATAACAGCGTTTTTTTGAAGATCTGAGAATATGTACTTTACCTCTGGTAAATCCAGAGAGATGGAGGGACTCTCTGGCGATTGATCCACGATATATTGCCCTGGAGGTGCATTAACAGCTGTAGAATCTTTCCCCACTGGAGGTTCTTTCCCTTTGGCTGCATCGCGATAGGTGCCTGTAGGTTTTGAGGTAGCTCCCTTAGATCCTCCTCGCAATCGGTGAGTGAGGATAATAGTTGAGTCCTTTGCAACCCTGTAATGCTGGAGTGTGTGTTGATCCTGCATGCATAGCCCTGAAAATAATAGATTTTGTAATGCAGCTGGAGTACCCAGTTTGTCCTGGATCTCTTTTTTTAATTCCAATACAGTCATCCATTCCCAGATCTGCACACAAACGTGTCTTCCTCCTGTTGATCTGATAAAGATTTGCTTCAGATCCGCTGTGTCTGCCTTGATCAGGTCCCATTTTACTGGTTTGAGTTCTGGATCTGGCTGGCTTCCATCTATCTTTTGCCTAGATCTGGCCAGATCTGATCGTTCCACCCCGGATCTATAAAGATTGGCCCGATCTGGTGAGCCGTTTCCCAGATCAGGGCATCTGATGAGTGAAGGATGCTGGGGACCTTGTATCTCTCGACAAGAGGGAGTCTTGAGACTTGATTTTTCCCCTGTCAAAATGGCCGTCTCCCAAAACTGCGCCACCGAGGACAGAGGAGCCTCAAACCATTGGAATACCAGCTCCAGTTTCCCGCCCCACAGTTGGTCTTCACCCAGGTCATTTAGAAGCAGCCGTAGTGTGGTGGATCGGGCCCGCAGAATTCCCAGAAGGGGCAAAGGGATATGCGTTCGGCTCTCTTTCCCATTGACGCAGACAGGGCTACCTATCCAGGGTAAGTCACCCGCAATGGAGTCCGTATCAACCTGATACTGTGTGAGGGTCGGTAGATCTGAAGCATAAAACCCCAGACCATGTGGAGGGGTGCCCAGAGTCGCCCTGAGGCAGACGAACCGTGCCAAGAAAGGAGGAAAACCCTCAAATATCTGTTTGTTTTGGTTCGAAACCTGCTGCTCCTTTCCGTTAATGGATCTGGGCCAAGTCCTGCGTGTATCATCGAGCGCTATGAGTCCCACAGCCAGGCTCCAGTCCGATCCTGCATCCAACAAAACTGTGGGGGCGGCGGCGGCGACATATGGACCTGCTGAAACCCTAAGCTCGCATACACCTGCCATCGCTCCTCCAATTCAATAACCTCTTTCCTGATCAAAATCCTCAGGCGCTGCCCCTGGCCATTTCCATAAAGTTTCCTGCCTTATAAATATATAATTATAATTTATAAAAAAAATCCTGTGGAGAAAAATTCATATAGTTAAAAGAAAAACAACTCAAAAGGAAGCTTAAATTCTATCTAATTCACAGAGTACGCTTGTTTATTTTAAATTTTATTTTTGTAATTTTTACTTTGACATAGCACGGTACGCCTGTTCATTTTAAATTATATTTTAATAATATTTATTTTGACCGGGCTGTCCTGTGCAATATTGAGGAATGTTTAACAACAGTGTTGGTCAAAAGAAGCCTTATCTTTAACTTAATAAAATTGCAGAATTGTTTATATGTAACAGCATCTGCTATTTATTCACAGCAGTAGTAATGATCTGAAAATACAAAGATTGGTCGGCAATATTGAATTACAGTGTGAAAACTCTTCACATGGGCTGCAAGTATATCACCACACCTCACATTGAATCTCTGCCATATCCCATAACTTAAAGTGCCTACAAGCAATGAATTAAGAACAGAGAACAAAGAGACCAAATAAGAACTGAACTTCCAACAAGCATGTACAAAATCTGAAATGAGTGAACCGAAGTAACAAAAGGAGTTGTTTTTAAAGAGATTTTTTGGAAGTTTTTCCGGTCAAATTTCTCTAAAATCCGGTCACAATTTATTGAAATCACAAGTTTGATAGCTAATTTCTGCACAATCAAAGCGTCCCAGGGGTTTTTCAGGGTGCTGAATCCAAATATGCAGTTAAAAAACCATTTTAAATAATACAAATCAAGATTTAACCTCAATTTTTTCCGCCAAATTCCGTCACCGAAATCTCCAAAAAATCGCACTAAAGACAACTCCGTAACAAAATGATGGGTTGCGCGATTTTGGCAAATATCAATATATGATAATTAACACAGAAGTTTTGTTTTTCAGGAAAGAAAACTCCAACGTGTTTTCATCAAGAAAGAAGTATTCCGTAAATTAAATGCCTATCAACAATGTATTCTGCAGGAATAACAAGAGAATTAAGAACAGAGAACAGAAAGAACAAATAATAGCTTAAGTTCCGCCGGGATTTAGTGATGTAAAATATCTAAAATGAGTGAGCCGAAGTAACAATATGCTTGGACATGAGATTTCACCCAATATCAATAAATGATAATTAACACATAAGTAGTGTGCACATAGTATTACAAGTATTAATGTGGACGACACCATGTTGGGTTCTGAAAACTCCACCGCCAAACAACTTATATGTTTTACAGAGCACTCTGTGGCAGATTTACAATGGGTACTTTCTGGCAAGTAAATTTGGTTACTGTGAGCTTGAAAGCAAGGATACAGAGTCGGCCGAGAAACTTCAAGTATCAAAATAATAGATATATTTTATGATTCATAAAATAAGCATAGAAAATTATTATATTGGAATTTTTTAACAAGTCAGAGCTAACTGTGATCGCTTCTTACACATCTCAATGTATTCGTCTGCATATATGGATAAACTGTATTGATGAGGGAACCCAAGGCAACGATGGTTCTCTTATTTGCGAACAAGTTTGTGCCTATTTTGACATCACATGAAAAACACTGACATCGATATGAGCTATAACATCTGGAATTTTTATCAGTTCATATTACTTAATCTAAATCAGAATTAAATTGTATGCATAGAACAGAACAGAGATTTGTATGCGCTGTACACAGGACAGCAATAAAATGTATCGGTATTCTCAGTTTAGAGTCCTAACTGAGAACAGAACAGCAACAAATAGCATGGACGATACAGCAATTTATATGCATATTTACAGTTTTGGGTCACAATATTCTGCCACAGCAATTCAGTGCCTAAAGAGGAGAATGAGATTCGATAACAGCCACAGCAACATTTACCGGAATAAGATTCGATAACATTTATGAGATTTAGTCCATTTATGCACAGAACAAAAAAACACCAATAACCCTATTAGGGATTAAGGCATTAACCCTTTTAGGGTTTCAACTTTCAACAATCAAGTACGTGGGATCCACGTGCCTCTGGATACATTTCCCAGACAGCTCTAGGCCAATTCCAAATTCGGGAGTCGTTTCAGGGGGATCCCTTCCATTCCAGGGATCTGCAGTTCCGTCTTCTTTGCCAAAAGGCTTCAGCATCACTCACATACATATATATTCATGTCATGTTGGTAACTACCATTATCTGATGGATAATATGAATGACGGAGCATAGAATCCCAAAACATGAGGAATATTAGTTTTTCAAAACTTCACATGTCACCATTGCAGTGGAATCTAATTTGGAACAACCAACAAAATTGACATGGACTTCTCGGGCGAACAAATGGTATTTAGCTTCCATTCCTAACAAATTTTCGTCTCCAGTACAAGTTCAGATCTTCAATTTAATTTCTCGTCCATCTAATGGTTCATTGTGTCCATTTTAAAATTTATTTGTCTTAATAGCAATTTTTTAAAACCACAATATGTTTTGAGTGTCTGTGTTGTGCTTTGTTTTCCAACTAGCTGCAGAGTAAGGCTTGCTAAAAACAATTTAGAATTTTCTCTGAAATTAAAGTACCTTCCATGTAATACCCTATGCATTTTATAGGGTAAAATAGTAGTGAATACAAAAAATTGAGCTGCATCTGTTTACTCCTAATCAATTGAGCATCTGGAACTAAAAGACCGATAATTCATATGCAAAACAAATGAAAGATTAAATTAAGCTACTTTGGCATTCTCTCAGAGAACCAATATTTTCGATTCAGATAGAAACATCCACACTCAATTCCAGGGCATCATTCATATCTGGACTGCAATAAAAATCGCTAATGGGATTTGTGGCCAATGCTGAATTTGGATACTAAATTTCTTCACTGTCATACCACAGGAAAACTGTTGTCAGAATGTTCATTTCAAGTCCTCTATAAAGGATGTAGTACTCATAAATAGCAACCAAATTGAGCAAGAAGAGCTTTCTCATAGCTGATATGTCCTACTCTTGGTACATGAATATTCTTCAGCGTAACCATAGAAAAGGTATGATTGTGGCATTGCCTCAAGCAACAAAGGATATAAAAAATATTGCTTACTTTTTGCAATCTTCCGCTACCTGAACACTGTCAACAACACACTGATCACCAACATCTAAGGGATGCATAGTGAATACGAATGTGATTGTTTCCAAGATTCTTTTGTTAGGTGTTCCTGAACCTGGAGCCTGCTCATACAAGCTAAGAAGATACTAGTACAATAAGGTGGATAGCGCAAATCCCCAGAACAAGAAGAATGACCATTATGGAAATCTCCAAAACAAAAATAATGACAATTATTATAATCACAATGAAATTGTCTTTGAAGTATGGTGCGGTTGATCAGCCACGAGGGGCCAATGACTTTCCTTTCTATACAAATATTCACCTGAAAGTGAAGTCAAAAACATATTTTTTGAGAGGTTGAAGAATTGCTTGCAAGTCTCTAACCAAAACTGTGTTTGTTGCCAATAGACTTCTGGGCATTGACATTGTAGCAATCCCAGAGTTCTAATCAAAAACAATAGGGTAGTTTATATATCTAGTCTAGTTATTGGCTCAGTAAGGTTTGCAGAACATTAACGTCAAAACATTGGGCACTTAGGATCACCAAATTCATGGAAGCACGATGAAGGAAACTTTAAGAACAAAGTTAAAAAGGGATAGCATCCAATCCAATTCTTAACAGAAGAATATTTTATCTTGCCAGTGTCAATAGCTCCCACGCTGAAAAAGCCACCTCACTCTTCTTTTGGAATCTCAAAAGGTCTTCTTCCTCTATATGCCTATAAGATATGCAATCCCAATAGAATAAAAAAGTATACTCAAACTCAAAAGGAAAAAACAACGCATGCATCAATGATGGGTATGCAAAAAAGGATACCAATGTATCCTTCCTTACCTGGCCTCTGCCTTACAAGCGTTTTAAGGAAAGCACTTTGCTACAGCTTTTGTTTACAATTCATTTGCAATGTCAATGTCAGTATCATGACGGTTTATTTTGTGCAGTTGTTCAACAATAATGGCATTGAAGCTTACTTGCTACTGTTAGGGAAAACCAAACAATGAAGAATTAAAACATAGCATACAGGTTTCTCTTAAATAAACTATATTGATGAATGATTTAAGTGCTTACATATGACGCCTGCAACAAATCATGAATGGATGCCAAAGACTACCAAGACAAACCTAGAGGTTTTTCTTAATAAGCCTGAAGACTTCTTTTGATTGGCAATATCTCTTCTCCAAAACCAAAGGTGATCATGCTTTCTGAACCTATTTTCTCAAAAGCCTGGAGGCTTTTCTTGACTGGCAATGTCTCTTCTTAAATCACAAAGCTGATCATGAATTCTTAACTTATTTTTTCTGTCCACCTCCACGAGAAATTGTTTTCTCAATTCTGAGATCCCAAAAGTCCTTTCCCCCTTGTTCCATTCCATATTTTTATGGTCTTATCTCTGTCGTCTCATAACAAAATTTAAATCTATCCAGATGATCTTCCCTCTAAGATTTGTCATTTTCTCCACACAAGAGTAGCTCTGAAATACTTTCAAAGATTAAGACACTCTATCAATTGTCATTAAGAGCTCACCTACCAGATATTCAAATCCTCGGTGCAAATGACGCTGAAATAAAGCATGAAAGCAAAAGAGCTCTACAGAGTATTTTCTATTTAGCCATGCCAGCTTATAAATTAATGACTCCCAATCCCTTAGCTTGTGAGAACATACTTGTCACGAGATGTAACCAAAATTGCGCTCTTTGGCGAAGTGCCTTCATTGACAAAAATGCAACTAGATGATTGACATGATCTACATCATCTAAATATGAGGGTATGAACAGATTTAAGATGTTTTAAGCATCTCTATAGCTTAATCAATATGATCAATTTCTCAATCCAAACTCTTAAGAAGTGAACAAGACCTAGGATCCATATTAATTTGGGAAAAAAAAAAATTAAGAGTTCTTTTACGACTATTGTCTTTCTTACTCCACCCAAACTCACGATTCACACAACGCTTTCATGCTTTATCGCTGTTGCAATAATATTGCCATCTCAAAATCTTCATCATCCAGACCAGTTGGATATTTATTTACGTTGAAGGGTCATCATTTAACATTTTTCATGATGCATTGAATAACCTTGCCCATGAATTTCAGATCTCACTAATCAATGTATTAAACACACATTACCTAAAGTATTTGTGGTTAGAAAAGAAAGTAGGTCGAAAAATCATCTAAAAAACTAAATTAAAATTAAGCCATTTACCCCTAAAACTTACACGCACTCACAAATTTGCACTCTGGGACTTTGAGTACTTAAAAGATCCAAATCTAATGTACTTCTATAATAATGGATAATACAATCAGTATAGATCTATCTCCACTAACATATCAATACAATTCGTATAGATCCATCTCCCATCTCCCATCTCCACGAAAATTTGCAGTGCTTGAAGATCTAATATATTCTTTCAATACAGATCTATGTTCACAAAAAGTTGCAATGCATAATAGATCTGTGTATAAATACAACTTAAAATTTATAAAGAAAAATATACATGGCTAACCCGTTACACGCTTTAACTTGAATGTCAAAGAAGCCAGTTCTCCAATTTTCAAGCTTATGGGGCATATCTTTTTCTTTTTATGAATTTGCAATGCTTGAGCATACTGTCCGTACATCAACATAGTCCATCAATATCCGTTCGCCCTATCAAAAAAATTGAAACCATAGAATACCGGAATAATTGTGTGAGGACAAGTTCATCGAGGCAAAATGAGAAAGAAGCTGTCATAATAGCCCCTTCAATCTGAGGAGTTAAGTTCCCACCCTCATACCATTCCTGATAGTCAATAGCATCTCACAATCCATGGAAAATAAGGCGTCTGTAGAGATGGCTTGGGACTGTGTTCTTGACATCTGGGCCACGATTAAAAAAAATGCCTGGGGTTGTAGAGATATGCAGTTGTGGAGGTGAAGGGAGAGACAGATGATGCGCCATTGGTAAATACAATGGAAATTAAGAGGAAACAGCATCTTTTCAATCTCGATTTTAGCCTAGTTTTGGGCAAACGGCGATACGGCGGGCATGCCGAGCAATTGGATCCAGATGGGGAAGAGGGTTGAAATGCCTGTACAAATAATGAGGGAGGATATCACGTGGAGCTTTACAGAAAATCTAGGTTAGAGACCATTAGGAAGGAGTTCAGAAGGGAGGAAGGAAAGAGACCAGAAAATCTAGTTTAGAGACCATAGGGAAAGGAGTTCAGACGGAAGAGACCAGAAAAATTCTAGGTTAGAAACAATATATATATAATTCCCAATATAGATACGTATATGCGTGGTTCAAAAACTGGGATACAGTGTGATCATATCAAACAGTTAATCTAGCGGTTTCACCTCTCTATTCCAAGAAAATTCGGTCAGAAATATATATAAAACTCGGACTTCAACGTTCAAATACATAAAGTCTATGGTAGTCCAAATAGTCCATCACTTGAATTTCTCTTAAATTTCTCTTATTAGGCTTCAGCCCCTAATTAAATTTAGATGTTCAGCGTTATGCCTTTGTCCTTCATTGTGCCTAGAGAAGCCAACTCTTTGCAGTGAATCTATAATGTATATGTATATAGATACATAATTATTCCATCGATACATTATTGACAAACTATTCATTTGCATTATAAGAACAATAAGTAAATCACAGGAAAAAATTCCTTTGACCCTGGAGAAGAAAAGTAGCAGATAATTTTGGTGGCCAATTTCTCATTTTATTTTCTAACTCTAACTTGCAATGTTTTTCTTAGATATAGTTAGACATTCTTTTCCAAAAAAAATGTGCTTTGAGGAACGAGCTGTAGTAATTGGATGTGAGATAAGGTGTTCTGAAATCTTTCTCCCAATCCAAAATATTTATATATTTAAAATGTTTGCAAGCTAAAAAAATAAATCTCGGTTTTCGTACATTAAAAGTGTTGAGAATTCTATAGGGCAATGTTTAGGACGATTTCTCTTTTCTTGATAACTGCTTGTGATGTTTTTTTACTTTTTTTCTTACTTATTAGCTTCTTCACTTATTATTATGTTTGTGTATCATCAAAAAGCTACCAAAACAAGAAGAACAATAGTAGACAAGAACACAAAATGTAGGTTGCAAGCCAAGGCCAAAACCTCTCCACTTGAGAGGAAAACCTGCAAAGCTCTTCTCTTATTATAGATTCTTCAATTGATGAATTCCAAAACCTCTAGACCAAGACCAATACCCTCCAAGACCAATTTCAACCCTTCCAGATGATGTGCTTCCTCTGTCCAAGTCAAACTCAGTGAAATCTCTTCTAGTAGCACAACTTCGACCCCCATCTTCATAAATTCAGCCTCTACTGCAAATATGAAATTTTCGGCCCTCCCAACAACCGCTGATGTCACATGTGTGAGCTTATTCTGACCTACCAAGGCTTCTTTAGACCTTCACTTGGATTTCTCCTTCTTCTGATGCTTGAGGATGACCTAATGTGACCTTCGTTGACCTTCTTTCTCTTCTTTCTTCAAGATCAAACTTGCAGAAGAAAAACCCTAGTCCAACAGCAAAAATCCTAACCTTCCTTCACATGTGTGCGAGAGAAATAGCCCAGAAATAAGTCTTCTTCGTCCTCTTCCTTCTTTGATGCATTCTTGTGCTTCTTATTCACTTGGATGAATGAGTGAAAAATGAATCCCAAGGAGGTCGAGTTCCCTCCTCTATATAAGCTTCTAAAGGTGGACGTGGATCCTCAAAATATGCTAACTTCCCAGCTCCCAAGCCAACTTGGCCTTGAAGGGTATTTTGACACTTTTAATGAAAAAAATAATTTTCTTTACAAGTTACAATGTGCTCGATGGGGTCTTCAACTTATGATAATGACTCTTTTGACCTATTGACCTAGGACAAATCCTAGAAGCACTCAATGGGTGCTTAAACTATAAAATAAAATACCTTAAGCATGAAACCCATGCTCCAAAAATAATAATAATATATTTTCTTTCAGTTTACAATATACAAGAATCAAAAGTACTTTTCATATTTATGAAGACCGAACCTAGTTACGCATTCTTCAACACTCCCTCTTAACTAGGGAGGTATTCATAAATGGTACATGGAGTCTTAAGAGATCTCATAAGAAGAGTCAGATTGGTAACCCATTTGTTTGGCATCATATGAACCAACATTGTCATATAGTAAGGCCTTGACTAACAACTCTATCTTTCCACAAGATCAAAGCACAATGTTGGTGAGATCAATGATTTACAGACCCCATCATCATTGTCTCTCAAGGTACATATCCCACTCGAGTCTTCATAGAGTATATCCTTCCTTGGACTATTATTATCTTGAATAACTAGTCCTAAATAAATATTGGTCCTCGACTACTCTTATCTTGGATGCCCTAACTCATCCTCAAAGGGTATCAGGTGTCAGATGCTTACCTAATCCTCTATTTTGTCTTCCCAAGTGAAGACAAAAATGATGTGCCTATCTCTCCCTCTCAACCAGGGATGATATATCAACCAAACCAAAGCTTGTCTCTCAAATACACAAGCTTCTTATTAGGAAGATATTTTGTCAATATGTCAGCTTACTACTCATTGGTGTAGATATATTATAGTTGCAACACCCTTCTTGTACCAACTTCTAAATGTAGTCATACTTGTCATTGATATGCTTTGTCTTTCCATGAAACACTGGGTCTTCAGACAATATTATACAACTGGTATTATCACAATGAATCACTGTAGGGTCCCGTGGTCCTTCAAATAAGTCAGACGCCAGCTTCCTCAACCAGACAACTTCTCTACTTACTTCACAGGTTGCAATATATTCATCCTCAACACTACTCAAAGAAACTATATATTTATTTCTGCTCATCCATGATATCATGGAGGATCCCAAACTAAAACATCATCTTGTAGTGCTCCTTCCATCCTACGCATTGCCTCCGTAGTCAAAATATGTATATCCAATCAAGTGGACATCATTCCTCCTACCATATTTCAGGCAGTAGTGGATTGTTCCTTGCAAATATCTCAGTATGTGCTTGGATGTTATCCAATGATCATGCTTCTGATCCACTTGTAACTAAATGAGGACATTCACTGCAAAACACATGTCTGGTCGAGTATTCACCAAGTACATCAGTGAACCAATCAATTGTATATGCCTGGTAGGATCCACTAGGCCAGATTCATAACTCCTTAGTCTCTTCAAGTTTTTCATCATGAGGGTTATCATTGGTTTGCAATCCATCATGTAAAACCTCTTCAACATCTCAATCACATGCTTCCCTTGACCTAGGTAGATCTCATCAAGTCCCTGTCAAACTTCTAGTCCCAAATAATAGTGCATCAACCCAAGTTCCTTCATATCGAATTCTACTGCTAGTTTCTTCTTGCATTCTTCAATTCAACTTTCCACACCTATCAAGAGAAGATCATCCACATACAAAAGAATGATTACAGGCTCACGCTTTACAACCTTGAAGCAAAGGTTTAGATCAACAACACTTTTTGTGAAGCCTAATCTTTCAAGGTATGCAACCATTCTTGTATACCATGCCCTTGGTGCCTCCTTAAGGCCATATAATGCCTTCTTCAATCTGCAAACATATGCTTCTTTATCCTTTGACTTCAAATCCCTAGGGTTGCTCTATATAGACTTTCTCATCAATTGTGCCATTCAAGAATGAAATTTTAACATCCATTTGACGTATATTCCATCCCATCAATGTTTCCAAAGAGACCAATGATCTAATAGATGTATACCTAGCTATTGGAGCAAATGTCTCTTCATAATCAATGCCTTCTTGTTAAGAGAATCCCCTAGCCACAAACCTTGCTTTATACATGTCAATACTTCCATCTGCCACATGTTTAATCTCGTACAACTGTTTGGAAGTTACCACATACTTGCCTTCAGGCCTAGGTGCGATCTTCCATACCCCATTCTTCATTATCGATTGGTATTCTTCGTTCATAGCATCTTTTCCATTCTTGATGATTGATAGCTTCTTCAAAAGTGGATGGTTTTGCTTCTATTAACTTTGACATATATGTTGCATACCCTGAATACCTTTTTGGTTTCTTGCTTTCTCTGAATATGCCCTTAGCATCTCCATGTCTCTCTACATCCAATAGAGTATATTTTAACCAGTTATGTCTCTTTCTAGTCTTGGGGATTACCACAGGTTGTGTAGGTTCATTGGGACCTTCAACTTCATGGTTTATTTCTTCTTCCTCCCTAGTGACTTCTTCTTCAAATATTAGAATCTCTTCATCATCAGAGTCCATAGGAAGATCCTTTGATTTCTTGAAAGCTATACTTTCATCAAATATTACATCTCGACTAACTTTTATTCAATGTCCTTCTTTTATGTAGATCTTATAGGTCTTAGAAGAATTATTGTCGCCAACGAAAGTTCCCTTCATGCATGATGGATCCAACTTCTTTCTCTTATCTTTTGGTATATGAATATAAACAGGACAACCAAAAATTCTGAGATGATCTATGCTTGGTTTCTTCCTAGTGAATACTTCTTCAGGAGTCAAATTATCTAGTCACATGTGGGGACTTTGATTTTGTATGTATACAGTTGTTTTTGTTGCTTCACCCCATAGGAATTTCGGCAAATATTGATCATGCAACATTGCTTTTACACTTTCGTCAATGGATTGATTATTTCGTTCCGCAACTCCATTTTGCTCAGGATTATATGGACTATCAACGCCCTCTTAATCCCAAACTCCTTATAGAAGGCTATAAGTTCTTTCAAAGTATATTCTCCTCCATTATCATATCTTAGTATCTTGATTCTCCTTTTTGTAATGTTCTCTACTTCAACTCTGAATTCTTGAAATTTGGTAAAGACCATCCTTGGATTTCATTAAGTAAACCCAAGTTTTCCTTGAATGGTCATCTTTGAATGTTACATATTATAGATGGCCCCCAAGTGATTTTGGAGTCATAGGACCACATACATCAAAATGGATAAGATCCAATATTTATTTTGACCTTGAAGCACTGCTTCAAAATGGTCTCTCGGTGTTCTTACCCAATGCACGCCCCTTGCAAACTCCTTCATGATCTTCTTTCAATTCAGGGATGCCATTTACTATGGTATTAAGGGTTAGAAGGATTTTGTAGTGGAGATGACCAAATATTTTATGCCAAAGTTCACACGGGTTGACTTCAATGTGAACCAAAGCTTGAGAAAGGGGAGTTATCAATCTATAGAGTCTTCCTTCATGAATCCCAATCATTTTAGCATCTTCTATTCTTGATTTTTTACCCCATACTACACCATTTCCATCAATGAATGCAACTTGATCACCTATCTCTTCTAAGCATGAAATGGAAAGTAAATTTTTGTGCAAATCTAGAACAAATAAGATATTGTTGAGATGAATGTTTCCTCCATTCTCTAGCTCAATCGAAGTTGATCCAATTCCTCTCACAGGGTATCTTTTATTATCACCAAGTTTACGGAGTAAGAGGACTTCCCTTTTGATAATGTCTTCAATTTCTTATGTTGACCAGTCATATGCCTTGATGCTCCATTGTTGATCACCTAAATATTATCATCTTGAAATGTGTGAGAGAGTGTTGAGAATAATCCTTCATCCATAATAGATGTCTTGGTCACTTTCTTCTCAGAGAAAAATAGGAGATCACATACTTCTTTGGTGCCTTTCTTGAGTTGACTTGCCACCTTTGAACACTTCTTTAGGAACTTATTTAGTGTAGTAGAGATCTTCATTATGCCCTTATCCAACCTTAGCTCTGATACCAGTTTGAGAAATCTATAGGGCAATAGTTAGGAAGATTTCTCTTTTCTTGATTACTGCGTGTGACGTCCTTTTACTTTTTTCTTACTTATTAGCTTCTTCACTGATTATTATGTTTGTGTATCATCAAACAAATACCAAACAAGAAGAACAATAGTAGACAAGAACACAAAATGTAGGCTGCAAGCCAGGGACAAAACCTCTCCACTTGAGAGGAAAGCTCACAAATCTCTTCTCTTCTTATAGATTCTTCAATTGATGAATTCCAAGGCCTCTAGACCAAGACCAATACCCTCCAATACCAAGTTCAACCCTTCCGGATGATGTGCTTCCTTTGTCCTAGTCAAACTCAATCAAGTCTTTTCCACTGGCACAACTTCGACCCCCAGCTACAAAAGTTCGGCCTCTACTATCCCAGCAGCAGTTGTTGCCACATGTGTGAGCTTATTCTGGCCTCCCAAGTATTCTTCAGACCTTCACTTAGCTTTCTCCTTCTTTTGGTGCTTGAGGATGACCTAATGTGACCTTCATTGACCTTCTTTCTCTTCTTTCTTCAAGATCGAACCCGCAGAAGAAAAAACCTAGTCCGACAACATAAACCCTAGCCTTCCTTCGCACGTGTGAGAGAGAAATATCCAAGAAACAATTCTTGTTCGCCCTCTTCCTTTTTTTCTACCTTCTTTCTCTTCTTCTTCACTTGGGTGAATGAGTGAAAAATGTATCCCAAGGAGGTCGAGTTCCCACCTTTATATAGGCTTCTAAAGGTGGACGTGGCTCCTCAAAATAGGTCAACTTCCCAACTGCTAGGCTGACTTGGTCTTGAAGGGTATTTTGACACTTTTAATGACAAAAATAATTTTCTTTACAAGTTACAATGTGCTCGATGGGGTCTTCAACTTATGACAATGACTCTTTCAACCTCTTGACCTAGGGCAAATCCTAGAAGCACCCAATGGGTGTTTGATCTATAAAATAAAAGACCTTGAGCATGAAACCCATGCTCTAGAAAAATAATAATATATTTTCTTTCATTTTACAATATGCAAGAATCAAAAGTACATTTCATATTTATGAAGACCAAACCTAATTACACATTTTTCAACAAAAATCACTAATTCTGCGAATTGAGATTGTGAGATAATTAATATTATTTATTAATATTTACTCATATTCATTAGTAAATTGCTTTTTGAGGTTCCTCCTATTTAGAGAGAATTTTTTTTTTTAAATAAAATTTTTTGAAATTTTTAATTAAATTATAAATTTTAAAAATTTATTTAATTAATTATAAATTTTGAAAATATTTCAGAATATTATTTAAACTAATTATAAAACTTAATACTCAAAACCATGGTTTAAACTAACTCTATCCTTAAAACTCTAAAGTATTTCTGAAACTGTAAAATTTTCATGCGATAATCTACAATCTACACAAGGGTAGCCCCAATTATGCCACCCCTGTAGACATTTGAACCTGCCTTTGGCTTGGTGATTTGTTGCGTGGAAATTTTCATTTATAAAAAGCATTTTTCTACCGATTACACCACAACTAAGTGCTAATATTCCAACTCGACCTTACATGATTTGTAGATGAATATCTCACTAAAAAGGACGAGCCACCAAAGAGACATCTTATGCGTTTTAAATGTTATTTCAATGTGCCATGGAAAACACCAAAGGGGCATATATCATATTTTTCAATATAATATCGATGTTTCAATATTTTATTATTATTATTATTTATTTTTAAAGTTATGGTCAAGTTAGATACCAAATTAGTGTATGAGACTTTTTTGTTTGTAGGACAAGGGATCCATTTCTACGTTATGATTTGACTGCTAAGTCTACTAAGACATAAGTACTCTACTCTCTCTCGTTTTAAACCTATAACTTCTTAGGAGGAAACACATACTCTTAACCATTAAACCTATTCAAATTGTATTATTTAAATCACATAATAATTATTTCAATAATTACTAATTACCTAATTAACGATATTCCTATATAATTTCGTATGAAAGATATGTATAGTAATTTGGTATGTTTGTGTTTATGTATATAAATATTAAATACTAAATAGTTATGTTTTTGTATATAAATGTTAAATTTTGCTTATCAAAATACAAACTTTATTAATCATCCCATCATTTGATAAAATCTTATGGTTAATAACATGAAAATTTAACTCGTTGAATGATCGGTGTAAAGTATATTAATTCTAATTCAAGATATTCCTTGAATTATGAGGTTAAGATTCCTCTGAAGAATCCACATGTATTTTTTAACAATCGGACCTACATCAGAAAAGAAGAAATGGTTAGGATGATTGCTATATAGATATATGTCTACTTTTATACATTAAAACTAAAATATCAATTATGAGTTTTATATAAAGTGAGTGCACGATGCGGTGGTTGGGGAGGATGGCTTTTGCACCTCTAGTTGCGTTTGACTTTTGTCGGAGGTCATTTTGGTAATTTGTATATTTGTTGGTTTTGGTCACACGCTGTATATGTGTTGGTTTTGACCACACACTCTTCACGCTTCGGCGATTTGTATATCTGTTGACTTCAACCATATATGTTGTATGTTGATTCTTCAGCAAAAAATTATGAGATTTAAGGATGTCTATAACATGGCATCGAGCATTAAAAAGGGCGAAATGATTACGCTAATTCCTATTCATAAAAGTTGGATTTTATACTAAGCACTGAATTCAATTCACAAGGCATAGATTCAACTACGGTGAATGAAATGAAAAAGAACGGAGAACGGAAAATCAACATATCAACCAGAAATCCTTGGAATGCGTAAATTGTATAAGATACAAGCTATATTTTTCATTTCTGCTTCTATCAAGCTCTGAAAATTAGTGGTGAAATTTTCAAAGTTTATTATTCGTTGTCGCAGCAATAACGTATTTACAATTTATTGATCTTGACATTAAATTTACATTCACGAAAAATCAAACAATTATTTATAAAGTTTAACATTATAAATAAAATTTAATTATTTTTTAGCAATATTTTAATTTATTTATCTAAAATGTGATTGGTTGAGTAATTTTGAGTTTTATTGTTTTATGATGATTTGGGCAGTGGTTTAGTTTGACAGATTGTAGTTGAATTGAAGCCTCTGTGATCCATAGCATTTATTAAGTAGAGTTTGGGGGTAAATCACATGAAGAAATCCTTTGTTGAGGCGTTTCGAACCAACTAGTGTGGTTCATCGTCAGGACAAGTTGAATGAACAGATCTCAATTTTCATATTAAATAGATAGTAGAACATTCTAGACCAGGTAACCGCTATAATGACAACGGCTAGATTTGACTAAGAAACGGCTAGCTGACTTAGACAAGGGTTAAAAACTTTATTAAATAAGTTAATATTTTTATTAAAATACGAAATGGATCATTTTATAATTATAAATATATATTAGAAAAAGTAAATATGAATAAGTAAAATATAAATTAATCTAAAATTGCTAGTTATCAGACCTAAATAAACAAATTATCTATTTTGATTTAAGATTTTATTCCTATGCTCAAAAAGCTTGGAGAAAAGCCTCCCGAGCTCACTATAATTTTGACATTGTAAAAGGCTAGGAAGGTCAGTATTGTAACAAAATTTTGAAACTGAGATCTAATGTGGTTATACGCGGGGCACTCTAAGAGGAAGTGGTTTTCATCCTCGATGTTCCTATTCTCACATATATGGCAGATCCTTTCCGTCCATGGCATTTTAGATCCTTATAGAGTAATCTATAAATAGTTAAATTATATTTATAATTAAAATATAAGTTAAAAAGACATATATTTATAAATATATATTGAAATAAATTAACTCAAATTAATTATAAATATATTAAAATTAATTAATTAAAGATAAAATAATTTTAAATAAATTAATCCAAAAGTGTTAGTTATAAATATTAGTTAGTTAAATATAATCTATAAATAGTTAAATTATATTTTTAATCAAAATATAAGTTAAAAAGATATATATTTATAAATATATATTGAAATAAATTAATTTAAATTAATAAATATTAAATTAAAAATAAATTAATCTAAAATGGTTAGTTATAAAGTTATAATATATAAAAATTAGTTAGTTATAAAAGAAACCTAAGAATAGTTAAATATATTTTTATCAAATTATAAGTTAAAGAGACATATAAATAATATTAACATAAATAAATCAATTTTCAATTAATAGTTAAAAAGTTTTTAATATTAGAGAATTCGAGGGTTAGAAAAATTAATAATTTTAAATAGTTAATAATAATAATAATAATTATTATTATTATTATTTATTCAATTAAAATCCCTTGGGATAAGTAAGGGGGGTTTTTAAAAAGTTTTTCTTTGGTTATTAATTATTTAATTCCATAGGGACAAGAATGCTATTCTATTTTATATTTATTAAATATTATTCTATGGTTGTTAAATTAACTAACAACATTTAAAAAACAAGAAGGTCAAGAACAGGACCATTAGTAAAACACTGAGCCAAAGGAGAAACCCTAGGAGGAAAGAAAAGATAAGGCTCAAACGAGAAGGATATGGGAAATAAAGGGGAACTTCAAAAGCTCTAAAAGGTTAAAGGGGGGGAAGGAAAGCAAGATTAATAAGAAAGAGCATTGATTCAGCAGCTACTGATCTTCCAGCCGTCATCTCTATTGAGATTGTTAGGCCTTCTTTCAATTTCAATAGCTTCCCTGAATTTACGGTGATGGAACTGCGCAACCTTGGCAATAACCTTGGCCTCCTCTATACAAACATGATGCTTGGTCTTTTCTGCATGCTCTGCTAACGCTGAAGACTTGGTTCTCCCATGTCTTAGGTCAGCTGCATGTTCGTTGATCCTTTGGTGGATGGAGCGCCCTGTTTCCCCGATATAGGGGGTCCCACAAGAACAAGGGATCAAGTAGACTCCCTTCATGTCTTTAGGGTCAATGGGATCTTTCACCGACCGGAGGGATTTACGAATGGTGTTGAGGGGCCTAAAGGTTGAGGGAATGTCATACTTTCTAAGGATCCGAGCAATCTTGTCCGTGGTTCCCTGGACATAGGGAAGATTGACACCTAGAAGGCGTTCTTTAGGTTCTTTTTTAATTAACGAATTTTTAGAGGCTTTAAGGAAAGCCTTCTGACCTAGGTGCCTACTATAGCCATTCTCCACGAAGACATTAAGGAGATGGGATTTCTCCTTATCGAAGCTCTCATTATCAGAAATCCTAAGGGCACGAGTAGCGAGGGTGTTAAGAACACCCAACTTTTGAGCAGGGAAATGATGGGAATCGGCATGAAGATACTGCTCAGTATGAGTTTTCTTCCGGAACACTGAGTGGGAGAGTGAACCGTCCTTATTCTTAGATATAAGAATATCCAGGAAAGGGAGGCAACCATTGACCTCTTTTTCCATGGTGAACTTGATGGCAGAGGACTGACAGTTGAGGTGATTGAAGAAGAGATCCAACTCCTCTTGGCCATGGGACCAGATGACATTAGTGTCATCTACATACCTTTTCCATAGCCTGGGTAGGAGACGGGCCGAGGCTAAAGCTTTGGCTTCGAAATCTTCCATAAAAAGATTCGCAACAATAGGGGATAGGGGGGAACCCATGACAACGCCACAGGTCTGTTCAAAGAACTCACCCTCGAAACAGAAAAAAGTGGAAGTGAGACAGATCTCAACCAGATGCGCGGTATCGGGATCTGTCAGGCGATAGATCACTTCTAAGGCCTCCTTTATAGGGATACAAGTATAAAGGGAAACCACATCAAAGCTGACGAGAATGTCCTCAGGGTTAAGATTTATGTCCTTAAGCTCTTTAATGAAGGATGCAGAGTCTTTCACGAAGGACTCTGTACGGCCAACTAGGGGCTTGAGCTTAAGGGCAAGGAACTTAGCTAGAAGGTAGGTCGGACCACCAATGGTGTTGACGATAGGCCTCAGAGGAGCCCCTTCTTTGTGAATCTTTGGCAACCCATAGATCCTAGGAGTAATGGGACTTCTCTCAATGAGTTTATAACATAGGGAACTCACGGAGTCACTGGACTTGATGGCGAGAGCCACCGCCCTAGAAATTTTCTTAAGAGGGTTCTTAGATAGTTTTTTATAACTGCCACTATTGTAAAGATGATCTAACATCTTCTTGCGGTAATCATCCTTGTTAAGGATAACCGCAGCCCCTCCTTTGTCAACCTTCAAAACGACGATATCTTTGCTCTGGTTTAAGGATTTAAGGGCAATGAATCCCTCATTGTTGAGGTTCTTCCGAGGGGGCTTAGCCTTTCTAAGGACGACAACACAATCCTGCCTAATAGTATGCTTGATATTATCTGGAAGATCTCTAATCCCATATTCTACATCGCATATAATATCATCCACTGGGATTTTTCTAGGGACAAGGGCAAAGTTTAAACCTTTGCCTAAAAGTCTAAAAACAAAAGGGGAAAAGGAAAAACTAGATGAGAGATTTACAAATTGACAACTTTGAACGCAATTATGAGCTTTATATTTAACGTTAATTTATTATTTAATAAAATTTGTAATTAATATTTTATTTTTATTTTTTATTACATTAATTATTAGTAATAAAAACTTTCTTATTTAAATCTTATTAAAAAACCGTATTCAACAAGCCGCTGCTGGCTAATAAACTCATAGCCAACCACGAAAAAATTAATATGCCAGGTTTGCAAAATCCAAGAAGACTTCTGACCAACCACGGAAAATTAATAAGAAAATACCTTTCGAGGTTTGCAAAATCCAAGAGTTCTGACCAGTCTGGATTACTTGCCCCACTTACATGCTTATTTTTTCAACATTCGCACTTTACTCAAAACTCATGGAATAATTTTGTACGAAATTATTTAGAAAAAACATGTTTTTATTTTTTTCAAATAATTTATATTAATCTAAATTTAGTAGGTTGACAAGACAATTGAACTGTTTTCATATGAGGAGGGTGTGAGTAAGTTGTAAAATTTGACTAATGTAATCATAAATTAAAAATATTAATGATTTTGATTTTTGTGTTTATTTTATTTAAAATATGTTTAATTCATTTTAGTTGGATTATTTATTGAAATATTTTTTAAACGATAAAATTTTGTTTCAAATGTAAATAGCAATATTTAAAAGCAAAATGGAGGAATTGTAAATATTTGCCTATACTATTTTTGTGAAACATTTTAAAAGATAAAATTAATACCCAACATAGATCTATTTTAAGTACGGATCTAACATGAATAGAGAGATATCAAATTTTTTCATATACAAACTTTTTTAGAGTGCAAAATACAATGTGTTATTTTTCATTGTTTAAATTGTATTTTTGAATGCTAAATAAAGTATATATAGGACCAAATAAAAATTTTAACCATAAAAACTTAAATTTTATTTCTATATATAGATATATATGAAGTTGATATACATGTAAATTGGTTAACATATATCTTCAAATAATTTATTTAAATCTCTTTTGAAATATTTTTGAAAAATATGTGATTCACTCATTTTTTTTACTTCTAATTACTTTACAACATATTCATTTTCTTTTAAATTATAATTGACATTATTTTTCTATTTAAAACATTATTTTTATTTTTATTTTAAAGGGGCACAGACTAACAAACAAATTTACACGTCCCCTCATACTAGGTTGTAGAATGAGCCTCTCGGCTCAATAATTTAATGAGTATTCAAAGCACGTCCCCTCATACTAGGTTGTAGAATGAGCCTCTCGGCTCAATAATTTAATGAGTATTCAAAGGGCACGACTCATAGACAAATTTACACGTCCCCTCATACTAGGTTATAAAATGAGCTTTAATGAGTATTCAAAAATAAGGATAATTAGTCTTGGTTGCTTGGTTGTTTTTAAGTAAAAACTATTTTATAATTAATAATGTTAAACTTTTACTTTTATTATGTAGTTTTATTATCTATTGTTTTTAATTTGGTTATAATTTTTTTATTAATTAAATTAAAAATTAATTTTAACTTAAATAATATCTTGATTTTTCTATGCTTAAGAAGATGTGAGCCTCCAAAACCATACCAACAACTTGTACCTTAAGAAATCATGCATACTTTAAAATTTTGACTAACCTTAAATCTTAATTTGAATTTATTATTATTATTTTTTAAATAAAATGATTTTGAGGGACGTTAAATCTTAATTTGAATTTATTATTATTATTATTTGAATTTATTATTATTATTTTTTAAATAAGATGATTTTGAGTGACGTTAAATCTTAATTTGAATTTATTATTATTATTTTTTAAATAAGATGATTTTGAGTGACGTTAAATCTTAATTTGAATTTATTATTATTATTTTTTAAATAAAATGATAAATTTGTCATGAATAATTTTTTAAATAAAATAATAAAATAAATTATGATTTAATGAGTATTCAAAAATAAAAAGATAATTAGTATAGGATGCTTTGTTTTTAAGTAAGGATTATTTCATAGTTTATAATGTTAAATTTTTACTTTTATTATTTTTTTTTTAAATTTGGCCATGAATTTTTTTGTTTTCTATATATATATATATATATAATAACTTGATTTTGCTATGTGTTATGGTGATTTTACACCACAACTTATCTAGGAAGAACTCACTTGGGTTGAGGGGAAGCTTCCACTCTTAAAATCTAAATCCTTACACATTACCACTTCCTTATTTTTGATGAATAATAATAATGAACGCATTTATATTCTCTAATAACAACTACCACTGGCCTATTGTTATTGAAGCCTAATGATCCATGAAATCATATTCTATAATTTAAATTAGATGTGCAATTTAATGTTTCTTTTAGGATGAAATTATTTCAAGGTTCCTTCTCCTTACATTACAAAGAAGATATTCATTCATGTGGAGAAAGAAAATTGAGATGTCCTTCAATGTTTAAACTTATCTTCAATTATTTTCAATTTAAAATAGTCTCATCTCAAGGGACTTGATCACTCTTCCCACATAACAGATCTTAGAGTTAAAAGATATCAACACAATTTGCATGCTTTCCATATATAAATATGAGGCAAATTAGCAACATCCTCTACATTGAATGTGGAGTTAACTCATGTCACCGAACCTTTTATAAAATATTAGGTGAATATAAAATATAAAAGTCATGTTTAATTAATAGCTTATATATATCATCTTCATTTATGTAAAGTTGCAAAATTATTGAAAAGTCTTTTTCCACTTAGGGTAATTTGTTTAGACATAGGAAGAGACATGCCCTGTGAATTTCCTTGTTTATTAGAAATCCAAATAAATAAAACCATGGTTCAAATTAATAATAGATTAATAATATAAATATTTTACAACAAAGATAATTGAAAAAATTGTACTGAATGGAGTAGATAACTATCCATGTAACTCAATAGACATTGGTCACATTTTTGTTAATTTGTACCATGTTTACTTCTAGTTATGGATAAGAAACTATTAAGAATACTTGAAATAATAATGAAAGGTAATGAATGAGTGAAAGGTATATTTAATAATGATGTCAATTGAAAACTTATCCAAAGATGTTAAAGAATCATCATTGTAACATTTACATAGTCTTTTTCAAAATACAGAAGACATAAAGACAAAGCTAAATAAGTTCACATGACTATTTGAACATAATTAAGGTTACATAAAATTTTCTTAGAGAACCAACCTTCCAGATAAACTATATTGTTTTTAATGATACTAAAATTAAAATTGATTTAGAGAAATCATATTATTACAATGATTTTAAGAATAATAAACTATTGCTTAATAAAATCTATTTTATTTATCTTATACATTAAAACACATATAATTTGCTAATTTTAGAGCCCAATAATCAAAACAAGTGGTAGGGAACACTAGCTACGCGGCCTTGTTTTACATATAGAATTTCACATGAAAGTTGAGGGAGGAATTTATATTTTAGTATTTATATTTCAAATAATTTCATCTTTACACAAATGATTTCAATCAAATAAATTGGAAATTATATACACACAGTTGATATATACAAATAAGCAGTGACATATCTTGTTAAATAATAATAATAAATAGTTATAAATTTAACCATTATTATCCATGTCGTTGGTAGGATATATTGCAATCAATTTGCGTTGACCCTTCAATTAATTGTTGGTTGACCAAAAATTAAAGAGGAAATTTGTAAAATGAACATTAAAAAACAATTTCAATTTATTTTTTTAAGTTTTTGAATTATATTTATTTGCATTTTGATTGGTTATGGCCTTAAGTCTTATTTGGAAATGATGTTTTCACCACCTTTTACAATATTGTAGTGTACCATGGTACGACGTTGTGATGGAAGGCCTCTGTTTGGCTTCAAATCTCACGTGTAAGTGAGTTAATGCCCTTCACATAATTCCAAAGCATACATGGTTCCCAAAGTAGGTCGAGGTCGATTTACTCCTTCCTATTTGCAGTGGAGTTGCAGCTAATTGTTCTGACTGTAGAGGGACAAACGGCCTAAGTGCATTTGCAAGGGTATTGAATTAATGCAATGTACGATGAGAGTTAATAAAATGTACAATGAGAGTTAATACATTGTCCATGTCATTGGATTTGGCGAACTTAAAAAGAAAAAATTACAAGTTTTGTGAATTTTAAGTTTTTCAGACTACATTGACTACCCAGCTACCTAACTCATGGGCCCCCCTTCTCTTAATTAGATAAAAAAAAACTTGATTTCAACGCCATTCAATATCTTTAAACTTTTGTTGTTTGGTCAGTAGTTGGGCTAGAAAAAGAAAAATTGGGTGAGCTAATGGATAGGCCCGACTCTGACTCATGTTTGAGCTGGGTACTACCACCTAGGCCACGAAGACGCTACCACCTGGACAACTGAGGCATTGCCACCTGAATATTTAACCTGGGTTACTCCCATACATCAAACCACAACTAATATTAAAAAAAAAACAAAAACAAAAACAAACAAACATGAATGTCCCTTTCGTCATCACACGAAGGCAAATGGGTCCAAATTCGGGTCCAACTTTGACATCAGAGGTCAAGCCCCTCCTCCTTTTGCATTTAAAAATAAGTTAATCATATTATTGGAATAATAATTAATAAAAAATTCCCTCGCTAGAGTTGTTCAATTGTCCAGGTGTCAGTGGCAGTAGTTAGGTTAAGTACTAGTCAGAGTCGGGGTTATCCATCAGGGTGGCCACTTCCATCGTTTCTTGGTCCAACCCCCAACCTCCAACGTAGTCGGGGTCGGTGGTCTCCGTTGGTGCAATGGAAATATTTAGATCAAGGGCCAGTCAGAGTCAGTGCTCTCGGGGGCCACTTCCGTTGTTTCTGGTCTCGACCCTCAACCTCTAACCTAGTTGGGGTCGATGCAATTCGTTGGTGCATCGATCTGATTGACCCGGGCGAATGCTAGACTGCGACTAAATATATGCAATTTATATTTCTATTCATTTATATACTTTTCCATATATGTATTATATATGCTAATTTCTAATTTTGTAATAAATAATAAAATTTTGAAAACCATTGATAATTATCCACGTGGCAATAGCACATTGGCCCAAGTGGCAGTGGCCATATGAAAGGCTTAGCGGAGTGGGGCCTATCCATGAGCGGACCTAGTTTTGTTAGTATATTTTTATTAATTATTTGTTATATTTCTATTAATTTTTAAAGATAACGTGTCCATCCTCCACGTGGCAAAAGTTGAATACTCCATGTGGTAGTATAACATTGTGGCAAGATCGTCCATTGTCCAAGTGGCAATGCCTCAGTGCCCCTCTTGGAAATAGTCAGTTCAAATCCCAGGTGAGGTCGGTCCTATACATTGGCACAAAAAGGTTTGTTATTTATGGTCATGATCCCTAACCTTTGACCTAGTTAGGACTCATTCTTGTCATTGGTACATCCTAGTTGGAGTCGATCCCGTTCTTGTTACATTAACGTGCTTGACAGTGGGTTAGTCCTGACTTCGAGTACTTCCTAACGCTCGATGATTTGCTCATTTTCTCATCTCAGGAAATTTGCATGCTTCCATCTCAGTGCTTCTTCTATTGCATAGTGATAGGGTTATCAGTGGTTATCCAATATGGAGTTACCACAACTAGGTCATGGTAAAGCTAGATGGATAAGTGTTATCAAAATAGCACTATTTGGTTTGGTTCATGCTTGGATTCTTTGCCGTGATGTGACTCTTCGCAAGGTCTGAATGAGCACTTCACTGGATTTTGGATCTAATGGCTTTTACCACGACTTCTTGTCCCCTTATGAATTGTTCCCATCTAGCATATATTTGTCTATGGATTGGCTGCAGTGGTTCTACAATCAGTTAGACCTTCGACGATGTGCTGCCATAGTCACAACTACTCACTACATCGTGCACTAGTGTTATCCCTCCAGAGCTTATTACAAGGTGGTTGTTTCCTAGCCCACAAGGCTCTTAGATAACAAAGAAGGCCACACGAAGATTGGCATTCATCAAGGGCATGGGGAATATGTTTTCAAGGTTCAATTATGGGCATGAATTCTATAGACAAGTGTGCATTGGATACGTTGTCTGCGTGTAAAAAATTATGGGTTGTGGACAGGGAATTCCAGGCATGTCTGTGCAAGTAATCTTTTAGCAACTTCCTGCTAAGAACTTGGTGACTCCTAAAGAGCGTTCAGTTCAGGTGATACAGTAGCGGGTCAAGTCATTATTGACGCAGTGTTTATGGTAGGGATACACGCCACAACAATTTGAACAATGATGCAATGCAAATCAATTCCTCGGCTAGATACAAAATCCTTCATGTAAAGTTAGAGTTTAAAAGCTAAAAGATAACAATTTTGACAGTTTTGAAAACAATTTTTATAGTTTTGCTAATGTGCCATTGCATTTTGTAACATAGCATTGTGACCCTTATGAGATGACATACTAGGTTGACAGTCTATTGCCAATGTAACCTATTGACTGCAATAAAGAAAATATGTTAGTATGTTATATTTAGGCCCCTTTTTTCCCCGCTTAAGGGTCTAAATATAGACAATTGTGATTTGGATTTCTTTTGTATTAATTGCACATTATGCCTTCTCCTTTAAGGCATTATTTATTGCACAAATTCCAAATGAAATTTAATATAACAACACCTCTCTTATACTTGTGCTTTAATATTTCCATTTATTTTGTTTAGGTTTCCATGTAATGAAAACATAAATATTTGAGCCAAATCAATGGTAGCACATGCATCAATGCACAAGCTCAAGGGAAAAATATTTGACCATACTCCCACACTTGCAGTGATAGCAAACATTAATCTCCCAGGTATAATTTTTCAGAGGAAGTTGGGGATCAAGACTTTCTTTCTTTGCCAAGTTGTTTTACTATCCATTCCCATTATTTGGGTACTAGAAACATTGTAACTTTAGCATAATCAAGAAATGATTATAGTTTTAGAGTTTTGCATTTCCATTTATTTAATGACTAAAAATTTATTATTATGAATATTATTCAATACTACACACAAAATTTCATAGTAATAGAGTCACAATATGATGACAAAATATCAAATCTTTTGAGCTTTGGATTCTACTACAATGTTCACTAAACTTTATGTAATCTTATGCATTCAATGAAATTACTTACAAATTTAACACTTGGTAATATATATATATATATATATATATATATATATATATATATATTTCTAATTTTGTAATAAATAAGAAAATTTTGAAAACCATTGATAAGATCATCCATCGTCCAGGTGGCAACACCTCAATGGCCCTTGAAAGACGCTTATTAATCAATTCGTAGAGGAAAATTTCTATTTTTCTAATAAATAATAAAATTTTCAAAACCAATTATTATCTTCCACGTGGCAATGGCTCAGTGATGACCTAGTCGGGGTCGGTCTCGTTCGTTGGTACATCAAACTGCTTGACCAAGGCACAATCTCGATCGCGATTAAATTTAAAATGTTAGAAATGATTATAGTTTTAGAGTTTTGTATTTCCATTTATTTTATATGACTACAAATTTATTATTATGAATAGTATTCAGTACTATGCACAAAATTTCATAATAATATAGTCATAGTATGATGACAAAATATCAAATCTTTTGAGCTTTGTATTCTAATACAATGTTCTATATATATATATATATATGCTAATTTCTAATTCTGTAATAAATAAGAAAATTTTGAAAACCATTAACAAGACTGTCCATCGTCTAGGTGACAATGCCTCAGTGGCCCTTGAATGACGCTTATTAATCAATTCACAAAGGAAATTTCTTATTTCTAATAAATAATAAAATTTTCAAAACCATTGATTATCCTCCACGTGGCAATATCTTAGTGATGACCTAGTCAGGGTTGGTCTCGTTCGTCGGTACATCAAACTGCTTGACCGAGGCATAGTCTCGATTGCGATTAAAGTTAAAATGTTAGTATATTTTTATTAGTCATTTATTATATTCAAATTATTTTTTATGAATACAATGTTCATCCTCCACATTGTAGTAGTTTAGTGCTCCACGTGGCGTCACAGCATCATGACAAGACCATCCATCCTCAAGTGGAAAAGCCTCAGTTGACCAGGTGGCAGTTGCTCAGTGGCCTATGTGGCAATGGTTAGCTCAAAACATAAGTAAGAGTCGATCCTATCCATTGGCTCACCCGTTTTTTTTGGCTCGACTACTGACCAAACAACGAAAGTTTACAAATATTGAATGGTATTGGAATCAAGAAAAGATATTGTTTAATTCGCAAACAGGGGACCCTCAAGGCAAGTATCCGAGCAGTTGGAGTAGTTCGAAAAAATTAAATTGCTTTACTGATTGGGCTTTCGCAACATGCAAATAGGTATACAATTGTCATTTTCAACATTTACGACTTCAAAACTTAAGGGAAAAATTTTATGTTTAGAAAACAAACTCACCGTACAATGCTCCTGTGTTTGAATTTTCTCCAAGTTAGTGAAAGGACTTTTGTCCCTTCCAGGTCCACTTGGTTGGGGATGGCTCCTCCCTTGCAGCCTAATTCACACTAAGTTGGGACCGACTCTAAGTTTGGAGTCGAGCCTTTCTCTTGTCGCCAACTTAACACTCGTGCTCCGACTACTACCTAGTTTTTGGGCCCATAATGTGAGGTTGAGAGGTCAAACTCCTAGCCCATTCGCAACTCTATCCCACGCACACAGATTATAACTAATTGTCAGTCCACAGTGAAAGGTTGGGACGCCGGGCCTCTCCTCCCTTCGCGAATTTTAAGTTACGCCCCAACTGTATGTTCTCACGCTTATATCAATAATACATTGGCATTTCTTTCAATCATTTAATCATATTTGCTACATTTTTACAACCCGACACACATAGGTGGTGCACGTATCCTATCGTATCATACTTGGGGCAAGATTATTGCTGAGGTCAGAAGGGCATGGGGAATATGTTTTAGAGGTTCAATTATGGACTTGAATGCAATGGCCAAGTGTGCATTGGATACATTGTCCGCGTGTAAACATTTCTGGGTTGGGGACAGGGAATTCCAGGAATGTCTGTGCAAGTAATCTTTCAGCAGCTCCCTGCTAAGAACTTGGTGACTCCTAAAGAGCATTGGGTTCAGGTGATATGGTAGCGGATCAAGTCAATGTTAACACAATGTGCAAGGTAGGGCTACAGCCACAACAATTTGAACAATGATGCAATGAAAATCAATTCTTCAACTAGATACAAAAGCCTTCATGTAAACTTAGAGCTTAAAATCTAAAAGATAACAATTTTGAAATTTTTTCTAATGTGCCATTGCATTTTGTAACATAACATTGTGACCCTTATGAGATGACAGCCTCGGTTGACAGTCTGTCACCAATGTAATTTGTTGACAACATTAAAGAAAATATGTTAGTGTGTTATATTTAAGTCTCGTTTTTCCCCACTTAAGGTTCTGAATATAAACAACTGTGATTTGGATTTCTTTGTATTAATTGCTCATTTTGCCTTCTCCTTTAAGGCATTATTTGTTGCACAAAGTCCAAATGAAATTTAATATAACAACACCTCTCTTATACTCGTGCTTTAATATCTCCATTTATTTTGTTTAGGATTTCCATGTAATGAAAACATAAATATTTGAGCCAAATCTATGGGAGAACACTCCAAGCAATTCTGGAATTAAAATGATTTTCTTAAGTAACCCAAATTCGGATTTTTTTTTTTTTAATTTTTCCTATAGTCAAACTTTAGAAATGTTAAAAAAATTAAATCGCATCGACTATAAGGATTTAATTTCCACAAATCAAAATTTCTTTCTCAAGCATAAGGGGTTTAAATGAAAATCCAAAATTTATTTTAAAATTTTAAATCACAAAAAAAATACAAAAATAACTTTCGACAAGGTTTTGCTTGTTGAAGGAGCAACGAAACCCTAGCCAGAGAACGACACAAGAAGCTTGCAACTGCTCACTGTTGCTCCTCAGCAGCCCCCTGCTTCTGGGGTTTGAGTACCATGGACACACCATAGGATGGAGAGCTTCTATCAGATCAACAACAAGAAAATGAAGGAACAACAAAAGCTTTTGCCTCCCTCATCTCCGCAATGGACCCGACAAAGAACAGACCTTCAGTCACAAAGTTTGTTAAAAGATTGGAAGACACTCCTGAAATCTCACTCCCTCCCGCCCTTCCCCATAAAGCAGCATTGTCTCTGTCGAAGCGAGGATTAGTGGGGCAGTTTACGGGGTTATGGCCATCGCCCAAAACTGTGCAAAAATGCGTAGAAAGGAATTGGACCACGTCAATAGATGGAAAATTATCAATAAGGTTCTGCGAAAAAGGATATTACACCTTCCAATTTGAAACCAAGGAGGATCGAGACTTGATTTTCTGAAATGGACCTTATTTTATGGACACAAGGGGTTTGTATATAAACAAATGGACACCGGATTTTGACCCAGAAATGGATGTCCCCAATGTCATCCCCGTTTGGGTTAGATTTCCACACCTTCCCCTTCACTGTTGGGGGATGATTCAGTCAAAGCCATAGGAAACGCAGTTGGGAAATATATAGACAGATGCGAGCCAAAGGAAAATATGCATGCATGTGCCAGAATTTGTGTAGAAGTGGATCTGGGGAAAGGGCTACCAGAAGCTATCAAAATCAAAGTGGACTAGTGGACGCACATACAACAACTGGATTATGAACAAATTCCTTTCAAATGCAAGGTATGTCATGAATATGGTCATTTTGCAAATAGATGTACAAAAAAAGAAAAAGAAAATGAAAATGAAAAGAGTGAAGAACCGGAAAACAAATGGGAACAGGTCAAAAGAAAGAAGACAGTCAACAAACAAACAAATCTATCTTCCTCGCAACCCCCCACATCCTCTGATCTCCACCCCACAGCACCCAAAGACGATAATAATCCTCTTGCCAACCTTAATCCTTTTGAGCCTCTGGATCCTTTAGCCCCCTCATCCCCTAGACCACGATCCAGATCCAGATCCCCTCAACATACCCCCAACCCCCTGTCATCCCCTCTAGCATCAATCTCTCACACCCCTTCCTTGCCCTTAGTAGACAAAATTCTAACCAGAAAATAATCAAAGGAAGCACCTCCAAACGTAGAATACTAAAAAAAGCAGGAAGAAAGATAAACAAAGAACTCAGAGATGAAGCAGCAGCAAAGGAAATGGCATTAGGAACGTAGCAACCTATGGAAAGCTTCTTAGGAAGGAATACAAGAAGCAATGAAAAGAACCAACAAAGAGGGAAAGGAGCCTTACACCACCCAACAAGTAAATAATGATAGTGGTCTCCTGGAATTGCAGAGGAATGGGATCATCCATCAAAGAAAATGCCACAAGAGACATTCTGGGAAAAGAAAACCCAGATATCCTTATGATTCAGGAGACAAAAACAAACAATCAAGAAACTGGAAAAAAATATATAATAATAATAATAATAATAATAATAATAATAATAATAATAATAATAATAATAATAAATAATAAATAATAATAAATAAATAAAAAAAATAAAAAAATAAAAAATAAAATAAAATAAAATTAAAAAATAAAAAAAAAATAAATAAATAAAATAAATAAATAAATTATGAAGGGGAAGCAATACAGGCAACAGGAGCGTCTGGAGGTATTTGCACAATATGGAAAAAAGGAACATGGGAGTTAATAAAATACAAAAAAGACCAGCATTGGATCCAAACGGACCTAATGCAAACCAACACAAAAGAGAGGTACAGTGTTATAAATATATATGCCCCAAATCACTACAAGGAAAAAGAGCAATGTTGGGCCACCATAAAAGAAGCTCTAAAAGAAATACAAGCTGGGAAAATAATTCTAGGGGGAGATTTAAATTTGGTAAGAAGTATAGAAGAAAAGTTTGGAGGAACATACCATACTGACCCATCCAGGGATATTCTAGAAGAAATAATGGAACAACACAATTTAATAGACATCCCGCCTAGCAACGGGAAATACACTTGGAGCAATAAAAGAGTGGGAAAAAGCAACATAAAAGAGAGACTGGATAGAATTTTGATACAAGAAAACATAGTAGCAGTGCACAGCTCCATAAAGTCAAAAATTATACATACCACAACATCTGACCATAAACCGGTGACAATAGTCATGGGCAATATGGAAAATCAGGGACCGCTCCCGTTTAGATACAGCTCAATTTGGGACAGCACATAGAAATTAGCAAAATAGTCAAGTATGGGAGCTAAGAGAAACAAGATCACCACAGTATATTTGGGAAACAAAATTAAAAACTGCGAGAACCAAACTAAAGGAATGGGCAAGAGCAAATGAAATTAAAAAAAAAAAAAATAGAAGAAAAAAGAGTTACAACAGAAAATGGAAAGAATGCAAACTGAAAACGAAAACATAGAAGAAGGCAAGCAAGATTACCTTAGAGAGAAGGAAATCTTCTGGGAAATATATAGGGAAAATAAGAAAGAAGAAGAACAGGCAAGACCAAAATCCAGAAGTCTGTGGCTCAAAACAGGGGACAAAAACACATCATTTTTCCACAATACAATGAAAATAAGAAGGGCAAGAAATCAAATAGAAAAAATTCAAGTCGAAAGCCAAGAGGTCAGAGGTGTGGAGGAACTAAAAAAAGCAGCCTATCAGCACTTTAAAACCTTACTATCAGCCAGTGGAGAAATGGCTAAGAGTGAAGATTTCTTGAAATACACAAAAAAAAAAAATTAAAAAAGAACAAAATGCTGCAATGTGCAAGGATCCCACAGAAGAAGAGGTAGTGGCAGCTATATGGAGCCTGCATCCAGACAAAGCCCCTGGGCCAAATGGTTTCACAATAGCATTCTATAGATCTCACTAGCATATCATCAGAAAGGATTTCTTAAGAATGGTGAAGAATGTCTTCAAAAAAAAGAAGAAGGAGGCAACACAAAATCCTCCTATCTTGCTCTAATCCCAAAGGAAGCAAACCCCTCAACTTTCAATAGGTTTCGCCCTATCTCTCTTTGCAATTCTTCTTACAAGATAATAACAAAAATAATTGCAAACAGAATCAAGGAAGTACTCCCAATAATTATATCTGAAAATCAAGGAGGTTTCATGCCCAACAGGCAAATCATAGATAATGTCATTATTGTACAGGAAGCTATTCACTCTAGTATGCTAAGACAAGAGAAAGGCCTCATAATCAAGCTAGATATGGCTAATGCTTTTGACAGGGTCAGCCATCCATATCTAATGGCTGTCCTCCAGAAACTTGGTTTCTCAAGAGAAATATGGGAAGTCATACAGGCATGCATTTCTACCCCTTGGATTGCCCCCCTTATAAATGGAAGGCCCAGTGACTTCTTTCAAAGCACAAGAGGCCTTAGGCAAGGTTGTCCTCTCTCTCCCTTCCTATATATTATAATGGCAGATACTTTAAGTAGGGTTTTGGAAAACCAAAGAAAGGAAAGAAGCATCACAGGGATCAGAATAGCAAGAGGAGTTAAAACAATAAACCACTCACTTTTTGCTGACGATACATTGCTGCTGGGAGGGGCTTCAACAATAATAGCAAGGAGGTTCAAAAAAGTTCTAGATGATTTCCTACAGGTATCAGGTGGGCTATTAAACAATGCAAAATGCAGGATATATGGATGGAATACCCCCCCAAGTACTATGCAAAGGATCTCACAAATCTTAAACATCTCTGTACAGGAAAATTGGACACACTTCTTCTATCTGGGACTTCCAATCTCAAAAGAGAACTCGAAGACAGAAATATGGACTAGACAAATTGAAAAAATGAAAAACAAGATACAAAGTTGGGGTATGATGTGGTTGAATATGGCAGCTCTGCCTATCTACCAATATGCAATAATCATGGCTCCAACAAGTGCTCACAAACAAATGGAGTTAATCTTAAGAAGTTTCTTGTGGCAGGGGGGGAAGCAAGAAAATAAAAAAATTAGCCTGGTTAGGTGGGAGAAAGTAGTTCTTCCTTATGAACAAGGAGGACTATCAATTCGAATACCTGGGCTTATGAATGTAGCACTGGGAATGAAAATAATATGGAGACTAATTACAAAAAAAGGTTCGTACTGTGGATTCTCCGGTAACTAAGTCAAAAGACTCTCTTATCAAAATACATGGATGGCACCAGGGAAATATTGCTTAAGGGAAATATCCCAATTAGATAATGTACCCAAGTTTGGAAGCTGGTTAAAAAAACAATTCCATTAATGAGCAGATACATTTCTAAAATCCCAGGCAATGGAAAAACAATTTCAATCTGGGAGGACAAAATCATGGGAAAAGAACCACTTCAAACCCATCCAGAAATTGAAGACATACAAGAGTGGATGAAAGGTAAAGGTTTTAACACTTTACACTCAATCTCTTTATGGAACCAAAAGGAGTGGCAAGACTAGAAAATCTCAGCAATTCTGGCAGACCTGGAAGGGAAATGGAGCAAAATTAGGCAGCTCTTAAAAGGGGCAGCACCAATCCATCATGATGAGGAAGATGAATATCTTTGGGATCTAAGCGGTGGACAATATATAGTTAGGACTAGATACAAAATCCTTCAAGAACAACCAAATCAACAAGAGTGGGATTCCTGGAAAATAGCATGGAAATCAGAAAGCCTGCCTAAGATAAAAATGTTCATCTGAACTCTTTTAAAAGGGAGAATATTGACCAGTGAAAACTTAAGAAAAAAAGGCTTTCAAGGTCAAACACGGTGCCCATCATGGATGCAGGCTTAAGAAAATATTCAACATCTTTTCCAAGAATGTATCTTCGCCAAAGAATGTTGGCAGCAGCTGATAAGTCATTTGGAAATAAGAATAAATTTCGAAAGGCCCTTGCCGGAATTTCTTCAGACCTTTGAGAAATCCTACCCATACACAACAAAGAAAAAAGCCATAGTTCAGAGGATATGGAAATGTATTCCAGTGGTTCTATGTTGGCAAATTTGGTTGACAAGAAATAAGTGCATTTTCAAAAATCAAATTCCAAGGATAGGGAAGACCCTTTCAAAAACTTGGGGTCTAACCTCTGAAATACTCAATGTCAAAGGAACAGCTCCAACAGACAATCAAATCCTTCAATAGGAAGAGAGGGATTGGCTAAGCAAAGCCATAATAAATAATAATGGGCAAAGAGGACAGAAGAAGATAAGCACAGGAGGTACATGGAAAATAAGAATGAGTGAAGAGGAATTGACAAACTAGAGGAAAAACCAAAATAGACACTGTCTATACTTTGATGGGGCTTCAAAGCATAATCCGGGAAAGGCAGGGGCAGGAGGAATAATCCTCGATCCTGATGGGAAAGAAAGTGTCACTTATGAATGGGGCTTGGGACAAATTTCAAATAACAAGGCAGAAGCTTATAGTTTGTTGATGGGAACAAGAATAATTAAAAAAAGAAAAATTCAAAACCCCATCATCATAGGAGATTCAACCATAATAATAGAGGCAATGGCAAGAAACAAAAAACCAAGCAATGAGCACATGAACAGAATATTTAGAAGAATCAGGAAGAACTTGGAAGGCTCTGGCGATGTAATCTACAGACATGTTTTGAGAATTCACAATCAATAGGCAGATCACTTTGCAAACCAAGCAGTGAAAAAAATGAAGGGCTTGTTCGTGAAAACCAGGAGGAATACCATAGCTTAGTTCCTTAATAACCAACAAAAGCCTTATGTTTAAAGTTAACCAAATCCAAAGGAAAATCACAATGAGAAAAGCAATAAATCAAAAAACAACAACTACAAATCAACAAAGGACACAGTACCGCAGCAACAACTAGGAAAACATGGGAAAGCAAAGGAAAAAGCATGAAACTTCAGGCTTTCACACGAACAACAACAGGAAGGAAAGCATGGACCCAAGTCACAAGAACTACACTGCAATCTATCTCATCGAAGGCAGGTTTCAGGCTGAGATAAAGCACAATAAGAACAGAGGGTACATTCATAAAAATTGCAGCAACAATCTCAGCGAGGAAATTCCCATTTTTCGTGTTATTATAGTGATTCTTTGGTCTCCAAGACCCCCCTGTTCTATCTCATTGCCAACAGTGTTTCCTCTTCACAGTGTGTAGACCTCAGCTTAAGCCTCCATCCTTCTTTTCACCCGCACCACAACCAGATTTCAACAAACCTTTCATTTGCTTCTATATCTACCATAGGGCCCGCACTTCTGATCAAATCAGGACCGTTGATCGGGAGCCCGATCCGACGGTCACTATTCAGCCCGACCATCCAATTCAGCGCGAACCACCCTAACCGTCGATCTGTACACATAGGATCGGACGACTCTCACCGATTTTGGGCGGTCAACAAGCACAGAGTTTACCCGCCCGAAAAGCGGTATTTTCTCTCTCCTCTAATGCTACGTGTCGCCCGATCAATGGAATCGGGCGACCCCTCCCTTTTACCGCTTACAGTTTTTATCCTGTCCGATATACCACCTCCGCATTTAATACTGCTTTTCTGCTCGGTTAACTTGTGGACTTGTTCGCGCCCGTTGACTGTCGATCTCAGCCATCGATGGTCGCGAAGGATCCTCCAGCCATCAGCGCCACTGGTTTATCCCTTCCGCATAGCCTCTAATCCCAACCTCTGTGTCTTAACCTGGGCAGCTAATCCTCTGACATCCTCATCCGTTGACTCTCCCAAGGGTCCCAGTTTATGCAAAAAGGAAAGTGGACATCCGCAGCAAAAGAAGAAGCATCTCAGGCAACCCAAAGCCAAAGATATACAGCAAAACCTGGAGCAGAAAGCAGAGACATGGGAAGAACAAGCATACAAATCACATGGTATCCAACGAAGGAGAGAACTTGGACGTTTTTTGTTAAGAGGAACAAGTCAAGTCAGGAGCATTCAGTCTTTAAGCTTTGAACATCTATCACAGAGCTCATGACTTGTAAATTTTTATTTTTAGTAGGTCAGTTCGTTAGACAGTACATTAGAATCCACATAAAAACTCAGGAAGTCTTGAATACAAGCCGAGGAGAAGAGACTGCGTTCTCATCTCATGGCTTTGAGGTTTTTCATGATACAGTCTATGTAAAAGGAGCTTGCTCCATCAAAGCTTTTGGTAATATATAAACTACCCGACCTTGTTAAAAAATTACAAAAATTATAATTTTTCTTTTAATTTCCTAATGTTAAAAATTTCTAAACAATTAGATTTTGTGGGAAGGGGTACTTTACCTTTCATTTTGAATCCAAAGAATATAAGGACTTAATCTTCAGGAACGGGCCCTATTTCATGGATTCCAGAAGCTTGTATCTCAATAAATGGACCCCAGATTTTGACCCTGAACTGGATGTTCTTAGTGTTGTTCCGGTTTGGGTCCGGCTCCCTCACCTCCCTCTTCATTGCTGGGGAGATGAATCGGTTCAAGCAATCGGGAACACAGTTGGCAAATACATTGATTGCAGCGAGCCAAAAGATAATATGAAAGCATGTGCGCGGATTTGTGTTGAAGTGGACCTTGGCAAAGGCCTTCCCGAAGCCATCAAACTCAAAGTGGACGATTGGAGCCATATTCAGCAGCTGGATTATGAGCAGATTCCATTCAAATGTAAGGTATGTCATGAATATGGCCATTTTTCCAATCGTTGTACTAAACTTGTTGATGTTGAGAATGGCTCACAAGAAGAACAATGGGAAACAATTAAGAAAAAGAAGTCAGCTTCCATGTCCAAAGCTCCTCCTGAAGCAGGGCCTCCAGCCTCCAATGCAGCTCGCCCCTCTTCTTCCTCCCCTTCCTTTTCTACCCTTCCCCCCCTCTCCCAACCTCCACCCCCTTCTTCATCCAATCCTTTCTTTGTTTTATCCCCTCCTGAAATTCCCCCCCAGGATCCCTCTCCCCCTCCTTTGATACAAACAGATGCCTCGGAACCCTCTCCTCCTCTAGTTATCTCCTCTCAGACCTCCCTTGATCCTCCCCTTATCAGGATTACCAAGAGTTCCTCCAAAGATCATGGAGCTACCAGTGATTCATATAATAAAACTGGGCCGGGTAGGAAATCTGCTAAGCAGCATAGAGATGAGAATGCACAAAAAGATATAGCAATGGGTATTTAGAACCCCATAGAATCTTACATTCTAGGGCAATATGATAAAGAGACAGTCCACAAGGACCAAGGGGGGCGAGCACCTCTCCGTACCCCACATACCCAATGATGAAAGTGTTGTCTTGGAATAGTAGGGGACTAGGGCACCCCTCCAAAGTTACAACCCTAAGAGATCTTATTCACTGTGAGAAACCAGAATTTTTTTTGTTACAGGAAACAAAGCAAGGCCAACAAGAAATGATTGGAATTATTGAACAGTAGAGGCAATACAAAGGCAGCATTAGTGAATCAAGAGGAGCCTCCGGAGGAATCGCAACTCTCTGGAATCACAACACATGGAACTATAGATCAGAAACTGTTAATCAGCACTGGATCAAAACTGTTTTAGAAAACAAAGCAGATAAACAAATTACAGTCATCTACAATATCTACGTTCCTAATCATTTCAGAGATAAGGAGCGTTGTTGGGATGATCTTAAAGCCAACATAGATGCAAAAGAAAACTCTAACATCATATTTGGGGGAGACTTCAATCTTATTCTTCATGCCAATGAGAAACGAGGAGGTAGTTTCTCCCCTGATCCCTTCAGAACACACTTAGAAAACATTATTCAAGACCATGATCTCATCGATGTTGCTCCAAAAAATCGAAGGTATACTTGGAGCAATCGCAGGTTGGGAAGAGGCAACATTATGGAAAGGCTTGATAGAATTTTAATCAATGTTACGTATCTCTCCTCCTTCTCTGTTGGGTATGCCAGCATCCTTCCTTTTTCAGCTTCTGACCATTATCCTATAACTCTCACTCTGGAAACCCACTGCTCTCTCGGGCCCATTCCTTTTAAGTACAGCTCCCTCTGGAACTGTATTCCAGCAGTCAAAGAGATTGTACAAAACACTTGGAATCAGCATGTTGAAGGGTCCCCTGGTTTCATTTGGGAAACCAAGCTAAGAAAAACCAAGCAGGTCATAAAAGAATGGGAAAAAACTAGTTATAAGGAGCCCGAGAAGATCAAAAAGGAGATCAAGAATAATCTAGATTGTATACAAAGAACAATAGAAGAGCACGACCTCTCCTAGGAGAACAAAGAGCAAGAAAGCGATCTCTATTCACAGCTGTGTCGTGCAAACAGAGAAGAGGAATTAAAATGGAGGATAAAGTCGAGGCAACTTTGGTTACAAGGGGGAGATAAGAACTCAGCATTTTTTCACAAGCAGACCACCGCTCGAAAAATAAGGAACAATGTAAGCTCTATCTTGGATGCTGAGGGCAATCGACAAAACACACAAGATGCCATTTGAAAGGTTGCCACAGAACATTACCGAGATCTCCTAACTGAAACAAAAGAAGAAGAGGACTATACAGATCTGCTACAATATCTTCCTACCGGGATCAGCAAGGAAATGAATGACAGTTTGAACAAGGAGATAGATGAGGAGGAGATAAGAAGAACGATTTGGACACTCCAGCCTGATAAAGCTCCAGGACCAGATGGCTTCCCCATTTGTTTCTATCGAGCCTTTTGGGGAGTTATCAAAAAAGACTTGACCAAAATGCTCAAATGGGTCCAATGAAAGGGTAAAATAGGAGGTTACACCAATGCCACTCATCTTGCTCTCATTCCAAAAGAAAATCGACCCTCTTCATTTACTCGATTCAGGCCCATCTCCCTTTGCAACTCTTCTTACAAAATTCTGACTAAAATCCTTGCTTATCGCCTTAAATCCTTCCTCCCTTCTCTCATCTCTGAAAACCAAGGGGGGTTCTTGGCCAATAGACAAATAACTGATTCCATCCTCCTCGTTCAAGAAGCCATTCATTCGAGTCAATCTAGAAATGAGAAAGGGTTTATTCTTAAACTCGATTTGGCTAATGCATTCGACAGAGTAAGGCACTCCTTCCTCCTGGTTGTTCTAAAGAAGATGGGATTTGATGTGGTCTTTTTAAACCTCATCAAAGCTTGCATTTCTAGGCCTTGGATCTCCCCTCTTGTTAATGGCAGACCAGGAAATGCTTTCCAATCATCCCGAGGTCTTAGACAAGATTGCCTTGTTTCACCTTATCTTTTTATTCTGATGGCTGAATCCTTTAGCAAAGCGTTGGATTTAAATCGGAGATTTGGCCTCATCACAGGCATTAAATTTGGGAATGGAGTTGAGAATATAAATCACTCACAATTTGTTGATGACACCTTGTTAATTGGAGGAGCTTCCATTATAATAGCCTGCCACTTCAAGTTTATTTTAGATAAATATATGAGATACTCCGGTGGATTGGTCAATCAGCTGAAAAGTTGCATTTATGAATGGAATACCACAGCACAGATCCTTCACAATATTGCCAATACCTTTGGAGTCTCTTGCAACTATGATTGGACTCACTTCACCTATTTGGGCATGCCAGTGAGTGTAGGACCTTTGAAGACAGAAGTTTGGGACACCATTATTGACAAGATGAAGAGAAAAGTGCAGCAATGGGGCTCCATTTGGCTCAACCCAGCTGGTCGCCTCATCCTCCTTAAATCAGGTATTGCTTCTCTACCTCTATATCAATTCTCTCTCCATCAAGCTCTGGCCTCCTTTCACTATAAAATGGAAGTCATCCTCCGCCAATTCCTTTGGCAAGGAGGGAAAAATGACAAAAAGAAATTCAATTTGGTTAATTGGAAGCAGGTTATTCAATCCCAAGACCGAGGAGGTCTTGGAATCAGATCTCCCAAATTCTTCAATCTAGCATTCGGAGGCAAGATTGCTTGGAGACTTATAAATGGCCTTTCAGCCTGGTGGAAAAGGGTGTTGGAAGTTAAATATTTAAATTTCCCAAGGCAATAGTTTCTTGATCAAGATATTCCTAACAGAGACTCTTCTAAAATTTGGCGTTTATGCAAAAGAGAAATTCCTCTCATGGCTCAGAACACTTCTAAAGTTCCCAAGGGAGGTGCTGATATTAATATTGGATCTGATAAAATTATGGGCCGGCAACCAATAAATAGTCATGATGGAGTCAATCCTATTCTCTCCTTTTTTGATAGCATAGGCATCCATCACTTGGATCAGATTTCCCAGTGGGATCCCCAATCCCAATTATGGTTAGGATGGTCTTTCCCAGCCATTCCCAATGATCTCAAAGCAAGTTTCTTTGTTCTTCAATCTCATCTCCATAGTATAGCTCCTATAAAAAAGAATGATTTAGATGGATTTCGCTGGGACCCATCTGGATCTAAATATATTATCCAAGCTGCCCATCAGTACATCTGCAATAGTAACCACCCCACGCCCATATGGAATCACTGGAAAATGGCCTGGAAATATGAGGCCCTTCCCAAAATTAAATTCTTCCTTTGGACTCTTCTTAAAGGAAAAACCATCACTACAGAAAATTTGCAAAAGCGAGGCATCAGTGGCCCTTCTCGCTGCCCCAATTGTTAAGCTGCCGAAGAATCTATTCAACATCTCTTTATTGCCTATCCCTTTACTATTATCTGCTGGAGGAATTTATCCTACACCGATCATATTCCTTGGAATAGTTAGGACTCCATAGGAGAAGTTCTCCATCAATGGAAAAAGAATTATCCATGGCAGCAAAAGAAGAATAACATAGTTAAAAGGGTCTGGGATACCCTTCCTTACACTATGTTGTGGAACATTTGGCTGGCTAGAAATCGCAAAGTATTCAAGGACAAGGAATCGACCACAAGAAATCTCTGCAACAAGGCAAGGAGCCTCGCTCTAGAAACCATCTCTGTAAAAAACCAAAGAAACATAGATATCACTGAACTCAGCATTGAAGAGCGGAATTTCATTGGTTACCTGCTGGATAAAAACAATAGTAACCAGAATGGCAACACCGCTAGTAGCAGGCATAACAACGAACACCATAAATGGAAAATTAGATTAAAGGAAGAAGAGTTTGCAATATGGCTCAAAAATTGCAACAGCTATTATCTCTTTTTTGATGGTTCTTCAAAGTCAAATCCTGGAATTGTAGGAGCAGGAGGAGTCATTTTCAATGCCAATGGGGATCGCATAGTCGCTTATGAATGGGGACTTGGGCACATATCCAACAATAGGGCAGAAGCTTTGGCCCTATATCAGGGACTCATTCAGCTCAGTAAACTTGGTATAAGTACAACTCTGATTTTTGGAGACTCGGTGGTAGTCATCAGCCTAATGGCTCAGAACAGGAAATCTCCCAATGTTCTCCTCCAATAGACCATTAGCCGATGTCAATTTTTGGGCCAATCAATGATAGACCTGCGTTTCCTTCATATCCTATGCACCCTTAACAAGGACGCTGACTTCCACGCCAACAGAGCATGTTCCAGGCCATTGGGCAACCTACTTTGCAATGCTGTGGAAACTCAGCACTATCTTCCATGATAAAGAATTATTTCTGTTTCAATCAGATTTGCAGCAAATCTGAGAATCCTGACATTTGGAAGTGGTCAAAGATTTTTCAGATCTGTTTCAAGGCCAAAATCCGCATTGGGATCCGGCATCTCCTAGGAGATCTCATATACATGCTAGCAATCATACGATCAGCCGATTTACCTCTAATCACCCATCCCTCCCTGACTCCGCTAGTCTCCTCCCGTGATCTCCCTCGCCTCTCCTCTATTCTTCCCTCCTCTTCCTTGACGGGCCCTTCGCGCTCCTTCCCCTTCTTATATGCCCCCCCTTCCTTCCATTCTCGTACCCTGTCATCTCCCTTCCCTGTAATCCTGAGTCCCTGATCTGATCCCTCCTCCCTGCTGCCCTCGATTCCTTATTTTGCTAAAGACTCTCAGTTGATCCCCAAATTTCTGGTCTTTCCTCAATACATCGTGATTTCTCTTACTCCCTTAGTTCGCCACCAAGTGCAGCGCTTCTTGTTAGTTCCTTGGTTTATTCAGCACTTTTAGCATCATCCTCTAACTGCAACAATGGCGAGGAGCGAGGAATGTCTCCATTGCGCCGACCTCCAGGCCGAGCTGGAGCAAATACGTGTCCACCAGAAGATCTTGGATGCCAAGATTGACAATCAAAATCGCCTCATCAATGAAAAATATGAAGCTGACATTAATTTGTTTCTACACAGAATTTCTTCGCTGCAAGAGCAATTTAATCAGCTCTCCAATAGGTGCAGTCACGCTGAAGAATCCATTGAAATTCTGAAATATATGTTGGAAAAGAGAAATGCAGTACCCACAAGCTCATCAAGCATCAAGCAAGCTGGTGTTGATGACAAGCCTGATGAATCTACAGCTCGGCAAATCAGCCACATCAATATAGATTGATTATGTTTTGTAAATGTCTTTTTCTGTTGTTCCAGTTTGTTAGGATTTATTCCTGTTCTATTTTTTTCAAAAGCCCAAAAGGCAGGATCAAGGAGGAATTTTGTCTAACTTGTAACTCCTCCTCTCTTTGCTCTTCATGGCATAACATTATGTACTTCAGGAGTTCAGCCTCCTTTCTTTTTTCTGAAATATAATACAGCAACCGACTATGTTAAAAAAAATAATAATAATAAAAATAAATCTAAACAAAAATTAAACTTAAAAAAAAGTTTGTTTGTTTGTTTTTTTTTTTTTTAAGTTAAACTATGGATTTAAGAGAAAAAAAAAAGAGTCAAAGTTAAAAAGAAACTTTTTACAAAGGTTCGATTATTTATTTATTTATTATTATTATTATTATTATTTTATGCTTGCTTTCTGAATTAGGTTAAAGTAAAATGGAAATTAGAAGTCGTGAGGTCTGCAGGTCGAGAAAGGTAAAGCGAAAGAGAGAAACCGAGGAGGAGGGAGCTACGGCAGTCAACAAGGGAAAGAAATGCGAGCAGAGATGGAGAGGGTTTACAGGTAGCGGGAGCAAGGATCGAAAGACGCAGAGTTGTGCGGACGAGGAGGTAATGCAGGCAATAAGGAAAGATGAACAAGGAGGGGACGTGAGCATACAAGGAGGAGCAAACATGAAGGAAAAAAGGAAAGGCGAGAGGGAGGAGAGGAGATGGAAGAGGAAACAGGTAGAGATGAGACTAGGGTTGTGGAGCAGAAGAGGAAAAGAGAAGGGTTGCGAGAAGATCAACACAGGCAAAAAAAAAAAATCAGAAAAACGCGGCAGACAGAGAGGGTTGCGGCTTGGAGAAACAAAACGCAAAGAGGAGAAGGGTTAGCAGCAAAAACGCAGAGAAGGAACCATGTATTTGCAGAGGATGAGAAAAAGGCAACAAACTGAAAGAAAGATGCAAAGGGTGAGGCCCAAAAATTTATGAAAAAACTTTAGGAAAATTTGCCCAAAAATTTATTTTGACGATCTTTTTAGAAAATTTATGTACAAACTCATATTTAAAATTCTTCCCTGCAAACAAATTATTTCTGAGACAAGATCTTGCCCTCAAGGGCCTAGATCTATCTCAGATCTTTAAAAAAATCTTTGAAAAACCTTAAGATAAACACTTGCAAAATGGAAAACAAAAATACCCAGATCCTGATATAGAAAAATAAATAAAATCCCAAGGCCCCAAATTAAAAAAAATCTCATATCTATATAAAATATCTACAGATCTATGCACAAGAGTTGCGGATCTATAAGATCTTAGGAGTATGAGTCCAACTATGCTCCCAGATCTTAAGATCTAAGGCTCTTACTAGCCACATCTATCAAATTTTCCACAAAATATTTAAAAGTTTTTGGGTTTTTTAGAGAGGTTGTAACACAAAAACACCCTGCAGAAAAAATTAATCGTTAGATAAATCCTGAAGCTTATATCATGTAGGCTCTTCAAAAAATTTGTGTTGAGAGTTGGTTGGTCCAATTGATGGCTATCCCAAACGCTCAATGAAAACCTTAGAGGTCTTCTGCAAACACTAGATCAACCATCAAAACAAGTAAAGAAATAGAATAACAATAAAATTATGAAGAAATAGAGATACCTTCTAATTCAATCAAAATTAAAAATGTTGCCCCAGATCCAACAAACTGATACATGTATTCAGGTTATTCTAGGAGAGCTATGGATTGATAGTTTTCACATAATATTAAGCAAAAATTAAAACAATGTTACGATAGATTCATGAAAAGGAACACCACCGCAAATGAAACCCCAAATACTTTTGCATTTATTCCAAAAAATAGACAAGAGAGCTTGAGAGCTTAGTACACGATTCAAAGATCGGATGAAAAAATAAATTGACAGTGACCTATAATTTATAGATAATTTCTCCAATGGCTAGTTGGCTTGATCCATGTGAAATTAATCTCGATTGTTCATAAAAATTTGATTAACCTTTAATCATCACTGTTGATTTTTTTTTTTTGAGGAAAAATCGAATTTTTCATTTAATTGATTTTTAATTAACTCAAAATTAATTATTTTGAGTTAATTTTCTAAAAAAATTGACTTTGACTTAACCACCAAGGTCCAAGGGTCCAAAATTTCTTTATTTCTTCAATATTCCTTTGGCCGGGACCTCCAAAAATTAACTTCTTTAAAACCCACGAATTTCACCATTGGAGAATTTAATTTTACCGAGGACACAAAATCAATTAAATTTATCGCTTAGAATTTTAATTTTATTTTGCGAATTTTTTTTATTAATTGAGTGATGAGGGGATTAATAATTTTTCCAACCCTCTAATATTTATCCATGGTGTCTAATTATGAGGGATCATGCACTAAATATTTTTTACATCAAGATATTACAATTTAATACATGAAGGGGGAACACTCGTTCATTATAGACCCTCAAATATCTACCAAATTCTACGACTCAAAATATGATCTAGTAGACCAAGTAATTTGTAATAAAATAATCTAGCCAATTAGCTAGGATTATTCCCAAATTATTTTTACAAGGACTCGATAAAAAACATTAAGACTCACTTAATATCTTGATGACAAAATCCACCCTAGCTTTGGGGTGAGGTTGGAGGGAAAAACTCTTTTGATCATTTGTGTCTAGAGACAGATGAATCAATGAGACAAAAAACCTCCTATGATAGAAATCATCACCAAAATACTATGCTTACCTAGGCTGTTACATATATAATGGTCTTACTAAGATCATTTACATTATAACCATGCATAATGGGTTTACATATTTAACAAATTGTCGATCGATGATGAAATCTGAATGATGCGACACTTGAACATGATAGATCACTTTTGTGAAAAAATCGGTGTGCTATTATGGGGTTGTTGACACATAGTGGTCAACATCTGGCTCTACTTGAGGACAATTTTCTTCATCGAAGGAATGTGAGAAACCAGAATCTACACCCAAGCAACACACAAAATTACATAAGTAGTGTCCATCCAAATATCATCATATAACATTAATCACGTGAAAATAGAAGCTCTTCTACCATTAACAATTCTACTAATCATGAAAATTAAATTTAATCCTAAAACAGAAATGAAATGTTGAAATGACAAGGTATAGGGTTAGAAATACAATATAAAGGATGCCCTGTGGCATCAGATGTGTTCAATATAGTGCATACTGAGCATTTGTCTGCTTTCTGAAAAATATGTGGGTTGTTTTTCGAATGTGCCATGCCTGGTCCTCCATATCATAGGACTTTTTCTTATCTGAAAATCGAGCTGCTCTCGGCCATCAGATGCATCAAATCACTTCCTTCTGCTTTTCTATTTTTTGCTCTTCTTTTGGGCGGGTTGTGATGTCAACAATGAGACCATTATAGATTTCTTATCCTGATCTTGAAGATATTTGGACTAAATATCTGAAGAATCTCAAGTATGCCCAATCTTATTCTGAATATACTCTGTTAATGGTGATACATAAGGACGGTCTTCCTTAACCAAAGTCGACTTGTCCTTAATGGGAAAAGTAACCTCCTTGAGATGAGATGGGAAATGCTTTGGTGGACTGGGAGATCTGTGAGTCGTGACAAACCCTTTGTGCTTTGGTCTAACCTGAAGTCGCATAACTTGTGCGTTTTTCATCTTTTGCAGCTTATCCTGAAGAGTGGTCTTTTTGTTTCTGATGGCATCAATCTGGTTAGAGTGTTCAACCTTCATAGCATTTATTTCCTTGGCATGGCTTTCCTCCATGGTCAATAATTTATTCTGAAAACATATTTGACTATCTTCCATATATTTTATTAATTTCACTTGCTTTTCCTCCATGGCTAACAATCCGTTCTGAATAGAAATATGACCGGCTTCCATGTCCTTCATCATTGTGTTATGATTTTCTTGAATAATACTCATTTCTTTCCCATGATGATTCTTCATGTTGGTTCTGATAGCCTCCATCTTCTAAGCACACTTTTATACTATGGTGGTTATGTGATTGGAGTGATTAATTTTCATGATTTCTATATCCTCCTCATGTTTTTCTAGCTTGGTGTACAAAGTTCTCGTATCTTTGGCGTAATCAGCTATCAATTTTTCTTGATTAAGTTCCATGTTTTTTACCAACTATGTTTGATTGAAGTGGATGTCTTTAACCAACTACTTTAGTTCTTTAATAAGATGCTTATAATTTTCCCTTTCATTGTCTATACTAGTTTGAAAACCTATTCCTGCTTTTCCACTATCATGGATTTGTCTTGCAACGGTACAATCAGATTCATCATGGGAACATTCACAATGCTTGCAATATGGCATATTTCAATATGGATAATTATCTTGAAATTTTTCATTGATAGTTGGGTTCAATATCACTTTCATCCTTCTACATAGTACTAGGGGCACAAGGCGAGCCACCTTGATCTCCATATCTATCTTTAAAAGCATCGATGGTGTCTTATAAAGAAGTGAAAAAATTATCAGGATAATTACGAAACCAATTTCTAGCATCACCTTCCAATGAAAGGACAAAGAGCTACATCTTGACATCTTCGTAATTATATCGTGAAGGCCTACAATATATTATCATACAATGACCAAACTTTAAGATTTTTTTTGCAGCAATGATTGCATTATTACCCGTGAACATAGGTAAATTATTAATGGCATCTTCTGGAAAATCATGAAGAAAGTTAGTAAAATGACACGTGGCAAACAAGTCATCCATGATAACTTGCTTAAAGAAAAAAGGAGGGACCAAATGGATTCTAGAGATAGACCCTTGCTCAAGAAAATCAAGAGATCCCCAAGAAGCGAGCTTCTAGAATAAATTCTTGTAAGAAATGAAAGAAGTGGAATTGCCACTTGAACATGAATCTAACTCTAAGATCCAAAAGGAAAAAATTGAAAGGTTAGTTAGGGAGAAACAGATGGATACCAGGGAAGGTTTCTTGTCTGAGAAATAATGAATGAATAAGTGGAGTCACCACCCAAACAAGAAATCAACCGAAATGTCTAAGTGCTAAAGGTGCAGATGAAAGGATTAATGAGATGACGAAAGATAAGGTGATGAAAAGATGAAGAAATATAATAGTGCCAAAAAATGTGGCATCGATGGGATAAGAAATGATTAAAGACTGAAAAGATGAAGATGAATGTCGTAAAGCCAAGGTCCAATAAATTGGTCCCCGACAACGGTGCCAAAAAATGTTGGAATTGCTGGAAAAAATGATAATGATGATATGAGGAGAATGAAGATAAAATGTCGTTGAAGCACCGAGAATAAAACATCCCCAGAAACGACGCAAAAAAATGTTTTCGCACAGAATGTCTAGGCACCGCGACAATGACTTAGATCGGGGGTTGTCACCCTAATCCCCAATCTCTCTGTTTAAATTGTCTTCGAACAATAGGATAAGGAGGGTAGACCCCATGGAAATGGAATGAAGGAGAAATAGTTGGGAACAAACCAGTTCAGGAGACACAGTCAAGCGACCAAGTACTTGTTTTAGATTTAGAAAGACTTATAGGATTCAATTAGATTTAAATGATTGATACCAGTGCCTTATGGAGTCAACTATCTTTCTAGGAAATTTAGGATCAAGTAATTGATGAAAAATTGTTGCTTGGATGAATAACTATCTTGTATGAAATGTAAATCCTAAAACTAATGTGAAATGCAGGAATCTTGGTTAATTTTAGTTAAAATTCCTTTCTAAGTCTTTACCCTTCGATCCTCTATATTCAATATGATTTCATAATAAGTGGCAGAGAGAACATAAGTTGAAGCTCAATGAGTTGTGATTAACGATACCTCTCCTGAAAATCTAACATACCCAGTGCCTTCGGTGCAGCAAAGAGTTGTGGCTCTGAAGATTGCAAGGTCACTATTTTAAGTACTATTAAAACTAGGCTTCTCAAGCAAATATGGGTGGGTACCTATCTTTCTATATTTTAATTATGCAAGACTAACTTAATATGTGAATCCACGAGACGATCAGAAGATGGAACGAGATGAAGCCAGACGAAGGATTGAAAGTGCTTATGTCACAATTTATTTCTGAGTTATATTCTGAAGCCTTAATCGCCAAAATGAATGTTCACTTGACTAGACTGAAAGATAAACTTTTTAGCAATATGCTTAAAATATCACAAATTAATGCCCAATTAAATCACAAGCTTATCACTTCAATTTGTCTAGATTCTTTCCAATGCAATTATAGCTCAAAGAAAACAAAAAACTCTTCACAATTTTTTAATATCAATGCCAATGATATAGATGTTCAAAAATACTCGAAAGATATGAAATTTACCACAATTCCATGGACGAATACTGAACAATTACTTGAAAAAATTCTCAAAGAAATATGTAATAAACATCCAAAAAATCGAGTAATTAAAACCAAGCTTAGAGTTAATTACACGATGAGCAATCTCAATAGATGTCAAGCATAAAAATGTTCAGAACCCTTAGCATAACAAATACTTAAGAACTTAAATTTCGAAAACTATTACCATGGAAAAACCGTGAAATTCAAATGCTAAACACTCCAAGAAATTCTGGAATTAAAATGATTTTCTTAAGTAACCCAAATATAGAAAAAAAATATTTTTTCATATAGTCAAACTTTAGAAATGTTAAAAAAATTAAATCACGTCGACTATAAGGATTTAATTTCCAAACCAAATTTTCTTTCTCAAGCATACTAAATGAAAATTCAAAATTTATTTTAAAATTTTAAGTCACTAAAAAAAAAAAACAAACAAACAAACAAACCTTTTTACAAAGGTTCTATTTTTTTTAATGCTTGCTTTGTGAATTAGGTTAAAGTAAAATGGAAATGAAAATTTGTGAGGGATGCAGGTTGAGAAAGGAAAAGTAGAAGAGAGAAGCTAAGGAGGAGGGAGCTTTGGCAGCCGACAAGGGAAAGAAACATGAGCAGAGATGGAGAGGGTTTGCAGGTAGTGGGAGCAAGGATCGAAAGACACAAAGGAAGATAGTCGCGCAAATGAAGAAGTAATGCAGGCAGCAAGGAAAGAAGAACAAGGAGGGGACGTGGGCAGACAGGGAGGAGTAGACGCAAAGGAAAAAATGAAATGTGAGAGGGAGGAGAGGAGATAGAAGAGGACGTGGCCAGAGATGAGACTAGGGCCGCAGAACAGAAGAGGAAAAGAGTAGGGTTGCAGGCACATTAATGTGGGCAAAAAAAACAACAGCAGGCAGAGAGGGTTGCGACTTGGAGAAGCAAAACGCAAAGAGGTGAAGGGTTAGCAACAAAAACATATAGAAGGAACCGCGGATTTGTAGAAGATGAGGAGAAGCAACAAGCTGAAAGAAAAACGCAAAGGGTGAGGCCCAAAATTTTTTCCCACACATTTATTTTAACGATCTTTTCAGAAATTTTATGGGAAAACCCAAATTTAAAATTCTTCCCTGGAAACAAATTATTTATGAGACAAGATATTTCCCTCCAGGGCTTAGATCTATTTCAGATCTTAAAAAAATTCCTTGAAAAACCTTCATATCGGCACCTACAAAATGGAAAACAAAGATACCCAGATCCCGATATACAAAAATAAATAAAACCCCAAGACCCCAAAGTAGAAAAAAATCTCAAATCTATACAAAATATCTACAGACCTATGCATAAGAGTTACGGATCTATAAGATTTGAGAAGTATGATTCCAACTTCACTCCTATATCTTAATATCTAAAGCTCTTACTAGTCAGATCTATCAAATTTTCCACTAAATATTTAAAAGATTTTGGTTGTTTTAGAGAGGTACTAGTGCAAAAACTCCCTACAGAAAAAATTAATCGTTAGATGAGTCCTGAAGCTTATATGAGGTAGGCTCTTTAAAAAATATGTGTTGATAGTTGGTTGGTCCAATTGAGGACTATCCCCAAATACTCAATGAAAGCTTGAGAGATCTTCTGTAAACACTAGATCAACCATCAAACCAAGTAGAGAAATAGAATAACAATAAAATTCTGAAGAAATAGAGATGCCTGCTAATTCAATCAAAATTTAAAATGTTACCCTAGATCCAACAAACTGAATAAGATACTTGTATTCAAATTATTCTAGGAGAGCTATTGATTGTTAGTTTTCACATAATATTAAGCAAAAATTAAAACAATGTTACTATTGATTCATGAAGAGGAACACCACCGCAAATGAAACCCCAAAGACTTGCATTTATTCCAGAAAATAGACAAGAGAGCTTGAAATCTTAGTACACAATTCAAAGATCAGATGAAAAATACACTGACACCAACCTCTAATTTATAGATAAAATCACCAACGGCTAGTTGCCTTGATCCCTGTCAGATTAATCTTGACCGTTCATAAATATTTGATTAATCTTTAATCATCACCGTCGAAATTATTTATTTTTTTGAGGAAAAATCGTTTTCTTCATTTAATTGATTTTTAATTAACTCAAAATTAATTATTTTGAGTTAATTTCTTCAAAAATTTGACTTTGACTTAACCATTAAGGCCCAAGGGTCCAAAATTTCTTGATTTCTTCATTATTCCCTTGGTCGGGGACCTCCAAAAATTAACTTCTTTAAAACCCACAAATTTCACCATTGGAGAATTTAATTTTATCTAGGAAATAAAATTAATTAAATTTCTAGCTTAGGATTTTAATTTAACTTTTTCAAAAAAATAATTAGTTGACTGATGAAGGGATTAATAATTTTTCTAACCCTCCAATATTTAGCCATGGTGTCTAATTATGAATGACCATGCACTAAATATTTTCTACATCAAGATATTACAATTTAATACATGAAAGGGGAACACCTGTTCATTATAGACCCTCAAATATCTATCCAATTTTGCGACTCAAAATATGATCTAATAGACCAAGTAATTTGTAATAAAATAATCTAGCCAATTAGCTAGGACTATTCCCAAATTACTTTTACAAGGACTCGACAAAAAACATTAGGACTCACTTAATATCTTGATAACAAAATCCACCCTAGTTTTGGGGTGAGGTTGGGGGGGGAAACTTTGTCGATCATTTGTGTCTAGAGACAGATGAATCAGTGAGACAAAAAACCTCCTAGGATAGAAATCGCCGCCAAAATACTATGCTTACCTAGGTTGTGACATACATAATGGTCTTACTAATATCATTTACATTATAACCATGCAGAATCGATTTACATCTTTAACAAATTGTCGACTAATGATGAAATCTGAATGATGTGAACACTTGAACATGATAGATCCCTTTTGTGAAAAAGGGTATACTGTTATGGGGTCATTGACACATAGTGGTCAGTAGGGAGCACATGCATCAATGCAGAAGCTCAAGGGAAAAATATTTGACGATACTCCCACACTTGCAGTGATAGCAAACATTTATGGCCCAGGTATACTTTTCAAAGGAAGTTGGAGATCAAGACTTTTCTTTATTTGCCAAGTTTTTTCACTGTCCATTCCCACTAATTGGGTAGTGGAAACATTGTAACTTTAGCATAATCAAGAAAAGATTATAGTTTTAGAGTTTTGTATTTCCATTTATTTTATATGACTAAAAATTTATTATTATGAATATTATTTAGTACTACGCACAAAATTTCATAATAATATAGTCACAGTAATAATGATGACAAAATATCAAATCTTTTGAGCTTTGGATTGTACTACAATGTTCACTAAATTTTATGCAATCTTATGCATTCAATGAAATTACTTACAACTTTAACACTTGGTAACATATATATAAAAGAAAATTTTGAAAGCCATTGATAAGACCATCCATCTTTCAGGTGGCAATGCCTCAGTGGCCCTTGAATGATGCTTATTAATCAATTCGCAGACGAGAATTTCTAATTTTCTAATAAATAATAATATTTTCTAAACCTTTAATTATCCTCCACGTGGAAATAGCTCAGTAATGACCTACTTGGGGTCAGTCCCGTTCATTGGTACATCAAACTGCTTGACCGGGGTGCAGTCCCGACCGCGATTAAATTTAAAATATTAGTATATTTATATTAGTTATTTATTATATTTAAATTAATTTTTAAGAATACGAGATTCATCCTCCACGTTGCAGTAGTTCAGTGCTCCATGTGGAAGCATAGCATCGTGACAGGACCATCCATCCTCAATTGGCAGTGCCTCAATGGCCCAGGTGGCAGGAGTCATCTCAAACATGAGTAAGAGTCGAGCCTATCCATTGGTTCGCCTAGCTTTTTTTCTTGCCCGAATACCGACCAAACAACAAAAATTTAAAGATATTGAATGGCATTCGAATCAAGAAAAACTATTGTTTAATTCGGAGATGGGGGACCCTCAAGTCGAGTATCTGGGCAATCGGAGTAGTTCAAAAAATTAAATCACTTTACTGATTGTGATTTCGCAACATGAAAATATGTAGACTGTTGTTATTTTCAACACTTAGGACTTCAAAATTTAAGGGAAATTTTTTATGTTTAGAAAACAAACTCACTGTATAATGCTCCTGTGTTTAAATTTTCTCCAAGTTAGTTAAAGGACCTTTGTCCCTTCCAGGTCCACTTGTCTGTGGATGGCTCCTCCCTTGCGGCCTAATTCACACTAAGTCGGTACCCACTCTAAGTTGGGAGTCATGCCTTTCTCTTGTCATCAACTTAGCACTTGTGCTTCGACTATTGACTAGTTTATGGGCCCATAATGTGAGGTCGAGAGGTCAAAATCCTAGCCCATTCGTAACTCTATCTTACACACCCAAATTTTGACTAACTATTGGTCCACAGTGAAAGGCCGGGAGGTCGGGCCTCTCCTCTCTTCACAAATTTTAAGTTACGCCCCAACTATATGTTCTCATGCTTATATCAATAATACATTGGCATTGCTTTCTATCATTTAATCATATTGACCACATTTTTACAACTTGACACACATAGGTGGTGCATGTATCTTATCGTATCATACTCGGGGCAAGAGTATTTCTGAGGTCGGAAGGTATGCTTTGGTTTTTCCATGGCCGGAAAGTTGCTTGGATGCTATTTTAAAATTTTGTTTTTTAGCATTTAAAGTTTCTTGATGTTGATTTATCTACTCCAATGATGTCGAAAGAGATGTTTGAGGGAAGGGCAGTAGTATAAACCTTAGTTAACACATGATCTCCTGGTCTTGAATATGTAGGTGTCCTATTTAGATTATAATGAAATCATTGATTTCAAATTTTCAATTGATCCACCAGATTTCATCCTAATATTCTAGATTTCCATAATTATGGATGTGATTGTTTTATCTTTACTAAACTTATTGATATATTGATTTTCAAAGATATCCCAACAAGAAATCTAACCATCATAGCTTTTGATAATGTTCCTGAGTCTATAACAAAATTTTCAGAGATGTGGCATATGCAATATTGAATTGTTATGATTCCTAACAAATTCTCATGCTCTTTAGGTAGAGAGAGAAGGTATGAAAACTAGTCAAGGTTTTGTTGGATCCATTTTTCCTGTGTATTCTTGTAGTTCCAGTGTGTAGGCAATCAAATGACATATTTCATTTTCGTAAACAGTTGTTAAAGTCTATTGTGCAAGGGTAGAATTGATTAAGATGCCTACATGCAAAGACTTCTCTTTACCATCAAATTGCAAGTGTCACAAGAGGTTGATTTAAATTGCTAGAATGCCATGCCTCTATGGAACTTGGAATAAATTTTCATTTCCGTTCATATGAATCACCCATAACTTCATTTCCATTCATGTGTATTGTATCAAATCAACTATAAATTTCTTCATAATCACACTATAAAAATTTTCTATTGATTTTCATATAATAATTAAATCAAACACTTCAAAATTGCTAGCTATGTTGAAAATGAGAGCAGCTCAATGTTATACCTTTTTTAGTATCAAATTCCGCCATAAAATAGGAACATAAATAGCTTGGAATTGATAGGCTTCATGTGATAGTAAAAAATACATTGCAACATTATTAAGAAATGTTGACTCAATATCCCAAGATTTAATCAGAGTTGAAGATTTCTTTTTAGAAATATACCAACAAGTAATCTAGCCATCATCACATTTGATAAAGCTCTTGGGCCTATAAAAAAATTGTTAGAGAAGAGGTTTTTTAATAACCATACTTCACTTGGACAGTTGTAAACAATTTCCTGGATTATTTCCAGGTATGTGTTGATTTGGCTACTAATGTCCAGTGCGTAGGTAATCAATTGACATATTTCATTTTCACAAACAACTTTTAGAGTCTAATGCGTAAGAATGGAATTGATTAAGATGCATGAATGCAAAGACTTATTTTTACCATAAAACTACAATTGTCACAAGATATTTATTTAAATTTCTAGAGCTCCTAAGTCTACAACAAAATTGTGAGAGTTGTAGTTTTTACAGTATTAAATTGTTTTGATTGCCTAAGGGATGTTGATGTTCTTTAGGAACAGAGAGAAGGTATGAAAACTAGTCAAGGGTTTATTGGGGCCATTTTTCCTATGTATTCTATCAAATTCAATAGAAAGTTGTTCATAATCATACTTCACTTGGGCAATGGTAAACAGTTGCATGGATTATTTTGAGCTATGTGGTGATTTGGTTAGTAATGTGTAGTGCTTCCAGTGTGTAGCTAATTAACTGAAATATTTCATTTTCATGAACAACTACTAAAGTCTAATGTGTAAATATAGAATTCATTAAGATTCCCAAATGCAAAGACTTCTCTTTACCATCAAACTGCAAGTGTCACAAGAGATTAATTTAAATTGCTAGAATGTCATGCTTTTGGGAAACCTGGAATAAATTTTCATTACCTTTCAAATAAATCACCCATAGCTTCATTGTCATTCCTTCATATTGTATCAAATCAACTATAAAGTTTTCCATAATCATACTATAAAGTTCTTCTATTGGTTTGCACCATCAACTAAGAACACAAACATCTCGGAGTTAATAGGCTTTCTATAACAGTAAAAAAATACATTGCAAGATATATTAAGAAATGCTAACAAAATATCCCAAGGTTCAATGAGAGTGGAAGATTGCTTTTCAAAAATATGTCAACAAGTAATCTAGCCATCATAGCATTTGATAAAGCTCCTAAATCTATAAAAAAAATTGTTAGAGATGTAGTTTGTGCACTATTAAATTGTTCTGATTACCTGAGGGAAATTCATGTTCTTTAGGAACAAAGAGAAGGTATGACAACAATGGTAAAAAATTGTTTGAATTATGTTCATCCATGTGCTCATTTGGTAAGTAATGTCCTATGCTTCCACTGTCTAGGTAATCAATTGACATATTTCATTTTCATAAACAACTTTTAAAGTCTAATGTGTAAGAATGGAATTGATTAACATGCATGAATGCAAAGACTACCTTTTTACCATCAAATTGCAAGTGTCACAAAAGATTAATTTAAATTGCTAGAGTGTCATGCTTTTGTGAAACCTAGAATAAATTTTCATAACCTTTTAAATAAATCACCTATCGCTTCATTTACATTCCTATGTATTCTATCAAATTCACTATAAAGTTCTTCATAATCATACTATAAAGTTTTTCTATTGATTTTCATGCAATAATTAAATCAAACACTTTGAAATTGCTACATGTGTAAAAAATGAGACCAACATGTTATATATTTCTGAATATGAGACTCCATCACCAGATATGAACATAAACAATTGAGTTAATAAGCTTTCTATGACAGTAAAAATTACATTGCAACATGATAGGGCATATGACACATATCTCATAAACAAATTCAATTTCGACTTTGGTCTTAAAAAAAAAAAACTCTATGTCAAAAATTGATTGTAGAATGCAGGTTTTCAACTGCACAGTTCATGGACCCTTGCATCAATGTAAGATGCCATATAAATACTAAAATAATTATAGAATGTCCAAGATTTTCTTTAATCAGACATGATGCTAAAAATGAAATATTATCCTTATGTAAAGTAACATCCCAGAAAAGTTGCTAGGCTCCTCCAAACTTTCTCTTCATCCTCAAAGTCCTTCTCTTCAATGTTGAACTTGTGTGAAGCATATGTTCCGATGAAGCTAACCCATTTTGTATAGACCTCGCGAATTGTAGAAAAGGGAATGGGGTGGAAATGAACAATGTTGACCTCACACATTGAGACAAGGTTCTCAATTATCCTTTTCTTTTTACTATACTTAACATCAAATTTTGAAATTAATTTGATATGTTCAAATGGTAATTGCAGAAACTTTTGGAAAGTTTGTTGCGTCCATATTTTGGTTTCAGTTACCACTCTGAAATATTTTATTGTGTTATCTTTTTTCTGTTGTTCAATCATAGATTTGGGGATTGCATCCCTTATTGGTTTGGATTCAAGAAGATCAAATTCCTCAATCAATTTTGTTCCAATCTTCCATACCTTCGTGCAATGTTCAATAGCTTTCTCGGACCACACTTGTATTTATGTTTCTTTTGATTCTTTCGGCTTAATGGAGCATACATGAGTCTCGTGTCCTTCTTAGTGGCTTTAGGAATATGTTGTGGTTCTAATTTCTTTTTCCATTCGAGAATTCATGAAAATCTTGCTTTGATACTTCTACCTTCTTCAACCAAAGATTCAATCATTTCATTAAGACTTTTAGTTTCATGATAAAGTCTACAAATTTTATCCATTTTTCTGTAGAATCTAGCTTGATCTTTTCTTAGTATTTGGTTAACCTGCATTGCATGTTCCTTGAATAAATTCATACTATGTTTAGCATGATAGTCTTGTTTCAATTGAGATTTCAAAGTTTCAATTTCTTTATTTAGTGTTGCAGTCATAACTTCTATAACATCCTTGGTTAAAAATCCATGTAAAAAAAGTATAACCAAGGTCAGGGGACACGTATTCCAAGTTGAATGTTGGGAAAAACATCCTAGTGTGGGTGTCCATTTAGTTCATTATGGCTAAAGGAAATTGGAAAAGGAAAAGGGAAAGGCTTTGGAAAGGTATGAGGCATTAATTGGCATTTCATTTATGAAAATAATGGAAATTAGAATAAAAGGAAGGTGAAAGGTCACAGGTTGCATGTGAGGAGGAAAATAATGGAAAATTGAAGAAAATAGAGGCCTCATTGATAAAAGGCATCTAAGGATCAATTCATAGGCTTTTGTCAGTTCAGTTTTGGATCTCTCTCTCTATTCTCTCTCTCTCTCACTCTTGGACACTTAGTTTTCTTAGAGCACTTCATCATTTTATCAATAAAGAAAAGAAGGCAAAGGAAAGCAAGGATCAAGCAAGGAAGAGTAGAATCTAGCAGTTATAGCGGGATTATCTTCATGTGTGGTTTCCTTGCTAGTTTTGGCATGCATTGTTTTGCATGAGTGTTCTTGGTTCTCTTGTTGTCATTGGCATAGGTTTTTCCAGGTGTGACAGTGTTTTCAACCTAGCCTTGCTATTTCCGGATAGCCTTGAGGTGATGGGATCTCATGTTTTGGTGGAGCTGGATTGCCAGATGGATTCTAAGTTGAGTGAGATGGATCTCTGAAAGGAAGAAACATGGCCTAGTGATCCCTGAATCAGACTATGGATTGCAGTAAAGCCTTGGCTTAGTAACCCCTGAACTGGACTGTGGGTTGCGGTAAAATCAGATTTTGTGTTTCCTCAATGGGCTTAGGAATACTCGACCGGTGAATGGATGGATATACGATAAATCCTAGATGTGGGCGCCCTTGATCAGGCCTAGGAATCCTTTGCTAGTTAATGGCAGGATATACAGTGAAACTTGGAGCGTGGTTTCTCGATTATGGCCTAGTGATCCCTGAATCAGACTGTGGGTTGTGGTAAAGCTTAGGGACTAGGAAACAGTAAAATTCCTCACGTTGTAGGTGGATAAATCCGGTGGATTCCATGCTCATTCAGTTCATTTTCGATTATGAGTCCCATATTCATGCTTGAAATATGGCACACATGTGATTGGTTGAATGATCCGTAAACTGCTGTGGATATTCCACTGGATAGTTCATCACAACAAATCTAATAATATTATATTAAAAATCTGAGATTCTACACTATTACAATTTTATTTAATTTCTAGATTTGTAAAATCAATTGTAATTAGTGCATGCATGTAAAATTAAATCAAGCATAAAACTAGGGAACGACTAAATAAGCTCACACACACATAATAAATAAGAGATTCTCTCTGGGAAACCGTTTTGGGAGAAAACCCAACTGGAAGATGAGGTTGATTCACTCTCTTTCTCTGTCTAGAAATATGGTTGTAAATACAAAGAAGTAATGTATATGACCCATGGGCTACTACAATGCACAAATCCTCTCTTTTTTCTCTACCTCCTATCTCTCTTGGCTATATTTTCTCTACTATCGAACAAAATGGTCTCGAAAGAATGGAATGCCTCTACCTCCTAGTGGCCCGATTATAACACAACCCGATAGCCTACTAGTGGTTAATTTTGACAACATCAACTCTTAACTAGAGTTACAAAATAGACTCTTTTAGAGTCTATTACATCACAAACACATGGCTAGCCCCTTTTCCATGAATAATGGGGTTGACGTGGCATCCTCCCGAACTATAGGTTTGAAAACGGGAAGGTCAACTTCTGAGTTGCATAACTTCTGCATACAGACTCTGATTTATGTGATTCTTGCACTGTTGGAAATATCTTTCTGTGTAGAATAGCACGAAAATGTGTTATGCTTAAGTGATGAATTTTTACCCCCAAAAAACGTCATTTGATGCCTCAAAACACTCCTGAAATGTTTTGGACCCTGTTTTGCCAAACTGGATCCTGCTAGTAAAAATGGTCTAGTGAACTCATTCCTCCACTTTTTCCACTCCAAATGCATCTGGATGGATGAAAAACAATATAATGATCCAATTTAGATCACACTTCCCCATTTTGGAAGGCTTTTGTTCCCCAAAATATTTTACTAAATGAGGCGAGGAAATTTTTCCTCCACCTTCTCTGGTGTACCATTTAGCTTTGCCTAGAAGTTGTCCCTTCAACCCAATCTACCAAAGGTCTTGTTGCCCTTGTCTTTTAGTTCTAGACATCTTCTATAAAAATGTATCTTCTATCAACTCTACGTGAGCGTTTGGTGCCAAGTCCTCCATAGAAGGTACGGCCTGTTCCTCTTCCTAATCTAGCATGGAAGGCTCATGGAGTTTCAAATTCTCCACATTTACGATTGAGTAAATGTGCATATATGGTGGTAAACTGAGTCGATTGGCATTATCACCCACCTTTTCCAATATCTCAAAGGGACCATACCTTAGAGCCTTGATTTTCTTACCAGGCCCCTATTGCCTCTCTTTGTTCAACTGTAGCCATAATTTGTCTCCCACCTTGAATGATTAATTTGTTCTGTGCTAATCATGCCTGGCCTTATACTTCATCTGTGACTTTTGCAATGCTTCTTGTACCTGTAGATGGATCTGCCTGATCTTCTCTATAAATTTTACAACCTTCAAAGCATCTCCTGTAATGTATTCATTCACTCCTCCTTGCTGCCCACATGCAATATCCAAAGGTGAATGTGGAAAATATATAAAACAAGTTTCAAATGGGGACTTTCCTGTAGAAGTGTGGACAGCTCTATTATAAGAATGTTGTATATATACCATATTTTCATCCCAGGTCTTCAGATGCTTCTGGTTTTAACCCCTCAGAAGCGAAACCAAAGTCCTATTGACTAATTTTGTCTGCCCATCTATCTGTGGATGCAATGTTGTATATCTCTTCAACATCGTGTCCATGTTCTCCCACAATGTAGTCCAGAATGCACTAATAAATCTTGTATTCCTGTATGAAATGATGATCCTTGGTATCCCAAAGTGTACCCAGGCATGTCCAAAGAACAAATTTTTTGCTTCTTGTTCGCTGATGGTCTTTTTACAGGGCATCAGAACACACATCTTGTTGAACCTGTCAACTACCAAGAACAAGTAGTCATGTCCCTTCCTGATTGTTGGTAAACCTCCCACAAAGTCCATGGAAATTCTTTCCCAACGACAAGTACGTACAAGTTTGTTTCCTGTTGCTAGGCTTACTGGTACAATAAAGAATGCATCCTCTTATTAAACTAGTTACATGTTCTCGCTTCTTGGGTCAATACACATACCTCTACAAGTTAGACACACTCTTCCCTACACCAATGTGACCTACAACCTCGGAGGTGCGAGCCTCTCTAATCAGCTGCAAATGCTCACTTTTAGGAACACATAGCTTATCCAGCCTGTAGAGTAACCCATCCTGGAGATGGTAGTCAACTGCAAATACACCTTCTTGAAGTCATCATCTTTTGAATATGCCTCTCTATATGCATCATGGGTGAATGGCTCTATGTGCATAAGAGTCCCCAAAGTTGTAATCTTTGATGTGGGTGGCCTTGAAAGCATATCGGCCAAATTTTTTGTGCTACCCTTCTTATACTTGATCACCAAATGAAACTGTTGTAAAAACCCCATCCACTTATAGTGCCTAGTTTGTTGTAGCTTATTCTAGGCCTGCAGGTACTGTAACGACTGGTGATTTGTGTGGATTATTTTCTCCTTTCCCATCAGATAGTGCTTCAACTTCCTCACATCTTGCACCATGGTACAAAGCTCCTTGTCGTAGCTAGGGTAGTTAAGAACTGCCCCATGAAATACTTCATAATGGTAGCAAACGAGCCTTCCTCCTTGCATCAAGACAACTCCCATAGCATACCCACTTGCATCTATCTCCAAGTCTTCAAAGTTTCGTTGCAAGTTTGGTAATGCCAGAACTGGTGCTTCACTTATCTTCTTTAACTCATTGAAAGCCTTCTGCTACCCTGTTCCCCACTAGAAACTCTTGCCACTTGATGTTATGGCGTGGAGTAGTGCTGCTACCGCTGAAAATGAGGTTATGAATTTCCTTAGGTATTGTGTTTCTCCAATGGCATTCCTAACTTCAATAACATTAGCAGGCATTGACCATTTCATGATGGCCTCCATCTTGGAAGGATCTATCTTCAATTATCCTCCACCAATCACATATCCCAAATACACCAAGGGCTGCTACGCAAACTCACACTTCTTGAAATTTTCTAGCAACCAGTGCTTCTTCAATGTTTCCAGCACCTGCGTCAAATATGAAATATGCTCCTCCCAGGTAGAACTATGTACCAGTATATCATCCAAATAGACAATAACAAATGAATCAATAAAAGGGTGCAGTACATCATTCATTAATCGCATAAATGTAGCTAGTGCATTACATAGGCCAAATGGCATAAGTAACAACTCATACAAACCCTACTTGGTTTTGAAGGCAGTCTTCCATGTATCTTCTTCTTTGACTCGAACCTAGTGATATCCAGACTTCAAATCTAGCTTGGAGAAATACTTTGCTTGTTGCAACTGATCTAGCAGATCGTCTATCCTGGGCAAGGGGTATATGTTTTTGAGCATGATTTTATTCAACACCCTCCAATATATACACATCCGCCAAGTACCATCCTTCTTTGGCATAATGATGATGGGTGACCCACATGGTGATGTACTAGGTCAAATGACACCATGTTCCAGCAGTTGCTGCAGCGATTTCTTCGCCTCACTTGCTTTTATAACAGACTTCCTGTACATCCCAATATTTGGCAATGGGGAATCTGGAAATAGTTGGATCTCCTACTCCACTTCTCTCTTAGGGGTCGCCCTTTTGGGTCTCGAACACATCCTTGTACGCCTGTAACAACACCTCTAATTACTATTTATGTTTCTTAGTACACCCCTCTAGGGATGTCTTGCCTCTTATTGACTCCTCTACAAATTGATTTTCGCTTAAAAATAATAAAACATACTTCTTACTGGAACTGATCAATTTATTGGCTTGGTTGGCACTTACCAATGAAATTTTCGACTTGCCTTTGTGCGAATTGATGATGAAATTGTTTTCCATTGTTGATGAGCTGGTATTGGTTAACTCTCCCCATGAATATTGCATCACGGATGTACATGTATGGACTCCCAAACAAAACTCCACATACATCAAGGGGAACCACATCTAGATCTACTACAACAATAAAATTAGCACTAACAGCAAATCTAATTTTACATTGTTTTTTTACCTTCATCTTTGCATCCTTATGTACCCATCCTAGTGGATATGGATTTGGATGATCACGAAATTCCAACCCAAACTTCTTGACCAGATTTGCTGCAATGAGATTTATCTGCGATCCTGAGTCAAATAGAGCATAAATCTTCGTCTTCTTGACCTCTATCTTTACATGGAAGAGTTTGGTCATTTATTTCTCCAACTCTTGCTGAAGGCTACTCAGATTCACCTCCTTCTGCACTGACATACATACAATCTTCTCATCCACATATGAGCTGCTCTCAACTTGGTCTCTCAAATGAGTGGCCATGAGATTCTTCTTCTTATTATATTTATTCTTGTTCTTTGGGTTTATCTATGGATGCAATTTCCATCACTTCTCCTCTCTATGGTCATCAATCTTGTAGTAGTTGCAGTGGTTTCTAAGATCTTTGCAATGGTGTGTTGTGGCTACCATCTTTTTATCTTTTCCCCCTTTTTGCTTCTTCTTCCCCTCCTTAGAAACGTCTTGTTGCTCCTTTTTCTTTGATCCACTTGATTGTGCTCTTTTCAAGCCTGTGTTCTCCAGGTACTCTGCCTATACATGAGCCTTGTCCACAGTTTTGGGCTTGAACATCATCACTTGCTCACGCAGATGCCGGTGCAAACCCCCCAAATACTTAAGGAGTACATCTAGGTTCTTTGGAGAGATACCCAACATTATAGCCATCTTTCTGAATTCTATGGTGTACTCCTGCACGCTTTGGCCCGACTTTTACTTGAAGTAATGCCATAGATCCATTGGTCTTCCACGTACCCAATGGGATAAAATTGTGACTTAATGAGGGTTTTGAAATCCTCCCACTTAGTCACTGGAGGATATCCCTCCAACATTAGGGTTTCTGTGTGGCTTTCCCACCAAGTCAGTGCATGGCTCTCTAATTTCAATCCCGCGAATGAGATCTACTGCCCTTCCTCGATCTGATGGACACTTAAACAAACTTCCAGTTATTGCAACCAGTGGTTCAACTTCAAAGTATCAATATCGCCATGGTATGGCTTGATATCAACTTTTGCTTCCACTTTTAACAGGGATTGGTTCATGTCACTCGAACTGGGTTTATATTTTATGGGTTCTTTATTTGGCTGGTTATCTGCGTCTTCTTGATCTCCCAATCCCCCTTTTGATTTGTCCTTTGCATTTGAACCCCCTTCTTCTCCAAATATCCCCAGCTTATTGCTTAGGGCCTCCATGAGGAGGTTTACATTGTGGTTTATATATGTGACTTATTCTTTGACCTGCGAAAACCTCACCTCTGCAAGATCACGAGGTTTGTTTACAGATTCATCACCCATAATTAAGGCTTTACGATTTTTGACCTCATCGATCTAGATCCCTGCAATATCCACAAAATACCCAAAGAAACCCGCTTTGATACAAAATGATCCATAAACTGTCGTGGATATTCCATTGAACAGTTCGTCACAACAGATCTGATAATGTTATATTAAAAATCTAAGATTCTACACTATTACAGTTTTATTTAATTTCTAGATCTGTAAAATTAACTGTAAATGCATGTAAAATTAAATCAATCAGAAAAGTAGAGAACAAAAAAATAAGCTCACACACACATAATACACAAGATATGCTCTCTAGGAAACCCTTTCGGGAGAAAACCCAGCTGGAAGATGAGGCATCTTCGATTTCTTTCTTTGTTTGGAAATATGGCTACAGATACAAAAAAATAATGTTCTATCTCTCATGGCTATATTTTCTCAACTATGGAACAAAATGTTGTCGAAATAATGGAATGCCTCTACCTCCTAGTGGTCCAGTTATAACACAACCCGATAGCCTACTAGTGGTTAATTTTGACTACATCAACTCTTAACTAGAGTTACAAAATAGACTCTTCTAGAGTCTTTTACATCACAAACACATGGCTAGCCCCTTTCCCATGAATAATGGGGCTGGCGCGGCATCCTCCTGAACTATAGGTGTGAAAACAGGAAGGTCAACTTCTGAGTGGCATAACTTTTGCATACGGACTCCGATTGACGCAATCCTTCCACCATTGGAAATCTCTCTGTGTAGAATAGCATGAAAAGGTGCTATGATTAAGCGGCAAAGTTTTACCCCTAAAAAACATTTCTTGATGCCTCAAAATGCTCCCAGAAGGTTTCAGACCTTGTTTTGCCAAATTGAGTACCGCTAGTAAAAATGGTCTCGTGAGCTTATTCCTCCACTTTTTCCACTCCAAATGCATCTGGATGGATGACAAACAATATAATGATCCAATTCGGATCACTGAAATAAATATTTGGTTCATCCAATCTATCGTCTAGTGGTTTGTGGAAGTCTCAAACCTAGTTGGATTTTGCATTCATTAATAAGAGTTCCTTCTCCTTGGTATTTCATGTGTAAATGTATTGGTTTATATGTAGGTCCTATGGTTGTTGTATCCTTGTTATTTATGTTGTTTATATGTTGGTTATGAGTGTGTTTTATCACACTAATAATGTATGGCGCTTATCATGTTTTGATTTGTAAATGAATGAACAATGAATATATGACCTCATAGATGATAATGCAGCTAATGTGATAAGGCATCAATGTTTCTTAGCGATTCTCAGATAAGTATGAGAACCCTATGCTCATATCTGTTTTTGAAACCTGTAGATTTTATATTTGTGATATGTTTGACGAAATGAATGTCATGGTTGTGCCTGGTTAGGTCAAGTCCTTAATCAAGTTTTGTGTTAAAGGCTTTATCTTGGTTTCATTTATTGTCTTGGAAAGTCTCATTAAGTTTTGGGCAGTGGTTTGGAGACTAACCCTGAAAAAGTGGCTTAAATCTCGCAGTCTCTAGCACAGAACTGGATGAAAAAGACTGCAGTCTCTCTCTTCTAAGCATTGTGAGAGTGGCTGGAAGGTCCCATTCACATGCATGCCCATGTCATGGGAGTGACTGGGGTTTTTTTCAGTGAAAAGGCAATTTGACTCAAAGCTTGGGCACCTAGAGGGGTGGTTTAGCTCTTATGGGTCCTGTAGCTCATGAGGAAGGTCAATAAGGTTTTCTTGTGTCAATTCCACTTCCTTAAGGCGATCTAGGAGGTTGAATCATATCATAGTAACTCTTCGTCACATTTTTACCCTGGTGGACTAAGTAGCTTGGGTAAATATGGGAGCAGGGTGTTACAACTTCAATGTTTCTATCAGCTTGTTCCTTCAATATTCGCTTTTGTTCTTCATATGCGTTCGTCATTTACTCAATTTACTCAATCTGCTCATAATGCTTAATTTCTAATTCATTCAATTTGTTTTCAAACTAACTCTGGAGCTTCACTTTTTCAATAGCAAATCCTCCAACAAAGGCCGCAGAATGAGCTTTCCAATTCTCTTCACTAAATGCTTTATTCTTTTCGATTTGCAGTTCTAACTCTTTTATTCTTTGCAACTTATTCTGATAAGTTGTTCCAAGTTCACTTACATGATATTGTTGATTGTTAACAAATGCTCCAAGGGCCTATGAAGATTCTTCAACTTTCTGTCTCACATCTCCACTTGGCTGCTAGCTATGTTCAAATATTGTTTCAAGTGTGTCAAGCTTTCTCTTCTTAGTCCTTCTTACAACTGACTTTGTCTATGTATTGAAATAATAATTTTATGAATAAAATTTATATAAAAATAATAAAAATAATGAAGATAATAATAATCATAATTAATGATTAACTAACTAATAATTAGTATTGAAGAGACATGTTCGTTAGTGAATGGGCACCGGCCTAGCTTATGTACCCTAGGCTGGTGCCCATTCACTAACAAGCATGTCCTTAGAACATGTATCTTCAATACTAACTATTAGTTAGTTAATCATTAATTATGATTATTATTATTTACATTATTTTATATAAATTGTATTCATAACATTGACTTCCCATTCAAAAAAAATTGTCCTCAAAGCTTATTGATGAAAGGTTTGATCTCTTTTCCCATTTTTCATATCTGAACTTTCATCTTCGTTGATACAAAGACGATACGATGCTCTAAGTGATAGACAAAATGGTCGAACTGAGCATGGATTGGACCATCCTAGATTAACCTTCTATGGAATCTTCTGATCCCTGGAATTTGGTAATGAATTGTTATCATAGGACTGAATTATGCAAACTTCATTATTCCTTGGAACATAAATCTATTGTTATGAATGTTTCAAATATATAGACTGACTTAGTTGTCTGCTCTTATTTTTCGGATGATGATAAAGAGTTATGTTGTTGGATTTCTCCTTATCATGTGTGCGCTAATTTCCTCATTTACTTCAGGTACTATTGTTGTTGAGATGGTTACTTAATCATCACTTGGAATTTCCATTGTTTGAACTGCAATATTTGAATTGGTTTTAACTTCTATAGGTTTTTCTTCTTCTTGAGTTGTGATATTGTCTAGGTCAAAGTTTGTATCTTTTTCTTCAACTTGGATTGAAGACTTTGACACTTCCTTCGTGAAAAATTCTTCTAATTTGTTGTTCAATGATTTCTTATCATTTTTTAGTTTCTTAATTTGAGTGAGGGGACTTTGATTGTGATTTTTGAGATGTAAGAGTTCCTCATTTTCTGAGTCAATTTTATTTTGACATTCAAACTTCTTGTCTTTTAAACACTTGATTTGTTCTAATAATTTTTTGTTAAGGTCCTTCGAGCATAAATTTTATTCTTCTTTCTTTGATAGAATTTCGTTGAATTTCTTGTTAAAACTTTATTTTTCTTGTTCTAACTTGTGCTTCTTAGTTTTACTCTTTTTTACTTGTGCAAGTAGTTTCTAGATATGATCTTTTAAACGAGAATTCTCTTCATTTTTATTGGATATGACCTCCTCAAGCTCTTTTTGCTTCTCTGGTATTGTGTTTTGATTCTTTTGAGATGTTAATTTTGTAATATCTTTAAAGTCTTCAGATGATGACATTATCGATTTTGATTTCATTGTCATGTCTCAAAATGTGATCATCTTTTCGTTATAAGAAAACACCAAAAAAAATGTATATATGTTTAACATGAATGCACCCAATTCTCTAAACCAAGGTTGACCAAGAATTATGTCATACATTTTTACAACATGAAATTGTGATATATACTCATAATGATCTACTATTATTTGTAAATCATTAATTTCATAATATGTTGTTTATCCAACATTGGCATTCGAAATTAACGGTTGATTTTCCAGATTAAAATTTATGTAATTTTTCGTCGTTGCTTATACTAATAGAGATATTAATTTTTTTCCCTTGAATGGCCCCGCTTAATGTAATTAACTCATGATATGTGATTGAAACATCATTGTAAGAAAATTTTCTTTCCTTTAGTTCTGACTTGGACTCCATATTTTTTGATAAAAAAATAATCGAACAATACTTTGATGTCCACCATAATTAGCCATATATATATATATATATAAATTGTTACTATTATTATCATCATTATTTATAACCCTCTATTAATTTTATTTTTTTAATTTAATTTACTAACCCTCCTTACTTTTATAAAAATTTCCTTTATAATAATACTTTCTTCCCCTTTTCTTTTATAATCTTTTTTCAATTTTTTTCACCTTTAATTATATTAATACTGTTTCCATTGTTTTTTCTTCTCGAATAATCTTTAGACTCTACAAACTTAAAAAATTAAAAATTAATGATGTCATAAAGCTTCACCCTTTTTAACTTAACCTTACGATACGAAAGAGTGGTGTGATTATATGAACGGATACCATCACCACCTTTCAAGAATACACTTCAATTAATTTTGTTAGATAATTATTGTGTTGGGATGACTTGGTAACTCGGGCTGTGGATGTGCACCACTTCTAGGTTATTGGAGAGTGACTCGAAGGTTGCACACAACTATTGTGGTTTTTGTTTTGTTTTGTTATTGTGTGTTTTTTTTTTTTAATGATTATTTATAATATTTTTTTTTTAATAATGGTTAGATGTTTTTTTAATATATTTTTTTTTGGTTTTTTCGATATATTTTATTTTTATTTATTTTGAAATATTAATTATTTATTTTTTTTAAATATTTTTTTATTCTATTTTATATATAGTTTTTTTTGTTTTTTGTTTTTCTTTCATATATATATAAAAAGGTTAACAGTTTAACAAAAAAATTGGAGAACCTCCTAATATGTGTGGCTAAAGCTTGATATTTGACGACAATGAACTGATGAAGGGTTTATGGCCAAAGGTTGGGATCTGCGAACGTGGATCTGATACCAATGTAACGAACAAAGTTTGTATATTCAAGGAATGCTATGATACCATTGTAATGAACAAGGTTAGTATATGCAACAAAAACTGTAATGAACAAAGTTCATATACTCAGAGGAATGCTTTGATACCAATGTAACGAACAAGTTTCGTATACGCAGCAGAAATCTTCATAATACTTTGAAGACAAGAACATCCATTGTAGGAAAAGTAATTGTGTATATAATTTATATGAGATCATTACGATGAGAGTGAGGCCCCACTTATATACCCTAGGCTGGTGCCCCTTCATTAACGGACATGTTCTTAGAACATGTCTCTTCAATACTAACTATTAGTTAGTTAATCATTAAATATGATTATTATTATTTACATTATTTTTATATAAATTTTATTCATAACAAATACTCAGTTAAAGATGGAACAGTTTCAGAAACTGGTTCCAATTTAGTGACGAGTTTAAAAAGAAATGAACTTAGAGGAATTTTCGTGGAGATGGGTGTCATAAAAATTGTGTGGGATGTTTATGGTACTGAAAGCTCAGTGATTTTAGTATGTTGTTCAATTGACTCTGTCTCTTGATTGAGACTCTCTGTGACTATTGAATGAATAGTTCTTGTTCATCCTTTTTACAAGTTTCCATCTCTTCAATTTGTTCAACATGCTTTTTAGATTGTATGTCTTTTTGGTTGGTTTCCTCAAGAGAATCAAGGACAATAATGTCTTTGGCAAAAATACCCTGCCTCATTGCTTGTTCATGTGCTTGTTGTTCATAGTGCTTGACTTATGTTGTTGTCATATTGTCTTCAATCGTTTGATCTTGTTGTTCCTGTTGTTTTACATTCACTTCTTTGCTAGCAACTCGACTACCCGATTGTTAGACAGTAACAGAAACATCAGGCATGTTTTCAATTTGAATTTGATTGAAGTGCTCAAAAGAGGATGTTGGTTCTAAAAGTAACTATGTACAATTAACTTTCATATATTCAAGAGGTTTCAAATATTCAATTGGAATAGAAGACATTGCACTCTTTTGTTTATGAAAATCTTCATAATTTTTTTCTCTAAATTCCTGGACTTTTTCCTTGTTCTTGACACTCATTAGTTTTGCCCTTTCATTGCCTAATCAAGATTATAAATGGCTATAAAAACATCATCAAAAGGAGGTTCTTGACATGTAAAAGTTTTGATATAACTTACAGACCTATAGTGATTTTTTTTATTCAACTAGGGTCATAATCAATATGAGCTAATAAATAAAGCTAGACATTGTTTAGTTCTTCAGCTTCCTTGAATGCATGGCTTATGTCCTTCAATTTTATTCTTCCAAACATAATTGGAAAATTTGGCCAAATATTCTTCTGAAGTTTACTCATCTTTCGTGCTTGACCATTTAATGTTGTTTGATTTGCTACTTCCCTAACAACGATTCTTTGGGGAATGTACCTTGGCACTATATGTGGACCAACTTCACTTCCATATATTTTGGTATAGGGAAACAATTATTCAACAAACAAATTGCCTATTTCATCAAGTGCTTGTTTCATCTCTTCGTTAATTCTTGGAGGAGCACTATCAAAGATCACCTTGTGTAGATGGACCATTACATAATTGCAAATATCATAAACATGAAATTTATAATTACTTTCCCATGACGCTAGAGCATAATTTTAAATGGGAAGTTGACCGTTAGTAAGATAATTCCAATTCATAAGAGGAGAGGGGACAGAGGCAATGAAAATGTCTAACAAGTACTCAAGCATACAAAAAATGTGTTCGTAGCCTGGAGGCATGCAAATGCTAACTTCAAAGCATCTGTCAAGTTTTGGGAGAGAATGTCTGCCCAATTGAAACATTTTAAGTCATTGTGGATACTGTGAATCAATTATATCTAGTGTATTTTTCAATGCTCAAGGAAATTTTCCCCATATAATCTGGAAAACATTCTGATGATGAACCTAAAATTCCTTTTGAAAATAATAATTGGGTAATCCTTAGATGGTTTGAGTTTGAAGCCCGCTTTCTCTTCTTGTAAGGTACATCCAATCCATACCCAAAAGCATGATATATGATCCGAGTGGAAGAACATTCAGATGTGTTGTTGTAGGCATACTATTCAGCTTGAATGCACAAGCTCTTACCCAATGATGAAATCTCTTCTTAGTACCTGTAGCCGACTGCACCAACCAAGACTCTGCATGAACTTCTTTTCTCAAGCCACACTTATTCACTAGGTTAGGATTAACATAACTATAATTGGATACATGATCAATCAAAATAGAAACAACTCGACCACAGAGCTTACCTTCCATCTCAATAATGGATGCTTGATGATCTGTCTTCTTGTTGTCCACAACTACATAAATATGAGGAATGTTATGACAACATCCCTAATTGTTTGTGCCTCCTGAGCATTATAGATCTGAGGCCTACCACCCTGGTATAATGGAAAATCCTTCTTGCGATGATATTTGCCACATATCCAACACTGCAACGGTCCCCTACCATCTATTATGTTTTGTTGCTCTCTAGGTTGTGACCCATGTCCCTTCTCAACTACATTGAACTTCTTGTAAGGAACCACATTTTCTTTCTCACCTGCATCCTGAGGTCTTCCCCACTTCGGTGGCCACTTCCCTTTAATTTTATCATTTCCTTTCAAGTCATGCTTAGGCTCAACTTTGCGCTTTGACTGCTCATAAAAATGCTTTAGCTTCCTGATGGCTTCCTCCAATGATATAGGCTCATCAAACTCAATTAGGTCATATATTTTGTTGGCATCCCACTGACGAATCTTTGAATATTAGCCTTATCATCCTTGAGATAAGGTACATACCTCAATAGCTTCAGGAACCTTCTAGTATACTCATCATTTGTCATATAACCCATCTATAGCTCATAAAACTCCTTATCCTTGTCATCATAGTACCTCTCCGACAAGTACTTCTTTTTGAACAGTCTCTCAAACTCATCCAAAATCAACTCTTCTTCCTGAATTCCCTTGACATTCTTCACATCTTCCCACCAAACATATGTTTTCCCTTTGAGACTGAAGGTGGCTATCTTGGCCTTCATGTTCTCTGAAAAGCCGTGCAATCTAAAGAGTTTCTTCATCCCAAGCAACCATACCTCTGCATCTTCTGATTTTTTTATCTCTCCATCAAATGTTCGTGACTTGACTTTCTTGAACTCCTCAGGTAAGTACTCACCCCTCCTATAAGGATGATGATGGTGATGACTATGATGATGTCTCCTAGATGAGGAACTAGAATGGTGGCCATACATACCAATCCTCATATTAGGTGTATCCAGTGATCTTCCACCTCTAATTATATCCCCTCTATCCAACATGTATCCGGACTGAGACCTGCTACCACAGGCTCCATTAGTTTTATCTTCCTGCTCTTGACTGATCCTCAATTGTCCCTGTCTCTGTAACTCTGACAAGCTCTGAAGAAGTGCTGCATTGACCTCTACTTGCTTTTCCTGAACCCTTGCAAGTATTTCTTGAACCTCAACCAAACTATCATTGTCCACTTTGCATCTTATGATCTCTACCCTCAAACTCCTCAATGTATCTACTATACCAGGATAATGCTCTCATCCTTGCTGCCCAACTGATCTGTAGGGAGAGTCATGGGAACTGTAGTCTACCATTTTGCTCGTCATCTTTGATTCTCTTCTTCCTATAAGTAGACCATGTCAGATAAACCAAATAGATACCAAAATCAAAACCATAACTCATTGATGTTTAGGGGAGGCTTATCTCATCTGCAAAATCAGTCCACATTAGCGTGATACATATATAATTATAACCATATCAATATAACAACATCATGCATGACCATACCAATTGTACACCATGACCCCATACATGACAACCATAACCATGACAACATCATACTTAACCCAAAGAGAGCGCAACTTGCTATGATGCCACCCTGTAACCACCTCCTCCCACATTTACCCAGTTTCACCAGTTTTCCAAGGGTAAACATGAGTTGAGGGTCAATATGATAAGACTCAACCTCCTATATGACCTTAAGGAAATGGAATTGGCAAATTAAGACCTTACCTACTTTCCTCATGTGCTACAGGACCTCCAAGAGCAACCCAACCCCTCCAAGTGTCCAACCCCTGAGATAACTCTCTTTTTAACTGACCTAGAGCCCTAGTCGCTCCCTTGCCAAGGCATGCAAGCGAATCTAGCCCTCAAGTCACACTGGTAATATTGCCTCCGTGCGAATGTGAACTTTTCCAATCAATTCTATGCTAGCAACCCTGAATTCCGAGCCACTTTTTCAGGGTCAGGACTCAGACCTCTGCCCATAACTCAGTGAAACTTCCAGAAATGATAAATGACATAGAAGCAAATATTATAAACCAAAAATTGAACCGGGGCTTGACCTGACCTCTCCCAACTGATATTGACATTTCATCAAACACATGGCGAATATGCAACCTACAAGTCATGAACGAAAATCTGAACATAATGATTTGAAAACTTATCCAAGGATAAACAAGAAGCAACAATGTCTTCTCATAATAACTTTCAAAACACCAATTAGTTCACGCATTCATTAACCAAACATTCGTTAATGGAAATGTGATAAGATCCATCCTTAGATTTGTCAATTAACCATGCTTATAACCAAAATATAACCAAATAAATAATATTGAGAGAACAACCATTAAAGCCACATAATAACAAGTACATTTACTCATCAAAAGTAAGAGGAACTTAACTCTTATTAACCATATGCAAAAGCCAACCAAGTCAGGGACTTCCACATACCACCCGACCATAGATTAGGTTGAACCAAATCTTTCTTTCATCCAATCACCCCCATGCCATATTCCAAGCATGAATGTGGGATCTCATGGTATAAAACCATCCATAAACAACCAAGGGAATCCATAGGTCAAACCACCTCAACCCTCAACATATCGTGATCTCACCTAAACTAGTCTTGAGATCAAAAAACCAAACTGAGCTTGGATGCCTCAAAATTCCTTCACCATCTCTTGAGGAATTTCCTTGTCTCTACACACATGTTGAGGGATTCCCAGAGAAAACCATCTCCACACCCAACCCTTGGGATTTTCTTGAGACCACCTCACCCAGATCCAAAGCCTTCTGACAATCCATAGCTCAATCAAAAAGAATCCCATCACACCATGACTATCCAAAAATGGCAAGGCAAGGTTGAAACCACTATCAAAACCCAACAAAATCCATGCCAACAACAGAAAAGAAACCAAAATACAAGCATGCATGTGCCATGCATGCCAAAACCAACTAGGAAACCATACATGCAATCTGTTACCTGCAAATATTCTTGTTCAAGTTGCATGATATAACCTTTCCTTGCTTGATCCTTTCTTTCCTTGGCTTTCCTTGTCCTTCCTTTGCTTGCTTTCTTTCTTCTCCTCTTGGTGCTTTTCTCCTCTCAGAGACTAAATCCAAAACTGAACTGAAAAAAGGCTATCAACTGATGCTCTGATGTATTTTTATTATTGATATCTCTAATTTCTTCATTTTTCCTCTATTTCGCTTCATTTTCCTCCTTGCATGCAACATGTGACCTTTCACCTCCCTTTTCTCCTAATTTCCAATATTTTCATAAATAAAGTATCAATTAATGCATTTTTTCCTTTTCAAAGCCTTTGCCAATTTCCCCTTAGCCATAAACACAACAAGTGATGCCCACTAGGATATTTGGCCAAAATTCAACTTGGAATGTGTGTCCCATGACCATGGTCTTATTTTGCCTTTAACAACTTTATTACATAAACTTTTAACCTTGGGTTGTTAGACATATATATATATATATATATAGTAATCATATCACACAGTAAACTTGTTGATTTCACCTCTCTATTCCAATCAAAATTCAATTTGATGTAAAACTGGGACTTCAAATGCATAAAATCTATGGAAGTCCAAATACAGTTTTATGGAGAATCCAAATATGTTTTCAAAGATAAGTTTTTTTTGTGACCCAGAGGAACCCAGCAGCCTGCCTGACACATAACTACCAGTAAACCTTTGGGGGGATACAATATGTCCTCCTCCCCATAGACCGAGTCGCAACAGGAGGGATTTGAACGATTTCACATATCTCGGATTACCAATTGAGATACCCCCTGGGACTCAAAGATAAGTTTTAAATGTAATTGTTATATTACTAATAATAATAATAACAAATATTATAAAATTATAATAAATAGTTATATTTTTAACCATAGTTTAATAATTGTATTTGATTTTTAGATATTATATTTTTATTAACAGACAAAGATGGATCTAAATTGTTATCAATATGTAAGGTTAGAAAATTATTATTTATCTTTAGTTTTCATGTATTATTTTACAATTTTAAGTTTATTTTGTACTTTATATTTATATTGTTTTATTATTTTGTCCATATATCTAACATTTTAAATGTTGTTTAATTATCATAGACTTATCTTAACTATGAATTTATCAAGGTCAAGAGTGGTCAAATATCTTAAGGTGTAAATTTTTTCTCAAGTTTTATACTAAAAATTAGGTTTTCATCTTGAGACATTTAATTCCCCAGTCTCAATGCTTGGTCATTCCAGAGTTAAGATGGATCTATGCTAGTAATCAATACTTCTACACTATCATACCCATGGTTGCCAAAATCAATACTTACTCACTGTCAATTTGTTTGCCTCTTAAATCTATATTAGGGAAACTCTTGCTTAAAAGAAATGGTGTTTAAGGGTGAAATTTTGTTGTAGTTAGATGACATCCAACTACAATTTAAAGACATGGACAATAGGCTAGCCCTTATAGAGGCATGCTTCACTCTAGGCTAGAGACTAAGTTTCTATAGCCTAGCAAAACATGTGCATGTTGAGGTGGATGCCTTGAGTTCTTCTTAATCTTCAATATGTTCAATTACTCTTTGTTATTTCCTACTTTCTATGGAACTCTTTAGGTTGTTAAGTTTTGCATAAATATATTTTATGAAACTTTCTATAGACTTAGATCTTTTATTATTTTTTATAATATTTTGAATTTGGAAGTAATCTCATACAATTTTGTTAAATACAACAAAGCGTAATGAATTTTAAAAGATATTAGCCAATTATCCACTCAATAAATCTAAATAATTTGGTATACAAGACAAACTTTGTATTATTCAAGATAATCATATGTTTTAAAGGTGTATTGATCCGAATGGAAATTGGCATCCACCCATGGTATTATCCAGTCATGGTATTGTAAGTGGTATTCACCCATGGTATTCATCCACCCAAAGCATTTATCCACCCATGGAATTTAGCCATGGTATTGTAAGTGACATCCACCCATGGTATTTACCTATGGGGAATGAATGATCTGAATGGAAATTGGCATCCACCCATGGTATTCATCGGCCCATGGTATTTATCCACTCATGGAGATACCCATGGTATTGTAAGCGGCATCTACCCATGGTATTCATTCACCCAAGGCATTTTTTATCCACCCATGGAATTTAACCATGGTATTGTAAGTGGCATCCACCCATGGTATTATAAGTGAAATCCACCTATGGTATTCAATCATTAATGAAATTTACATGTGGTATTAATATATTATAACTAAAAAAGACTATAAGTAAGAAGTCACATTTTGTAAAAGGACAAATGGTCCACCACAATGTAGCATTTACAGTAATTATCCGTTTTAATAAAAAAAAATGTGGTTTTGTTATTGTGTATTCTCCTCTTTTCTTATCGCATTTCAATTTTTCATATCTTGGTGCCCCCCGCCCACCAAGATCCATTACAATTTTTTAGATCCTGGGGGCCTCTCCCAAAGATCCGATCAGGGGTATCAGATTCAAATTACGGCTCCATAGGAATGGGGGTTTGATACATATTTCAGTTTCAAATTTTTGCAGAAATATTCAACAAACTTTATGTGCATGCTACGAACTCCACATATTACTTTCTTGGGCAAAGCGGGAAGATTTTTTTTTTTTTTTTCAACTTTTTTTTTGTAGAAATTTTTTGGGCAGCTAATTTGTAGATCAGATCTGAAACTTTTGGTGCAAAATTTACAAAAACAAATAACTTATCTAAATTGCAAAAAAATACTCAAACTCAAAAAAAAAATTGGCTAAATCACAGTCTGGATGAGGGAGATATCGTTGATTTAAAATAAGTCGCATTGCAGGAATTTTTCTGACAACAACTCGTGGATAGAAACTCTCCTATAATTTTTTTGCAGAATTTTAGAAAAATAGTTGCATATCTGAGTTCCTCTTGAAAAATCACTCAATTTCAAAAAAAAAAAAGAATTGGCCGAATTGGAGTTCAGGTGAGAGAGATATTGTTGATTTAAAATCAGCTATTTTTTTAGAACTTTTGTGATGGCAGGACAATTACAGTGTGAATTTGAGTTTCCAGAGTGTCTAAATAGGGATTTCAATCACATGGGAAGATGCAGAATGGTCATTTTGTTTCCAAAAAAAATTATAATAAATATTCTGAGTTATATTGACCGAGTTATGCCCATTTTAAATTAGTTTTTATATCTAAAGCAACATTCAGAGCGAGTTCCCTTTAAAGACATGCCCTCCACCCCGCTTTAGTAGGCACCTGCTTCACATTCATCAATTTCAGAATAGCAATATTTGCCTTGGATTATTTGGAGACGTGCCCTCCCACCCCAGGCTATGTAGGCACTTGCCACTTCATAAACAGTCAACATCATGATTATGGGTCAACCGTACAAAATCCTTGTCATCGAAGTCCATTTTCTAGACCACACACTATTAGTATCACAGTTGATCACAAGAATTACAGGATATCTCTATCCTCAGATCTTTGTTTGTCATGGTTTTGGGTTATCCACAAATCCACACTTCATTGAAGTCCATTTTCTAGGTCACACACTGTCAGTATCACAGTGGGTCACAAGCATAACAAGGTATCTCTATCATCGGATCTTCGCTCATCACGTTTATGGGTTAACCACACAAAATCATTCTCTTCAATGGATCTTCATATTCAACAAAAGCTTCTTAGGAGGGAACTTCACGCAATGGGGGTCATTGCTTTCTAAGGAGAGAGGAATGATCTAAATGGAAATTGGCATCAACCCATGGTATTCATTGACCCATGGTATTGTAAGTGGCATCCACCCATGGTATTCATCCACCCAAGGCATTTATCCAACACGGAATTTAGCCATGGTATTGTAAGTGGCATTCACCCATGGTATTTGCACATGGTATTGTAAGTGAGATCCACTCATGGTATTCAATCACCCATGGAATTTACCTGTGGTATTATAAGTAAAAAAAGACTATAAGTAACAAGTCGCATTTTGTAAAAGGACAGATGGTCCACCACAATATAGCATTTATAGTTATTATATGTTTTAATAAAAAAAAGTTTCTTTGTGGTTTTGTTATTGTGTGTTCTCCTATTTTCTTCTCGTATTTTAATTTTTCAAATCTTGGGGTTCTCCCCACAAGATCCAGATCATGTATAAATTCCATTATAATATTCATTTATATATTGCTTTATATATTTGAAAAAAATATATTACACACAAACACACATGCTTGTCATAAGATGTAATAAAAATCAAGTTATTTGAGAAAACTAAATCTTTCATTGAACAAAATGCATCTAGTTGATCAATGTAATCTATGTCATCTAAAAATTACGAGGGGATGGAAATACTTCAAAATGTTTCTAAGCATTTATATGTCTTCATGAATATGATCTATTGTTGATCCAAGCCCTTTAGAAGAAACAAACTATGATCCAAGCTAGTTTGAAAAATTCTGATTGAAAAGTTCTTTCACATGCAATGTCTTTTCTACTCCACCCACACCTATGATCTCAACAAAAGCTTTCATGTATCATTCTTGCTAAAATAACTTGTCTTTTCAAGATCTCCAAATATTCATCCAACCAAAAGGATATATGGGCACATTGAAGAGTCCTCTTTCACCATCAATCATATCTAGAAGCTTTGCCTTGTCACTAATTTCAGTGAAGTTTCGGACCAACCACCTAGAGTTTTTTCAGCAAAAAACCAAGTTCTAAGAAAGCAACCTAGATGAATAAATAAATAAAATACTGCAGATCAATTTTAACCCTATAATTTTAAGCATCAAGAAGTTGGCAATAATTGTTATGGAGTGCTTATTAGATCAAGTATTAAGACAAATCTATATTAGTGTATATGACTACAACTTAAAAGTAATACAAAAAGGAGTAGAGGTATAAACTATTACATGAGTTGAGATTGAAATCACTTAAAAATGAAATGTCAAAGAGGCATCTTTTCAATTTTCAAGTGTATGGGGTATCTCCTTTTCTTTTCATGAATTTGTAATGTTTGGAGCATATGATCCATCTTTATCAATTTTTCAAAGCTTGAAAGGTTATAATAATGGTAATTTGTTACTTGCACATGAGTCGAGGCTCATTCATATGCTTCTAAGTTTACATAGTCCCCAAGAGAGAAAATGGCAATTCGAAAGGATGTGGTTGCAATATCACTTTCAATCCAAAAGTTAAGTTCAATCAAATTAATTGTTGGGAGATTTATTTCACCTATTTAAGTCTCCAAACATAGTTATTTCTTAAGATAATATTAAATTAATCATATAATTTAGTATGCATATGGGGAACCTTTCTTAATCTCCAATAAACCTTATCTAATTTCCATGTTTCTAACACTAACTCAAAAATTGATGGGAATTTATAACTAAAAACTTCATAACCTTCAATCTTGGCATGATATTGAATAATGACAAATTTTTGTTCAAAGAATGGTTTTTGTTGTTTGTATGTTGCTAGAACGGGATAAAACAAATTATCGCCTTCTCTTTATCACTATGAAACCTGAGACGCTATTGTTTTTGGTTTGTTGCTTCACAATTTAAAGTTTAGGAATACATGGTGCAAGAACTTGTAAAAAGCTTTATATATTAGCTTAGATTAGTGAAATCATTTTGATTTATGTTAGTTTTATATGTATCTCGATACACTGGATGTATTACTCTAATACCTTAATGATAATATTTGTCACAAATTTGCACATAATGATTTGATGCTCATTTATGCAAATCAAACTATCTTATTAGTTTTGTGAATTAAAATGTTTTTTTGGGAAGTTTTCTTACACCATTCCAGGGTGACATAATTTTAGTTTTTTACTTTAATTTAAAGTGTGAAAAATGCTCAACCTAAATCATGAATTACAATGTGCCTTATTTACTACAGATTTTTAATATGATTGAATTAATTTAGTGTGTTTTGCATTTATACAATGTTCTTTTAACTACAAAGAAATTTTTAATATGCTCTCTACCTTTTGAGAAAATAAGAATGAAGATATATATAATTAGCAAAGTGAGATTGTGAATTTACGAAGTGTAATGAAGGCCAAATCAAAGGTAAATGAAATATTCAATCCTAATGGGAATTTGGTATATTTCAATCCTAATGGGAATTTGGTACATGAAAGGTAGATTGACACTGGGAATTTGGTACATGAAAGGTAGATTGACACTTTAGGATGTACAATGAAAACTTATTTGTATATCAAATTTTATTAGAGCAAGTTGGATAGGATTAGACATCACAACAAAAGATAAAAGCTACCTAAATACAAATTTATCCATCCAAGGTTCTTTTCAACATTTTTATTGATTTGCGTTACACTTTAAAACTTTTTGGATAAAATATGTTAGATGAATTGCATTTCACATCTAAACTGTAGTTTTCTCACATTTTAGAATTGTCACGGAATTTCAATATCTTTAAATCTATGTGACCTCATAAGGGTGTGTTTCAATATGAACCAAATTTTCTTTTTGAGATATTGGCAAGGTCAAAAAAAAGAGGGTATTTTGAGTACCATTTATTTTAGGTATATATTCTCTTTCTATATGAGGGCAAATGCTATGTTCCATAAAAAGGACAACATGGAATGCTTCTCAATTTAATGATTATTCTTAATGTGAATAGTGTTAGATGTATAAATGTTTTGAAAATTATAAAATTTAAGTGATTTGAAGATGAGTGACCTTTAAAAAATAATAGTTGTAATGTTAACCTAATTTCAAAAAATAAGTAACAACATAGTAGTTTCTCTGATTTACTTAACCATTAATACTAATTATAAAAATATTGCTTTAATTATAATTATTTAAATTTGAGTATTTTTTTTAATATAAACATTTCAAACTCATTTCTTCAAATCACCAAAATCTTTTAGATATACTACTATTGAAAAATATTTAATTTATAAAATATTTACATCGTGGAGAGAATGTTTATATATATATATATAATTAATAGAAACACAATTTTCTTTGAATTTAACTTTTTAACAAATTTTAGATAAAAATATTAATAATAATAAATTTCAAAAAAATGCAATAAAAACTATCGAAAAGTTTAAATAATTTAATAATTTGTTGAATTTAAGCTTCTGTAATCCATATCAAGTTTTTTGAGAAGATTTTTCGGCGTAAATCACATTCGAATGCATTTGTCGACGCATTTCAAACCAACAAGTGTGGTTCATCGTCAAGACAAGTTGAGGAATCAGATCCAGGGTGCATGTTAAATAGATAGAGCAGAACATCCAACGACTATTTTGAATTGGTTAGCTAGACTGGCTAATGGCTATATTTGACTTGGAAATGGCTAAAACTGGGATGGTTGAGGAATCTCTGCATCTTTTAAGAAACGTCAGACCTGACTTCAACTTCAGAACCTGCAAGCGTGTCCGTTCAAAACGATGAACCTTAGGTGCAGTGGCTCTTCCGTGCAAGGATTCAATTGTTGAATTTAAGCTTCTATGATCCATATCAAGTTTTTTGAGAAGATTTTTCGGCGTAAATCACATTCGAATGCATTTGTTGACGTGTTTCGAACCAATGAGTGTGGTTCATTGTCAGGACAAGTTGAAGAATCAGATCCAGGTTGCATGTTAAATAGATAGAGCAGAACATCTAATGACTATATTTGACCAGGCAACGACTTTATTGAACTAGTTAGCTAGATTGGCTCATGGCTATATTTGACTCGGAAACGACTAAAACTGGGATGGTTGAGGAATCTCTGCATCTTTTAAGAAACGCCAGATCCGACTTCAACTTCAAAACCTGCAAGCGTATCCGTTCAAAACGATGAACCTTAGTTGTAGTGGCTCTTCCATGTAGGGATTCAATTGTTGAATTTAAGCTTCTGTGATCCATATCAAGTTTTTTGAGAAGATTTTTCGGCGTAAATCACATTAGAATGCATTTGTCGACGCGTTTCGAACCAACGATTGTTGTTCTTCACAAGGACAAGTTGAAGAATCAAATCTAGGCTGCATGTTAAATAGATAGAGCAGAAAATCCAACGACTATATTTGACCAGGCAACGACTATATTGAACTGGTCAGTTAGACTGGCTAATGGCTATATTTGACTCGAAAATAGCTAAAACTGGGATGGTTGAGGAATCTTTGCATCTTTTAAGAAATGTCAGATCTGACTTCAACTTCGAAACCTGCAAGTGTGTTCGTTCAAAACGATGAACCTTAGTTGAAGTGGCTATTCTGTGCAGGGATTCAATTGTTGAATTTAAACTTCTGTGATCCAAATCAAGTCTTTTGAGAAGATTTTTCGGCGTAAATCACATTCGAATGCGTTTGTCGACGCGTTTCAAACCAACGAGTGTGGTTCATCATCGGACAAGTTGAAGAATAAGATCCAAGCTGCATGTTAAATAGATAGAGCAGTACATCCAACAACTATATTTGACCAAACAATGACTATATTGAACTGGTCAGCTAGACTAGTTAACGACTATATTTGACTCGAAAACGACTCAATCTATTCAACATGCAACTTGGATCTGATTCTTCAACTTGTCCTGACAATGAACCACACTCGTTGGTTTGAAATGCATCGACAAATGCATTCGAATGTGATTTACACCAAAAAATCTTCTCAAAAAAATTGATATGGATCACAGAAGTTTAAATTCAACAATTGAATCCCTGCACAGAAGAGCCACTGCAACTAAGGTTCATTGTTTTGAACAGAAACGCTTGCAGGTTTCGAAGTTGAAGTCAAATCTGGCATTTCTTAAAAGATGCAGAGATTCCTCAACTATTCCAGTTTTAACCGTTTCCGAGTCAAATATAGTCGTTAGCCAGTCTAACTGACTAGTTCAATACAGCCATTGCCTGGTCAAATATAGTCATTGGATGTTCTGCTCTATCTATTTAACATACAGCCTAGATCTGATTCTTCAACTTGTCCTGACGATGAACCACACTCATTGGTTCGAAACATGTCAACAAATGCATTCGAATGTGATTTACACCGAAAAATCTTCTCAAAAAACTTGATTTGGATCACATAAGCTTAAATTCAACAATTGAATCCCTGCACAAAGAGCCACTGCAATTAAGGTTCATCGTTTTGAACGGACACGCTTGAAGGTTTCAAAGTTGAAGGCAGATCTGACATTTCTTAAAAGATGTAGAGATTCCTCAACCATCCCAGTTTTAGCCGTTTTCGAGTCAAATATAGCCATTAGCCAGTCTAGCTGACTAGTTCAATATAGCCATTGCTTGGTCAAATATAGTCATTGGATGTTCTGCTCCATCTATTTAACATGCAACCTGGATCTAATTCTTCAACTTGTCCTGACGATGAATCACACTTGTTGGTTCGAAACGCGTTGACAAATGCATTCAAATATGATTTACGCCGAAAAATCTTCTCAAAAAACTTGATATGGATCACAGAAGCTTAAGTTCAACAATTGAATCCCTGCATGGAAGAGCCACTGCAACTAAGGTTCATTGTTTTGAACAGACACGCTTGCAGGTTTTAAAGTTGAAGTCAGATCTAGCGTTTCTTAAAAGATGCAAAGATTCCTCAACCATCCTAGTTTTAGTTGTTTTCAAGTCAAATATAGCATTAGCTAGTCTAGCTAACCAGTTCAGTATAGCCGTTGCTTGGTCAAATATAGTCGTTGGATGTTCTGCTCTATCTATTTAACATGCAACCTGGATCTAATTCTTCAACTTGTCCTAACGATGAACCACACTCGTTGGTTCAAAACGAGTCGAAAAATGCATTCGAATGTGATTTACGCCGAAAAATCTTCTAAAAAAACTTGATATGGATCACAGAAGCTTGAATTCAACAATTGAATCCCTGCATGGAAGAGCCAATGCAACTAAGGCTCATCATTTTGAATGGACACGCTTGCAGGTTTCGAAGTTGAAGTCAGATCTGGCGTTTCTTAAAAGATGCAAAAATTCCTCAACCATCCCAGTTTTAGTCGTTTTCGAGTCAAATATAGCTGTTAGCCAGTCTCGCTGACTAGTTTAATATAGCCATTGCCTAGTCAAATATAGTCATTGTATGTTCTGCTCTATCTATTTAACATGCAACCTGGATCTGATTCTTCAACTTGTCCTAACGATGAACCACACTCGTTGGTTAGAAACGCGTCAACAGATGCATTCGAATGTGATTTATGTCGAAAAATCTTCTAAAAGAACTTTATATGGATCACAGAAGCTTAAATTCAACAATTGAATTCCTACACAGAAGAGCCACTGCAACTAAGGTTCATCGTTTTGAACGAACACGCTTGGAGGTTTCAAAGTTGAAGTCAGATCTAGCGTTTCTTAAAAGATGCAGGGATTCCTCAACCATCCCAGTTTTAGCCATTTCCAAGTCAAATATAACCGTTATCCAGTCTGGCTGACCAGTTCAATATAGTCGTTGCCTGGTCAAATATAGCCGTTGGATGTTCTGCTCTATCTATTTAACATGCAACCTGGATCTAATTCTTCAACTTGTCCTGACGATAAAACACACTCGTTGGTTCAAAACACGTCGACAAATGCATTCGAATGTGATTTACGCCGAAAATTCTTCTCAAAAAACTTTATATGGATCACAAAAGCTTAAATTCAACAATTGAATCCTTGCACAGAAGAGCCACTACAACTAAGGTTCATCATTTTGAACGAACACCCTTGCAGGTTTCGAAGTTGAAGTCGGATCTGGCGTTTCTTAAAAGGTGCAAAGATTCCTCAACCATCCCAGTTTTAGCCGTTTCCGAGTCAAATATAGTCGTTAGGCAATCTAGCTGACCAATTCAATATAGTTGTTGGATGTTCTGCTCTATCTATTTAACATACAACTTGGATCTGATTCTTCAACTTGTCCTTTGTTGGTTCAAAACGCATTGACAAATGCATTCGAATGTGATTTACGCCGAAAAATCTTCTCAAAAAACTTGATATGGATCACAAAAGCTTAAGTTCAACAATTGAATCCTTGCACGGAAGAGCCACTACAACTAAGGTTCATCGTTTTGAACAGACACGCTTGCAGGTTTCGAAGTTGAAGTCAGATGGCGTTTCTTAAAAGATGTAGAGATTCCTCAACCATCCCAGTTTTAGTCATTTCTGAGTCAAATATAGCCATTAGCCAGTCTAGCTGACCAGTTCAATATAGTCGTTTCTTGGTCAAATATAGTCGTTGGATGTTCTACTCTATCTATTTAACATGCAGCCTGGATCTGATTCTTCAACTTGTCCTGACGATGACCCACACTTGTTGGTTCGAAACGCATTGACAAATGCATTCGAATGTGATTAACGCTAAAAAATCTTCTTAAAAGACTTGATATGGATCACAAAAGCTTAAATTCAACAATTGAATCCTTGCACTGAAGAGCCACTACAACTAAGGTTCATCGTTTTGAACAGACACGCTTGCAGGTTTCGAAGTTGAAGTCAGATCTGGTGTTTCTTAAAAGATGCAGAGATTCCTCAACCATCCCATTTTTAGCCGTTTCTGAGTCAAATATAGCCATTAGCCAATCTAGCTGACCAGTTCAATATAGTCATTGCCTCATCAAATATAGCCATTGGATGTTTTGCTCTATCTATTTAACATGCAACTTGGATTTGATTCTTCAACTTGTCTTGATGATGAACCACACTCGTTGGTTTGAAACGCGTCGACAAATGCATTCGAATGTGATCTACGCCGAAAAATCTTCTCAAAAAACTTGATATGGATCAAAGAAGCTTAAATTCAACAATTGAATCCCTGCATGGAAGAGCCACTGCAACTAAGGTTATCATTTTGCAAGGACATGCTTGCAGGTTTCGAAGTTGAAGTCAGATCTAGTGTTTCTTAAAAGATGCAGAGATTCCTCAACCATCCCAATTTTAGCCATTTCCGAGTCAAATATAGCTGTTAGCCAATCTAGCTGACCAGTTCAATATAGTCGTTGCCTGGTCAAATATAGTCGCTGGATGTTTTGCTCTATCTATTTAACATGCAGCTTGGATCTAATTCTTCAACTTGTCTTGACAATGAACCACACTCATTGGTTCGAAACGCGTCGAAAAATGCATTAGAATGTGGTTTACCCCGAAAAATCTTCTCTAAAAACTTGATATGGATCATAGAAACTTAAATTCAACAATTGAATCTCTGCACGGAAGAGCCACTGCAACTAAGGTTCATCATTTTGAACAGACACGCTTGCAAGTTTCGAAGTTGAAGTCAGATCTGGTGTTTCTTAAAAAATGCAGAGATTCCTCAACCATCCCAGTTTTAGCCGTTTCCGAATCAATTATAGCCATTAGCCAGTCTAGCTGACCAATGAAATATAGCCATTGGATGTTTTGCTCTATCTATTTAACATACAATCTGGATCTGATTTTTCAACTTGTCTTGACAATGAACCACACTCATTGGTCGACAAATACTTTCGAATATGATTTACCCCAAAAATCTTCTCAAAAAATTTAATAATTTCATTATATTTCAAAATTTTACATTTTCCTATTTTCTCACGTCTCAAGACCAAGGGTAAAATTAGATATTAGAACCTTGATATAGTCGGGATGTTGACTCTAAAGATGGCAAAGCCTGCAAAGACGAAACAAACCGTATATGTATATATTTATAAGGATTTTTTTCCCTTACAAATATATACAATTTTTCACCAAATTTGTCTGTCCAACAATGTATATATTTATAAGGATTTTTTTCCCTTACAAATATATACAATTTTTCACCAAATTTGTCTGTCCAACAATGGCTTTGCCGGACGTCACCATGTTCCGCATTGCAGTTAATTAATCTGGTGGGGGACAACAGTACGAGAGGAAGAAGACGTGCAGGTAATCGACCCTGCAATTATGTCAGACGGGAAATTCTCCGACTGTTTCCATGCTCGCGTTGCTTCGTCCTTTGTTTCAACGTTTTTTTATGGAGGAGGAGATGAGGTTGGGGTTTAGACTTCTCCCCGAGTTTGCAGAGATGATATACCCGCCGAGAACAACACCACCAGAAAACATCAGAAGGCCCAGGGAGAAGGCCAGGGTTTGGCTGCGGGCTATGCTAGGGAATACATCAAGTTCGACAGCAACAGAGGAGGAATACGTCAAGTTCGACAGCAACGGAGGAGGAGAACGATCTTCCTTTTGTGTGTTGGGCACTCAGCCGGAATCGATTCTGAATCACCAGCCGTAGAATCAAACCCAGACCACGGAGAGCAGAGAAGGTAGGCGAGTGCGAAGCTGTGGAAAGCTTGAACAACTCAGAATCTCCTAGCTCATAAAATATTGTCAGAGAGCTTCAATCATATATACCCTTCCAAACAAAATCAGGGGTGTGTGCGCAAGTTTATCCTACTTTCAAATTCCTTCCTCGTCACTCCCATTTCACGCTTCACCTGTAATTTTCATATAAGTGACACTGTAATCAATGCTTTTTTCTGCCTCCTTACCCACAAGTCCCCATTACTAGTCCTCAAAGCAATACCAATACATCCGGTGTAGGCTCAACTAGATATCTTAATAATTGAAGACGATTGGGTCTCTATCATTGTTGCTGACAAATGGCATATGTTACAGTCTCATATGATAGATCTCATGTATGTGTCCGGCCTTTTGTAGTTAAAACTGGAAATCTACCGATACACGCTACGAGATGCTAGGATGGCGTTCAAGAGATGAATATAAAATGACCCATTTGGAGTTTGAGCAGTTTCCCAAAGGGTGAAAGATGGTAATATGAGGCCCATTACTAGGGTTTCAGTGGTTTTCTTTGGGTAAGAGACTGAAGTCTTGATGGTTTTTAATAGTAAAATAATGAAATATCCGGATATCCCCAGAGTCCCCAAAGGAGGGCGGTTTGATATCCGGATACAGATTTGAAGCCTGATTGATTTTAGTTAGGAAAATCATTATGGCAGTTGTTTGTTTTTTCATGGGCAAGTTTTGTTGTTTTTAATTACGGAGAACTGTTGAAAGTGGAATACCGATGAGTGGCTTTCAGAGGGCAATGGATTAAATATCTGCGGAGCCATGTGCTGACCGATTCATAGACATTGATATCCAAAAGCCCATTTGAATCTTGATTCATTTTCAGCTGGCAGAAGAATAGGCCACACAAATACATTGGAACATTGATTGATTTATTTTTTTTCCAAGGAAAAAAACCGAGCTTTTCTATTATAAAAATAAAAGAGCTACAAACCGATGAGTTAACATCCAGCAGTTTGGAGAACTGCCTGAAACCGGGGAGGTAGAGAAACCGTCCTCTCCCATGCTGTCATCTAAGATGACTGAAATAACCAAAAGATACAAAAAACACCAAGTTCAAAATAAACTCGGCCTGAACGCAGCCGCCCCAAAAAATATCAGAGGCTGTCAAAATCCCACCGGGCCTCCATAAAGGAAAACGACCCACGACATAAGCAGTATGAAAATCATAGAGTTTTACCCGAGTTTCTCCAATACAGGAGCTATTAATGAAAAAAAGTTTTTAAAGATCATATACCAGAACCGCCAAAAACAATTTAAGACACAATTGTTTCTGACGCCTTCCCAGCTTGCTGCAAAAACATTAAGTATATGGGGCCAAATCCGTCTCACGGATCTGGTCCTGAATCTGTTCCTTTATCCTCCACGTACCCATAGCCTGTTGTAAACCTGTCTTAGAATATTCGTCTGCTTCAACATTCCTGTCCCTGTATATGTGAGCAAGAGAGAAAACAGAGAAAGAAGATTTTAGATTTTGTATTTCTTCTAGCAGAGGCATCAATAAATAATTCCTGCATCTAAATTTCCCATTGACCCAATTCACAACATTAGATGAATCTCCAAAAATCTGAACTGTGAGGACTTGTCTATGGATAAGCCAACAGAGGAGCAGTTTTAAAGCTGATAATTCGGCAAAATTGTTTGTGCCCGTCCCTAACCCCACTGAGGCTTTTAGAGAGTGAGAAGCGCTAAGATGGATAATAATTCCTGCCCCAGTAATATTATTTTGTGCTGCCCCGTCGAAAAAAGCCCAGGGGATGCCATCTTTGATCTGAATTTCTGCCCTCTGGAGTGAGACTGAAGGGGGCTCGGGTTCGGGAATGCTGGATAAGATAGCTGAGCTCTGTATTGCTATTGCTTCCGCTGGGATTGATTTTTCATTGAATATGCTGCGGTTTCTGGCTAACCAAATGCCCCAACAGAGGATAGGAGGAAGGTTCCTCAGATTCTTCTCTGGGTGATTGGACCACCAACCCTCCCATGCCGCATTGAGATCAGCCCCTTCCCATCTGGCATTGATCTGTAGTAGCCTTTTCGTTGCGTCCCATACTTGAATTGTGAATGAGCATTCCACGAATAGATGATTAATGGTTTCTGAGGCTACTTTACATAAAGCACATCGGCTCGGTCCCTCCTTATAGCGAGCTATCAGGACATCCCAAGTAGGTATCTTCCTTTTGAGTGCACACCATAGGAAAAGTCTGGCTTTTTTGGGGCATTTCAGCTTGAAAAGGGGTTTGGCCCACCAGATAGGGGGATCCCAGCCCTTTCTGTTCATCAGGAAGTTATAGCCAGCCTTTGGGGAATATAAGCCTGTCTCCGCATGTGCCCAAACAAGTGTATCTGGACGGTCCTTTATTCTGACACTAGATCGCTTGAGCTCGTGGATGAAACTCTGCCATTCATTTCTCCATAAGTTGTCAATACCGAGCTCCTCTACAGATTTCCATTCCTGACCCCAAATGGACTGCAGCTCCATGTTTGCTATCTGGCTTAAACTGTGAATCCCCCTTGAATCTAAATGTGCAAGGAGACCCGGGGGAAGAGCAAAAAGGTCACTGCATCCTACCCACGGATCCCTGCCTATCCGAATGCTTTCTCCATTCCCCACTTGCCAAGCAAGACCTTGTTCTATAATGAAGAAAGCCTCTGTAGTAGCCTTCCAGACTACTGAGCAGTTTCTTCCTTTTTTATTTGGGCTCCGGATCCAATCATCAAGAGGAACTGGGTCAATATACTTCCTTTTTACCACTCTGGTCCACAGGTTTTCTGCTTCAATAATTCTCCATCCTGATTTTGCTGCCAGGGACTGACTAAAATCGACGAGTTGTTTGATGCCCCATCCCCCCCAGTCCTTTGGTCTGGCTATCTTGTCCCAAGCTACCCACGGAAGGACTGTGTCTTCTTTTGCACCCGACCACAGGAATCTGCTACAAATTTGCTTAATTTTATGAAGAACACCTTTTGGGATCCAGGTCAGAGCAGCCCAAAATACCGGGATGGCCTGAAGGACGGAGTTTATCAGAGTTAATCTGCCAGCCCTTGATAACCATTTGAAACTCCAATGAGATATCCTTTGTTCAATTTTTGCCACCAGCCAGTTCCAATCCTGCTTCCTATATGAAGTGGGTTTTAGCCAGAACCCCAGGTACTTGAAGGGCTGATCCAAACTGCATGTTTCAAAAGGCAAATAAGAAGTGATCAGGATCTCCTCCTGTCTGGAGAAAGCTTCCATTATAAGCTGCGACTTCCTGGGATTTATTTGCAACCCTGTAGCTTTCAGAAATATGTCAAGAATGTCTTTGAGCACTTTTAGTTCATTCCTATTTCCATTTGTAAATAACAGGATATCATCAACAAATAGGAGATGAGTAATGTAAAGATTTACAGCTACTTCCAAACCTGTTATCAAACCTGCTCTCTTTGCTTTTGAAATTAGTCGGCTGAGGCCTTCAGCAGCCAGAAGAAATAAGAGAGGAGAGAGAGGGCATCCTTGTCTCAGTCCTCGCTGGCTTTTGAAAAATTGAGAGGCAGCCCCATTTATCAATACAGCAAAACATACATTTGAAATACACCCCATTATCCAATTTATGAATTCCACCTTAAAGCCGAGGTGTGTCAAAAGAAGCCTGAGGTATGACCAATTAATTCGGTCGTAAGCTTTGGATAGATCTAATTTCAGCACTGCCCCTTTCTTTTTTGCTTGTCTAATACTGTGGATGGTTTCCTGGGCCACCCCAATGGCCTCATGAATTTGACGGCCATCCAGGAACCCAAATTGCTCATTTGAAATACAAACAGAAAGAATGGGCTTCAAACGCACCGCTATGACTTTTGCTATGATCTTGTAAATAGTATTGCATAAAGATATAGGTCTGAAGTCCTCAAAGGTTTCCGGATCCTCCTTTTTCGGTATGAGCGCTATGAAGGTTGCATTGAAGGGCCCATAGATTTCTCCTTTCTTCCTTGACTCCTCCACCACATCTGTCAATTCATCGCCAATCTGCTCAAAAAAATGGAGAAACAATTCTATGGTCCAGCCGTCCGGGCCTGGGCTTTTATCTTTTGGCATTGATTTTATGACATGTTCCACCTCCTCCTTAGTCACTTCTCTGAATAGATTTTCTGCCTCCTCCTCCTCCACAAAACGTGGGAAAGCTTGAGCAGTACGAATGATTTCAGCTATTGATATCCCTCCTGGATCGGCAAAGAGAGATTGAAAATGGCTCTTCCCCAGGTTTGAGACTGCCTCAAATGAGGAGTGCTCCCTGCCTTCTGCATCCTTCAGTTTCCATATTGTATTAGCATTTTTCCTTCCCTTTGCATAATTGTGAAAAAATTTTGTGTTCTCATCCCCGGCTTTCAACCAAATTGCCCGACTTTTTAACCTCCATTCCTCTTCTCTGTCAAGAAGGATCTTTGCTCTTCTTTTTTCTAACTCCAAAATTCTTTCCTTCGACTCCTGAGTTATGTATGCATTAGCTTCAGGGTCTTCTAAAGCGCTTAGGGCTTCGTCGATACTGGCCATTTCCTCATATGACTTCCTCCTTCTCTCCGCGGCCCATTCAATGGTTTCCTTCTTTAACCTTTTTAGATTCTCCATGAAATGGGCTCCTTTGTTTTCTGGGATGGAAGTGCCCGGGTGCCTCCAAGTATTTCTGAACAGCTGAATATAAGACTCCTCCTGAAGCCAGGAAGAGTTGAACTTAAAAGGAGAAGCCGGTTTGGGAGGGGTCTTGGAGAATTCTAGGAATATAGGAAAATGATCCGAGTTTCCTCCTTCCCCCACCCATTGCCTGAAGAGGGGAATGTGGGAGGCCAGCGAGTCGTTTATGAGGAAACGATCCAGTCTTTTTGCAACTCTCTCCTCCCCTGTTCTTCTATTTCTCCAAGTCGGTTTTGCCTTAATTATATTGACATCAAGCAGATTGTGGTTCTGAAGAGTTGATAAGAAGAAATCAGCCAGAGGGTCTTCCCTTGCATTTGGACCCCAAGCTTCAGCAATCCCCAAGGAAAAATTTAGGTCCCCTCCAATTAAAAGTTTTTTGTTTTGGAGCAGGTCTTTCGAGAGGAGATCATTCCAATAGGATACTCGACCCTGACAAGGGCCATACACATTGATGACCAGAAAAGACTGCTCAAAATCCGGGGACTGAATCTCCAATCCAAGTGCATGGGATAAGCCCCAAGAATTTAGCACTTTTAACCTTCCCTTCTTGAATCCGATTGCAAGACCACCTGAATGTCCGGAGGCATCCAGAGCAGTGAAAACCCAGCCCGGAAACAGTGAGCAAAGGGTGTCTTCAACATCAGTGCTGTTTCCCAAAGTTTCCTGTAGAAAGACCAAATCTGGGTTGTGGCATGTAACTAAATCCTTCAACGCTAGTTTTTTGGGTTTACTAGCCAACCCCCTACAATTCCAGGAAAGGCAGATCATTTGATAACCATCTCAGGGGGTTTTGCTGCTCTAAGCGCCCCAGGGATTGACATTTGTTTACCATCCTCAACATCAAATTTTGCCTTAACTTGAGCTTTGGAAAAAAGGGATTTTCTTCCTCTGTTTTTTTTTTTGAGACTTTTCGACGACTCAGGACAGAGGCCTCCTACTGAGTCTAAAACAGGTTGATGACTTGCCGGTCTTTTGCCATGAGACCTGAGATTGTAATGACGAACAGGGGATGTAATAATAGGGATCTGTACCGGATTGGAAGGGTCCTCACAGTTCAGATTTAGGGAGGGAAGGGCTTCAGAGAGAGATTCAATATTTTGAATGGGGTCTTCATGATTTTTAAGCATATTACAATCTGGAGACATTACATCTTTTACAGATTCAGAAAGAGAAGAGAGTTTTTGAGGAGAAGCCTGCATACCAGATGGATCGTCCGCAGAGGGGTTGGCTGGACCATCCGGAAGTGGTTCCTTTGGAGACTGGACTTTATTGTTGCGCAGAGGGATCTCTTCCTCCCGATGTATGTCCTCTTCTGCCGGGGCCTCCTGATTTGCTCTCTGATGTTCTGCTTCCAGTACTATATCCTCCATCGGCTCCACATTTTTCCTCCGTATGCCCTCCTTGTCCTCTTCTCTGCTTTTAAGCTTTCTTCTCCTCTTCCCCATGGGGCAGTCCCTTGCCAGGTGACCGTATTCTTGGCACCGAAAGCACCTGAAGGGAAAGAGTTCGTAATCCAACTTCTGTTCATACACAAATTCCTTATATTGTAATGAGACTGTTTTTGCAAGTCCTTCCAATGGATTTAACCTGACGAGAATCCTCGCCACCGCTCTTTCATATGTTTGCAAAAAAGATCTATCTGCGTCCAGGTAAGTTCCCAAGTGGTCTCCAATGGACTTAAAGACTGAGTCGACCCAGAGATAAGGAGGTAAATTAGGAGCTCTTACCCAGACGGGTTGATCGGTTACCTTCTCCTTTGATGCGTCAAACATGGGCGACCATCGTTTGAAGAAGACAGGTCGGTCTCCGAAAGCCCATAGACGTTCCTCGACCCATTCCATAGCCTTTTTGCAGTCGAATTTCACCATAAACCAGCCGTTCATCAGCGTAGCAGTCGAGAAATTGCTCGCTGGAGAATGAGACCACTGGCTCGCGGCCCACTGCTTTAGGAAATTGCCAGAAATATATCTACCCCTCACTCTGCCCACTAGAGTGCTCTCCGCCACATCCAGCGCCTCCTCGGCCTGAACGTCCATGCCTAAGACCAAGTTTGTGACCTTTTTGGATTTCCACGATTTTGTTTTCTTCCGTTTTTCCCCTACCTTCGCTGCCTCTCTAGATGAAACTCGTTCCTCTGAGGAAGGGTTTGGAACTCTTGCATCCCCGAAATTTCCGCATCCATCTTTCTCAGCTCGCTGGTCCTGCTCAATTAGGGTTTCGACCAAACCCTCCACCGGGCTCCCGGCTTCATTCGAATACGGATGAATTCCTTCAGTTACCTTCCCTAAATCGGGATGGGAGTCCGAAACCCTCGGAGAGTTAGTAACCCCGATACCAGCCAAACCCTCTACTTCCTTTGACTGCAGCGGTTCGCTTGGAAACAAGGTTTTTTGAACCGCCGGCTGATTGCTTCCTTCCCCCAACTCTTTCCCTGCGCTCTGGACTCCTCCAACAGTCCTCCATACCCCTTTTAAAGTTGGAAAGTTTATAATGTCCTCCAAGCCTCCCGACGACGAGAAATTTTTTGACGGGGATATCGACTTATAGCTATGCACTTCGTCATTCTTGAATTTGGGCAGACCTGGCCATGCATGAAGGTTTGTCGTCTCCCAACCCCTTCCTCCGGCCCTGTTTGCTTCTATCGTGCCTCTGCTTCCAATCCCACCTAGGAGCTCCAAGCTTTCATCCAACAATCCTGTTGCCGCGTTTGTATGCCAAATGCCTCCTCCCGTGAGCAGGGCGTTCGCCGGACTGGCCGAGTGACCAAAAAAATGTTCTATGTTTTCCGATGAAGCCTCCTTTCCCCAGACGGAAAGAATGTCGGCCGGGGTAGGGTCCAGATCAACCGACTCTCTAGGGTTTACCATAGTAATAAACGGCGCCGTTTACCTTAATGTTCTTCTCAACCGTCACCGGATATGCACAGCGTAAAGAGCCTGATCTTTGAAACCTCCGAAAGCACAGGTAATGGTAACAATGCCGAAGAGGTTTCACCATATTGAAATCACCTTTTACGGAATGGTTCCAAAACCCCGTTCCGCTAGAAACCCCAACACCGTTTGCAGGTTCCAGCTGGCGGCTTGCACGTCTGTCCTTCTCCCGCTGCTTTGTTGACTCTGCCAGCTACAACCCAAAGCCTGTACTGCTACTGCCATGTCTGCGACACCTGCATCACCTAGGCCTAGGGCCTAGGGTTTCCAGGTCGAGCCCTATTCCTTCCATCCCTCCGCTCAATTTCACCTAATTTTTTTTTTTTTTTTTTTTTCCTTGATTGATTTATTTATTTTGAAGCCTTTGAAGGGTTTTGAGAGGAAGGCACATCTGCATTCTACTGGTCTTAAATTGGGATTTGCATTTCCCTTGAAAAATTGTTGAATTTCACTACAGAGACGGGCTTCATTGGTATCATGTGCTTCAATACCATCCTGTGTCCAATTCAATAGTACGACCTATTAAAGGGAGCAATATGTGTACTCAATTGAATAGCAGACAATTGATAGAGGAGTCCCTGAACACACGTTATACGGATGGCATCAGAGAAGCCCTTGGACAGATTAACTTCAAATGTGTCATAATGGATCCATGATTTTTAGACCACCCAAATTCCAATAGTGTATGCAAGACAAGGTTTCTTGAAGATGTCAGGTTATTCCACAAAAGAAGTGATCGGTAGAAATGTTAGGTTTCTTCAAGGACCCCATACCGATAGGAGAACAACTTTGAAAATCTGAGAAACTATTAGAGAAGAGAAAACCTGCCAGGTTCGTATTTTGAATTATAAAAAGACTGCCTTTTGGAACCTTTTTTCCATTTGGCTCCAGTGTTTTGTGAGAGAGATGGTAGTTATTTATTTGGTTGGAGAACAAACTCTTATGTCAAAAATTTGGCGATCTATTTACTTATACCGAAGGTGTTTTTTTTGAAATTATTCATACTATCATTTAATATTATAGGGTTGAATTTCAAAAAAAAATTAACAACAAACTGTGCACTAATTTTTTTCTAATTGTATGTACAAAATAAATAAAATGTTGTAAATTCATAGGCATGGATATTTTTTCTTTGTTTGACTGTTCTCATGTGTTTGGCAGACCTTATGAGTATGCTGAATTATATGTTTATAATAAATTATATTTTTATCATTTTTACTTTGACCAGGCTGTTATATAGAGGAATGTCTAACAACACTGTTGGCCAAAAGAATGGAACACCTTTAACAGCAACATAGAGGATTGTTTAACAACACTATTGCCAAAAGAAAGAATGGAACACCTTTAAGAGCAATTGCTAATAAATTATATTTTTATAATATTTACTTTGACGGGGCTGTTCAATATAGAAGAATGTTTAACAACACTATTGGCCAAAAGAATGTTTAATTTAATTACCAATACTGAAACAGGTAAACCAACGGGTAAAATCACAGAATTATTTATATGTAACAGCATGTGCTATATATTCACAGTACTACTAATGATCTGAAAATACAAAGATTGATAGGCAATGTTGAATGACAGTATGGAAACCCTTCGGGCTGCGGACATTGAATCTCTGCCATATTTCCATAACTTAAGTGCCTATCAACAATGCATCCAACAGGAATAACAAAGAATTAAGAACAGAGAACAGAGAGAACAAATAATAGCTTAACTTCCACCAGGCATGTAGGAATGTACAAAATCTGGAACGAGTGAGCCGAAGTAACAAAATGTTTGGACACAAGACTTTGTGAAGTTTAGCGTGCACATAGTACTACAAATATTAGTCTGGAGAACACCATCTTGACTTCTGAAAACTCCACTGCCAAACAAATTATATGTTTTACTAAATAAGTTGAACGATTACAGAGCTCTCTGTCTCAGACTTACAATGGATACTTTCTGGCAAGTACATCTGGTCACTATGAGTTTGAAAGCTAGGATCCAGAGAAACACCATCTTGGCTTCTGAAAACTCCACTGCCAAAAAAATGATGTGTTTTACTAAATAAAGTGAACGAATACAGAGCTATCTGTCTGAGACTTGCAATGGATACTTTCTGGCAAGTACATCTGGTTACTACGAGTTTGAAGGCTAGGATCCAGAGACTGCGGGGAAATATAAAAATAATTGATATGATTCATAAAATAAACATAGAAAATTATTATATTGTAATTTTTTTGATAATTCAGGGCTAACTGTGATCGTTTTTTACAAATCTCAATGTCTTCGTCGGCATATGGGGATAAACTGTATCGAGGAGAGAACCCTAGCCAACGATGGTTTTCTTATTTGCGAACAAATTTGTGCTTTTTTTTAAAGAAAAGTTTGGCATCACAGGAAAAACGCTGACATCTATTTGAGCTAAATGTCTATAACATCTAGAAATTTTATTAGTTCATATTACTCAATCTAAATCAGAAATTTTATTAGTTCATATTACTCGATCTAAATCAGAATTAAATTGTATGCACAGAACAGAACAGTGATTTGTATGCACTGTGCACAGGACAACAATAAATTGTATGGATATTCTCAGTTTAGAGTCCTAACAGAGAACAGAACAGCAATAAATAGTATGCACGATGCAACAATTTATATTCATGTTGTGCTGGTTGAGATTCAGTGCCTAAAAGTTGAGCAAGCAGAAGAGAATGAGTTTCGATAACAGAAGCAGCCACATTTTCTCTCACAACAACATTTATAAGATCCCATTGATTATGGCATAACCTTTTTAGGGTTTCAACTTTCAACAAGTACAAGTGGGATCAACCCTTTTTTCTCTGAAATTAAAGTACCTTCTATATACCTTACGCATTTTATAAGGTAAAATAGTAGTGAATACTAAAAAATGAACCGCATCCATTTACTCATAATCAATTGGGCATGTGGAACTAAAACAACGATAATTCATATGCAAAACGAATGAAAGCTTAAAATAGCTACTTTGGCATCCTCTCAGAGTACCAATATTTTCTATTCAGGTAGAAACATCCACAATCAACTCCAGGGCATCATTCATATCTGGACTGCAATAAAAATTGCTAATGACATTTGTGGCTAATGCTGAGTTTGGATGGTAGATTTCCTCATTTTCATACCACAGGAAAACTGTTGTCAGAATGTTCGTTTCAAATCCTCTCTAAGAAATGTAATACTTGTTAGGTAAATTTGACTTGGTGAACAAGTTAAGGTAGTTAGGTTAACAATTATGGTTTCAAGTATCTAGTAGTAGTGGCCTGTGGTATTTAGCCCATGGTGTTACATGTGATGAAGCCTTTTAAAGGCTTGGGATTCTCCATTGCAATGTGTCAGAGTTGAGTGGTCAAGGCTCACTTGGCCTGGGCCAAGATATTGGCTAGCTTCACTGTGTTTAAGCCAAAGATAATAAGAGATCTATTGCTGATTGGTTTTTCCCTGATTGGGGTTTTCTAGTGTAAAACACAATTTATGTGTCTTGTTATTTTATCTGTGATTATTCTCATCATTCTTTTGATATAGTTCTAAATAATAACAAGTAGTATCAGAGCCAAGTGTTGGCTTCAAGGGATGCTTCTGTTGCCAAGGGTTTGTATTTGGCCCGATGAGCGAGAGATCAAGGATTTTGGACCACAATTCAAGTTCCAGGGTTTTTCTCACTGGGAGGTTGCAAGTTTTAACAAATCACGCTTGTTCATTGACATTGTTGAATTTGAGTGACACCATTAGTGGTAGGAAGTTTGGGATGTTAGAGCAAGATTTCCCTGAGATTGGCGAGCTTCTCATCATAGAAAGGCAAAGGGAACCACAAGGAGTCCTAACAGAGGTTGTTGCAGAGGGTTCCTGCAACAAGACAACCCTAGTGGTGGAAGACGTGGAAGAAATGGAGGTGGAGAAAAGTTTGAACATGCCATATAGCTTCAATCCCAAGATCTCGCACTGGGACCACCAGCGTTGTGAATGCCTTGCAAGAAATCCCACATCCGGAGGTTGCCTCACCACTGAGTCGACGCAATTCACTCCTTTTGGAATTTAAAGAGAGGATACCATGTGAAAGAGAACAAGCATGCAACGTGGGTGAGCGGTCCATAGTCACAAGAGGTCATGTCATAAGTTCATAGCAAATTGAAGCTTGGACGAGGATAGACATGTGTAACAAATCCATGCTAGCAATGGCAAGAATCTTGATTTGGGGTAGCATCGAATGTGCTCTAACCACGAAATTTGGTGGAGAGGTTGGGGCACATGAGATCTCAAATACCCAGAAAAGGTTTAGGCAATTTCTAAACAGTTCAGGAGATATTAAAATAATTAATATTTTTAATGGAGTCCCTAAGTCTAAACTTAGGGAAAATAAAATATTAGTGTGTATAAATATGAAACTGTGTTAGAATGGTCCAAAAAACATGGATCAAGCCAGATCTAATCTTAGCTACTGATTAGGGACTTAATCTCGGTTGTTGATATGTCAACAAGAAAAGTATAAGAGGAGGTTTGAGGGTCGCTTGGAAAACACACCAGAGTAATCAATCATTCTATTTTCTAGAGCGGGGTTTGCTAAGAGAAATAGAATTAGTGACCGGGAGCTGCAGCAGAGGGGCATTAAGTATAGAGAGACAGAGAAGCAGAGATAGTGCTAGGAGAGCAGCGCAGTAGCCGGGGAGAGTGACGCAGAGCCAGCTAGGGCTCACGTAGAGGCAGCCGGGAGCTACGCAGAGCCTCAGAGAGGCCAACGTCGCTGACGCAGAGGGCCAGAGGGCTGACACAAACCCATCCGAGGTGACGCAGGGCCAGTGTTGGGCAGAGAGGCGCTGACGCAGCCCATATAAGGCTGACGCTAGGGTTTTTGAGGCAGATTGGTGCTGAGGAGCTGCCGGAAGGATTATCCGAGGTTTCAGCCAGGAGATTTGTCTCAAATTGAGAGGTATTACTGCCAAGGAAATTCTCTGTTGGGTAGGCCAGTTTCAGCACCCAGATTGTACTCTGATATTGCTTAATAAGAAAACCCTTCGATGGTTGCACCCGTTTTCCCACATTGGGTTTTTCCGAGGACATTGGTCCAAAAATAATGGCGTCATATGGTCTGATTGTTTCTGTTTCCTTTAGTTGTTGATCTATAATATGTTGAGCATGCACTAGTGTTTATTTTCAGTATTTACATTGTAAATAACTTGTTAAGTAAAATAACAAGTGGGTAGGACTAAATTAGATAAAGTGCATGGAGTGTTTCTAACTAAGTAGACTTAGAAACTTCAACATGGTATTAGAGTGTGATTGCCGATCACAGGAGGACTAAGGACATCAACCAAGCGGAGCAATTGCAGCAGAAAACAACGGTCCCAAGGTGACAGAAGTTGTTTCTAGCGGAGTAGCAACAAGGAAGGATGACGCGGTGCTTGCATCATCAAGGGTGAGCCAGAAAGAGGTAGCACAGAGGCTAAGGAAGGCAAAGGGAGCCTCACGCAGAGCCACGCAGAAGCTGGGAGGGCTGACGCAGTTGGATGAGGAGGCCGAGTTGCTGGTGTCGAGATTGTGCAGAGCCTAGGAGCTCTCACCTTCAAGTTGCTGGGGTTTAGAAGGTTGTGGGAATATTGCAGAGTGGAGCTGGTGAAGTACTGTAGTCAGAACAGTACCTGATAGAACAGTACCTGACAGAGTAAGGCCAAGAGGAAGGAGTTGCTGCCAAGGGTTTCTAGCCGAGGAACCCAGATCAATGGTGTGGTTGCACAAGACGATCAGAGTAGGGGGCATCTCGACAACAGCAGAAGGATTTCCAGGAGGGACATCGAGACTCAGAGGGAATCCAAAAGAGAACTTCTAGAGAAAAAGTAGAGACTCGGAGGAGTCGAACAAAGAACTTCCAGGAGGGAAGTAGAAGAGCATCATGGCACTACACGGAGTAAGAGACCAGGATAGACTGGACGGAGCGTCAAACTTCGGAGTCTGGAAGGCCAAAATCTTATCCGTACTTGACAGAAATCGTGTCAAGAACTTCGCCTTGAAGGTAATAGCTATCCCAGTCGACCCAATGACAACGACAAGTACGAGGAGGCAATGGCGAGGGCCAAGAGCATCATCCTTGACGGGGTCAAGGATCATGTAGTACCACACATTGTCAAGAAGGAAACGACATATGAGATGTTGGAGGCTCTCAAGAAATTGTACCAACATACTTCTGTGCAAAGAAGAATCCTACTTGAGAATCAGTTGAGGTCATATCAGATGAAGAAGGGAGAACTGATTGACACCTTCCACGAAGGATTGAATGAGATCTAAGATCAGTTGACTGCTATAGAAGCCACATCGGATCAAGGGTTGATGGTGATGACAACCTTGAATGTTGTCTCAGAAGACTGGGAGGTATTTGTCCAGACTCCAGAGTATATTGGGCAAAGGGACTCTCCCACCTTGGGACGAGATGTGGGCAACTCATTGCCAGAAAGAGATCAGACGACAGTCGAAGACAGGTAGCAACAGCGAGGGGATCAAAGTCAAGCAGGAGGAGGAAGATGTTGCCCTAGTATCTGAGGGAAAGCAGGAGAAGCGAAAAAAGAAATCTCCAAGATCAAGTGCTCCCACTGTGGGGAGCTAGGTCATTATGCGACCTAGTGTCCAAGGAAAATGAATAAGGGAGAGTCTTCCAAGACTAAGGCAGCGCCAACACGGGTAGAAAAGGAAGTTTTGACAGACAATGACTGTGCCATGAGTGCACACGCACCACATGAGCGGAAGTGGGGAGACATCGAGCTGTAGTCAGGCGGACTACAGGCGATAAGGGTTAAGATCCTTGAGGTACCCAGCCTCTTGGATTAGACCTTGCTACGAGAGCCCCGAAGAGGAGTAGCAGGGCTGGCTGAGCCGGGTAGAGACGGATGCAGATGGAGCGGCAGAGAGAGCTACAGTGCAAGAGTCCTAAGACAGCGCGAGGCTAGCAGGCTACAGCAATGCGAGAGGCACGAGAGTGTTGCCCCAGTGCAGGATGGCATAGAGAGGTGTGGAATGGTGCGAGATGCAGGGAGTTGTTGCAACAGCACAAAGGTTAGAGAGGGCGCACTTGTCAGCTGCAGAGGGAGCTTCAACATCAGTGGGTGTCTCTAGCCCAACAGAGAGGTCAGAGTTAGGAGATCAGTTACTTACTTCTCAGTAACTGAGTTGCAGTGCAGTAGTGGGCAGCACGATGTAACATGATGAGAGGAGGTGCAGTATGGATGCAGTGCTGGGAGAAAGGACCAGCAACAACACGGATGCAGAGGGAGCTGTCGTACAGATGCAGCAGTGGCAGTGGTAGAACCATGGGCAACAATACATGATACAACAGTGCAAAAGATGGTGGACAGCAAGCCTAGCATCAACACAGAGACCGATGCTAGATGATTAGAGTAATACTCAGTGAGGAGTATTGCTAGAGCACAGTCCTCACTAAGAGGGAGTGTTGATTTGGGGTAGCATCGGATGTGCTCTAGCCATGAAATTTGGTGGAGAGGTTGGGGCACATGAGATCTCCAATACCCAGAAAGGGTTTGGGCAGATTCCAAACAGTCCATGAGATATTAAAATAATTAATATTTTTAATGAAGTAATGTGTATTAATATGAAATTGTGTTAGAATGGTCCAAAAGACATGGATCAAGCAAGATCTAATCTTAGCCGCTGATTAGGGACTTAATCTCCGCCGTTGATATGTCAACATGAAAAGTATAAGAGGAGGCTTGAGGGTCACTTGGACAATACACCAAAGTGATCATTCATTCTATTATCTAGAGCGGGGTTTGCTAAGAGAAATAGAATTAATGATCGGGAATTGTAGCGAAGGGGCATTGGGCACAGAGAGACAGAGAGGCAGAGATAGTGTTGGGAGAGCAGCACAATAGCTGGGGAAAGTGACGCAGAGCCAGCTAGGGCTCACACAGGGCCACACAGAGGCAGCCGAGAGCTGTGCAGAGCTTCAGAGAGGCCATCGTTGCTGACGCAGAGGCCCAGAGGGCTGACGCAGGGCCTCCTAAGGCTGATGCAGACCCATCCAAGGTGATGCAGGGCCAGCGCTGGGCAGAGAGGGGCTGACGCAGTCCTAAAAGGCTAATGCTGGGGTTTTTGGGGCAGATTGGTGCTGAGGAGCTGCCGGAAGGATTATCTGGGGTTTCAGCCAGGAGATTTGTCTCAAACTTAGAGGTATTACTGTCAAAGAAATTCTATGTTGGGTAGGCCAGTTTCGGCACCCAGATTGTACTCTAATATTGTTTAATAAGAAAACCCTCAAATAACTGCACCGGTTTTCCCACATTGGGTTTTTCCGGGAACACTAGTCCAAAAATAATGGTGTCATATGGTGTGATTATTTTTGTTTCCTTTAGATGTTAATCTGTAATATGTTGAGCATGCAATAGTGTTTATTTTCAGTATTTACATTGTAAATAACTTGTTAAGTAAAATAACAAGTAGGTAGGAATAAATCAAATAAAGTGCATGGAGGGTTTCTAACTAAGTAGACTTAAAAACTTCAACAAAGAACACCACTAGGAACCTGGAAGGTTGGGTCAATCTAAGACGAGCATGGTAGTTGCTTGTACTGTAGCGATGTGTGGTTATTGATAGGTGTAGTAAATGACCAATGGAAGACGAGCATTTTAGATATTGCACTACAGTGGCATATGGGCATGGCAAATTTTGTGGAATAACAACATGAGCACGTTCAACTCATGGAGGGCCACATCAAGCTCGAGGCAATGTCAATGATGCCTTCGTTTTCTGGTGCTTGGAAGTGTGCCCACAGTAGTGGCATGTTCCTATGGGAAGGACCGGAGAGTTGTTTTATTGGCAGATAAAGAACTAGAGAGCATATAAGGCAGTAGACGTTTTGTTGCTCGTGAATTCTTCTTAGACTTTGGTTAGTTCTAGGTCGATTGGCTATTGGAAGTAGGGTGTAGTGCAAACAAGGGGCAACGACGACGAAACCATAGAGTAGTGATGTGAGGACATGGGCAGCCGATCCTGAGTGGATGAATTAATGGTCGCACCAGCACTTCTTGGCACTAGCTAAAGATAGGAGCTCGCGAATCCTCCCACCAGTAGCATTTCTAACTTGAAATTTTTTAATCACAAAAACCATTTTCTTGTTTGCTCGTCTCCTCATGGGATAGAAAGGTGTGATTATATGAACTGTATATTTGTTAAAGGGTCAATTCATACACAGGGATCCGTCTTTAGATTGTTGTTTTCATGATGATGCATCGGGTTTTGTGGAAAAGTTGACAACACTGTGAGAAGGGATGATTTCAGCCCCAAAAAGGAGGATATATTAGGCAAGCATGAAAGCCCATTCATTGTGTTGATTATTCATACGCAACAAACGTCCGTAATGGATGAGCTACTCAATATTACAAAACTCACTCATGGATTCGTGAGGATCAGTAGTGAGTATGGAAATGGCCCAGGTTGTTGGTGATTGGTGTTTGACGAGAGTAATGTATGCATGTTAAATGTTTAACAAAAGTAGTGTGCATAAAATATGGGCCACTGGAAAATGATTGCAAATTGTTTGACAAATGCTTAAATAAGGTAGTTGCCTTGGAATGTGATTTGTTTGGTAAGGGGGGTGTTTTAGAACATAAGCACTAAAAATTGCATACAATGTTGGTTATGATAAAGCAAAGGAGTTGTCTCTAGTGTGACTTTTTGGACTTCATGTGTTGAAATTTGGCAGAAAAATTTGACATGAAATTTTGATTTGTCTTATTTAAACTAGTTTTTTACTGTATATATGAATTTAACGCCCTGAAAAACCCCTAGGGCACTTCGATTGTGTAGGGGTTACCCATCAAACTTGTGATTTCAATAAATTCCTGCCGGATTTTAGAGAAATTAGACCAGAAAAGCCCACTAGAACAGCATCCAAAAAGTCACACAAAAGACAACTCGTAAAGCAAATATGCAGAAAGTACCTAGCATGAGCAAGTGCGCCAAAGCATGAGGATAGGTGGCATACATGCCATGATAACAACAATAAATAAATAAAGAATTATGGAGTTGAACATTTTTCATGTAAATAGGCATACGACTGTAAGACCTAGTAAGGCATGCATATCCATGGGAAATACCGATAAAGTTTGGAGTTAGATCTAGGTGAGGGGGGCAATGTCAAATTATTAATATACCCTGAATATAAATTTTGAGTGGGGTAGGGCCTAGAGGTCAGTGGTGCAAGATCACTTGGTTGGTTTGGCTGGATTTGGTCAAAGTAAACCCCAAGTCAAGGTTTAAGGGGGGATTGTTAGCTAACCCTGACTCGATGAAGGAGTTAAGGTAATTAGGTTAACAATTGTGGTTTCAGGCACCTAGTGTTGGTGGCTTGTGGTATTGAGCACATGGTATTACATGTGACGAAGCCTTTAAAATGCTTGGGGATTCTCCATTGTTATGTGTCGGAGTTGGACACTAAAGGCACATCTGGTTGGGGCCAAGATATTAGTTGGTTTGGCTGTGTTTAAGCCAAAGATAATAATAGATCTATTATTGGTTGGTTTTCCCCCTATTGGGGTTTTCCACGGTAAATTTATGAGTGTTGCTGTTTTATATGTGATTGTTCTCATTATTCCTTTGATATTGTTTTGAATAATAACAGTACTCATAACTAGCAGCCAAATTGAGCAAGAGTCTTCATATAGCTCATATGTCCTGCTTGTGGTCCATGAATATTTTTCAGCATACCAATAGAAAAGCAATGATTGTGGCATTGCCTCAAGCAACAAATGAAAGAAAGAACATTGCTTACTTTTTGCAATCTCCCCCTACCTGAACACTGTCAACAACACACTGATCACCAATATGTAAGGGATTCATAGCGAATACAAATGTGATTGTTTCAAAGATTCTTTTGTTAGGATTTCTTGAACATGGATTCTTAAAATACACCAATATGTAAGGGATTCATAGCGAATACAAATGTGATTGTTTCAAAGATTCTTTTGTTAGGATTTCTTGAACATGGATTCTTAAAATACCAGCTGAGATGACACTAGTACAATAAGGTGGATAGTTGAAATCCCCAGAACAAGAATGACCAATATGGAAATCTGTAGAACAAGAATAACGATAATTATTACAATCACGATGACAATTGTCTTTGAAGTATGGTGCAGCTGATCAGCCACCATAGGCCAATGACTTTCTTTCTAGATAAATATTCACTTGAAAGTGAAGTCAAAAACATGTTTCTTGAGAAGTCGAAGAATTGCTTGCAAGTCTCCAACTAGAACTGTGTTGGTTGCCAACATATTTCTGGGCATTAACATGTAGCAATCCCAGAATTCTAAATGAAAAACAGTAGGCTAGTTTATATATTTAATCTGGTTATTGGCCTAGTAAGCTTTGCAGAACATTGACGTCAAAACAATGGGCACTTAGGATCACCAAATTCATGGAAGCACAATGGAGGAAGCTTTAGGAACAAAATTAAAAATGCATAGCACCCAGTCCAACTCTTAACATAAGAATTTTTTATCTTGCCAGTGTCAATAGCTCCCACAGAACGCTGAAAGAGCCACCTCACTCTTCTTCAGGAATCTCAAAAGGTCTCCATCCTCTATATGCCCATAAGGTAGGCAATCCCGATAAAATAAAAAAGTATACCCCAGGACTCAATAGAAAAAAACAACACATGCATCAAAGTTGGGTATGCAAAAATGACACCAATGCATACTTAACTTTAGAAGCATTTTTAAGAATACTCTTTGCTGCAGCTTTTGTTTACAATTCATTTGCAACCTCAATATCTGTATCATGACGGTTCATCTTGTGCAGTTGTTCAACATTAATGGCATTGAATCTTACTTGCTACTGTTAGCGAAAACCAAACAATGAAGAATTAAAACATAGTATACAGGTTTTTCGTATATAAACTACATTGAGAAATGATTTAAGTGATTACATATGACGCCTGCAACAAATCATGAATGGATGCCAAAGACAACCATGACAAGCCTGAAGATTTTCAGGATTGGCAATATCTCTTCTCAAATACCGAAGGTGATCATGCTTTCTTAACCTATTTTCTGAAAAGCCTGGAGTCTTTTATTGGTTGGCAACTTCTCTTCTTAAATTGCAAAGGTGATCATGAATTCTTAACTTATTCTCCCTGTTCACCTCCACGACAAACTGTTTTCTCAATTCTGAAATCCCAAAAGTCCTTTCAGCCTTGTTCCATTCCATATTTTTATGGCAATATCTCTATCTTCTAATAACGAACTTTAAATCTATCCAGATGATCTTCGCAATAAAATGTCATTTGATCTCCCAATAAGATTTCTCATTTCCCCGCAAAAGAGTGACTCTTAAATAATTTCAAAGGTAACGAACGACAATCCATCACATGCCATTATGAACCCATCTACCAGATATTCAAATCCTCGGTGTAAATGAAACTGAAATGAGGAATACAAGCAAAAGCAAAAGAGCTCTACAGAGTGTTCTCTATTTAGCCATGCCAACTTATAAATTAATGATTCCCAATCCAGATATGTAACCAAAATTGAGCTCTTTGGCGAAGTGCCTGCATTGACACGTAAAAAAAAAAAAAAAACATCTCGCTGATTGACATGATCTACATCATCTAAAACATTTAAGACATTAATAGATTTGAGTGTTTTAATAAGTATCTCTATAGCTTCATCAATATGATCAATTTGTCAATCCAACTGAATCAAACTCTTAAGAAGTAAATAAGACGTAGGATCCACAGTGATTTAAATTTTATTTTTAATTGAAGGGTTCTTTTAGGACCATTGTCTTTCCTACTCCACCAAGGCAACAATTTACACAAATTCAGCTTTCATTCTTCATTGCTGCTGAGATAATGTTGTCCCTCAAAATCTTCGAACTTTTTATCCGAACCAGTTGGATATTTAGCCACATTGAAGGGTCATCATTCAGCATTTTCCATGATTCACGACTGTACCAAACACACATTACCTAGAATAACAGAGTAGGTCAAAAAATCCTCAAAAAACTAAATTAAAATAAAGACATTTAACCCTAAAACTTATAAGACCTCACAAATTTGCACTCTCGTACTTTCAGTGTTTAAAAGGTCCAAATCTAAAGCAGATTTATAATAATAGACAATACAATCAGTATAGATATATCTCCACTAATATATCAACACAATCCATATAGATTCATCTCCACAAAAGTTTGCAGTACTTGAAGATCAGTATGCTTCATCATACAGATCTATTTTCACAAAAAATTACAGTGCTTAATAGAGCTGTGTATAAATACAACTTAAAAGTTATACAGAAAGAAATGCAGAGCTAACCCGTTACACGCCTGGACTTGAGCGCCAGAAGAGAGATGTCAAAGAGGCAAGTTCTTCATGTCATCTGGTATGTTTTTTACTTTCCCATACTTTGGCCTATTTCACTGCGAAGGTTTGCACACATACATTTTGTTGCAATAGGAATCCTTTTTCTCTATATCTGTTGCACATATGAATCTATCTCCTATACAATCTTGTTTGTAGCTGAACAGGAAATCTATCTCATGTTTTTTTATCTTAAAAATGTGGCTTGGACCACACATCTGCCTCTGCTATCGGCATTATCCATCGATACAAAATAATGTGGCTTGGACCACACATCTGCCTCTGCTATCGGCATTATCCATCGATACATGTATATGCTTATACAATACAGATCTATTTTCACAAAAATTTACAGTGCTTAATAGATCTGTGTATAAATACAACTTAAAATTTATACAGAAAGAAATACAACCATTACACGTCTTGCCTTGAGAGCAAGGAGAGAGATGTCAAAGAAGCAAGTTCTCTAATTTTCAAGCTTATGCGATATCTCATTTTCTTTTTATGAATTTGCAATGCTCAAACATACAGTAGGTCCATCAATGCCCGACAGCGAGAGCTCAAAAAAATTGACACCGTAGAATATCGGAATAATTGTATGAGGACAAGCTCATCTAGGCCAAATGAAAAGGAAGGTGCGGTAATAGGGCCTTCCATCCGACGAGCTAACTTCTAGCCTTCATACAATTTCTGGTAATCGATAAATAGTCGCAAACCCTAAAAAATAAGGCGGCGGTATAGATGGCTTGCGACCATGTTCTTGACATCTGGGCCACAATAAAATAATGGCTAGGGTCGTAGAAATATGCTCCAGTGGAGATGGAGGCAGAGGCAGATGAAGCGGCATTGATAAATGCGCGATGGTAATCAGGAACAAACGACCTCCTTTCAATTTCGATTTCATCCTGGTTTTGGGCAAACGAAGATACCACGACCATGCCGAGCCATTGTATCCAGATGGGAAAGAGGGCTGGAACGCTTGGCAAATAACCGAGGAGGTCATCACGTGAAGCTTTATACAAAAATCTAGGTTAGAGAAAATCAGGAAGGACTGCATATATAATATTTCTAAACCTAAAATATGTGTATACGTGGTGAGTATTCCATAAACTAATATACGACATTATGACTTAGAAAAGCAATTATGGATTTTTATCATAATGGTCAATCACAACAAAACTCACATTAAAATAAAAACTTCAGTGTTCAAATAAACAACCAAAAGAACTATAAAACTTCATACTCGTCAAAATAGTCCATAACTTGCAACCATTCAAAAATAATTTATTTATTTTATTTTATATTATAAATATTTAAAAATAGTAGAAAATTTTAATTGTAAAATTAATAAAAAATCATATTTTCAACCATTAGTCAGTAACCTTATTTTTTATTTTTAGATAACCTTATTTTTAATTTTTAGATAGTGTATATTCTTTATTATTAAATGAGATCCACCTAAATTATTATCAAAATTTAATATTAAATAACTATGGTTTACTTATAATCTTATTCAATATAACTCACTATTTTACAATTTTAAATTCATGTAATTTACAATTACACATAATTTTCATTTTATTGATATATTTACGTTGTAAGGTGTTCCCCTTTGAAATCAACTCCTCTCTTGTCCACCTGTCATTATTATGCGCCGTAGGATTATATGTTAGATGATAGAAAAAGGTTCAACCGTTAGATCTAGAAAAAGTAGTTACTAATTCATTGTAAAGTAGTATTCTATTCCAATGCATAGGTCATAATATCAAGTGGTGGTGTCATGGATGCCATAGCGCACTATCTCATGGTCAGGCGGAGCCTGGAGGGCAAGCAAAACGTTGTGGCCACCATATTCAGCCTTTTCATGGTGGAAAGCTACAGGGCCATAATAGGTGACCGCCTGAAGGTTATTAGAGGTCTGTTAGATTTAATCCACGAGGGGATCCCCAAGTGCACCAAGGATGCCCTAAAACCCCTCTTTCTTTTGGTTCTTTATCTGCTGAATAGGCCAAAATTGGTGTTCGGGGGAGTCGTTCCAGTGATATTTTCGTTGTTGATGAACGCGGGGTTGGGAATCGTGGAGGATGTGATGACTATTATAGCCCAGGTAGCCAACTACCACGAGATGTATACTTCTGCATCGACTGGATTTTTTTTCTCATGCATTCAGATCATATTTGAATTCATATGAATGTTGCTAATGTGTTTTGAACATCAATATCCCACGATTTAAGTGAAAATACTTTTGCCATGTCAAAATTTGGTGTCTTCTCTTTTAAATTTCTGTTTTTCTCCAGAGTGAGGTTTGTATTATTGAAGTATGTCTGTGTGTTGTGCCTTCGATTCTTGCATGGTTGATTTTCTTATTGGTGAATGGATTGATTGGAATGATTGTCATTGCAGAGGTTCTTCATACCCTTCAATTGCAAAAGAAATTAAAGATGTTGCAAGCAAGGACCCTCCTCATCGAAAGTTGTTTGTGTGTGGATTGGCTTGGGAGACTTCTTCACAGATCCTATGTGATGTGATGTGAGTGCATGATATTTAACTGATGTTGGGGAGACAACAAAATTTAACTTACCACAAAACCCCAAACTTGTTTGAAGAAAAATGAAAGCAATCTAACTATTGTTTCTAAAAGTGGTATTCCATTTATATATTGTTGTTTTTTCTGAGCCTTGGGACTTCTCAAATTCTATGGTACTACATTGTTACATAGGGTGGAAGATCGATCATCAAACAACTTTAATTCATTATTTAACACCTATTTTTGTTAATTTTTATACTTTCAAAATTGTGGAGGCTACAAAGCAGGCTCTTAAGGAACCAAACAAAACCATTGATGTAAGTAATAACTAGTATTGGATAATGTTGGTCATTTTAGTTGAAGGGAAGTTGTTGATCTTGACACCTATATTTTGTGCTTGGCATGTAGGGAAGGACTATTATTGTGAAACTTGCAGCGAATGGTCAGAAGGAGAAGCTATCATCACAACCTGCAGTATCTCCACAAATGTGAACAACTTATGGAACAAACTATCCATCCCTGAACTCATATCATAGGCTAGGGCCACAGGTACCAGCCTCTACACCACCACCAATTACTTTCTCAGCATATCCACCAGGTCTTTCAGCATATGCATCTCAGCCTCCATATGCAACACAACCTACATACAGAGGAATTTCATCCGCTTTGTCAATATGGTGTTCTAACATCCACAACACCATACAACTCAAACCAGTATGCAAAATATGTAACATCCATCCAAGATCCATGACTGGCTCCATCAGGATTGCACACAACAAGTGGTTAGATATTTACCTAGTCCAGGCTACCAATACTATGGTTCGACTGGAACTGGATTTTAATCAACCAATTTTTTTATTGAGAAATATGTTCATCAAATCAATGGCAGTTAGTTTGGGATTCTACATGCATTAACAATTTAACTTAATTGTGAATACTACTGGAGTCCACATGATAGCAGTCTACTCACTATTTTAAATGTCCATTGGGTTGTTGCAACTTTTGATGAATGTGAGTTATACATTGTTTGAGCTCAATTTTCTAAAATTATGTTGCACGAAGAAGAAATTCATTATCATATATGTTAACAGTGGAGTTTTCCAACCTATGTACACTCACAGAGCAGTTTTGTTTTTATTTGAATGTAAGTTCGTGGCATGTTATGATCTAAAATAGCTAGTTAAAAGAATTATGTTTATTTTCTTGTAGACATGTTGGAAAAGATTGTGTTTGCTTTCATAAAGCATTGCTCTCCTCCATATATTTAAATATAAAATATTTGTTGTAAAGCAATAGAAACTGTAGTTTTTTTCATATCCGTTGTCATCAAGTGAAACTTGTTGTGTCATTACTTCCTGATGCAAACCCTGTGGTTTGCATATCAGAATTTATTTGGCGAAAGTAGCTTACAACAATAATTTAAAGAATACTCCTCTCAGAAATTAAGGATTAGAATGCAAAGAAAATGAAAAATTGTTTCTTTCAATATTCATACCCACTCTAGGCCTTATTACATGACGGAGGGTTTCCCTCTCTCTAACAACAACAACATATGAGTTTTCTGTTGGGACACTTCAGCTTTCGTTGTGCACCTCCTTCAACAACATTTGGCTTTCCACAACTGCCTCATTCTGATTAGGCTACTCTTCAAAGAAAAAACCCTTTTTGATCTTCTTAGAAACCTCCATTTATAGAAAGAAAGAGATGAACTCCTCTAGTTGCCATATTTTAACTTAATAACTGCCATATTTTAACTTAATACCAAACACACATATGACAAAATCCTTTATTGGCATTACATAAGAAAATTATATCAAGCAATCTACAAACTCCTATGATTTGGAAATAACTTCAAACCCTCAATGAATAAAATTGGCATAATAAGACGAAATACACTCATGTAGTGTTAGAATACATCATTGGAACTTTATCAATCTTGTAACATCGTTTGATAGCCTTAGCTGCCACCTCCATGCCTCAAAAGTCTAATTGTTATCCAAATTTTCATTTATGGCTTAAAAAATAGAGTGCAAACTAGTCTCAGTGGACTAAGAAAAATGCAATGAAGACACCCTTCGATTGTTGTCATGTGGAATCCCAAGGTACAGGAATGACTTCTGGAACTCAAGCTACAAAACCCATATCTAAAAATATTTAATTCATTATAAAATGCACGCATTTGGTTTGCCAAGTTACCCTTGGACACAGATTTAACCACTTTTGCCTTGCTCCACCTAAATGCATGCCCCATGGTTAATTTTAGGTCCAAATCTAGTTTTTCAAGTTGATGAGTTATCATTGAGGGATGGCCCACCTTTCCACACGCAGCTGAAAAAATTTTGTTGTTCAAAAATACCATAAAACTGCCAATATTGACACATTGACAAATATAGCCAGGAGGGCATGTTCACATGCACGTAGGACTAGTCTAAAAGTATGCCAAAGGAGAATTAAAGGTACAAATATATATTCTGGAATTCCATATACAACACCCAGATGTTAGAATCATCCAACTCACCACCAGTGACACACATGTAATTTGCCAAGTTGGCACTTTGGTTGTTTTCAACATTTTTTCTAGTTAGATAAAAAATTCAGAGGCTTAAAGAAATGCAAGCATGGGCTAAAATATTCATGGCATAAATGACTTGGAAGTTGTAAAAGATTCTTCTTCATGTTCACTACCATCAACTCTCCATGGGATTAAGTTTTATGATTCAATCCAAAAAAAATACATTATTGTTAATGGAAGACAAATCTACTTAAATTATGGCAAACACGCATAGACTGGTACATCTAACTTATAACAATTTTTTTTTTTGGTGTTGTGAAGGATTGTTCACTTGACAAGAGATGCCCTGTGTCAAACTTTCCTGGTTGGAAACTTTTGAGCATCTTGCTCAAAACATTGTTGCACAAATATTACAAGTCAGTGTGCTTCCTCTGTCAATCTTTGCCACAAGACTCTGCCACATCTCTTTCATTCTCTTTCCACTCAATTGTTCTCTATTCTTCATTTTTGTAGATTTCTTCTTCTTTATCTTAACCACTTTACCAATCGTTACAAACAACTCCCACTTGGTGAACAACGTGTCCTTCCCAACCTCCCACTTTGCTTGCTGCTCAATCTATTCTCTACCTTCTTCTCTGCAATCACTATTTTTCTTTCATCTTCATTGGTGACTGTTTTTCATAGTCACAGCTGGCACCTTCATTGTAGCGACATCTCTTTTTTGGTTTGTTGCATTTTTTTTTCACTTGCAAGAGTATGAACACATAAAACATTATGTGAATTGCACATCACTTCAACTGTACTGCTTCTGCCACATCATTCCTTTCTTTTGCAACATCTTCTTCCATCACACAATCCAACAATGTATTCAACATCACTCATTTGGTCTCCTCTTCATCTTCAAAGGATTCAATGTATTTCCTTATGCATCTTCACCTGGGACATTAGGCTCAGTAGGCTCGATAGCCTAGGAAGTAAGAAATTTTTTTAATGTTATTTTGCAAAATATTTAACTGATATTGGGGAGACAACAAAATTTAACCTCCCACAAGACCCCAAACATGTTTGAATAAAAATGAAAGCAATCCAACTATTGTTGCTAAAAGTGGTATTCCATTTATTTATTGTTGTTTCTTCCGAGTCTTGATACTTCTCAAATTCTATGGTACTACATTGTTACATAGCGTGGAAGATTGATCATCAAACAACTCTGATTCATTATTTAACACTTATTTTTGTTAATTTATATAAATCTTTCACTTTGAATATATCCTAGTTGGAATCTCCTAACATATGACTTCTTTCTTCTATGATATTGTTTTTTATGCCATTGCCTTACGACATTTCCTTTGTAGCATGTGGTGGAAATGCTAGTTATTATTAGTCCCTTTCAGCAAGACTATAGTGATCGATTGATCATTGACTAACCATTAATCATTCTTTGACCTAATATTTTTCTTTAATTTTTCGTCCTTGAACAAAGTTTTAATTGGCAATTTCTGTTCGCCTAAATTTTAACCAAGCTTTAGCATTTGACCTCTTATTGCCTCGAGGGATGTTATTTAAGGCATTTTAGGCATAGCCAAGGTTTGAAGGATGGGCAAAGTTTTTTTAACCAAAGTTTAATTTCAAAGTTAGGTTGAAGTTTCAAGTTAAGGTAAATACATGAAATATCATGATCATGTAAGCATTTAATTCCAACTGAGTAATGCTAAGTCTCACATAACATTAATTTGCTAACATTTTTTTTTTGAATTTTTTTCCCAAAATACATTGCTTAATATTACGTTGATGTGAGATAGCCATCTGGGTATTACATGTCTATGAACCCTAATTTGTCCATGCCTTACATGTCTGTGAACCATGATTTGTCCCTATTTGTTGGCATCACTATAGTCTAATATGCAGAAGCATCACTATAATCTATATGCAGAGAATGATAGGTAACATGAGAATTGCTTAGAAATCACAAAATCATTGGTAGCAGGTTGCGGAATTAGACAAAGTTACACATATAAGTCATTCACTTGTTGTAGAAGTTATTGACATCAAGCATTCAATTAAGTCGTTCCATTCACTGGCTGCACCTATTTGCATTCGTTATGAACCCACCTTAATCGTAGTCGATTGGTTAAGTTAACTCCTGGAGCGTGCTAGTACATGCTTATGTCAGGTCTATTGTGGTCAATTGCATGTATGCAAGGTTACTTCAGTGGCTAGCAGTAGTCTTTTCTCTCTATCCTGACCACTACCCCTTCCTTTCTTCACTTCACTTGCAAATGGATGAGTGTAACAATGTACAGAAACACCCCTCTGTAATAAATGCACGTCCTCTTATGGCAACAAGTCTACTCCTATCTGAAAAATCTATATGAGAAGCTTTCTTATTATACACAGATTTACAAATAAACAGATTTACAGAGTATTACAAGCTATTTCAGAGAGTGAAAGAAACTTTATAGACAATTACATGTTATTTCCATATAGTGAAAGAAACTTTACAAACAATTACATGTTATTTCCATATAGTGAAAGAAGTGTTGAAAAGTGTGCAACAAGAAATGCTTGTTGAGAATGCAACAAGATGATGGATCTTAGTGGAAAGGAGTCGCCTTCACTAAGTGGGCCCGCAGGGTATTTTTGGCACAAAGTCTATTTTTAGACTATGTCTATTTTTAGACATATGGATCATGGTCTATGAGTCGCAGGACGTTGTTTATGGATGATTGGTCATGTTGGGAAAAATAGATGGACTTCTATTTTTGGTTCACAGCGGAGTGATCAGAGTTTATTTTTAGACTGCCAGGCCAAAAATAGAAACAGTCAAATATTATTAGCCCTTAGTAATATTTGGACTCTAAACATTATCTTATTCTCTTGGAGCACTTCAGTTCGAGCTACGGATGTGGCACATGCAGCCGACAGAAGGAATCATGTGGTTTCTTATGTGTTATTTGAGCTATTGCATGGAGGACTTCAGTTAGAACTCATGCATGTGAGTTTGGTGGAGTTGGATGTGGAGTTGATGGAGCTGTGTTCAGTTTGACTTAGTTGAACTAGTTGTATTTAGTCTAACTAAAGAATACACTAGTGATGAGTTGTGTGAATTAAATATTAATTAATTCACTAATTATTAACTCATAAAGAAACTAAAGAATACATCAGTTAACTCAGTGCATGGACAGTTCAACAAAAACAGGTGTTAGAGGTAAGTGAAAGGGTGAGTTGTGACTATCAGTTGTGCATGAGATTTTGCACATGTATGGATTGAGTTATGCCAATGAGGACTGTGCAGTGTGGGCCAATACCAAGGCAATTATAGCTTGTGCTCACGTGATTTTGGATCAGCCAAGGTAAATAGGAGTTTGGATCAGCCATTCATCATTCATTCTCTTGCAGGATTGTGCAATGGAGGCAAGCAAAGCAGCGGTGGAGATTTGAACCTGTGACTTGTTCGGATCTGAGCTAGTTTTGTGTGTAACAGGTGGAGATAGTGTTGGATACTTGAGAGGAGTATTGTACTATGTATTGTTACATTTTCTCAATCATTATAATATACAGATAGTGTGGGGTTTTCAGCGGTATGCTTTCCCCGGGTTACATACTGTGTTAATGTGCGCATGCGATTGATGTTTCATTGTTTTTAATGTTGCTAAATTTATGATCAACGTAGAGGAGGTTATGTATTATGCATGTATTCCACAATAGTGTATAATTGGGATAATCTCCGTGAACAAGTGTTTATTATTCAAAATTTCTACATGGTATCAGAGCTGATTGATTTGTAGAAAAATTTCTACATGGTATAAGAGTCGGTTGATTTGTAGAAAAAGTCCTACAGGATATCAAAGCAAGGATTGATCATAAGATCTATTATTCAGAAAGTGTTTACATTTTATTTCTTCAGGCAGAGTCTGTAATCGGGCCAGGTAGCTTCTGGATTCATCCTTCTTTTGGAAGGTGAGATATCTGGTGAATGCCCATACAGTCGATCTCTGTACAAGAAATACTTTGTTCTCACGAATTTTAGATCAGAAGCGGTTGAGTTTTGAGCTGGTGGACTGGTGCTCAAGGATAAACTCAGAAACATCAAAGCTGAGAATGGAGACAGTATGCCCCAGTATCTCACGAAGTTCACCTAGTGCAGGGATGAGCTGGGAAGTGTGGGGGTGACTGTTGATGATGAGGACTTGGTGAGCTTGGCTCTCCTTGGTCTTCCGAAGAGTTGGCATTCCTATCAGGACTCTGTCAATGGTCGAGAGAAATTTCCAGGATGGGAGATACTTCGGTCAGATCTTGTGGAGGAGGAGATCAGACGGAGCACCAGAGACAGTTCTTCATCCATGCATGATGAGGAGAACTGTGCCTTAGCGAGTAAGGTGGAGAAGGGGAAGGATAAGGGTTCTCTTTCCGAATCCAATTCTTCCAATGATGGGAAGAAGGTTGACAAGTCGAAGGTGAGATGCTTTTGTTGTCATGAGTTGGGCCATTATGCTACTAATTGCCCAAAGAAGAAATCCAAGAAGGGATCCGGGGAAGGATCTGAAGGTGAGGCACTTGCTTCACAGTTCGAGATGGATTTCACACTCTTCGCATGCATGGTTTCATCCATGGTGGGAAGTGGTTGGTTTCTTGACAGTGGAGCTTCTTTCCACATGACCGGTGAAAAGAGTTTGTTCAGTACTTTGGAGGAGAAAGATCTCCAGATACTCATAGCGATGGGTAATGATGAGAAGTATAGTGTCTCAAGTGTAGGCACGGTTATTTTTCAGAGGGAGCATGGAGCTCGCCTTACCTTGACTGATGTCAAGTATGTACCAGGACTGGAGAGAAACTTGGTGTCGATCGCGATGCTGGAAGATAGAGGCTATGATGTAGTGTTCAGTAAAGGAAAGGTTTTCCTTAGACACATCATCACTAGACAGGTGAAGAAGATTGGTTCACGGGTCAAGAACCTGTATGCTCTTGAGGTTCAAGATGCATGCAAAGCCTTGAGCAGTGAGGCAACTGATGGAGAATTGGTGGTTGAGAGGGAGCATATATTACTTCTCAACATGCAGAGCCAAAAGAAGTCTCAGACGATTGTGGAGGAGCCACGATTGGTGCAGCAGCTTCAGGAGGTTGTGGAGCAGCCACAACAAGGGAAGCTGAGGGGAGATTGAGTAGAGACATCTACTCATGCAGAGACCTCCAGTAGGGGGAAACTTCGAGCCAGGTGGGCTGAGGGATCGCATGCAGCCATACCTCCAAGTAGGAGGTGGGGTGATGTGGATTGATCGTCCCAAGGAGGAGGGGCAGGATCCTTGAGGTACCAAACCTCTTGGATGAGACCTTGCTACGGGAGCCCCGATGTGGAGTAGCAGGAACTGGTTGATTAGGTAGAGACAGATGCAGATGGAGCAGCAGAGAGAGCGATAGTGTAGGGAATCCCAGGACAGCGCATAGCTAGCAGGCTACAACAATGCGAGAGGCACAAGTGTTTTGCATAGTGTTAGGTGGCACAAAGAGGTATGCAATGGTGCGAGATGCATGGAGATGTTGCAGTAGCGCAGATGTCAGAGAGGGAGCACTTGTCAGCAGTAGGTAGAGCTTCAGCATTAGAGTATGTTCCTAACCCAACAGAGTGGTCAGTTGGGAGTGTTTTTGTTCCAAGTATTGTTAGAGCAAAGTGGACCGGGCAGATGTGTTGCATGCAGAACATTCCAGAGTTACAGGATCGGGTTTGAGAGGAAGCCTTTCTTGTTGAGAGGGAGTGTTGAAAAGTGTGCAACAAGAAATGCTTGTTGAGAATGCAACAAGATGATGGAGATTAGTGGAAAGGAGTCGCCTTCACTAAGTGGGACCGCAGGGTATTTTTGGCGCAAAGTCTATTTTTAGACATTAGGATCATGGTCTATGAGTTGCAGGATGTTGTTTATGGATGATTGGTCATGTTGGGAAAAATAGATGGACTTCTATTTTTGGTTCATAGCGGAGTGATCAGAGTCTATTTTTAGACTGCCAGGCTCAAAATAGAAACAGTCAAATATTATTAGCCCTTAGTAATATTTGGACTCTAAACATTATCTTATTCTCTTGGAGCACTTCAGTTCGAGCTACGGATGTGGCACATGCAGCTGACAGAAGGAATCACGTGGTTTCTTATGTGTTAGTTGAGCTATTGCATGGAGGACTTCAGTTAAAACTCATGCATGTGAGTTTGGTGGAGTTGGATGTGGAGTTGATGGAGTTGTGTTCAGTTTGACTTAGTTGAACTAGTTGTATTTAGTCTAACTAAAAAATACACTAGTGATGAGTTGTGTGAATTAAATTTTAATTAATTCACTAATTATTAACTCATAAAGAAACTAAAGAATACATCAGTTAACTCGGTGTATGGATAATTCAACAGAGACATGTGTTAGAGGTAAGTGAAAGGGTGAGTTGTGACTATCAGTTGTGCATGAGATTTTGCACATGCATGGATTGAGTTATGCCAATGAGGACTGTGCAGTGTGGGCCAATACCAAGGAAATTATAGCTTGTGCTCACGTGATTTTGGATCAGCCAAGGTAAATAGGATTTGGATCAGCCATTTATCATTCATTCTCTTGCAGGATTGTGCAGTGGAGGCAGGCAAAGCAGCGGTGGAGATTTGAACCTGTGACTTGTTCGGATCTGAGCTAGTTTTGTGTGTAACAGGTGGAGATAGTGCTGGATACTTGAGAGGAGTATTGTACTATGTATTGTTACATGTTCTCAATCATTATAATATACAGATAGTGTGGGGTTTTCAGTTGTATGCTTTCCCCGGGTTACATACTGTGTTAATGTGCGCATGCGATTGATGTTTCATTGTTTTTAATGTTGCTAAATTGATTATTAAGGTAGAGGAGGTTATGTATTATGCATGTATTCTGCAATAGTGTATAATCGGGATAATCTCTGTGAATAAGTGTTTATTATTCAAAAATTCTACAAGAAGCTTTACAAGCAATTACATGTCATTTCCAAATATTAGTTTAAACTGCTAAAATTAAACTTTTTAATATTGAAAGTATTCCATAGATGTGTAATCTCGTTACCTAAAAATGTTGCATATCTCTAAGAAACAAAGAAAATGGAGGCATACCCATTCCACCTCCTGTTAACAATGTTTCATTTCCTTGCTCTACTCCTATCTTTACTACTGTTGAATAACAACAAGATCTAAAGGCACATTTACTAGTATTGGATAAACGGAGTATGGATATGAAGCTCCCTTTCTTTCATAAGGGATGTTGTTAGTACTATTTTAGCTTATGTCCATCGGACCGTTATTCAAGACTAACTTCCATTATCATCTAATTACTATCTATTTATTTGTAATATGATCATATATTCTTGTTTTTCTGACCTAACTAGGTGGTGATGCAACAAATACGTGGAGAGAAAGAAAGAAATAAACACAGGAGCAGGAGTTAGGACTTGTCGTGTGCAAAGAATAAGAAATAGAGCACCCAACTCGTGGGCAGAAAAGAAACATACAGAGCGGGTTGAAGTCAGCCAGAGCAGAGGCTAAAGGCCAACAGGCTAGCTTTGTACGATAGGGTTATTCCAAAGAGGCTAAAGGCCAATACCTCGCAGATCAGCAATAGGTAATTGACGCGGAAATAGGTCCAGTGCTTGCGGATCCTGTTGCTCCCCTCGGCCAACGGCTCCAGTTTTGTCAAGGCACTCCAATCCATCATCTCCAACCATGGCCTCCATTGCGATAGGGCATTGTGGGCACCTTCCAAGATCCGGACAAAGAAGGCTTTGTTGGAAGTACTACACACCTACATGCAGACACTTAGTTAGAGCATGAGACTACATGCAAGATTCCTTCTGCATGATTTACTCCCTGATTTGCTCCTTCTTTAACTCCGCAACTGGCTAGTTCTTCTGCGTGATTTACTCCCTCATTTGCTCCTTCTTTAACTCCACAACTGGCTAGTTATTCTACATAATTTACTCCCTGATTTGCTCCTCCTTTCACTCCGTAACTGGCTAGTTATCTCCGGAACTTGTTGTAGGTGTTGAGTCCTCTCATTGATCACCACTATGGTGCATTACCTTGGGATCTTCACCCAGTAATGCTATATCATGAGCATTATAACCTATTTTCTAATGAATCATTATTTTTTTCTTTCGATTTTCTTTTAGTGTTTTTGCTCTACAAAGCTGTGTGTTCAACCTTTACTAGCTAGATTCATCTGTGTAGGTTTTCTAACACATTTACAGGCTTAGGCCATGGGTTTCCCAGCCACGGCTTGCGGTGCTGAAATTGGAAGTGTAACGACTTGCAGTTCTGCCAATGTGCGACCACGACCGGGTGGAGAGCGCACGTGGGTGATTGGCTGAACGGGCTGCGGTTCGGTTGATGGGTGAGCTCACGGCTTCATGTGCGATGTGATAATGCGCACAAGGGAGAGGAGGGCGAGCTGACTTATATGTGTTGGAGCATGGGTTAGAAGTTATGGAGGCCGACCAACAAGCGTGTGGAGCCGACGGAGGGTGGACGCGTTTGAAGGGAAGGCCAACATGATGTTTGATGACTTTTGCATGGAGTGAGGGCGTTGGGCGAGTCGGCTGGGCAGCCAAGACTTTGCCCTACCTTTGGTATATATGGAGGAGCGTTGGAGCTCATTCCAACCATCGCTCAACACATGAATTCGCTCAAGATGTGAAGGAAAAGGCGCAGGTCTAGTGTGGACACAACAAAGAAGAGAAAGGCGCAGATTTGGAGATGCGCCCGTTCTTGGGCGAGGCCGCACGAAGATAGTGTCATTTCTGGGTTTGGGTGAAGGGCGCGGATAGAGGAGCACCCGCCGGTTGGAGTAGGGCGTGCACAGGTGTGTGGCGCCCGAGTTATGCGACGGAGCGCCCGACGGTGAAACGTTGGTGGGTGCCTGGTTTGAGCGACGACTTGGCACAGGTTCTTCGGCGACTCGGGTGAGCGCCCGCTCGTCGTGCAAGTGTGCACAGTGTGACTTTTGGTGAAGTGTTGAGATTGTGAACGGAGGTGTGTCTCAGGCAGAGGCGCCCGTGTGTGGTGACTTGGAGGGGCGCCCAAGTTGGGCAAACAACACGATCGTGCGACGAGGTGAATGAAGGGTTGGTGAGTCGTGCGGAGGCGCCGATGAGCTGGGCAAACGAGTTTGCCGAAGTTGAAAATTGGCTAAGTGTAAATTTGGGGTTTCCCTAGATTTAACTTGTACTTTGTAAAAGTGAAGATTGTATAATATAGTGATTTGGGCAGACTCATATTGCAGGGAGTTGCCCCTCCCTTTATATTGTTGTGCATTTCTCTTATAGAATTCTATTTATGTGAATGTTATGGGCTTTCACTTGTATAAAGGAAACATTAATAATACTTGGTTGCGAAACACAAACTAAGTAGGATAAGTGGAATGTTAGGCGTAGCCTACAATTGTAAGTATTGGTGAAAAGAAAACGATTGATAGTGCTGCACCTCGCTATAAGCGGTTGAAAGACTACCGCAGGTGTAGGGGCGTGATAGTTGGTATCCGAGCCTAGTGCCGAAGAGATAGTGCTGGTGTTGAAGCGTTGAAACTGATACACACCTGCACTTCGTGACAGGTGGTATCAGAGCTGGTGAGCTGAATCAAGGAGCTGATTCTACGAAGACCGAAGACTTGGCAAGGAGTTCAAGTTTTGCAGGTAACAGGTGGAATATCAGGGTGATTCAGGTGAATGGTGAAACAAGTTTAGCAGAGGTGAAGCTTAATTCTTGGGCCGAACTAAATGACAAGACATGGCAAGTTTGGAAGAATGCGAAGGGAAGCTCTTGCTTACCTTATACAGATTGAAGCGGATGAAAGAAGAGAACCCCTGGATTCGAAAGGAACTTGAAGTCTTGGAAAAGAATGTTGAAGACGAACTTCTTCAACTTGGTTGGACAATGGAGCAAGATGAAGTTGCAGATTGTGCTGACAAGGAAGAGAAAGCCGTGATGATTGAAGATGTTGCAGATGTGACAACGATGGAGGATGAACTTGAGATTGATCAAGTTGGACCAGGATCGTGCAGTTTGTAGACATGGATGAATGAGGATACTCACATGGAGGAGCTTGATGATCACGATGATGAAGTAAGTATTGTTGATGCTTGTGTTTCACTTGAGCATTTGGTTGATAGACCGCATGCAGGGAAGGGCAAAATCAGTTTGCCGATGCTAGGGAGGATCTTACCATAGATGTCTATGATGAGACCTTGTATGGAGGAGCAAGGATTGTTGACTGTTGCAGGACTTGTTGGGGTTGTTTGTGAACTTGTGATAGAATGTACAAAGGCCCGTGACAAGGGAGCAACATGATGATCGTTGCGGATGATTGGGTCATGCTTTAGCCACATGAAGAATTGGCTAAGTGCCCGGCATGACTCATGGATAGATTGAAGAGGGCACACACTTGAGGTACGATGATACTTGGGTGGACTTCTCATGGCCGAGACCAAGAGATATTCTTGGTGGAACTTTTAGTGGGGGAGCTATGATGGAGAGACTCATGTGACGATGATATGGTTGGGTGACCGAGTTCACTAGACCAAAGATTGCAGACTTTGATGAGGATGACCGATTGTTGTAATGGGTCTACTTGGTTAGACTATATGGGGAACTTAGTCATGGACATCAGGTTGGAGACATGGAGCATGGCAATCTTATGCAGGGACATTGTGCAGGAGCACTTGTAGAGGTGTCACTTACGGACATCCAATGAGGAGTGCCAAGGCAGGGATGTTGTGCAAGTGGATTTGCTGGTGTGACATGGAGATGTTTTACTTATGAGCCGATGGAGAGGTTGTGCACTTATGTACAACAAGGCCATGGACTTGGATGGAGTTGTGAGCAGGCTACGGAGCATTCCTACTACATGGAGAGCTGAGGCATCTTACAGAGACCTTTGGGCCGAGACTTGTATGCTTGCTGAGATGTTGGTTGGGAATGGCTTATGGAGCTCATGATGACATGAGGTTGTGACTTTTAGGGGCTTCATATATGGTGGACTTAGAGGATCTGATGCATTGAGGAGCTGAGGTCAGAGACTTTGATGTAGGATGGGGTGCATACTTTCAAGTACATGTATGGGAATGGATTGGAAGAGTGACTTGATGTGGAGGATCGATATGAGACACTTTGGAGTGATGGAGTTACAACAACGATGATGCCTTGGTGGCAACACTTGGGCATGGGTTGAGCCGAGACTTAATCGGTTTTAACACATAGGAGTTGATTGATCTATGATCATGGGCAACACATGGATAGATGAGACAGGTGTATACTTCTTTCTATGGCAGACTTGAGGGATGGCACATTGCAGAAATGATGGAGGTTGCTTCATGGACCTGGATGTGGCACATCGAGAGTTGAGAGATGATCTCTTCACTTTGAGGAGATGGATGTTTTGCAGATGGATGATGATGTTGGGGTAGATGTAGCTGATTTCATGCAGCACATTAGTACCAGACATCATGGACAACATGTTGCGGAAGAGATGAGGGCTACTTCATGGACCTGAGCATGGCTTACACTTGTATGGAGATGGATTCTTGATCGAGTTGATGATGTGACAGGATGTTCTGAGAAACGACTGATGATGGCATGAGGATGTTCACTCTCATGGTTTGAGCGTGACACTTGGATTGATCACCCGACTAGTTCAAACATGGGAACTAGTAGTGTGCGCAGATGTGTTAGCATTATGTTGGAGTATCATAGCAGCAGTGCACATGAGGGCGACACATGATGAGGTTGACACGGGAGGTTGTAGGGAGCATGTAGCTTGAGATGGAGGGGCCAGCCTTCCATGATGGAGAGTAGCATGTGGAGATTGTGACATGGTGATCGATGATCATGGATTGAGATGATTTCCACTGTATGACATATCGATGAGGTGTATACCTTGGTATGGTGATCTTGGTGACATATGGTTGCCGGGACGAGACATGATGGAGACGGTGGTTCTACATATGTTGCAGGGATGTTTGCAGTATGTGGAGGAGTTGAATTCATGGATGAAACATTATTGATCTTGGTGGATGGCTACCAGGATGGTATGTTGTCGAGGACGACAACGACTTCAGGTGGAGGAGGATGTAACGACCTGCAGTTCTGCCAACGTGCGACCGCGACCGGGTGGAGAGCGCGCGCGGGTGAGAGGCTGAACAAGCTGCGGTTCGGTTGATGGGCGAGCTCACGGCTTCATGTGTGATGTGATAATGTGCACAAGGGAGAGGAGGGTGAGCTGACTTATATGCGTTGGAGCATGGGTTAGAAGTTATGGAGGCTGACCAACAAGCGTGTGGAGCCGACGGAGGGTGGACGCGTTTGAAGGGAAGGTCGACATGATGTTTGATGACTTTTGCGATGGAGTGAGGGCGTTGGGCGAGTCGGCTGGGCAGCCAAGACTTCGCCCTACCTTTGGTATATATAGAGGAGCGTTGGAGCTCATTCCAACCATCGCTCAACACATGAATTCGCTCAAGATGTGAAGGAAAAGGCGCAGGTCTAGTGTGGACGCAACAAAGAAGAGAAAGGCGTAGTTTTGGAGATGCGCCCGTTCTTGAGCGAGGCCGCACAGAGATAGTGTCATTTCTGGGTTTGGGTGAAGGGCGCGAATAAGGGAGCGCATGCCGGTTGGACTAGGGCGTGCACGAGTGTGTGGCGCCCGAGTTATGCGACATAGTGCCCGATGGTGAAATGTTGGTGGGCGCTTGGTTTGTGCGACGACTTGGCACGGGTTCTTGGGCGACTCGGGTGAGCACCCGCCCGTCGTGCAAGTGTGCACGGTGTGACTTTTGGTGAAGTGTTGAGATTGTGAACAGAGGTGTGTCTCGGGCAGAGGCGCCTGTGTGTGGCGACTTGGAGGCACGCCCAAGTTGGGCAAACAACACGATCGTGCGACGAGGTGAACGAAGGGTTGGTGAGTCGTGCGGCGACCATGCGGAGGCGCCGACGAGCTGGGCAACCGAGTTTGCCGAAGTTGAAAATTGGCTAAGTGTAAATTTGGGGTTTCCTAAGATTTAACTTGTACTTTGTAAAAGTGAAGATTGTATAATATATTGATTCAGGCAGACTCATATTGTAGGGAGTTGCCCCTCCCTTTATACTGTTGTGCATTTCTCTTATATAATGTTGTTTATGTGAATGTTATGGGCTTTCACTTGTATAAAGGAAACATTAATAATACTTAGTTGTGAAACACAAACTAAGTAGGATAAGTGGAATTTTAGGCATAGTCTACAATTGTAAGTATTGGTGAAAAGAAAATGATTGGTAGTGCCGCACCTCGCAATAAGCGGTTGAAAGACTACCGCAGGTGTAGGGGCGTGACAGGAAGTGTATTATGTGTTACCATCGCTTCTCCGTTATCCGCAATTCCAATTCCAATTACAACATTCTATGGAAAGACCCCAACAATTATATTGTGCAGAAGCACGAACGTGAACCACTGATCCCATTTATTGTGTAAAGTTTTTGCTTCTTCTGGTTTCTTCCGCATATGATTCGTGTTTGGGGCAACGAGGTGGTCTATATATACAATCTGTGTAAAAATGTTGACCATCTCATCATTTGAACCAGGTCTATATGAAATATCTAATTACTAGGCTCCTGCTCTGCAGTGTGTGGCCTAAATTATGGGCTTTGTTGTTTCAACTTATGGGTTAATGGGGCTTCATGCCTTGTGTTTCCAGCTTGTAAGCTCCTTCCTACAGTGGATTGAAAGATCACTCTCTCACACCTTCGATCCTAGACCTCTACCAATATGGAACCTGGGGACTGCTCATCCTCCATTACCTGCATGTCGTCCTTATCAAATTATGGACAAGTGGCACATTATGGAAAAATGGCCAAGATAAGGACCCCATATTTAGTTATCAAATATGTGGTCATCTCGTTGCTATCTATTTGAATTAATGAACATATCATAATTTATTAATTACTTAATAAACACTTATGTAAATTCAAATTCCTTATCATGTAGTTGATATTTAATTAATGTGGATTGAAAGTTGCCGCTCAGAGTCACCATACATTGGTGCTACAGTTAGAGTTGGTGGAGCGAGCCATTTCACCAGCAAGCCTTTACTTTGAAACCAACCTAGAATGAATGGTTGCATATCGAGATGGCATCACACTACTTAGCATAATTGACAACATTTGCTTCTATAAATTGTGATGACGTGATTGTCTTTATCACAAAATCACTATCACACATTGTAACGATACACCAAGATAGGGATGTATGTAAGAGAGCGACACAAACTATATAAAATATTGATCATGTCCATACGTTGGAGATATAGCGATAAAGGATAATGAATTGGCATTAATGAAAACCATTATTAAAAACTACACTTAAAAGGAGAAGAGGCAACATTGGAAAGTCGTTTAATCGAGCATTGAGAGGCAATTTAAAAAGAGCATTGAAAATTATTTAAAGGCTATGTAAAACACTAGTGCCAAAGCAACATAAGAAGCGACTAATACAATGCAACATACATTGGAAATACAATATGTCAAAAGCTGCATGAAAATGACATTAAACACTGTAATGACAATTATCACAACTATTGTAATGAAGCCATTCTATATCTCTGTCGAATGATAGCAATGATGCTACCAGTGAATGAAGGGTCACGAAAGATATGTTAATAGGGCAAGACTGCAATAATGTTCCTTAATATTGCATGGAGGTGCACTATTACATACTACCAATGCATGCAAATAAAACAAAGACAATGCAATGCTTTGCCAAAAATAAGGCACGAAAAAATGTTATGACCTACGTTGAGGTTGAAAACTATCAAAGGGTAATGAAAGGAGGAACCAAAGCCTACGATGCGATGGGGATTTTTATAATGTGCCAGTATTGAAAAATAAGGAAACACGTAGCGATGAAACCATAATGCAAGCCTTGTGATCATGCCTTACTATATAATGATGCGCTGAGAAGTATAGAGTGCGATAGAATAGCAGACAAAGAGTCACATTAAAAAAAAACATTTTACCTTTTGGAGAGGAAGGTTTTGAGGATGTATATTTATTAAGCAAAGAGCCTTTGCATCGCGCATTTGCAATCTTAATAGACTAAAGGCAAGAGACTGCAATATTGAACCAATAAAATACTCATTACAATGAGATTTTAAAGGATGTGCATTTATGAAGCAAACATAATGAACTACAGGATCTATAACAATGCTAGCAACAACTAATTTTTTTTTACTTTGTTCATATCAAATAATTTTTCATGTCCGCCATGAAATGACAAATCACAACCTCTGTCATGAACTGAATTTTTTTTACTTTGTTCATATTAAATAATTACCTATGTTGCATGAGTCTCTGGAACTATGGAACATTGGGAACTTGGGTACGGGTATCAGGAATGGCTAGAGGTTTCCCCAAATATTATATAATAAAAAATAAAAAAATAAAAATTAATTATATAATTTATATAATAATCAAAATCAATTTTGAATCAAAATATTCAAATATTAAAATCATTTTAAATATATAATATATAATCTCTCTTATATATAAATATGTTCTTTCGGTGTCTCTCTCCCGAGTCTCTCCCTTATATATATATATATATATATATATATATATATATATATAATATTAAAATGTCAAGTTCATTATGACACATGACGAGTCTTTGAAACAATCTGGCTTAAAAATACAAAGGAACAATTTTACATATGTTTCTCTAGTTATTCTTAAGAGAAAGTAAAGCAACTCTAATGTTTAAGCATTGACTGCCACATACAATATGTACACACAATCTTCTGCGATATATATACATAAACAACAAAAGAAATACTAATCAGCATGACATCCCAGATATCACCCTTACATCGAGGTGCCACACGCTTCCTTAACCCATCAAGAGATTGCTCCAGTTTATCAAATAAGGATATCGTTGTTAAGGATGTCCTTGGCCTTTCTTGCTGCGAAGGTTTCAACTTAGGCTCATGTTTTGTTTGCATTTCAACATATTTCTTTACCAATTTTGTATTTTCCAACCCCAGGGAATGCTAGAACTCCAAAAAAAAATCTTCAAAGCTCCTGGAACTTTCCCAAGCTCCCATTGCAGCTCCCCTGAAAAGGGAACGTTCCCATACATTTCCAAAGCTCCCGGGAGCGTGGGAATCATTGGAATGGATTTCCCAACTCTTGGGAGCAGTTCCTGTGTAACATAGATAATTACCATATCATATAATTGTTCATGTCGGCCATGAAATGACAAATCGCAACCTTTGTCATGAAATTAGAAATCGCAACCTGCGGCACAATTACACTAACAACTCAATAATACTCATTCAATAATGGCCTTGGCTTGCAACCGCCATGACATTTGCAACAACCATGGCATTTTCACACAAGTACGCTGGGTCTTCTTCGTTAATAAACTATCATGAGAGTTAATATAATTTTCGTGGCCACACTTGACCCACTGCATAAGGGGCACTAGTTCAAAGAAACAACATTACCGACAGGGACTATCGGCTGCATGCAGTGCTTGTTTTATATGTTGTTTAATAAATCTTCTGTCATGAAAGTTGATATAATTGTTGTGGCCACACTTGACCTGCTGCATAAGGGGCACTAGTTCAAAGAAACAACATTATCGACAGGGACTATTGACTGCATGCAGCTCTTGTTTTATATGTTGTTTAATAAATCTTTTTAAAATAAGTTTGGATATTTTGTTTTATTTTAATATATTTTTTAAATAACAATTTATAAGTAATGTTATTGTTTTGCAAATATGATAAATGATTGTTCTGCAAATATGATAAATGACATTGTGTTTACTCTATTTTTATTATGTCACGAAAATAAATAAATAAATATTAAAATAAATAGACATGGATTAAGAGTGTAATTTGTAATGATATTGGAAACTTATTATCAAAATAAATTACAAGTGTAATTTGTGATGATATTGGAAACTTATTATCAAAATAAATTACAAATGGACTGATGTTGGTAATTTTGAAATATAAACAATAAATATTGAGCATCATAGAGGAAATGAAGTGAAGTCTTTTTTCTTCATGTTCGTTGAGTTAATATTTCTAAAGATATAAATTAAATATGTTGATTTACTGCTTGATTTTAGATTTTTGTGTTCCATACTTATTTTGATTTATAGTTATAGTTGTTATAACACTAGTATCTAATATATTTTTAACACATTTGTTGACCTCTCAACCACTTAATATGTAGTTCATAGGGTTCTTATTACTATAGCATATACTTAATGGGATAAAGCACATAATTAATACTTGAAGGCAAATCTCTCAATAATTTATCAATTTTAAATATGCTTTACTCAAGCTAGTTTTGTTTTATTTCACAAAGAAGGTTGTTAGTGATTTTATTTGGGGTTAAAAAACTCGATTAAGCCTAATAAAATCTCTATCTTGTATTGTCTTTGATAAAATTTAAATATGGAACTATACAAATTGGACCTTATAAACATAACAAAACAAAACAAAAAGTAAAATTGGAATAACTACGACTAGAATTGTGATTTTGATGCTTTTACTTTCTTCTTAGTGTTTCTAGTAACATTGACATGAATGTGACAATACTTCATGTTAACTATATTTAGATTCCCCCATAACACTCTTTCAAAGTGCCTCATGGTAAGGCTAAGATTAATGAGAATGAGATGTATCCTTCTTTGCAACCCTGATGATTGGATTAAAAATTTTAAAATCTAGGTGGGATTCTTATGCAAATTGAGGAGAAGCTAACATTATTTTTGTTATCATTAGATCTATGCATTTGGGATTATGCTCTAACACATACTTTTTCATCGTGCCAAGGGAAAAATGAACAATAAATAAAGAATAACATACTTAGCAGTGTTGATGAATAATACATTTTAGCTCTATGTATGTATTGATCGTAGGAAGCCTTAGTGATAGATATCTTAGACCAACTAATAATATATGGATGCAATCATGCTAGATGTGCATGTTCCTAAAAGGCTATAAAGCTAGTAGGCGCTCTCCCTATCTCTCATATTGTTTTGATATAATTATTACCCTTGAACATAGACCTTAAGGTATATTACATTTTCTTTTTTTCTAATGAGATCTACAATGAACATACCAAATGTTATTGGTAGTTTAAGGGACACTAACTCCCATGCTTAAGTATGATTAGAGCTATGCTCAAGATAGGAATACAAAATATGGTTCTTTTGCATCATATGGATACACATAGCAAATCTCTTTTATATAGTTGTCCACAAAAATGTTTGATTTTAACATTGTGTCTAAAGCTCTAGATTGTGATTTGCAACATTTTGAAATTCCTTCAAAGAACAACACATAAGAATGTAGACTGTTGTTAAGAAACAAAGTGATTGAGCTTGTATTAACATGGAGCCTAGGTTCAAACCTCATGAGTGCATGTCAATGAGGTCCCATTAATAAGGGAGATTTAATAATAAGTATTTATGAAAAAATGTCCTTAAAAGGAACAAGCAATACTTTAACATTATAAAAAAATAGAAGAGTGATATTTCGTTTACAATTTCTTTTATAAAGTATGTACATAGTTTACACTTGTCAAAAGAAACATAATTAAATTTGCAAATTTTCATCATGGAAGGGTTAGATGAAAATATACCCTTCACTTTGAGATTATGACTAGCACTTAAAATTGTAATCATTAGTTAAAGTAATAAGAGATAATCCATATAAAGGTTTGTCATTTATTTCCTCTCCCTGTTATCAACTTAATTTCCTCCTTAGAGTCAGTATTCATGAGCCTCTATATTAATGACCTTTTTGTTGGTGCCTAGCCCTTGATTTTAGTTATTTTTATGCATCTTCACTAGGATAGAGTGTTGATCAAGGCGAAGAGAATTTTCTCACTGGGAACCCTTGTCATCCTAGCGAAAACCTCATGTGTTTCTTTGTTCTATCCCAACAACGATGGTTAAGCTTCTAGAGTCTTTCTTTCTCTTTGTAATCGGATTGGAGGATCATGTATTTGAGTTGTCTTTAGTGTATTATTAGAGAAGCTTCCTAACTTCTCTTCATCCTAAGTGTCCAGGTTCATCCTCTGAGAGAAGCCTCTATGCCTATTTATACCAGTGATTCTAAAAGGTCAGGCTAGTTAGTGATGGTGAAATCTAAATCATGAGAGAACTATTTTGTATCTGAGATCTTGTGCTTATGTGACTAAGATTTCTTATTACACTTATAGGAGGAGGTCATGTTGTTGGTTTGAGAGGAGGTCTCATTTCTTGGGAGGAATACATTTCGTGTACTATCATTTTGGATTAATAGATCTATATGTTCCTTTCCTGTATATGCAATCTATATCATATTTTATACTGGTTCATGTTGTATTTAAACTACGTTGGTGCACCTACAACCCTGTTTTGTCGTGGAATTGTAGTGAACCCTTAAAAGGATCCACCTCCCCTGCCACACGCCAAGAGTTCCAGACTCCACTACATGCCTGTAAGTAGCCTTGTGGCACTATGTAGATGCTTCTAGGGCCAAGCTTGTTGTGCCATGATGTTAGCAGAAGATATCCAAGTTGCTGATAATGCATGGCTGACAAAGCCTTCCTACAGGGGTTTCGACTATCCCTACACTTGAAGGAAGAATAACCCTTCCAATGTTGACACAATGCCTTTTACATAGGTTCAAGGGCTTAAATCCTAGTGAATAAATATCCATGTATATGTACAGACCCTGCCAAATGGGCGATCTCTTATGTAATTATTTCATGTTAATAAAAAGTGTCTATATGCCCAAGGCTTCCAAGTATTACTCCAGATCCTCATGGATCATTTCATTTCCTATGGTAGTCACAATGTCATTAAGTTATTCGCATATATGTTATCAACAAAATTGTTATGTATTTCATACAGAACAAAATTCCTATATAGAGGAGAGGCATAATTGTTGTTATCAGGTTTATTCATGTGTATTATGTCACATATTGTAGTTATGATGACATTAGAAAGTGCTTCACATAACACCACTTTACAGTCCAAAGGCACACACCTGAGCAACTCTTTTAACTGCAACAATACTTTCATAAATGAAACACACACATATATTTGTGCATATTGTCATAACCATGAAACCATCTCCACATAGAGGAGTAACCATATGCTCATTAAATCAACAACACTATTACAGTCCACAATTTTAGAACCATTTCAAACAAAAATGCATCATACATTAATCAATGTGTAAACAAACACAGATGGTTACTTATATTTAAATTTGCAAGGAAACTGAGTATGGGAAAAGGACTCTCCACCCAACCATAAACACTTGCATCCACACTTAATTGCAGTTGTCACCCCAGATCCAGATTCTAGAGTCTGAGGGGGGTGCTTGCTTAAGGGAATCGATCACCAGTTGTCAGCTGAAAATAGGGAATTCTAGAGGACCTCTTCCTCAATCCCACCAGTTGACTGCTACCATCTTCTTCAACACAAGAAGTCCAAATGTTCTCTACCTCATCCAAAGTGTTCACATAGTGATTCACTCCCTTCCAGGAAGTCCAGAATCCACTATAACCATAAGACAATAACCAAAGTTTTTTAATCATGTCTTCCTTGATGTTGCTTCAGGATTATCCTCTTCCCAAGTTTTCCAGGGCTCCAGATCCTGTTATCTCAACCCACAACCTCTTCTCAAGTTGTTACACGGACTCTCCACCCAACCATAGACAACTACATCCACACTTACTTGCAGTTGTCACCCCAAGCCAAATTCCTAAGTTTGAGGGGGGTGATTGCTTAAGGGAATCGATTACCAGCTGTCAGCTAAAAACAAGGAATTCTATAGGACCTCTTCCTTAATCCCACTAGTTTACTGCTACCATATTCTTCAACACAAGAATTCCAAAGGTTATCTACCTCACCCCAAGTGTACACACAATGATTCACTCCCTTCCAGGAAGTCTAGAATCCACTGTAACCATAAGGCAATAACCAGAGGTCTTTAATCAAGTCTGCCTTGATGTTGCTTTAGGATTAGCCTCTTTCCAAGTTGTCCAGGGATTAAGAGCTTGCTATCTCAACCCGCAGCCTCCAGGGGACCCAAGCTATTATAGGTCTCCAAATATTACATCCCAACCCACAGCCTCCAAGGGCCCAAGTTGTTACAGGGCTCTAGAGACCTTATCTCAACCCACAGCCTCTAGGGACCCAAGTTGTTACATGGATGCAGGGATCCTATCTCAACCCACAACCTCTAGGGACCCCAAGCTATTACAACGCTCTAGAGACTAGTAGCTCAACCCACAACCTCTAGGGAATCTGAGAGTTAATCCCCTTCTCTTCTCTTCTCCATTACCTGCTGATCAAACCAAAGTTCTTTGTTTCTTTGATGCTCGAATTGTTTTCTCTTTCCCCTACTTTCTTTCTCTGTTCAAATACCATCCTTGCCTTCTTTTCTAGGCTCATATTTATTGCTTCGTCCTTGCTTCCCTACAATGCACAGTCTCTCTGCTGGATCTCTTGTCCTCTTTTCATGTTACTATTTTCAACTAGCATGGGCTTTGTACCTTCTATTACAACCCATTTAAATTAAGAATCTATTCATTAATTCATGCACTAGCCAACTTTTAATGGTTGTCCAAGCAATTTAGGTTCATTTCTCTACACAAGAAAACCTCACTCATCCCAAGCAAACAATCCTCCTCCCCAGCTCTAAAATCTGTGTCCCTTTGTCCCAATCCCCTTTTTTTAATTTCCCATATTTGTAAAAAATACTTACAATGCATTTTATGGGAGAACCATGGGTGGGGTTGTCACATCCTTGGATGAGGAATTAAATTTTGCGTCCAACGAGTGCTCCTGCTTGAAATTTGAGTAAAACCATAGGGAGATAAGTTGAAAATGTAGTATTTTTTTCCCTCTAAAATTTGATGATGTAAGCTACTCTTATTTTATTATTTCCACTATTATTTTATAATATTCCTTAGAAGGCCCATTTTAAACCTCAAAATTTCTCAAATGCCATATCATATATCAATATATCAATAGATCTAGAGGCTTTTTCCTATAACATCACATCGGCCATATCAATGACTTACCATACCAACATATCGGAAGGTTTGTCCCTGTATTGGCCATATCGGCAAGATATTAGAATCCAAGGCCATACCAAAATATATGCACATCAAAGCTTCGAAGGTTTGGATGGGTGCAGTTCATAAAAACTTTGATATAATAGATTATGATGTGACACATAGTCGAGGATGTCGACTAGTGCAAAAGTGCCATGTGGCTAAGAGTTGCCATGTGTTAGCCATGTGGAAATCTACAGATGATGATGTGGCCCTGAGGGGAAAAACCTCAAATGGGCATAACTTTATGCTTGGAGCTCAGAATGAGATGAAATTTATATCGTTAAAAAGCTCTCGATGAGCAGAAGATGATGGTGGCGTCAACATTGTGTTTTGAGGCGACAGGAGAAGATGAGCATGACTAACTACTCATACAAACCTTGTCTAGTTTTGAAGGCATTTTCCTAAGTATTTTCTTCTTTGACTTGAACTTGATGATATCTTGAATTTAAGTCCAACTTGGTGAAGTATTTTTCTTGCTACAACTATTCCAACAGATCATCTATCTTTGGCAAGGGGGTGCCCATTCTTGAGTGTAATTTTGTTCAATTCCCTGTAATTAATTCATATTCATCAAGTCCCATCCTTCTTAGGCATAATTATCATGGGTGATGCACATGGTGAGGTACTTGGTCGAATAGCACCTTATACTTTGTTTCAACAATTGATACAACAATCCCTTCACCTCATTTATTTATGTTATGGATTGTTTCTACAACTCGATGTTTGACAAGAGAGATTTTGGCAATAGTTGGATCTCATGCTCCACTTCCCTCTTAGGTTGTATCCTTTTAGACTCCTGGAACACTCCCTTATATGCATGTAGCAACTCTTCTAGTTGTTTCCTATGTTCCTTAGTGCACCTCTCTAGGGATGAATTTTCTCTCACAAACTCTTATATAGATTGATTTTCTCTTAAAAATAACAAAACATACTTCTTGCTAGAAGTGATCAATTTCTTAGCTTGGTTGGAACTCACTAGTGAAATTTTAGACTTTCCCTTATGCATGTTGATGCTGAAGAATTTTGCATCATTGATGAGGCGATATTGGTTAACTCTCTGCATGAAGATTAAATCCTACATGTACATATAGGGATTCTCAAACATAATTCCACATAAATCATGTGGAACTACATCTAATCCTACTTCATTAATAAATTCAACATTGATATCAAATTTCATTCTACATTGTTTTGTTACATTGATTTATGCATCTTTATTTACCCATCCTAATGGATATGGGCTAGGATGATCTCAAACCTTTAATCCCAATTTGTTGACTATCTCTTCTACAATGACATTCACCCATGATCCTAAGTCAAATAAAGCATCAATTTTCGTCTTCTTGACTTGTAGATTTATGTGGAAGAGTTTAGTCATCTCCTTCTCTTCTTGTTGCTAAAGGCTACTCAAATTGAGCTCATTTTGCACTGATGTGTAGAAAATATTCTCATCCATGTTTGAGCTATTTTCCACCTAGTTGCTAAAATTTGTGGCCATGAGGATTTTTTTTCTTTGCATATTTCTTTCGATTCATTGATTTGAGCTTTGAATACAATTCCCAACACTTCTCCTTTGTGCGACTATCAATGTTATAGTGGTTGTAATGGTTTCTAGGATATTTCACCACTGTGTTATGGTTGTTATCCTTTTTTCCTCCCCCCTCCCCCTTTTCCATTTCTTCTTCCCTTCTTTGGAAGCTTTCTGGTGATTCCTTATGATTTAAACCACTAGACTAACCTTTCTTCTAGTCTATGCTTTCCAAGTATTATGCTCGTACACAATCTTCATCCAACATTCTAGGTTTGAATAGTATCACTTGCTTCTATAGATGGTTGAGTAAACCCCCCATATACTTGAAGAGTATGTCTAAATTTCCAGGAGAGATATCCCACATTATTGCCATCTCCCTTAATTATATGGTGTACTCTTGTACACTTTACTCCTACCATTTCTTGAAGTAATACCAGCATATCCACTTGTCCTTTACATATGGAATAGGGTAGAATTAAGATTTTATGAAAGATTTCAAATCCTCCCATTTTAGTTACTAGAGGATCTCCTCCATCTTCAGGGTTTTCATGTGGCTTTCCCATTAGGTTAGGGAATGAATCTCTAGTTTCAAATAGGTGAAATAAATTTTGTGTTCTTCCTCTATGTGATGAATGCTAAAATAAACCTCCAACTACTGTAATCAATGATTTAATTTCAAAGTGTCAATCTCACCTTAATATTGTTTGGTGTTGATCTTTGCTTCCATATTGAACATGGATTTTGAATGACTCAACACTCAAACTAGCTTGCTATTTCTTGGACTCCTCCTTCTCGATCTGTTGATTTTCCCTCTAATCAAAATTTTGAGTTGGAACATTTGTTTTCGTTGATTCTGAACTTATTTGTCAGAGATGCCATGAGGAGGTTCATATTACAGTTGATATTTGTGACTTGTTCTTCTAGCCTTGCAAATCTCTCCTCTACTAGATCTTGAGAGTTATTAATAGATTCGTTGGCCATGGCTAGGGGTTTATAACTTTACGCTTACATCGATATAGATGCCCTGCAACTTTTAGAAATATATACAGAAACTTTCTCGGATACTAATATTATCTGAAAATTGGTGTGGATATTCCACTAAACAGTTCGTCAAAACATATTTGATCAAACAAATTTACTAAAAATCTGAAATTTATACTATGAGAGTGATCCAGGTGGATGTTGGTGGCCACCCACCAACCCATTTGGACCCTCACAACTGTCTCTTTCAGTCTTTTCAGTTTCCTTAATTGTAGCACAGTTTACTATTTTTAGCAGTTTTTCGGGTCCTGAACTTCCGGAGCCGTTTTGAGGCCTTAAACGACGTTTTTTTGGAATTCTAGGGCCACCAAGCCCTATGTTGCCTCCCAAAGTGGTAGTACTCGGATAGATCTTTCTAACGAGCTATCGTACGCGTCAAACAGAGATCGTATGCCAAAGTTACAACCCCGGGAAATTGATGTACCAATTTACCCAAACGGGGCCCACAATTTGGCGTTTCATCTTCTAGGGTTAGGTTTCGATATGTGAAGGGTTTTCCATTGTTTCTCAACAATAAATAGGCCTTCGAGCCTCATTGTAATACAGTTCGGAACAGTTCAGAGGCATGTAGCCGCCACATCTCTTCTCAGAGATAAGCTACCATCGCCCTAGCTGGTTTCTTTCCATTTCTGTTTGTAAACATATTTCAGTATTTTACAGTAATGAAATGAAGTATTATTTCCGCTGCATCTCTGTTTTTATGGTTATCGCATCTCTGTATTTATGGTTATCTCTGTAATCTATTGCGTTCCTGTTTAAATCCGGATCAGTGGTATCAGAGCGGTCTGCTTTTTCTCTGTTTTTCTTTGCATGTCCCCAACGAGGTCGGGATATAAGGAGTTAGGGCTTGAACTGGTCGAACCTTTGCAAGACCAGCCTCGCAAATCCCGATGGCCTCCCATGGCGGATGAGAAGAAAGACGAGGGGGCAGGAGATCCTATCAAAATCTTGCTCGAAGAAGCGCTCGAGCGGCAAAGGAACGCGATGATGGATAGCTTTGCGCAGATCCTTCAGCGGCTACCCAGAGGCGACGCATCGGCTTCCAACAGCGACTCTGGAAACGCCACACCATTCAAGGTACAAGTTAATTTTGAAATCCCCATCTTCGAGGGTCAAATAGACGCAGATGCCGTAGATAAATGGTTAAATCTGCTAGATGGGTATTTTTCTGTTCACGAATTTTCAAGTCGGGAAAAGATTGTTTTTGCTCTTCTCAAAGCAGCCCCCCACGTCAAGGACTGGTGGGAAACCTACTGCGAGCAGAAGGATGAAAGTACAGGCTCACTATTTTCAGCCGCACCCACTTGGAATGACTTCCGGGATGCCATCAAGGAGCAGTATTACCCTGTCGGAAGCTATGAGGACAAATACATCAAATGGACCACACTGCGGCAGGGACGAGACCAAGATGTGCCGGAGTTCACAAACATTTTTCATACCCTTCGCACACAGTTGGGTATCAAAGATTCTGAGTTGCATTTGGTACTCAAATACCGTGGCTTCCTACACAGATACATCCAGGAAGAGATGGGGTTCTTGGACATCCCCTCACTCGGCACAGCATAAAGATACGCTGTCAAAATCGAACAAAAGTTCAAACAGAAGAAGCGAGACTTTGGATCTGCAAATCCGAAGCCCAAAGGACAAAGCCAAGGCGGGGTGACCCAAGACAACCCGTCGAAGCCGCAAGAAAAAAACAACACCACGAAGCCGAAGAAGGACACAGGAAAGTGGTGTGAGTTCCACAAGAGTCCCACTCATAACACAAGTGAGTGTCGGACCAAGCAGTCGCTGGTGGCTGAGTTGAAGGCTTCCGAATCAGATGCATGTTCAGACCCTGAGCCAGAACCCGATAAGGGGGATGGCAAAGGGAAGCAGATCATTGATGCGGATCCCAGCGCCACTGTTGCCACTGCCAAGATCCAGAAGAATGAACTTGCAGATCCAGAGGAAGGGGAGCGTCTTTTCCACTCACAGATGTGGGTGAAGGGTTCGCCGCTACAATTCATTGTCGACAGTGGCAGCCAAAAGAACCTCATTTCAGCAGAGGTCGTGAAGCGGTTGGGCCTACCGACTACACCACATCCACAGCCATACAGTATCGGGTGGCTTCACGAAGGACGAGATCTGAAAGTTTGCCAGCAGTGCCGCCTTCCCTACAGCATCAAACCCTTCACAGACGAGGTATTGTGTGATGTTACACCTCTGGATGTTTGCGATGTATTATTAGGCCAACCATACTTGTGGAGGCGACATGCTGTGTATGAGTCAAGGCCTCGTGCTGTCATTATTTCTTTGAATAATTCATTATACAGGATACCAGAGGTAGCCCCACCTACCGCCACATCTTTGTTCACTACCAAGAAAGGCAGCAAGCTCATATCACAGACCAGGAAATTCATCTGTCTAGTTCACTCCCAAAATAAGGGGAAGATCGTTGCTACATCCATGACCCCTGCAAAGGGTTCCTCCATGCAGCAGCAGCAGCAAAGGGATACGGTCATGAAAAAACACAAGAACAACTTCTCCTCACCCACATGGGTACCACACAAGTTTCAGGTGGGCAACAAAGTCTGGTTGCATCGACAGAAAGAATGTCTTACCAGAACCCATCAGAAGCTCAGACCACTCCGACATGGTCCTTACAGCAGTACCAAGGCTATGGGGAACAATGCTTTGGAGCACATCATTCCTCCATTCCTTCGCCTGCACCAAATGTTCAATATGGACCATCGGCGACCATGCTTCCCACCATCACTGGACACATCAGAGATTGCAGGACAAGTTCAGCAGATGGAGGAACTCAACACAATGGGGACCATTGCTTCCTAAGGGGGGAGGAATGATCCAGGTGGATGTTGGTGGCCACCCACCAACCCATTTGGACCCTCACAACTGTCTCTTTCAGTCTTTTTAGTTTCCTTAATTGTAGCACAGTTTACTATTTTTAGCATTTTTTCGGGTCCTGAACTTCCGGAGCTGTTTTGAGGCCCTAAACGACGTTTTTTTGGAATTCTGGGGCGACCGAGCCCTATGTTGCCTCCTTTAAATTCCTAGATTTATTAAGTTATTGTTTTTTGCTTAAGCATGAATAATATATAAAAATGAAAAAAATAAAGAGCAAATAAAAACAATCACTCACAAAAACATAATAACACCAAGATATGATCTAGGAAACCATTTCAAGAGAAAATCTAGTTGGAAGGTGAGGTTGCTCTACTCTCTCTTTCTTTGAATAGAAACAATACAAACTCAAAGGAGTGAGACCTATGGCCCATGGGCTACTACAGAAAACACACCCTCTCTATTCTTCTCTCTCTATATACACTCATAGCTACTTCATTCATCTATGGAACAAAATGTACACAAAGATAATGGAACCCCTTTTCCTCCCAATGTTTCGATTATAACACAACCTAATACCCAATTAATGGTTAAGTTTGACTCCTTCAACTCTTAGCAAGAGTTACAATATTAACCCTTCTAGAGTCTTTTTCATCATGGTAATGTCGCTAACCCATTTCCCATGAGTAATGGGGTTGACTTAGGATCTGCTCGAATCATAATGGATCATTAGAGAAAATTTCAGTGTAAAAGTGGCTTCCTAAGAAAAAATAAAAAAATTAATAAAGAAAAATGCCATGTAGACAATTTTTTAAGCACAATCTAACTTATATACGAAATAGCCTTTTTCAACGGAATCCGACGATACAATTTCAAGCAAGAATGTGAATTTTTGTTGTTTAAAATAAATTTTTGAATGTATAAATGGATTTAGCACCTTGAAAAGGCGTAGTCTAACTTATAGATGAAATAACATTTTTCACCAGAATTAGCCAAATTTGACACTACAATTTCAAGAATTTTTGTTGTTTAAAATGCATTTTTGAATGCATAAATGGATTCAACACCATGAAAAACCCCCTCGGGGACTCAAATTATATAGATTAAACAATTTAAACTCAAACTTTTAAAAATCTCTGTCAGATTTTGACTAAAATAAACAAGAAAAAATGTCGTGAAAAGGGCCGTTTCATCTATAAGTTAGACTATGCCCCTTGAAAACCCCTGGGGCACTCGAATTCCACAAATTAAAGAACTTAAAATCAAGCTTTTAAAAATATCAGTAGGATTTTGGTTCAAATTAATCTGAAAAATGATCGTGAAAAAAGTCATTTCATCTATAAGTTAGACTATCATTTTTTAATATTACTTTGCTTTTATCTATGTTCCATAATATTTATTAACATGAGATTTAATAAAATGTTCTATTATACTATTTCTAACTTTTTTACTTTTATCGAAATCCCTCAATACATGGCATTTTTATTAAAATAACTATTCATATATATTTTATATAGTCGTAGTCTAACTTATAGACGAAATAACGTTTTTCACCGAAATCCGGTAAAACAATTTCAAGAAAGAATGTGATTTTTTGTTGTTTAAAATGCACTTTGGAATGCATAAATGGGTTCGACAACATGAAAAACCCCCTGGGGCACTCCAAATCTACAGATTAAACAATTTAAATTCGAGTTTTTAAAAATCTTTGTCGGATTTTGATTACAATTAACCAGAAAAAATGTTGTGAAATAGGCCATTTCGTCTATAAGTTAGACTGCGCCTTTTATATTTAAATTTAATTGTCTATATTTATATTTTATATTTAATTGTGTGTGTGTGTGTGTGTGTGTGTGTGTGTGTGTATATATATATTGGTTTTTTTAAACAACATTGTCTACTAAGGCCACAATTTTGCCCAGAATATATTTTTTGGCCAGAATCCAGTAATTTGTCATTTGTGGAATATGCTTTTCAACTATTTTATATTTGACTATATATTTAACATTTTTTGTCGAAATCCAGTAATTTGTTTTTTCTAAAATAAGTTTTTTTTAACTATTTAACTATTTAATATTGGTGTAGTCTAACTTATAGACGAAATAGCCATTTTCACCGGTATTCACCAAAATCCAACAATACAATTTCAAGATTTTTTGTTGTTTAGAATACATTTTTGAATGCATAAATGGATTCAACACCCAAAAACCCCTCGGGCACTGGAACTTTTAAAAATATCCGTCGGATTTTGATTAAAATTAACGAGAAAAAAAATGTCGTGAAAAAGGTTATTTCGTCTATAAGTTAGACTATACCTTTTATATTTAACTATAACAATATATATTTAACTATCTATACATTTTATATCTAACTATTTTTTTGATGTTTTTTTTGGCATGGTTATTAATGTCAAATGACCCACACTTTTAATTTATATTTTCTCATTAATATCATTATTTACATTGCATTGATAAACTTTTTGATATTCTAATTCATATGGGTAAAGAAGGTAAATAACATTAATAAAATATTTCACCAATACCCAAATTAATAATAAAATATTTCAGGGATACCGAGATTAAACGATTTAAAATTATTTAAGACATGTACCTCTTTTTAAATTTAAAGGATTTGGTGTGATATCCCAAATTGAAATTTACAACAAATAACAAAGACATGTACAAGGAAGCAACAACAATAAACAAATTCCAAACATGCAGATCAAAATACACAAGAAATTGAGTCAAACAACTGAGTCATTTTATTAATGTAGAAATCTGAGAACATAAACGATAAGGAATAATATAACATGAGTCTGCTATGCAAGTTAGGCAAACCCCTGGTGAGATCTCACTGATCCCGCTGCTAGAAATGGTTGCCCAAAAAATATGTGCACTGCCCAAAAACTTCGCTAACTATTGCTAGAAGGAAACTCAAATTCTTACCCCAATAATGCTTGGATCGATATGAAATTGTAGCCACAAACTTCACTCCTATAAGCCAGAAAAACCCAGAAAATGTTTGGCCTAACTCCAAGCCAAATCAAACCCACAATGTGATGCAAATTGCCCAACTAATCAACAATACGCCCTACTATAAGAATGTACAAATATGGCCCAAATACTTTTCGAAAAATTCTATAAAATTAGCTATAGGCTCTTCACACCCCAACCAACAAAACCCAAAAATCGTTTGGGCTAATTCCAACTAACCCAGAATGCCCAAAATAGAGTGAATCTCCCAGCTCCATAATTTTGCACCCAACCAAAGAGAAACTACTAAGAAATGATAAAACTCTCCTACAAATGGCTATGAAATTGTGCACAAATATCCTCTAGAAAATAAACATCACTCCCAACTAAAAACCCCGGCAAATATCAACACCAAAGACCAACAAAAATTTTGTTCTCCAACCCCTAGATAGGCTCTACAAGAGAAAAATTGGCCCAACTAAAAGATATCGGAACATCTATAAAAATATGGTGCCAAACTCCTCTAACTAGTAGAAAATCTCCTACAGATACCCTGTACCTACAATGGAAAGATGATGCTCCAAATAACCTCTAGAGTTTGTCTTCTACCCCCAGAAATAATGAATTTCTAAGTGAAAATGCTGCAATAAACTCCCAAATTCTCTCATAGGGTGACACTTGAAGTTCACCGAAAGTAGAGGTGGAATTTCCACTTAGAAATTCCTTGTGCTAAATAACATTGGTTGACTTAGCTAAGCAGTGCAAGCACTCTCCAAAATTAGAAATGAAATGTCAAAAATAGAATGATCAAAATGAGGCTCTACCCTTCCTTTTATTGTTGCTTTCCCTTTCTCATACCATGGTTCAATTTCTCTCACACTATGCTTTGATACCATTGTTTTATTCTTCCCATGGTTCAATTGCCCTTTTTGGTAACCTCCACAACTTATGTTCACTTTAATTTTCTTCTCTTCCTCGGTCCCAACCATTGCCTTTTCTCCAATATTTATTTAATATCTCCACAAGTTATTTCTCCTAATTTTATTTATCTAAAAATATTTATTATTCACCAAAATTGCAAAATTGAGGATTTCCCCTTAGCAAAATTATTAATTGGGGACATTACAGTCCTCCCCACCAAAAATTGTTTGTCCTCAAGTAATGCCTGAACAAGTACCCTCTTTGACTACAGATCACCACTGTAACCACCAATAATTCCAGGGTCCTCTTGTAGCGGCTACAACCACCCTCCAAAATTTTGCCTTCGCTTCATTTTGGAGCCTCCCTACTAAAATCTCAGCAGCTTGTCTTGCACTACCCAGGTACTTGTGTTTTCATTTGAGTTTATCTTTTGCTTTATAGCTTGTGCTGCTTATTTTCTTTGTTGTCTAACCACAAGCTGACCTCCTTAAACTTGGTTACAATCTAATTCTTGCACTGCCTTGGCAATTTGCGCAGTCTTAGAGGACAACTAACCTTGCTCTCAGGAAATGCGCAGTTCAACCCAGCAGTGAGCTTCGGCTCTAGAAATGCGCAGACCCAGCTGGTAACTTGTCTTCAGCTGGGTTATTATGTAGAGGATGAGAGGCAGCCAGAGCCAGTCGGCCCAAGAATTGCACAGAAGCATTCCTTCAGCTGTTGTCTGATGCATGTGCCGACAAGTTACCTGGTTCTCCCCAGAACTACGCAATTTCTCCAAGCATGCATGGTAGCCCATCCCAAAAAGGAAAAAACAAAAAGTGAAAAAGAATCCCTAAAAAATATGGATCTATTTTTAGCAGTGGGAGTTACACTTGAGTTAAATTTAGAAACTATCGCCACTTGTCACTTTTTCCTAGATTTTTGGCCTTCGCGTAATAAACCCTAAATCGATCAAATCTATTTAGTGGGTGCTGCTAGAGCTCATTTTCACATTTGATCTTGAAGCTATGGAATTCCCGAGGCATCTAGGAACCTTCAGCATAGTCAACACAACTTTTTCGAGTAAGTTTTGCTTTTCAAGTATTTTGCAGCCTTTTCCTATCGCTTTTGTTTTCTTGGTTTATGTGAGTGTTGTTTTACCTGTTTTATTGAAAGGTCATTGGCATTCTGATTTGTTTTAGATTTTTGAAGTGTTTTTTAAGTTTTGCACTACCTTTCTTAAGCGTCGCATGTATAACCCAATTTTTGCACTAACGATTGTCGTTGCGGCAACTCTCCCCACAAGCTTCGTTGTTCTTCTGTTTAATTGATTATTGCATTTTTTTTATTGCATGTATCAATATTCACTCAGATTTTCACCATCCTTCGCTCATGCATTCAGATCTACTTGTTTTCAAGTTTCCCTTGGGCGTATATGGGCTTCCTTGGCCCAGATCTAGCTCTTCCCGGCATGCACTACGCATTTCTGGATCTCAAGGCTCTGCCTTGGCTCCAGGAATTGCGCAGAGGCTGCTAGTGACTGGCTCTAGCTATGCACCACGCAATTCTAGGAGACAGTCCCGAAGTCTTACCCACTGGGATTGCATAATGTGCAGTCCCAGCCAGCATCAAAGCCAAACTGAACTACGCATTACGCAATTCAAGTCATCATCACCTTTCACTCGTAGTTGTGTCTGCGCAATGCGTAGATCTAGCTGACAGTCCCTCACCTCTAAAAGTATGAATTGCGCAATCTTGCCGAGTAGTTGCCCAGTTTTTTGCATGATCGGTCCTTGAAGTGATTTTTCATTTTATGCTGACATTTGCATGCCATGAGTGTCTTCTTTATCTCTAAGTACAACAGTTGTTGAGCAGCTTCTCAGTAGTACAGGTAACATGGCTTCCAAGAGAGCTGGATTGAAGGTGATCGTTGAGAAAAGTACCAAAGATGTATTTGAACAATTGTTAATGAAATTGCCAGTCTACGCAAACACACAGTTGTTCATAGAGAAGGACATGAAGATAACATGGAAGGAAATTAAGGACATATTTGCAGGAAACTTCAAAGAATATATGGAAGATCGATAGGTCTATGTCAGGCTTGTACAAGATTGCATGTCAGTACCCCGCCTTCCCATGCGTAGACATAATTCACTAGATTGTCTCACATGCCGATCCTGTGACGATGACATTAAGCAGTGCTAGTGGAACACAACTTGCTACCTTCAGGACATAAAACTATCATCAAAAGTATCACTTACCACAACCGGTGAACCACATGGATGCACTCTTCTTTACTCCCAACAAAAATGTGAACACTAGAGACATCATGAAGTGTTGGGTAAAAGAGCCATCGAAGTTCAGGTCGACACCCAATCAGGTCTACAAGACTAAGTCACTCAGGAAGGCCTACCAACTCTTGATCATCTTTGCATGTCACTTGTACGGTCAAGAGAGCATGGAGACCTTTCCGTAGAGTTGGGTGGTTGTGTTGGATCAGTTGGAAAATGAAGGAAGGTCATTCAAATGGTTGGACATGTTGGCTCTTCAGCTAAAAGTGCATGTGTCTAATGCCCAGAATCCACCTAAGGACGAGCAAGCGAGATTATATATGTCTGCATACCTTCTTGATGCAATTTGTGCCCAACAATAGTTTCCTGGCATGGGTTGGACATGGACACCATCAGATGATGCTGTGAACATCTATTGCAATTTTCTCTCTGAGTGCAGCTACCGAGGAGTCATGGTGAGGCTATCTGATCACTTCATCACCCCAGTTTACAAAATGATCTTCGAACAAGATCCACCTTACCTGTCCCAAGAAGCGATGTAGGCATTGCTTAACATTACAGATTGGTATGTGTTACCCGATGGCACCTTCATCAGGATGTTTGGCGGAGAGAAGCCTCTGCATGTGATACCAAGGTTTTCCATGTATAATTTGGTCATGCAAGAGGTTCCATATCACATATCCACGGGGTTATCAACAAGACTACACAGGAGGAAGAAGGCACCATGGCCTACTCTTCCTTCATGGATTGGATTGTACGAGATCCAGAGCTTGAAGAATGTTGATGCTAAGGCTGAGGACTTGAATAAGTTTGAGTTTGACACCAAGAGTTTCAATCCATATGATCCCCACTGCATATGCAAGAACCATTGTACGAAGGTGTATTGTCCACGTATCCACAAGGCATGTCATTGGTTAGAGGAAGATCCTTGGAGCTAGTGCTACAACTCCTATAGGCTTAATGAAATAGTCAACATGGCTACAGAATGGAAAGTAGCTTTGCAAGCAACAACACCATAAGAAGAAGCAACAACAACAAAAGTGAGCAACAAACCGGCACAGGACAAAGGCAAGAGGAATATTGTTGAGAGAGCAAAGGATGAGCAAATCTACAAGTTCAGAGAAGATCCTCTTGTTGAGAAAGTAGCTTTGGAGATAGAGGAAAAGAGGCAACATCACGAAAGGAGAGTATAACAGAGGAAGAGAGAGAAGCAAAGAGAAAGTTGCAGGAAACAGGGAAGAAGTTGAAAGAAGAGCAGGAGCTAAGGGGGAGAGAAATGGAAGAGAAGCAGAATTAGGAACAGGAGGAAAAGCAAGATACAATGACTAAGAAAACTACACCTATATAGGTTGAGGAGTCGAAGTAGCCAACAGATGAAGAAGAGGGTGAGCAGGTGCATGTTTGAGAACTTGCTCAGCAGATTGAGCAAATGGCTGAAGCAACAAACATGGAGTTGGAACAAGGAGCCATAGGACCAAGAAATCGACTTCATGTCGAGAGCATCCGAGGTCACCCCACAGTATCTGTCACCTCTATAATTAGAACTAGTCTCGAGTGAGCAAGGAGAGGTTGTTCTCCTTGATGATGATCTGGAGATGGATGTGTACAATATTTCATTTGATGAGTCATAGCAAAGGATTTTCAAGCGCGAAGAAAGAAACTCCTAGATGATCATGCATCACCTGCACACATAGAGGAAAGAGTGATTTTTGCAGATGTTAGAAGACATCTAGCTGCCATGGCCAATGCTTCTAAGGCTTATGTAGAAGCCACAAGTTCAATTGTCAAGTTCTTGTTAGCAGAGAATGAACGGATGGAAAATGACTTGCAGGAGGCCAAGTAGAGAATAGAACAGTCTGCGGGATCTGTATGGCGGAGATGAGAAAAGTGATGCTTGACAAAGTATCAACCCTTGAGACCACCATGAAGAAAATATATGGCAGGTTTGTCATCGTGCACAAGGCAGTTGTCCATCTGTATGGTTCTCAGTAGCAGTGCGTGAAGATAGCCCAACTCTCAAAGCATCCACGGTGCTATTATGCATGTACATGAATGGACAATGAGGTACAAGGGAGCCCTGCTTTACTTGCAGAAGATAATGAAGCCGCAGGCAGAGCTAGACAAAGCACAGATTCAGATGTTGATCCAGAATTATGAGCAACTCCCTCCACTCATCACTGGCATTGAGATTTCCTATGCATAGTTTTTCAAGAGTTTGGATGTCATAGTGAGGACACACATGATCCCTTCAATCAGAACCCTCACTCAAGCCATGAAGAAGAACCAAGTCTTGTTGGAGGTCGATAGGTACATAGAGCAGTTGATGCGAGAGGCCACCAACGATGACTTGCTGCTGAGTGCAAAAAACATGTAGAAGTACATCGGTGGTCCAATGACACTCATGACAATGCGGCACATGCTTCAAGATGAGTTGGATAGAGCTTCCAGAACCATATAATCGAAAGCCATGGAGGCAAGAGTTCGTTTCGAGAAAGGCATCACCAAAGGGTACGGGGACACAATAGCGCAGTACCAAGCATGGTATCAGTTCGTCGTTTGAGTTGGTATTTCCCCAAGACCCCGAGTGATGTTGTTTGTCTTGTTAGGTTGACTCAAGCCTATTTTGTCCCACATGGGTATATGTGGAAATTGTATTATTATTTGTAAATATATTGTAAGTGAAATTCCAAGTGTTATTAGTGGACTGTGAATAGTCACTATGTAATGTGAAGAGTCATGAGAGTAGTCAAAGAGTCAAAGCGGAATGTCAAGGGTCACCCCACCCTTTGTTATATATAGAACCTCATAACTCATAGTACAAGCTTTTGGGAGCCAAGCTTTTGGCTAGGCATTGCTTAGAGAAGGATTGGAGAGTATTGTGACAAGCCTTAGCTTCTCCACAACATAGAGCGAGTACATATATGTGGAGGAGCAGGCGGTGTTGACTATAATGTTCCACTACTGGGGATAGTGGGTTTCAATGGTGTATGTATGGATGGAACTTTCACTTAATAATATAACTAAGCCAACATGTTTTCATGCATACGTTGTTATTGTAGTTCAACTATTATGGTTACCTTAGCAATGTATGTTGTTTAACTTACACATCTGTGTATGAACTATTTTGTATGCAATTGTATGAATCTTGTTGAAGACACATTGTCATGTTAACCCATCACTTTAATTTGTGGACTATTCCGCTTCCAACTTGTGATGTCATCCAGCTCGTGTGTTCCTTCCAAGCTGCATATTGTTATAGGCTTCTAAGGGACACACTTCATTTTCCCCTCCATGTGTTAGAAACCCCATGCATCTCACTTGACTCACTGCAAGGTCACACACTTTCTTCTGACAAAGTTATCATACTTACCTTTGCGTGCTACCGCGGTCAAGGCACTACTTTACTATCCAGTGCTGGGACTCCTACTCCAAATGGTCTAAGGTCTAGTTGGGACTTCATATTGGGGTGATCCCTTGACATGATCCCATTCTTGAATTCTCTTCTTCATGTTTTCTATATATTTAATATAACGTATTTCTGCCTTCATGATTTCTTTTGTAATGGGCAATCCCAGGTACTTAAAATGATCCCAATTTTCTTGGAAAGGAACTCCTAATATTTGGGATATTCTATGAAGAGTTCTTGCAGGAACATTCCAGCCATATATATTTCTTTTCAGATTGTTTAGGAGGCAGCCATATACCTCCAAAAATTTATCCAAGAAGCTTTTGAACCTTCTTGCCATAATGCACGTAGCACCACCTACAAATAAAGTGTCGTCAACGAATAAGGAGTGGTTGATACTCTTAGCACCTTTTCTAAAGAATAGTCCCGTGATAGAGCCATTCCTTCTGCTTTTCTTCAAGTTCCTACTGAGAGATTCAACCATTATTATGTACAAGAAAGGTGAGAGAGGGCAACTCTGTCTCAATCCTCTTAAGCTTTGAAAAAAGAAACTAGGCCTTCCATTTATAAGGGGGGATATCCAAGGACTTATGATGCAAGCTTTTATAAGATCAATGAATTCAAGAGAAAAGCCAAATTTGTGAAGGACAACTGAGAGAAATGAGTGATTGACTCTACTGAAAGTGTTGGCCATGTCAAGTTTCATTATAAAGCCTTGTTCTTTTCTTGCTAGGCTTGAGTGGATAGCTTCTTGCACAACCACTATGTTATCGACAATTTGCCTATTGGGAATGGAGCCTCCTTGATTATCAGAGATCAAAATAGGTAGAAGACGTTTTATTTGATTAGCAAATATCTTAGATATTATTTTTTATGAGGAATTGCAGAGAGATATGAGTCGAAATTGGTGAAAGGAGGAGGGCTTCAATTCTTTAGGGATAAGCGCCAGGTAGGTAGAGTTAGTGAACCCTCCTATTTTCTTTTTTCAAAAACCCACTTGGTCATCTTAAGGATGTCCTTTTTAATAGTCATTGAAAAGGAGTGATAGAAAGCAATGGAAAATCCATCAGGGCCCGGAGCTTTGTCTGGATGGAGATTCCATATTGTTGATTGTAATTCTTCTTCGTCCACTTCTTTTAAAATTTCTGAATTTGCATCTTCAAAGATTTTTTGGGGGATATAACTTGTAAATTCATCATAATTTGGATTGACCGGATCAGTTGTTAGCAAACTTTTATAATGTTGATAAGCTTCTTTTTTTAATTCCTCTTGTCCCTTGATTCTATTTCTCCTTCTCCTTTTATTGTATCTATATGTTTTTTTATTTTTCTCATTTTTGTGGTATTATGAAAGAAAGAGGTGTTTTGATCACCATCTTATATCCACAAATTTTTTGATCACCATCTTATATCCACAAATTTCTTAATTAGCCTCCATGATTCTTCTTCTTTCCAATTGTTTTTATATATTTCTCAATGTAGTTCTGTCTCTTTCAACTACTTTTCTTTTGTTACCTCTCCAGCCTCTAAATTTTTTTGCACTTGTTCTAGCTCTTTTTGCAACTCGATTTTCTTTTGTTGAGGTTCTTTTTAGTTGTCTCTTGCCCAAAATTTTAAGCTTTTTTTGACATTTTTTAGGTTTGTCTCCCATACAAAGCTTGGCGAACCATTTATGCTATGTTTCCATGCTGTAGTGATCACCGATCTTACTTCTTCATGGGTGGCCCATAGAGGATTATATCTGAATGGGAGGGGACCCAGATTTTCACTTTCCCCTAATTTGATAGCTATAGGATTGTGATCTAAAGTTGTTGAAGGGATAACCTTTGAAGTTGTTGCACTATATTCTGATATGAAACTGTTTAGAATATGAAATTTGTCTAGTCACTCTTTAATGTTTCCCATTCCTAGCCTTTTGTTACTCCAAGTAAATTTTCAATTTTTTGGTACTATGTCCATTAAATTGTGCTTCTCTATGATATTTTCGAGGATATCACTAAAGGGAACAACCTGGAAGCAACCACCTTGATTTTCTTTAGCATTTAGGATTAGGTTTAGATCACCTCCTATAATAATATTGTTGTTTGATCCCAGATTTAGACTCTCAGTCAAGGAGCGCCAGCAATGCTCCTTATCTCGATAGTGATAGGGGGCATAAATGTTGTAGAGGCTAATTTGATATCATGTATTTTAATTCTTAGCTCAAAGTTGATCCAATGTAGTTCTTTGAGATGAGATGATAGTTCCCAAGTGGACTGGTTCCACATTGTGCAAATACCACCTGAAGCTCCTATTCCTTTTATTGATATTCCTTCATAATTTTTTGTTTTTTGAATTATTTGAGTAATTTCTTGTTCAGAGGGCTTGGTCTCTTGGATTAAAAAGAAGCATGGACATTCTGATTTTAGAAGATATTTTGCTAAATTGATTTTTAAGGAGTGTCTAAGACCCCTACAATTCCAATAGGCCATATTAATTATTTTACTTTGGCTTTGGGTTGAGGGACCCTTCCCTCAAACTGTCTGCTATGTTTTTTCCTTGTTTCCAATATTTTTCCTGATATATGTCTCCATTGGCTGTTGGGTTCCCAATGCCAATTTCTTTTATTATTGCTTTATCCATTAATTATTTGTTGGTCTTCCTTCCTGACCTCTTGTGGCTGTCAAAGAGAATAAGTGAGTCCTTTGTTTGATTTCTGGTGAGGATTCTTTCGAGGGGAGGAGGGAGAGGACATGAGGGGGTGTCGAAGAAAATGTAACTAGGTTCGGTTTTCATTATGGCTCGTAATTATAATTTTATGTAAAGAAGAATCAAATGAATTTATTATTCCTTGCATCATGGGTTTCATGATCAAGATGTGTTTACCATAGGTCAAAGAATTCTTCTTGATGTCTTTATGATTTATTGTCTTGTCATAAATATTCTAGAAGTCAAAGTCAAAGTCTACACTCCAAAACGATTGTCACTATCCCTCTTGCAGTCGGCTAAAATATAGACAGTGATCTCCTCAAGGTAATGTTGGCCTAGTTCTAGATTCATATATCGACCTAATATGATAACGCTAGTCACTATATATATGGAGTGACTTCACCTCACAATCATCAAGGAATCTCAGACATTTTTGATCAACAAACGAAGAAGGAACAACAAAATACAAGAAGAAAGAAGGTGATACATGTCTTAAGAAGTTTTTCGGGTGAATTATGTCCTATATATGTCATCTCAACAAAGGTTTGAAGATGCTATAAGAAAATGTCACAACAATATAGTGATACTCTCATCATTGAAATGTAGAAGCTGAGGAAGAAGATAATACTAGAAGCCGAGGAATGTACCTAGACAGCGAAGGAAAAAGGAGACCGAGGTCTGAAGTAACACAGTGATATAACAGTGCGAAGGAAGAGTTCTGAAGCAACACAATGTGAAGATATAAGTTTGTAACTCGAAGGCCGAAGACTGCAAGGGATAGTGACAAGTATCTTGGAGGTAATCTTGAGTTAAACACTTTTGTCAATGGTCTTGGCATTCGTCAATTGGAATCTCTATAAGAAGAATTTTGAGCAGATTTTCTTCCCCAAGAGGGAGAGGTTTTGGCCCTGGCAGAAAGCCAACATCTTGTGTTCCTGTCTCTTGTATTTTGGTAACTGTTTAATGAAGTAAGAAATACACACACTAATGATATCAAGAGAAGATTGTGCTAATAAGCAAAAGTTAAAATACCTCACAAATAGTTATCATGCTAAAGAAGAATCACATTAACCCTAATTGCCCTAGATTCTTCAACATGGTATCGGAGCTATTGTTGCAATCTAAGAAAGGGTAGAAAAGAGACATTGGAGGAACAAGTCTGCAACAAGAAATCTATAAATAGAAAAATCTTGTGTCTTTACAGTTATCATCAAAGGGTCATCACAATAAAACAGAACCTCAGATCACTATGAAATTTTGGATGGTACAGGCTTGTTTTGGAGAATTTGGTATCTACGGATAAATACTAATTCCCTAGATAAGTAGCCATATCTAGAACAACAGTTTAAACTATTTTAGTCTTTCTCTATAAGAAATAGATAATATGAGAAGATGAGAAGACCTAGTTGTAGTTCCGCTTTCCTCTCGTCTCCTTTGGATCAATCTCGTCACTGCTTCCTGTACTTAATATGCTTGAGAAGTACCTGTAAACACAACAGAAAACAAAGAAATGATCAAAGCAAAAGATCTATTGAATATAAGTGAATGGAATTAGATACATTTCACACATATAAGCATTATAAAACAATACAAACATATGGGAGAAAGGTTCAAACACTTTATTGAATAGAATAAGGAATTACAACCATTTGTGTCTGATTCAAAGTTATTCCTCCAGCTTGGATCCCATCCACATCACATCAAAAGCATGACAAACTTGTAGCATTACAATACTTGCTTTAAAGCCAAATCTCATAGCAACATTATCTCCTTACAATTCAACATAATCCAACCCCATATCACTTAGATGAGTGGTCAATTTATAGGGAGTTGAAGGAGGTTTTGTCATAAATGGTGGCATTGAATGGCCTTCCATACTTAGAACTAATTCCATGGAGGAAGGGATGAAAGGATAGGATGCATCTTAACTAATTCCTCATCCATTTTTGAGCTCATAGGAGTTGATAAGTGAGGCAACCTTCCAGATGACTCCAAAAAATAAGAATATTCCCCAAACCCTATGTGAATTTTGCTCAAACTCTCCCAACGCAAGTGAAAGGAAGCCTAAGTGCTCCGCAGAGCACCTTGGCATGGACTTAACTGCTCTGCAACGCACCCTTACATGGGCCTACCTGCACTGGTCCCTTTAGAGGCCATTTCTGGATGTCTTCAAGTCATGAAACTGTCCGGGAAGGAGGCATTCAAAGGGGTTACTTGTTTAGGGCATGTAGCAACTGAAATTAGGGTTTGATGAGCCCTAAAACACTGATCTGGATGGTGGGATTGATGTGCCCAAATGGATCTGTAATAGCTACCCCCTAAAGCATGAAGTCGGAAAAATGCCAATGTCGAATGAAATGTTTTACGATGTGATGAGGAGGTATTGAAGTGGAAGGTGACCTGCATCAATTACAATACATATATCATGTTTTTTGATTTTTACATGAATCGCTGAGGGAAGGCATACCCATGCTCAACTTATAAACCTTCATTTCATGTACATAAACAGTCGTCTATAGATATATACCCATGATCGGAATGACCATCAATGTAAAGCCATTGTACATATGATTTAGTACTCCTGAAATCGCAACCCGGATGGATGAAACTAGATCCGGGGTCTTCTATGTCGTTCAATCATTCACTCAAGTATGAGTCTAACCATGTGAATATGTGATCTGAAGTCAAACATGGGAAGACACCATCTGATTACCATCCAATGATGTAACTTGTTAACAGATGCGAGAGAAATCACTGATAATGATAATGATCCTCAAGGTACTGTAGTACATTCTGCATGGTGTGAATAGATGTTTTGATGTCGAACACCATACAAAGTCTTTTGGTCGAAGGTTATTGATGTCAACCTATCGCTAGAAGTGAGAAACTTTCCATTGATGCATGCAAGCCTAAAGGTACTGGAAGGGTGTTTCTAAGTCAACTTCTTGGATAATGCGCTGATGTCGATAAGAAGTGACTTGTCGCAGGAGGGCCTTGATGTATCCCACTTCAACGACACGAAACGAGTGTAATGATGTTGGAGATGGAATTTGACTGACGACACAAGGTTTAGGAATGAAGGTCATGAAAATGAAGGTTTATGGTATTGCAAAGGATGAATTTTGACTGAATGACTTCTCTTGAACATGTCAGCAACACTAAAATGAATTGGTAGCATTGGCCCAAAACAAAGTGATGGATGGTATGATAGATCAACGGTATGATAACCATCAAGCTAATAACACAACCCAAGTAGCCACGGTGATGGAGTGAAAGTGGCATGTTCAAGAGTGACCTACTACCATAAAGTGGTTTTCCCTTTTTTCCCATTTCCCCAGTTATTGTTGACCAGTACCTCTTTATTTTTATCAAGCTTGAGGAGGATAACATATGCTTGTTGTATAATTCCACCCTTCGGGTGAATCCATCGCTATTTGATGTTTTAACGAGTCTAGCGAAGGTGAAACTCGATTTTGTCTAGATGGACAAGTTTGTCGCTATTTGATGTTTTAACGAGTTTAACGACAAAGATAGCTCGATCCTTTTCATGTTTAGAGAGTTTGAAAAGGGACAAAAAGAAAACTCCACAAGTCCTTTTTCATAAATTAATCTCTCAAGCCTGAAAAGTGTAAAACAATACAAGAGAGATGTCATTTCCAATTCGTTAACAAACTGGAAAAGACAAGTGCTCGACAATATTTTCATGTTTAGAGAGTCTGAAAAGAGCTTAAAGAGGACTCCAAGGGGGTTCCTTTTTCATTTTTAACAGAGCTCGAAAAAGAGATAAAAGTGTGCTCTGAGGTCAAAGGTAGAATTTGCAATTGAGCACGTCGAATTCTATAAGTCAATTGCAAAACCTGCTCAAAACACCACCAAATGGATTAAAAATACCTATTTCATAGGTAAAAATAGGCAAATACTAATGTTTACTCGATTAATGAACATGAAATAAACATAAAACAAGTTTTTACCATGATATTTTTACCATTTGGAACCTACCATTCAGTTTTGTGCTATGAGCTAGTTTTTTACCTCAAACTTCATCAACTGATTGTGAGAGATTCTGTGGACCATTTCTTGAGCCGTCCAGACTAGGTAGGAGCTTAACCTCTCTTCTTTCCTTTCAAGTCATTCTTTTGTCATTTTATGCAAGTTTTAGGGCTTTTTAGGGCCATTGGGGTTTCATTTTTTCGCCCTGGGATCAACAGAGACTTTCACATCGAAAACTACGCTAAAGAGCATGCAGATAGAAGGTTGCATGCTCTACAGTGCATTGTCTCCGTGCCTGGGCTGCGCTAGGCAAGTTTCCCAAGTTTGATTTAGCTGTTTGCTCCAAAATTTATCCTGCTTTTTGCATGGAAAGGATCCTAACTAAGCTTATGATTGTGTTTTAGGCTTTCATCAGATCAGAATGCTTGATTACATGGCGAGAAAGAGAGCACGAAGAACAAGACATGGTTTCCCTAAACAATCTGGGCACAATTGAGGCCCTCAAAAATTGTGGGTTACTCAAATACTTCAAGTTCTCTGGAATGAGGTAACAAATAGAACTACTGCAGTTCCTTGTTCATGCATGGGATCCGACAGATCAAACTTTTCACATTAGGGACAAGATGGTCCCTGTTACCATTGATGATATTTACTTTCTTACCAGACTGTTGAGGCAAAGTGCCCCCATCTCACTTTCTGGATTTGCCCATGGAGGTGAATCGGTGAGAGATTATATTAGATAGTTTTGTCAGCTAGGTACACAGCCTAGAAAGGATGCGAAAATAAACATCAGAGATGTAGGTGATTTTCCTTTGAGAACGATGCTCTTCACAATCACAAAATTGGCTGGCAGTGTGAAACTACATCTGGCGAACATATCATATATACAATATGCACTGGAGTGTCTAGAGCCAAAACTTTTCAACTGGTGCGAGGTTGTGCTTTCTTCACCGAAAGAACAACTGACCAAGGTAAAAAGTGGTAAGATGAAGAATTTCTGCTATGGTTCAATCTTAATCGCTTTTACCTTAGAGAGAATCCCATTAATGCAACCACAACATGTATCACTGGGTGTAGCTGGTCTTAGAGATCCACATATGCAGAGGTGGGTCGAATTGATGGCTCGACATGCAGGTCAGTGAACAATCATTTTTTCCACTACATTCTTCAGTTGGCTCGAGAAACAATACATTGTCATCGAACAACATCCATACTTAGGGATGGATTTCCATGGAGATCTAGATTTGATTCTACGAGTTAGAGCACAATGGGGTGCTATGGGTAAAATGTTTGACCAAAATTTTTGTTTTGTTTTTTTGTTTTTTGTTTGTTTTTTTTTTTCAAGTTTCTACATGCTTTTTATGTTTTTAATGTTTCCAAGACTAAAATAAAATCATTCTTATGCATGCAGATGTGGGTACTGTTCGACCTGTGGGGCACCAACATGGTGTAGGTGGGCCATTGTGGAGAAACATTAGGAGAGTAGTTCTCTAGGACTTAGATTTGGCCGAGACCTCAGCAGAGTTGCAAGATCACATAGAGGGATTAACCCTTGGTATTCCGGATGTCCAGATTGAGGAGCTACCTATGAGGCCACAGCGCCACACTGTTGGTGTTCCTAGCTGCTGGGCGAGGCTCTTGCACATGATAGCACAGGCTATGACCTGTTATCATGAGCACCACTAGATCTACTTAGGATGTTTGCATGCATTTTGAGTTTTTGGGTCAGATGACCAAACGTGTCTTGGACACAAATTTTGTAAAAACTTTTAAAACACCTATCTATTTTACTTTCAAAGTTTTCTATGGCTATATGCAATCCTATTCAACTGATGATATGAATTGAAAATATTACTTTTACATGTGTCGCAAGTGTCTATTTAACACATAATTCGCTATAGAATCAGTTAATGTGTTAAGATTTCTGGAAATATGTTGATAATGAATATGTTCAAATTTCCTTTCCAAAATACGAACTCTAAGGAACATACAAAAATTTGTTGGATTTCAGAAAGTATAAATGTTTGTTAGTTGTAGTACAATGAGTTGCGAATCCAGCGTAACGATGATTCGGCGAATGCAAAATGAAATGGCATCAAAGAGAAGTTCAATCAACGCGCTATACTCAACTATGTTGTTCGTCGATCGACTGATACAAATCCCTTGAAAACTAACTAACTCGCTACTTGGAGTGAAAATAACTCGTGCTGCAGAAGACAAGTTTTACGTACTACGACTAGCACCATCGGTGTAACCAACAAAAGGTTGGAAGACTCTGACATCTGCAACAAATGCCAAGCGGATTACTAACCGAATAAAAACTCTAAAAGACACATACACACATGCAATGAAAGTATATATACAGTGAGTTTTACTACACTCAATCAAGCATAGTAACGTTTGAGGTACAACCTGTTTTGGGGCTATGACAATGGAATCCCATCATAATCTATTAACTCGTATGAAATTTTTGCCAGAACATGCTTGAAAATATAAGGACCCATCCACATTGGTTCAAATTTCATTTCTCCAAGTTTATCAACTTCCTGATCGTAAAGCAAGACCAAGTCTCCTTTTGAGAAGATACCAGGCTTGACATTTCTATCATATTGTGCCTTGATTCGTTTCTTATGCACTTCGTTAGCCAATGTGGCATCACGATGGGTTTCATCCAGATGGATTAATTCCAAGAAACATGCTTCTTATTCAGAAGTGTCGGGTAACAGGTCAATCGTGAGTTTGAGAGATGAAATTTCACATTGTATCGGTAAGATTGATTCCAAACCATACATGAACTGAAAGGGTGTGAATCCAGTTGCATTTCTCACCGAGGTTCAATATGCCCACAAGGCAGAGTACAGGATTAAGTGTCAGTTTCGCTTATGAATCCCTATCATTCTCTGCAACATCCACTTCAGGACTTTGTTGATGGCCTCAACTTGTCCATTCGCTTATGGGTAATAAGGGGTAGAACTATCATGTGACAGTCCTAACTTAGCAGTCAACTTAGCCATCATGTGATTGCGAAAATGCGACCCATGATCTGTAACTATGGCTTGTGGTACACCAAACCGAGCAACCACATGGTTAAAAAAGAAAAGAGCAGTTGTTTCGCCACCGTTGTTCAATGTTGGCATCGCCTTGGCCCATCTGGTAAAATAGTCAATGATGACTATAATATACCCATGCCCCTCGGTCGAGGTGGGGCTACATGTCATGAAGTCAATGCCCCATTTGGCGAATGGTCCCACAACAATGACTGGTTACAATGGTGCAGGTGGTAATTTGATTTTTCGGTCATATATCTGGCATGCGTGACAACTTCTGACAACTATAATACAATCTTTGAATATTGTTGGCTAGAAGTAACCAGCACGGAGAATTGTCTGTGAGGTTGCATATCCAGATAAGTGTCCACCACAGGCACTTGAATGGCAATCATTCAATGCTTTCTCGGCTTCCTCTTGTGTGAGGCACCTCCGTAAAATCGTATCGACACCACGGCGGTAAAGAGTGTCGCCAATGATCAGATAATCTTTGGCTTGGTATCGAATACGTCGTCGTTGTGAGCGAGAGGTATCAGGCCAAAAAGTTTGGGTTTGGAGATAGATCAATATATCTCCATACCACGCGTCAGATGATGATATCAGAAACAAAGACTCATCCAAAATCGATGGTTCAGATGTTGAATCAATGGAGGTCGAGGGAAGGTTGCAAAGTAACTCTGCGAAAACTAGAGATTTCTTTGATTTGGACTTAATGAATTCTAGATCAAACTCTTGCAAAATGACTATCCATTTTGTGTATTTTCCCCCCAGCAATTGATGTGACAAAATGTATGTCATAGGGTTGCAATCCGAAATGACAGTTGTTTTCCGGAGCAGGATGTAATGGCGAAATCTTTGAACAGCTTGCACAACTGCCAAAGCTAGTTTCTCGACATAAGAGTACTTACTTTATGTATCATTGAGATTGCAGCTAAAATAATAAATAGGATGTTCAATCCCATTTTCCCCTTGGACTAAAACCATGCCAATGGTTGTATCTACAGTGGCGAGATACATGTAATAGTCGTTTTGATAATTTGGAGAGTACATTAATGAAGCTCTAATCAAGGTATCTTTAAGAGCATCAAAGGAAGCTTACGCAACCTGATCCCCATGGAAGGGTATCTCCTTTTTCAAAAGATGCATAAAACCTTTAGCCATCTCAACGTAATGAGGAATGAACCTCCTCAAAAAGTTAGCCTTCCCTTGGAGTCTCTGTAACTGTAAAAGATTTGAAGGTGGAGGTAGATCAAGAATGGCCTGAACCTTTAATGGATCGATTCGAATCCCTTCTCTAGACACTAAAAATCCAAGAAATCAACCAGAACCAACACAAAACACACATTTGTGTGGATTGAGTCATATCTTGTAGTGACGGCACCATAAAGATATTGCTCTCAAATGTTGCGGGTGATCAGTCCGCTTTCGTGAATGAGCACGTAAATCATAAAGGTAAGGTTAAACAATGTGCTTGATGTCATGGAAATCATAGTTCATTGCCCTCTGAAATGTGGCCCCTGTATTCTTCAAACCGAATGGGAGTTTCCTTTGTGCGAATGTGCCCCATGGACAAATAAAAGTTGTTTTAGATTGGTCCTGTGGGTGGATATTGATTTGATTATAGCCGGAAAAACCATTGATAAATGAGAATATTTCGCATTCGGCACATTCGTTAATAATCTGGTCAATAAAAGGAGTAGGATAATTGTCCTTTGGACATGCCTGATTTACATCCGTATAATCGACGCACACTCAAATTGTCCCGTATTTCTTCATGACAAGAACAATGTTGGAAACCCAGTCAGTAAGAGGTACATGGCAAATGAAACCAGCACGCAAAATTTTTTCAACTTCTGCTTTAATTGCGGCGGCTTTCTTTGGATGAACAGGTCGAAGCCGCTGTCGTACTGGCTTGACATCACGGTACATTTTAATTTCGTGTTCAACAAGACTAGAGTTAATGCATGGCATCTCCTCGTAAGACCATGCACATATATCTCGAAATTCACGAAAGAGGGTACAATAACTATCAAGTTCTAATGGAGAACAAGATTTGCCGACATGAATGTTCTCTACAACATTAGATTTGGTAGAAATATTAACAGAAATCGTTTCTTTAATATTTGACAGGTTTTGCTCAGATTCTATTGTGTCTATGAAAACTGAATGTGAAAGGAAATCAACAACTGAAGGGTGGTATAGTTCATTTGAATAATCTTCGATGTCATCTGGAAGATGGGAACGATGATGATAATCTTCCCAAGGTTATTCTCATATCATCATTGATTGGATGATTCCTTCATCCATAGAATGTATACATGAGAAAGGATCCGAAGAAGTACCATATTCTAACGAACAGTCTACCCATACAACTGGTGAATGTGGATTTGGCTTTGCCGCACAAGCCCAAAAAATTAATTGCTATGCTAGCTCAATGGGGCTTAGTGGCATAACCTCAGTATTACTATCAACTTCAGAATTGTTGGTAATCCTCCTTAAACCAGAGGAGGTGGAGGAAATCATGTTGCAAGTCTCTACTCTTGCCACTTCCACCAAATCAGATGGTGACGGTAATGTAAAAGCACCCATTAGGGAAGGATCTTTAAAGAGACCTACTCCAACTCTTTGAAGTGACAGTGGGGGTTCGTGTTCCAAAAGAATGCTTCTTGTAGCCTGTGAACTACTGGCAAAGAAGGCAAGATGATAGATAACTGTGATTCCACCCTTTTGATGGAATACAATAGTATGAAAGTAAGTGGAAACCACAACAGCCATAGAATATACACATGGCCTTCCCAGTAAAATGTTGTAATCGAGGGGTCTGTCAACTACCTCAACTTCAACAGTAACTGTTTTGCCCCCTAGTTTGATTTGCAGGTTACTCAAAATCCCACAAGGAGTATATGTCCGTCCATCAAAATATTTTAGCGTTGTTGGTGATCGTGACAACGGTGGTGAACCAAGTGTTTTTCAACAATTCATTGACATAATGCAAGTAGATGCCCCCTCATCAATATTAGTTCGGTGAACATTTTTATTTAGAGCTTTTACTTGAATTAGGAAATCTAACTGCGTCGGTAACTATGGTGTATATCCCACATGGTTAAAAACGACAAGATTGGAATCCGTAGGGACTGTTATACTCCTATACCAATAGGTGTCATATGTAATATGTTCATCCCTTTCCTTGTTGCAAAGGTTTCCATAAAAAAAAAAAAAAAAAAAAAAAAAAAAATGGTCAAAAAAAAGTGAAAGAAATGAACCCCAAACAAAGAAATACCAGGAAAGTGTGCAAGTCCAAAATGCCACTAATTTTTCATTTTCTGTAAATAAAGCATTGTGTGCAACTTGTTAATTTATGTCACAATTGATGAATGGCCAAACAGCTTAATCTCGGCTAGTTCACGTTTGAATTTCTTGTTTTAGAGATAGAGAATAAAATCTGACCAAACTGTTTAATTTTGGCAGATAAGTAGATAGGTAGAGAGGCAAACGAGCTCAACAGTTTAATCTGAGCCCTTGTATGTAATAAGCGTAGATTTAGGTAGGCTTACCATGAAAAGAAAAGAAAAGTTGATGAGGGTTTGCTCGTCCAAGTGCATCCAAAGAAAGAAGGAAAAAATGCTAGGCCAAAGTAGGCAGGGTAGGTAGGATGGTGCTGCGGAATGATACCTGTGATGGATTATGTTTCTAAAAATGTGTTAACTTTCACTTCTATCACAAGTGCCAGGCGGACATTTTACTTGATGCAACTCAAGCGAGGCAAGGTTGAATAACTAACTCCCTTTCATACTTTTCCCTAAAGAATTTACTAATTTCCCCCCTAAAATATTTAGAATATGTTCTTAATATCACTAATAAGCCGCTCATCTCATTTCATAAGCATTGCCTAAGTAAAACCCTATTTTACTTAGGAAAATGGCAAATACATCATATAAACCCATTTTTTCACTTCGAAGCCTAAGTTTGACACGAAAAGACAACTGTTTTTAGCTTAACGCTGGTTCATTACATTTTTTCATATTAACGTTTAACATATATTATTTAAATCCCGCTTTATTGCCCAATCCCATATTGTATAAAAATATTAAAAAACCCAAAATATTACATATCCCCGCCCGATTAACTATAACCATATTCGTTGTATATAAAATAGGGATTAATAAGTTTATTTGAAACTTATTAAGAACCTTCCCCGCGCACCATACATGATTAATTAACCATCCAGGTTAATTAAAAACCATACCCCGCAAACCAATCAAACCTCGAAATGATTAAAATATTATTTATTTGTTTTCAAGCCCGCACAGTTAACTCCCCGCCAAGTTCACTTTCTGTTCGCCGTTCGATCAAACCATTCACATCCATCGGTCAACGATCAATATCGCAACCGCCTTTCCACCGAACGTTAACTCGCGGGGGTCCGGCAGTTTTCCGTTCGTACTCTGCCATGTGTCGCTCATCCAGCCTGATCGCTCGCCCTCCGCCCAAAACCACTTGAACCCAAAAGCGGTGCGGGGCAAAACCGTTTACCATCCCCCCCCGCTGACGTCCTCCGTCCTGTGCTGACATCACCCACCACGTCATTTGCCCCCGTACTCCCGCTGACGTCATCCGTACTGCTCATGTCATCCGTCCTTCAAATAAAAAATTCTCGCCAAAACTTCATTTTGTCGAATAAAAACAGTAAAATCGTCATTTTTGCTACATTTTTCTGCATACAGTGCTCCAGGCATTTAAAACTTCTGAGTTCACAGTTCCAGTTTTCAACTATCGCCCGACCAGAAAAGCTACAACGTGAGCTCCGCAGCCTGCCATTCAACCTGCATAGTGCAGTATTCCTCTTTAATACAGTTCGAAACAACACCGAGGGACTTCTAGGTTCGTAGAAAAAAGAAATAAAAGGATATACAGGGAGATTGCTACCCTAACCAATGGGCCTTCATAGACACAAATTGCCAGAGGAAAGGGGAACTTTTATTTCATGTGGGGGATCAATTTCAGCATTGTAAAGGATAAAAGAATCCATATCCGAATGTACTGAGTAGATAAGGAAATTTTGAGGTTTCTCTTGACTACTTACTACATACTTCATTAAGGTTTCTCTGTGTAGTCTCTTGGGTTGACCAAACACTGAAATAGTAGCGTAAGACATGTCTAGCTGTAGAAATCCTTGAAGTTTTGCACCCCAAGATCTAGACAACAACATGCCATACTTTGGTGGAATATCAGCTACCACTATGTCCATTAAGATGGTTTTGGCAGGATATTGTACTAGTGACACACATAAGTCTTTGATTAAACCCAAACATTTGACCTGACTTGAATCGAAAGAGAAAAGGTTTTTATATGGCCTAGTGATGTCAAGGTCTAGACTTTCTATTACAGATTTAGGCATTAATTTATGAGAAGCACCAGAATCAAACATGGCATTATGAAGTATTTTATCATGTATGTTTAAACCTACATAGTAAGGAGGAACTTCTCCCTCTACTGTTTTTCCGTTTACTCCAGGGCCAAATATCAATTCAGGCTGGTCATCAAAAACATTTACTGAATCTTCGTTCACATAAATTTTGAGTGATCTGCTGATTTGACTTCTATAGACATCATGTTTAGCTAATTCTGATAATGGAACAACTATCTTTAGTTTGCCTACTTCTGTCTCAAGATTGAAAGGTTTTTCGGTCTGAGTTCTTGTATTTCGGACAGCTGGATTTCCTTCGTTTCTTTCCTCTTCAGGAGTGGGATTATGGGCTGAAGTTGTTTCCAAATCGAGTTCTAGAGGCTCCTCTATGTTTCCTTTAGAAGGAATAGAAGTGGAAGGTTGTTTGTTAGGTGGTTGATTATCTGATACATCTTCAACAATTGGATTATTAGGGTTAGGATATGTTTTAGAAAGAATGTGTACAGGGGGGCAGTGATCTTACCTTTGTTAGGCTGCTTGGTATCTTTCTGTTTACTGGTTTCAGGGACATCTATTCTTCTGCTTCTTAGATTGTATTGTTTGTGGACTTCATAAATGGCTGTATCATATCCCTCCCTAAAGTCAAAGGATTCACCTGACTGAGTTTGGAATTGTTTAAGGATGTGAGCTTCTTGATCTTCTTGGGTCAAGAAAACTTGTTGTTCATTGTTGAGTCCCATCAGATTAATTTGAGTGTATTTAGTTGGCTCATCAAAAGTTGAGGCTTTAACATAATTTTCTTGAAATGGGGGCCTAATATTTTGTTCAGGCCCTGTCTTTCCAGTGTTAGGATTTTGGTTCTTCCTGAAATTTGGATTTCTCCCAGTATTGCTTGGTTGACCATCCCAAGTAGATAGGTAGAGAGGCAAAGGAGCTCAACAGTTTAATCTAAGCCCTTGGATGTAATAAGTGCAGACTTAGGTAGGCTTACCATGAAAGGAAAAGAAAAGTTGATGAGGGTTTGCTAGTCCAAGTTCACCCAAAGAAAGAAGGAAAAAATGCTAGGCCAAAGTAGGCAGGGTAGATAGGATGGTGTTGCGGAATGATACCTGTGATGGATTATGTTTCTAAAAATGTATTAACTTTCACTTCTATCACAAGTGCTAGGCGGACATTTTACTTGATGCAGCTCAAGCGAGGCAAGGTTCAATAACTAACTCCCCTTCATACTTTTCCCTAAAGAATTTACTAATTTCCCCCCTAAAATATTTAGAATCTGTGCTTAATATGACTTATAAGCCGCTCATCTCATTTCATAAGCATTGCCTAAGTAAAACCCTATTTTACTTAGGAAAATGGCAAATACATCATATAAACTCCTTTTTTCACTTCGAAGCCTAAGTTTGACACGAAAAGACAATTGTTTTTAACTTAGCGCTGGTTCATTACATTTTTTCATATTAACGTTTAACATATATTATTTAAATCCCGCTTTATTGCGCAATCCCATATTGTATAAAAATATTAAAAAACCCAAAATATTACATATCCCCGCCCCGGTTAACGATAACCATATTCGTTGTATATAAAATAGGGATTAATAAGTTTATTTGAAACTTATTAAGAACCCTCCCCGCGCACCATACATGATTAATTAACCATCCAGGTTAATTAAAAACCATACCCCGCAAACCAATCAAACCCCGAAACGATTAAAATATTATTTATTTGTTTTCGGGCCCGCACAGTTAACTCCCCGCCAAGTTCACTTTCCGTCCGATATTCGGTCAGACCATTCACATCCAACGGTTGACGATCAATATCGCAACCACCTTTCCACCGAATGTTAACTCGCGGGGGTCCGGCGGTTTTCCGCCCGTACTCTGCCGCGCGTCACTCATCCAGCCTAATCGCTCACCCTCCGCCCGAAACCATTTGACCCCAACAGCGGTGCGGGGCAAAACCGTTTACCACCCCCCCGTTGACATCATCTGCTGACGTCCTCCATCCTGTGCTGACATCACCCGCCACGTCATTTTCCCCCATACTCCCGCTGACGTCATCCGTACTGCTCACGTCATCCGTCCTTCAAATAAAAAATTCTTGCCAAAACTTCATTTTGTCGAATAAAAAGGGTAAAATCGTCATTTTTGCTACATTTTTCTGCATACAGCGCTCCAGGCATTTAAAACTTCCGAGTTCACAGTTCCAGTTTTCAACTATCGCCCGACCAGAAAAGCTACAATGCGAGCTCCGCAGCCTGCCATTCAACCTGCATAGTGCAGTATTCCTCTTTAATACAGTTTGAAACAACACCGAGGGACTTCCAGGCTCGCAGAAAAAAGAAATAAAAGGATATATAGGGAGATTGCTACCCTAACTAGTGGGCCTTCATAGACACAAATTGCCAAAGGAAAGATGATCAGAAGACACATTAGATGTTTTTGTTTTACCAGAACACGATGGACAACGATGAGCAGGAGTCAAAACACAGTTAAAGAGTATCAGTTCAACATTAAAGAGTATCAGTTCAACATTAAAGTATATCAGATCATGTCAGAGCAGAATTAAAGAAGGCAGATCAAAATTAAAGAGCACAATTAAGACAGGTAGCCGACGCAGAGTTACTACAAAAGACAACTACCATCCAAATTAAAGAGCCTGCCTCCAGCACAACACCAGTTTACCCCTTTCCTATCATAGAGACTAGCTGTTTCTATTTTTGTAAACTCTTATTAGTTAAACCTAGATATTATCTCACAACTGTTATGAGATATTTGTTGTACATATTTTGTTGTATAAATACCCCCTCCATTAGAGTATTGAGGAGTGGATTGTGAATTCCTAGACTTTGCTATAATATTGAACTTTTGGAATAAAGAGCTGTTGGAACCAACTATTGTTTGGCCTACTGGATGAAGAATTGAAGCAGAGTACTTGTCACAGAATTCTTGAATCAACGACTAGTTCAATAAGTCCTCTATATCTTGTGTTTTACAGTTTTCATGTTTATTATATCATCTGTGTTTCATAATCTGAATGATAAAGAAAAGGTTAAATTCAGAATATGCTTGATTGCACTCTATTTTCAGTCCTTATTGTTCTCTATGTTTTCTTTAGAATTAGAATAAGCAGTGAAATCTTAATTGCTCATGTTTCCTAGTTCTTTCATGTTGATTATTTGTTAAAGAATACTTCACTGCTTCTTATCAGTAATCATCCACTTTCCCTCTTTAAATAGGCTGAAGGATTCTTAACTGCCCTTCACCCAATTTGAGCCCATTCCATCTGTTTCAAGTCTCCATTTGTTCCCTGTTTGACTACCTTGCTCTGTGAAGCCATCCTCTGTTAAGAAACCAAATCCAAAAAGCCATCTTCTTTGACTCCATTATCCCAATGGACTGAACTACTCTATTTTACCTCTCTATTCTATCGAATCTCACCACCCAAACTCAAACAAAATCGTTGAACTTCATAACTAGCCTAACACCTTAAAAAACAAAGCTAAAACATAAAGAGAGAGCCCTCTCTGGATACAGATTGGCTAAATTTTGTATCTAAAATATTGGTCTATGGTTACCTCGGCATCCTTCCCTTTCTTACAACTTTTGGGAAAACCTGAGTGATAACAGGGTCTATTCCACCAATTGCTGATAATAAAGCCTGCTTCTAGGAGGGATAGTTTTGTAACACTTCAAGTGTCGACATAGTAGAAGGTGATTGAGTGAGATCTTCCACTATGTTATAGTTCTGAGCTACTCGAGCTCGAGGGTTAAATGTCGATTTATGCACAACTCTGGTGGTTTTATTGTCAATTCTAGTGCAATAGGTGGTGGAATATTTTCAGATGAAGTCGAAGTCGAAGGATTAGGTTGATTAGTGGCCTGATTATTCGATGATGATGGTGAATTTCTGTAATCTTTATTGCTCGTTGACACCAAAACTTTGTTTTGTGGCTTTGTGATGGATAACATGAGTACTTGGGATGTGGAAGCATGGTCTGTCGCAACCAAATGTGTCTCCGGGTTTGGAAACAGATCGGTCAACACTGTAGATGTGTTAGAAGTCTTTAGAAGTTTAGAGACCTCTGAGAGGTGTGGAAAATATCTTGTAAAATGATTTTCATATAGATTAGACATGGATAACGGGGTTTCCTTACCGAAGTAGAGGAATCAGATGATTTCTCTTGAGGGGAATTATCTTGTTTCTTCTTGTTTTTCCCCTTCTTCTTGCCTCCTAGTTGCTTTTGATTTTTGCCTTTGTCAGATGACACGACATTAACTTCGGAAGCAAGAGTGCTTTCTGATGCATTGGTATTTTGATTAGTAATGGCAAGAGTTTGACCAGATGGTCTTCCTGCCGTTTGTGTGCTCGAAGAACCGATCACACCATCGTCGGCATGAGAGTCCTTACTTGATTGTGGAGGAGGAGGGATAGTGAAATTTGGTCGGGGTGCATTAGGAATTTTGTCGTAGAGCATGCCAGATTGTGTGTAAATCAAATCCAGATATTGGGCATGAGAAATTACTTGCTCTTCTATGACAACTCCACCTTTTGCCACATCCTCGGTGATTGATGGCAACAACGATTTATGAACTACTCAGCCAAAAGCTGATCAGGAACATATGTCTTAACCATTCGACGACGACACCGCCACTCATGAATATGATCTAGTATATGGGTAGCAGTAGTCTGTTTAAATTTGGTTAGGAGTTCAGTTCCAGTCTTGTATCTGATAGTTAACTGGAAGTGGGTCAGAAATGTGGTGGCTAAAGTTGTAAAGTTGTCGAAAGAAGCTCGTGGTAACTCAATGTACCACTTAACAGCCGAACTAGTAAGTGTTCTTTGGAAAAGACAGAGTCTAACCGAATCATCATTTAATGAGTTTGATGAACACCACAAATGAAAGGTCATGACATGATTTGATGGGTCTTCTCCGGGATTTCCATTGAATTTTGGAATGTCAGAAGGTAACTTATGCAGAATCACCAGCCACCAAGGTGCATATAAGATTGGATCATTAGTGAGCCGATTTAAATTTGGTAATTCTAAAGTTGCTACAAATGGCAACTATCGATTCAGGTCAAGTTGAGCATACCCAGGATATGATGCAATTTCCTGACCAATAGGTCTTTGCATACCAACATAAGGCATCTGCATTTGGTAACCTTGATAAGGTTGTTGTTGAACAAATCCGGCATCGGGTGGTTGTTGATAACCAGGTTGAATTTGCGGTTCTCCATAACTTACAAAGCCTTGTTGACCAGGACCTTGGCAAGCTTGATACTATCCAAACCTAGGTTGAGCCTGTTGGGCAAGTCCAAATTGGGGTTGGAATTGCTGGAATTAAGGTTGTTGAAATTTGGGCTGCCACGACTGTTGAATCAATTGTTGTTGTTGTTGGTACAACTGTTGTTGATTTAATGGTTGTTGTTGCCCAACAATGAAAGGTTGGCCAAGTTGTCAATAAACTATACCAGTGTAAGCCTAAGTCAGTCTAGATAAGGGTATACTAACGTGAGGTTGTTGAACCCCGGACACAAGTGGTTGTTGTACAACAGCCTGAGAAACTTGAACTTCTTGACCCGAAACTTATGGTTGCAAGGTAGAAGGACTAGTTTGTACCGGCTGAGATACAATAGTTTGAACTTGTAATTGTAGTACAATAGTAACAACAGGTGTAGTAGGATAGCTGACACAGTTTGCATTGGTTGTGTTGGATACACAAGTCTTGGTTGAACTGGCATTGTTGGTTGCCATTAACAAACTCGAATTCCAGGCTGACCTGAATATTGCGGGATACTACCATATGATGGTCCTCCATAGGGAGATAAGGTGAATAAGCATATTTCTCGCCATATGGTGACAATCTAGTGTGTAATGGATACATAGGTATTTGTTGACTAGATTTCCCAGCTTGATATTGATATGCAAGATCAAACTGTTGAGTTCCTGTTAAAGAAGAACTAGGTAAAATTCTGGTTGAGGACATGGGTGATGACCATGGTGTAGAAGCAACCCCTAAGAGGGTTCCAGACAAATATTGGTAACCAACCAGGACGGACGATTCACCATATAGGTGTGACTTTAGTGTGCTAGAAAACATCGAAGAGGTTACAACAGAAGATTCTGCCGCAGGTGCATCATGTGATACAGTCTGGGATGTTGACGGTTGTTCAGCCATATTTAACTGACCCAAAAGTTGTCCTAAAGAATCGACGAGTACTTGAAAAGAAGTAGGATCAAACGAAGCAGTAAAATGAGGAGTATGAGGGTAAAGATAAAGCCTAGTTCCAAAGTGGAATGGGGTTCTAGGTGTAGAATCTTCTTCTAATTCTTCCTCGACAACAATTAAACCAGGTGGAAGAAGTTCACCATCTGGTCCGTAAAAGATTTCAGGTGTTGATAAAGTGGAAGTTTCAGTAATTACTGATGTCTGAGGGGTAATCGGTTGATCGTCTTCCGGTAAAGTAACAACTTCTGAATGTTCAAATTCAAAGTCCAGATGTTCGGGTAAAAGAACAACAGTTTCAGAAAGAGGTTCTTGAACAACTTCAGGTTCAGATGTAACTTTTGTTTGAACTGTGATAGGTTCTGGATTAACTTCTAGTTGAACTGATTCAAGCTCAGAAGTAATTTCTTGTTGAGCAACCTCAAGTTGAGGACAAACTTGTTGTTGAACAACTTCGGTTACTGTTTCACTAGGATCAGTGCTAATGTCCTCAGGTAATTGTGAAACTTCTTCTTTAGAAACGGATGTACCAAAAATGGTTGGAGTAACTAGAGTCTCATTACTTACCGAAATAGATGATTCAGGTAATTCAGACAAAGAACTAGGAGTTCTTAGTGTACTTGACTCAGTTAAGCGAGACCGCTTTGATTGAATAGGTGTAGCTTTGGGCGGCAAAGGCGGTTTTCTTGTTGTTCCCCACGAACGACATGGTAAGGGTTGATGTTCCTCCACGATTGCTGATTAATTTTATTATCAAATAAGAAATAAACAAAAAGGGGTAAGCTAGGAAAAAGGTTTACTAAGCAACCGTGAACTGTAGAATACCTCTTGGCGAACCAAGAAGTACGGGCAGGCAATCTCGCCGAATGCTGTGTTCGGTGTATCACAGTGTACAAGGCGGCTGACTCAGTTACCTAAGGATGGATAGCAACCTAGTGTTTTCCTCCCATATATACCCAAATGTATGTGGAAACCCAGTCCGTATAAGCGTTGTCTAATGCAAAACCACACAGTGAGAGCATTCCCATATACTTTACGTACTGTAACACCGCCCTATATACCCAAAGGTACGTGGACGAGCTACGATATACTCATGTACGTGGAATGAGATATCACACTCGGGATGTATTTCAGACAAGTTAGTGACAACTGCTTTGTTTTACGATGCCGGAACACGTCTCTAGCCTAGAACCACTAAATGTTTTCGTTAATGACAATTCTCCATTAGGTAAATTGATGTTAATTTTAAGTTGATCTTGCTTAGGAATGTAACTATCATGATAAGCATTCTTTCCATTCAATTTAACAATGAAAATCCTAGCTACTTAGGGCTAGAGTAATCGGATTTCTTTCTATCAAGAGAAAAGAGCACAATCTAATGCAATTTCCCTACACTTTTCCTATGAGCACTCACAAACTTTTCAATGCAACATGCATGTATTTCTTTTCAATTTCCTTAATGTGAATATGAACAAAAGGAAATATGCACATACAATCAATCAATCTTTCATAAGAACGAAGACTTTTACGAGAGTTCTGTTTCAAAGGAAAATAAGACTTTACGACACTTTCTTTTGAACGAAGATTAATCAACTATATTCTAACTTTGACTTCAGACTGATAATGAAAAAGAAAACATTTAAGATACATTAATCAATCAAGTCAAAGTAGGGTTGTACAAGGAGATAGAAACTTGTTCTATGAGACATAACATTCATTGATCAATCAACAAACAAACACACAGAGAAAAGTTGGAAAAAACACTTTCCAAAGGTGGGAAACTGACCCTAGGAGGATCAGTGCAACCCTAAAAGGGAGACAGTGTGCTTCAGAGCATTGTCCCTAAGCTAGGGGTGCTTTACAGTGCACTGTGTCCCTCACAAGCATGTGTTGGTGACAGTGAGCCATTTCAAAAGGCAATTTGACACAGTTTTGACCAAATTTTCAATTCAAAAGAGTTGAATTACAATCTATGAACACAAGTAGGGTCTGTAAGGATGTCCTAGGAGGTGGATAAGCTACTAGGAAAGAGGATCTTTCCCAGTGGAGTCACCAATTTGTTTTGGAGAATTTGATATCTACGGATAAATACTAATTCCCTAGATAAGTAACAATATCTAGAACAACAATTTAAAGTATTTTAGTCTTTCCCTGTAAGCAATAGATAAGATGAGAAGACCTACTTGTATTTCTGCTTTCCTCTCGTCTCCTTTGTATCAATCCCGTCGCTCCTACTCGTACTTAATACGCTTGAGAAGTACCTATAAACACAACAGAAAACAAAGAATCAATCAAAGCAAAAGATCTATTGAATATAAGTGAATGGAATCAGATACATTTCACACATATAAGCATTATAAAACATTACAAACATATGGGAGAAAGGTTCAAACACTTTATTTAATAGAAGAAGGAACTACAACCATTTGTGTCTGATTCCAAGTCATTCCTCCAGCTTGGATCCCATCCACATCACATCAAAATCATGACAAACTTGTAGCATTACAATACTTGCTTTAAAGCCAAATCTCATAGCAACATTATCTCCTTGCAATTCAACATAATCCAGCCCCTGATCACTTAGATGAGTGGTCAATTTATAGGGAGATGAAGGAGGTTTTGTCATAAATGGTGGCATTGAATGGCCTTCCATACTTAGAATTAGTTCCATGGAGGAAGGGATGAGAGGATAGGATGCATCTTAACTCATTCCTCATCAATTTTCGAGCTCATAGGAGTTGATAAGTGAGGGAACCTTCTAGATGACTCCAAAAGATAAGAATATTCCCCAAACCTTATGTGAATTTCGCTCAAACTTGCCCATCGTAGGTGAAAGGAGGCCTAAGTGCTCCGTAGAGCACCCTAACATGGAGTTAACTGCTTTGCAGTGCACCCTTACATGGGCATACCTACGCTGGTCCCTCTAGAGGCCATTTCTGGATGTCTTCAAGTCATGAAACTGTCTGGGAAGGAGGCATTCAAAGGGGTTACTTGTTTAGGGCATATAGCAACTAAAATTAGGGTTTGATGAGCCCTAAAACACTGATCTGGATGATGAGATTGATGTGCCCAAATGGATCTGTAACAAGGCTCTCGGTGTCGCAAAATAGTGACATATTTGAACTCCTTTATCAGTCATGATGAGCACAACAAAGTATAATTCTCAGTATATGAACTCGGTGGATACTCTGTATCGGTGAAAGAATAAAATACCTTGTCTCGACACTCTTATGATTTATGTCTCAATGAAAACATTGTCTTGGCATCAACACAATCAATGTCTCGATCTCCTCATAATCGAAGTCTTCAATGCACTCACTAAGTAATATATTCTCAGCATGATCATGTTGGAAAGAAACACTAACAGACTTAACATGTTCATCTTGGTATCTTTGTTTTTTTGGTAATTTCTTGGCATAAGAATAATGGTCTCGAAGATCCTATAGGAAGTACACAGTCTCGGATAAGAAACTCAGTACTGCTACAATAATATATTATATATATATATATATATATATATATATATATATATATATATATATATATATATATATATATATATATATATATATATATATCTTTGCACAACCATGATAAGTAAGATCTCGGTGATCACAATTACATTCTCGGTCAAGGTACAGTCATCATCTGAACATAGATTCTGATCTTGGTAAAGTCTATGATGAGATAGTCATGATCTCAATGGATCAAAATCCCCAATACATATCTCAACTTGAAGCTCTAGTTGATGAAGACCTCGAGATGAAACAAAAATCAAGATCTTGGTGGTACAACAAAAGATGATCTCAATAAAAACACAGTCATGAATTTGGTGACAAGTTCAGGCTCACAACACAATGTCTCTCTACACAAATCGTATGTACAGTGCTCATAGATATCACTGTCTCGGTACAATGTCATAATAATATACTTGTCATAATCTCAGATGTTGTCTATAAACATGATCTCAATAGCATGGTGCTCGGATCAACACATGAATCCTTCTATATCACTATCATTGCTTGTATAATGCTCGATATAGGTGTTTGTTGATGCACTCCTAGGAATGTTGAGTGTGATAGAATCCACTTGTGGGACAACAATATCACTAACATGTCAACAATGTTTCATATGTAGGACTCAAAAGCACCTTGAATTGAATTAGAAGTCACGATGACCTCAAGATCATACAGTAGTTTCGGTGATATCAAGATTACAAATGTCATGATGCTAGAAGGTCTCCAAAGAAGTTTCGGTAAAAGGATACTAGTGGTTCATGATGGGCAGATCAATCAAAGGAAGCATCAAGGTGAGGATCTCCTCTTCACATGCCAAGTAAGTATCTTTCATGTTTTTGGTTTAATGACTTTGTTTTGCAAGGAAATAGAAATATTGGAGGATAGTCATAGTTCTCATGAAAAAGGTCCTTGCATAGAATGAGGAGGATAGTCTTAGTCCTCATAGATGAGTAAAGTCATTGAATAAGGCCTCCTTTGAATTCATAAGGTAGACATTAGGGAAGCTAGAAAAGGAATTACGAACAATATGGTTCTTAAAAGAACACTGATAGAAGGAAAATCAAAATTCATGTCACTGGATGGAAGAAGCTGAATGCAGCCCATGGAAAGAGGGAGTATAATTCTTTAAGTAAGTCTCTCTCTATAAGTCTCCTTTTAGGCTCCTAGATCCTGCAAAGAATGTGACTACAATATATTATCGGATATGATGTGACATTATGGAAGTATTAAAAACAAGATCTCTTGACATCATCACGAGGGTGACTATAATCACAAGGATAAGTAAGATACCTCTGTCAAAAACTTAGGGTTTCTAAGATACCTCTGTCAAAAACTTAGGGTTTCTATGAAATAAGGAAAGTTGTAGGAAACAACTTTGCATAACTCAAACATTAGAAGAATTCTCATCATGGAACCAAAGGGAAACATCTATTGGATAGGGATCTTTAAGATCCTCAAGACTCTCTGATGGAGTCTTCACTAGAAGATTCACTGGTCCAGGGATGAAGCAAGTGTTTCAATAGAAACTCCAACCTGTGGAGTTCATGAATAATGATATGATGACATAAGAGCAATTCAATGGGTTGAAGATCTCTCAATAAAAGAAGTTATTGAAAGAAGCTTGGACAACCTAAAGGTAAAATGAGGTATGTATAATAGTATTTAAGTTTTATAATGTCATGTCGTATGGTTGCAGATCAATACTTCTATCTTGAGAAGCATTGTCGAAGGAAAAGGATCTCCTCCTCTGAAAGGATGCAGAAATACATAAGTCACACCAGATGAAATCAACATAATATGTCCTCATATAAAATATGAGGTGGTTGACTACAATTACATAAATCTGATTAGAAAACCCCTGGAATGGAGTGTGTGAGGAAGAAAGAGATCATAAGATATGCAATCATGCTAAAGACAATCAACAGCTAAGGACCAAGAAGAGTTGACTAGGATCTCGGAAAGATATGAAGACTCTGATGGAAGTCTGGAAAAGATAGAGGCCCTTGACAGTATATATCTTTGGGAAATGTGTCAACATGTATGTAGGATTCTGATACCTACAAAAATATGTCATGATAAAGAGCCATCTCAAAAGGTGTGATTTGATTTAATGTTATGCCTTGATTTCTTGAATAATATCTCGATGAGTTCATGCAGGGCTATTGGGACTAGAAGCACAAAGACAACTAGCATTCATGTGGTGGATGGAAATTCCTGAAAGAAGCATGAAGAGAAAGAAGTAACCAGATGAAGAAGGTTCTAGATATGTACTAAGAAGGCCACTTTCCATGAAGAAATGAATGACATGACGAACCAAGAAAGAAAGTGATCGATGGCCAATGCCCTACAAAGAAGAATTCTAATTGAATTGCATGACACCAAGGAAAGAAGTTGATCAAGTAGTTGAAGGACCCACGAAGAAGAAGCTGCTGATGGAAAGGATATTCCCCTATTAAGAGGGAGCTCTGAAAAGTCCTTGGTCACATGGAGCTTGGATGCATTCCTTTACAGGAATGGGCATATCTTCCCTAGTTGAGAGGGAAAGATGACACAACATTCTTGTCTTCACTTTGGAAGAAATAATGGAGGATTGGGTAATCATCTGGCATCTGATGCTATTTGAGGATGTGTAGGGCATCCAAGACAAGAGTAGGCAAGATGAAAAATATTATTTGAGGGTTGGGAACCCAAGAGAAGAGTAGTCCTAGAAGGGCATACTCAGTGAAGACACAGGTGGGTATGTACCTTGAGAGACAATGATGAATGTGTCTATAGTCATTGGTCTCACCAACATTGTGCTCTGGTCTAATGAGAGATAGAGTTGTCAGTCAAGGCCTTGCTGTGGAAACAATGTTGGTTACTATGATGCTATACAGATGGGTTACCAATCCGGTTATTCTTATGAGAAATTCTTCAGATTTAGAATGAACAAGTACCATTATGAATACCACCCTAGTTAAGAGGGAGTGTTGAAGAAAATGTAACTAGGTTCGGTTTTCATTATGACTTGTAATTATAATTTTATGTAAAGAAGAATCAAATGAATTTATTATTCCTTGCATCATGGGTTTCATGATCAAGATGTGTTTATGATAAGTCAAAGACTTCTTCTTGATGTCTTTATGGTTGATTGTCTTGTCATAAATATTCTACAAGTCAAAGGCAAAGTCTATGCTCTGAAACAATTGTCACTATCCCTCTTGCTGTGGGCTAAAATATAGACAATGATCTCCTCAAGGTAATGTTGACCTAGTTCTAGATTCATATGTCAGTCTAATATGATAACAATAGTCACTATATATATGGATTGACTTCACCTCACAATCATCAAGGAATCTCAGACGTCTCTGATCATTACAACGAAGAAGAATGCATTACAAGAAGTAAGAAGGAAATACATGTCTTAAGAATTTTTTCGGATGAAGTCTGTCATATCTCTATCATCTCAGTGAAGGTTTGAAGATTGCTATAAGACATTGTCACAACAATATAGTGATACTCTCATCGTTGAACTGTAGAAGCTGAGGAAGAAGAGAATACTAGAAGTCGAGGACTGTACCTAGACAAAGAAGTAAAAAGGAGACCGAGGTCTGAAGTAACACTGTGATATAACAGTGCGAAGGAAGAGTTCTGAAGCAACACAATGCAAAGATAGAAGTCTATGACTTGAAGGTCGAAGGCTGCAGGGGATAGTGACAAGTATCTTGGAGGTAATCTTGAGTCAAACACTTTTTTCAAGGGTCTTGGTATTCATCAATTAGAATCTCTATAAGAAGAATTTTGAGCATGTTTTCCTCTCCAAGAGGGAGAGATTTTGGCCCTAGCAGAAAGCCAACATCTTGTGTCCTTGTCTCTTGTATTTTGGTAACTGTTCGATGAAGTAAGAAATGTACACACTAATGATATCAAGAGAATATTGTGCTAATAAGAAAAAGTTAAAATACCTCACAAATAGTGATCATGCTAAAGAAGAATCACATTAACCCTAATTGCCCTAGATTCTTCAACAGGGGACCTAGAGGAATTAATCTGAGGGTGGAAAGAGAGGAGGGAGTAAGGGGGGAAGGGGGTGGAGAGGTTGGGTGAGGGGGGATATCTGGTCTAGCTAGGGAAGGATCTAGGAGGGAAACTAGAAAGGAAAAAGGGTTGGAATCAAAGATGGGAGGGGAAGAGGAGAGAGGGGCATCTCTAAGAGCTGAGGAGGAGGGCAAAGAAGTCTTAGAAACCTTGGAACTAGATTTTTTTTTTTAACGGGAACCCATTGAGGGCCTTACGATTCTACTGATTCTTCTACTTCTTTCTTTGAACATCTATTTGTGAAATCATGACATACCTTTCATTTGAATGGAATATGCTCGTATTTGAGCTGTTGTATGTGAGTGAGTCCATTGATCAACCTTTATTTTCACTGCTTCTAGAAGCCCTTTTCCCAAATCGACTTCCACACAAGGTTCTAGCACAGGTGTGCATATTTTATTTTGGTTCACTTCAATCAATATATTTTCCAACAACATTTCCTATTGCTTTCACAAATTCATCTCCCCAAAAATGAAGAGGGAGGTGGGGAAGACAAACCCAAACTGGGATTGCATTTGGAACATCAAGATCTGGAACAAAGTCTGGGGTCCATATATTTAAGTAGAGACCTCTGGTATCCATGAAATAAGGACTATTTATGAATATTAAGTCTCAGTCTTCTTTAGATTCAAAGTAGAATGTGAAGAAGTCTCTTCCATATAATCGAATGGATATTTCCCCTTGTGTTGAGTGAGACTAGTTTCCCTCAACCCATTTTTGAACAACTTTTGGAGAGGGCCAGAGGAAAGTAGACTGCCCAACCAAACCCCTCTCAAAAAGAGGGAGAGAGCAACTCCATGAGGTAGAGAGGAGGGAAGAACGATCTCAGGGACATCCTCAAGTTTTTTAACAAACTTGGACACAACAGGACGGTCCCGAGGGGGGGCAAGGGAGGAGATAAGGCAAGAAAACACATAGGTTTCCTTGTCGGGGGGGGGGGGGGGTGCAACAGAAGAGTGAACCCCCTATGTAATAGACTCCAGAGTGGCCATGGGAGAGACCAGCAAGGGAGAGTGGGGCCTTCGAACTAGAGGAGCGTGTAAAGCTCAGACAACTCGAAAGTGATAAAAAATTGTATTCTCACCTCTAATGCCTCTGTTATAACGATGAAGATAGTTCGCTTTTATTCCCTTACTGATATACAATTGGGCTAACATCTCTATCATCTCTTCATTGTTTCTAAGGATCTGCTCCATGATTTCATGTGTACTCCTCCCCTTTTATGCCATTGTAATATCCACAAATTTCACCAATCATTATGCATGCATGCCTACACCTCCATGATCTTGCTAGCTTCCCCACAGCTGGCCAAGATCATGCTCTGATACCACTATAATATCCCAAATTGAAATTTACAGCAAATAACAAAGATGTACAAAAAACAACAATAATAAACAAATTCCAAACATGCACATCAAAATACACATGAAACTGAATCAAGCAACTGAGCCATTTTATTAATGCAAAAATATGAGAACATAAAGGACAAGGACTAATAGAACCTAGACCTGCTATGCAAGTTAGGAAAACCCCAAGTGAGATCTTACTAATCCAGCTGCTAGAAATAGTTCCCACAAAAATATGTGCACTACCCAAAAATTCTACTAATTGCTTCTAGAAGGAAACTCAATTTCTGACCTCAATAATGTCTGGATCGATTGAAATTGCAGCAACAAACTTCTCTCCTATAACCCAAAAAACCTAGAAAAGGTTTGGCCTAACTCAAGCCAAATCGAACCCACAATGTGATGCAAACTACCCAACTAACCAACAATACACTGTACTATAAAAATGTATGATTCTGGCCTAAATACTGCTTGGAAAATCCTACAAAATTAGCTATATGCTCCTCACACTCCAACCAACAAAACCCATAAATCGTTTGGGCTAATTCCAACTAACCCAGAATGCCCAAAATAGAGCGAATCTCCCAGCTACACAATTTTGCACCCAACCAAAGAGAAACTGCTAAAAAATGATAAAACTCTCCTGCAAATGGTTGAGAAATTGTGCACAAATATCCTCTAGAAAATAGATATCACTCCCAACTAAAAACCCCTGACAAATATCAACACCAAACACTAACAAAAACTTTGTTCTCCAACCCCTGGATAGGCTATACAAGAGAAAATTTGGCCCAACTAAAATATACAGGAACATCTCTGAAAATTGGTGCCAAACTCCTCCTCTAACCAGTAGAAAATCTCCTACAAATACCCATAACCTGTAATAGAAAGATGATGCTTCAAATAGCCTTTGGAGTTTGTATTCTATGCCTAGAAATAACGATTTTCTCAGTAAAAATTATGTAATAAACTTCCAATTACTCTCCTAGGGTGACACTCGAAGTTCACCGAAGGTAGAGGTGGAAATTCCTTGTGCTAAACAACACTGGTTAACTTGGCTAAGCATCTCAAGCAAACTCTCCAAAATTAGAAATGAAATGCCAAAAATAGAATGATCAAAATGAGGCTCTACCCTTCACTTTATTGTTGCTTTCCCTTCCTCATACCATGGTTTGATTTCTCTCACACTATGTTTTGATACCATGGTTTGGTTTTTCCCATGGTTCGATTTCCATTTTTGGTAACCTCCACAACTAACAAAGTTAATGATTAAATGAGAACTATTACCTCAAAATGAGAACTCTAGCCAAAAAACAAAAAAAAAATAAAAAAACAAACCAAAAATGAAAAGTGTTTAGTCTGCATCACCACTTTTTTTCATGGTAAATTTTCAATATTTTTTAAAAATGACAATAAAAGCCATTTTTTGTGCAAAACCCACCCTAAAAACGAAAAGTGTTGATGTCAGAATAACGTCTTTTACTTTCGGAGTAAATTTTCAACTTTTGTTTAGCAATGACGTTAAAGATAAAATATCAAGATTCCGAAAAAACCTTAAAATTCCAACAATTTTCAAGCATGACATTAAAAATAAAATGTCATGTCTTTGAAAAGCATTAAAATTCAAACAAATTTCAGCCATAACATTAAAGATAAAATACTTATAATTGTTTTCAACCATAGCATTAAAGATAAATATCATGACTTAGAAAAACCTTAAAATTTTGACAAATTTTCAACCATAAAATTAAAACCAAATATTACGACTACAAATAACCTTAAATTTTTAATATATTTCAACCATGATATTATGGAAAAATTATGACTAAAAAACTTTAAAAGTGAACACCTAAATGAAAGAGTCATTAGACCAAGAGTAATTTCTTTTTTAAATGTTAAAAGTATAGCTACTTTAATATCTTAGCATAAAACAATTTGACACATTGCAACGCAAATTTAAAAATCAACCATTAAATTAGCATGTAGTGTAGGTGATCTCGACCTATTACAATGAAATCTTAAAAATCAACCATGAAATTTACACACTGTAGGGGCGGATTTGATCCATTATAACGAAAATTTTAAAATCAATTATCAAATTGACACATCATGGCGTGAGGTTGCTAGTCGAAGATTGACACAAACCTTGCAAAATAAATAAATAAATAAACGATAAATAAATAAAAAATAAAAAACACAAAACAAAAGAACAAAAAAAAAAGAAAAAAGAAAAGAAAGAAGTTAAAAAAAATAATAACTAATAAATAAAAAAATATATTAAAATATAAAAAATTACAAAAAAAAATCAAACATAAAAAAATATATACAAAATATCTTGAGGAGAAATCGCAAAGTAATTTTCAAGGTCTACGAAACAACTTGTTATGGTTATCATCAACACTGAGATTTACATTAATAATAAAAATTTAACAAAAACACATTAAAAAAAACAACAACAACTAATTATTATTATTATTATTATTATTTTTTAACGAAAAAATATAAAATAAAAAATAAAAAAACATAATTTAAAAAACAAAATTAAAAAATTTAACATTAAAATTAAAATATGGAACTAAATTTAAAAAAAAAATCATTAAAGATAAAAAAACCTTAAAAAATTACTAAACAAAACTTAAAAAAAAGTTATAAAAATAAAAAATACACCAAATAAAAAAATTGAAATATAAAATATAAAAAAACACTTTCAAACGTTAACAAAAAAACATTTAAAAAATAATAGTTAATTAATTTTTTTTAATAAAAATATTAAATTTTGAAAATAAATAATTTTTATTTTTATTTTTATTTTTTTTTCAATTGAGCGCCTCAGGCCCTTATTTGGCTCGAGTAAATTCCGGGAATCGACCCCGACCAAGCAAGGGGCCTAGGGTCGTCGCAGGGCTAACAGAGAGGTCGAGCAACCCGACCCTTCCGCCGACCTTGCACTGGCCCTTAGGCCCACTGGCTGAGCGACCTAGTAATAAAAGAAAAAATATTACGTTTAAAATTTGAATTATATATATATTAAAATAATTTAAAATTTATATTTATATTTTAATATAAATTTTATTTATTTTTTAAATTTTAAATTTTTATTTTTTGAGTTTTTAGTTTTTTTTTTTTCAATATATATATGTGTGTGTTTTTAAATATTTCTCTCATTGAATTTTTTTTTTTTACAAGTTACTTTTAGTTTTTAAAATATTTTTATGGTTTTTTTGTTTTTGTTTATATATATATATATGATTGTGTTTATGTCATATTTTATTTTTATTTTTTTTATATTTTATTACAACATGAAAATCACCAATATTTAAAAAAAATTATCCACAATTAATACATTAGAAAATTTAAAGTGTAAAAAATAAGTTGCATAATGCAAAAAATTATCCACACTATTATAAAATTTAAAGTGAAAAAAATAAGTTGCATTAACACTTTTCAAGATTAGCACAAAAATCAGTGACATTTAAAAAAATATTCATACTTTATACATAAAAAATTTAAAGTGTCAAAAATAGACCTTCTAGTGTGTTGATGTTGCTCACTAACATTTAAAGTGTCAAAAATATGCTCCCAAAAAAATGTGTATTTTGAATAATCACTTTTTAAAATCGGGTGATATTTTTGCTACTTAAAAAAATGGGTAATCAGTAATTTTCTTCTTTTCTTAAGTCCCAACCATTGTCTTTTCTCCAAAATTTATTTAATACCTCCACAACTTATTTCCTCTCATTTTATTTATCTAAAAATACTTATTATACGCCAAAATTACAAAATTGAGAATTTCCCCTTAGCAAAATTATTAATGGCGGACATTACATTTTGATTGGTTTACATATTATGACATGGAAATTATATGAAAATTTTATGGGCACTTTTAGGCTGAAATTTCTTCTAATGAAAATAGGAAGATCAACTTCCAAATGGCATAACTTTTCATGTAAGACTTCTTTTGAAGTATTTCTTGCATCGTTGGAAAGGTATATCAATGTACAACAACATCAAGGCATCTCGTGCAAACAAGAGTTTTTGGACCCAAAAAACTTCATTAAATGCCTCAAACTACATCTAGAAGAGTATTAAACCCTAATTTGCGAAATTGTGACCCACTAGTAAAAATGGTTCTGTAAGCTAATTCCTCCAATTTTTCTACTCTAAAAATATCAAAATAATATAAAAATCCAATTTAGATCATGCTAAGCCATTCAAAGCGTATAAATACATAATGCAAAAGCTTATACAAAACTTTATATATTAACCTAAGCTAGTTCCATCATTGTGAATATGTTATTTAAATGTATATCTTAATACCCAAGATATATTACTGCACTATGATAAGAATATTATTTGCTACAAATTTGCACATGATTGTGTGCAAATCAAACCAACTTATCAATTTTGAAAATGAAAGTGCTCTTTGGTGAAATTGTACTTGCATCATTCCATGTTGACATGATCACAATTTTTTAATTCAATTTTGAAAGTTCGATAAAAATGGTTCAACCTAGATCATGAATGGTAATGTGCCTTAATTTATTTTGGTTTAGTAATATTTTACACTTTTTGTGCAAGATTGTACAATGGTACTCATGGCAACTAAGTACCCTTGGTACCTGTTCAGCTTCTTGCTTTCACGAAATGTCCCCCTCGGTGCAATATGTTTCTTAGCATCTTCAAGAGCATTTTTGAGCCACAAAGGTCTTTTTCTTAAAGTAGAGGTTTCACTAATAGGTGGATCAATGGGATCCATTAGACCTTCAACATTGGGCATCGAGTCATTAGTCGGAGGTTCATCTTTCTTTCCTACATCATCATCATTGTCCTTCCTAGGGATAGGAAGATCTCAGACTTTTCTAAGGGCAGAATCTTCATCAAAAGTCACATCATAACTTATTTCCACTTCCTTTGACCAAACACATAGATTCTATATGCCTTCGAAGTTTCACTATGGCCCATGAATGTTCCTTTATTCCCAGTTGCATCTAGCTTGTTTCTTTTCTCTTTCGGCCCATAAAATTATATGGGACAACCAAAAATTTGAAAACGAGAAACATCATCTTTCTTACTGGTAAATACTTCTTCGGGTGTCTTGAAGTCCAATGCTTGATGTGGGCATCTGTTTTGAACATACATAGCGATGTTGGCAACTTTTCCCCATAATAACTTCAGTAGACCTTGGTCATGAAGCATGGCACGAGTGGCTTCTATGATAGTTCGATTCTTCCTTTTGGCAACTCTATTTTGGTCAGGAGTATATGTAGTAGTGGTCTCCCTCTTGATCCCAACTTCTCTACAATAGTCAATGAATTCATTTGACTCATATTCGGTCCCATTATCGGTATTCAATATTTTGATCTTTTTCCCTGTTTGATTCTCGACCAAGGGTTTGAAAGAGCGGAACCATTTGAACACTTCGTCCTTCTTCTTTAAGAAATAGATCCATGTTTTGTGAGAGAAGTCATCCATAAAAATGCATAGTACAAATATCCACCCAATTAAGATGTCACGGGCAACATACTTGTAGATCATAATGGACCAATTGAAGAATATCAGTAGTTTGACTTTAACTTGAGGGGAATGGTACCCTTGTATGTTTTCTAGCTACACAACCCTGACACACACCTTTATGATCTAAGATGAATTCGGGCATACCTGTGACCATATTCCTTACATCAAGTAAGGATTTGTAATGAAGGTGAACAAATCTTCGGTGCCATAATTTGGATTGAAAAGAAGTATTGCAAGTCATTTCTCCCAACAGACTTCCTCCAACCTGATAAATACTTTCAACCCTAAATCCAAGAGTGAATGCATCTCTCGGGTTCCTTTTCGAAGCACAAACCTTCCCATCAATGAATGTCACCTTGAAACCTTTATCTTCGATTGCAGAAATAGAGACAAGGTTCTTTTTCAGATCAGGTACATACAACACTTCTTGTAAATGAAGGGTTTGACCTTTATTTAAGTGAAGAGTAACAGTCTCAATTCCTTTCACGGGATAAGTGGCATTATCCCGAAGTATAATCTCCATATTTGTCTTCTTTTCAATCAAGTTTGAGAGAGCTTCTTTGTACCTAGTGAAGTGCATTGTGGCAACACTATCAATCAACCAATCATCCAATGTATCTGGAAGAGAGGCGTTGATGAGGGCATAAATAAGATAAAATTCATTTTGCTTTACAACATTAACTTCTTCATACCTGGATTTTTTTGACTTCTTGAGAGGACGTCCATTTCCATTTCGAGCAGTGGGAGCATTCCTCTTTCCTTTTTTGTTGACCCCGTTGTTCCTTTGATTGCCATTGCCTTTGAAGTTGTTGTTATTATTGTCATCATCTCTTGGAGTATCCTTCTTGTGAGGACACTCTCTAGTGAAGTGACCACACTTGTTGCAATTGAAGCAACTTCCTTTTCTTCCTTCTTTGAATCCCGACTTGAAACCATGACCTTGTCTTCTTGGACCAACATTTTTCTTCCTCTTAGTATGAGTGGAGAAGGTGGTAGGATTGTTTCCATTTGAGGGCTTGTTTCTTTCCATCATCCTTATTTATTCTTGAGTGCATATAGCCAAATCAAATCTCGAAATCCTGTCATTGTTGAGGATGGTAGTGTTAAACACATCCCATTCTCTTGTAAGGCCTCCAAGTGCAATAAGAGTGAGCTCTTTGTCACCAATGACTTCTCCAATAAATATGAGATCATTCTTGATTTCGGTAAACCTCATGAAGTTGGATCGAATGGATTCTCCTCTATCCATCTTGATGTCTTTCAACTTGTTATTGCAAAAGAGAACTTGATTTGTATTATTTACTTTGAACATCCCAACCATCTTATCATGCATCTCCTTAGATGTTTCCAAATCAGAAATATAGGCAACCAAAGGCTTGTGAATAGAATCAACAATATTTTTCTTAGCTTTAGCCTCACCTTTCTTTTACTTTCCTTGTGCAGCTGCGGATGCATTTGAAGGAGGTTCCACTACTCTTCCTTTGACATAGTCCATGGCATCATTTTCTTCCAAAGTCAAGTTTAGAGACATCTTCCATGCATGATAGTCAGATTTGTCCTTAAGCTTGTCCTCGGATTTGAAGTAAGATGTAATCGTCATTGGAACTAGTTCCAAGTTCTTGTCCAACAACTTCCCTTAGTGATTGCTCTTCCTCGCTCTTGCTTGGGCTTTATCTTCACCTGAGCTCTGATACCATGTTAATTTTAGATAAAAATGGTATGTTCTATGCTTTAGCACAATTTACTTCAATGTTCCTTTAACAACCTAATGACAATTTCCAATTATATCTAGTAGAAATCACATCAACTTAATCACATTGACAGTAAATGCAGATAGAACACAAAAACATGTGCAGAAGACATGGCAAGACAAGAGGACACAAGATTTGGCGAATGCCAGGGAAAAACCCCAATGTGGGGAAAACCCTTTGATCAAATATTCTTATTATTATTCAATAATTCAGCAGAGAGAGTACATAGATCGAATTCACTTGCCCAATACATAGTTGAAACAACCCTGTCAAAATCTGCAATCAACAACAGTCAAATGCAACCCTAACTAGAAAGTCAACGCTGGTCAAATCAGCACCAAAATGTTTTCCAAGCAGCTCGGTCAACAACAACCCAATTCAACCTTCAAGGAGAGTCAAAGTCAGCCCAAAACTGTTCAGTCAAACCCAGTCAAAGGAGAGAGAAACATTGCTGTAATTGATGTGGTCAAATCTGAAGTCAATGCTGAGGTCAACCTGCCCAAAACATCTTGGTTTTTGTGCCCAACAACTCAGCCTAGAAAAATCATAATTCTACCCTGAAAACCGAAGTCAAAGATGGTCAAATCAACCTTGGTCAATGTTGGACTGTTGATATGAAATTTTGGCCTATTCTGTCCCTGAAATTTTTTGCCCCCTGCCACACGTGCGAAGAAGAGAGAGAGGCTGCCCAATTTGTACGAACCAATCAAGAAAAGAGAGCTGAAATGATGTGATGAGTGATATCCAAATGAGGAGAGAGGTCACCCCTATTTATAAAATTCGTTGAGGGTGAGAAGACACATCTATTAGGCTTCCTAAGCCTACATTTGACTAAGGCCAACCTTGACAATTTGTGCATGAGAGGGAATAAATTCAAAATTTCACTTCTGCTTGTCAGAGTGAGATTATTTATATCAAAATTGGACCTCTTGAAAAGAGGGATCAAATGCAATAATCATCTCCATCATATGAGATGTCCTAAGGTGGAATTTGGCCCTAGTTGCCAATTTTAACACCCCTCCATTTTTCCACCTACAACCACTACAAAACTACCACTCTCTACAACTTCTTTGGCTTTGGCCTCTTGCTCTAAGTGGCCCTAAATCAATTTTTGCAATTACTTCTACATTGTTGATTTCAACCATACACCAATAGTTCCGCTACTGTAGCCCTAACACTTCTTTCGTACCAACACCATATGCTCCCACACTCATTTGACGAGTGCAACCATTTTAAAGCCCATAATAACAAGGAACGTTACTTCTGGTTAATTCCATTGTCTATTGTCAACATCCAACAAACTTTATAAACCATGAGATGGACCTTAGGCACCAATCCTTTGTCCATTCCACGATATCGACCAATGGTTGTGGAGGTTGTGCTATATTACCAGAAATGAGAAATGAAACAAGAAATGACAATGAGACGAGAAACGAAGTTTGGAGGTTTCGCATTCAAGAAACAAGGAGAGAGAAAGAAATAAGAAAAACATGAAAAAAAATAAGTGCAGCTGATTTGAAATAAAGTTCAGCCTAAAGAGTGATCACACTCAATTTTATATAAGACTACAAATTAGAACAAATTATTTGTAAATAAAATCTAAAACCTAATTAGAATACACAATCTTAATAGAATATTAACCACTTTTTTTTTTTTTTCTCTGTAAACTGAGGTAGGAATTCTATTACTTCAACATCGTAAAACTTACAACCAAGCTATATACAAAAATAAACAGGTCATTGCCTGCCCTTAAGGGAAACCGGGAACCGTCGATAGTTTTTAACTGTCATCCATAAGAAAAACATATCCAAACTATCTATCCATACAAAATTTTCTACTATGAGTTTCACAAGCAAACTATATCTTGTTTGAGACAATTCCATTAAGGATTACAAAAATTGACAAACTAAAAAAGTTTCCGAAAACCTGTTAACATCATAGTCCATTCCTTAGTGAGTTGGGATATCCAGCTGTGGTTCACCTTCTGCCTTGATCTCGAAACCATTTTCCTTGAGCAGCTGTAGAATTTTGTCCAGCTTATGATTTTGGACATTCAGAGTCATCTGTATATTCCTTAATTCCCTTTTAAAAGTAGGGAGTCCATGGACTAATTCCACCATTTCGACTGCAATTTGCTCCATGGCCCTAGCCAGGAGTCATTTCATGCCCCAGTAAGCATGCAGAGATTGTTTGTATAAAGACAACCTTCCTCTAGTATGTCCAGGATCGGGTATGTAATTCTGCCAGTACTCCATCTCTGGGTCTGAAGCTGCCTGCATAGCTTCCTCTTCCAACTGATCAATAACTGTCCTCATATGTTGGCTAGTTCCATGATTATAAGCTTCCTCTGCTTCAGTGAGTTTCATGTTCATGTCCCGCCTGGCCCTGCCTCTAACCCTGCGCTGACCACCTTCTTCACTGCTCGTTCCCAGGCCCCGTTGAGTCCCCCGAACTTTCGGTGGCCGTCCTCTTCCATGTCGGCCACCCCTACCCTCCTCGGAGTCTTCTGGTTCCTCGAGGTCTTCACTACGACGCATCCGCTTCCCAATCTTCCCTCCTGTCACCCGTCGCTGATCCTCGTCCACTAAATACTCATGTATGTCAAAATCCTTATACGCGAGGTAAGAATTCCGCTTCAACAGCTTTGCCCTTTGCGTCCTCAGACAGACCTTTTCCTGTCTGTTCTTCAACCTTACCCTTACTCCTTGTCCAACGACCATCTTCCTGCACCCTTCGCCCATCCATACTCGGCACTGTCGTGGGTTGCATTCTACACTCACGCTCTCTCTTGATACAGGGATTTGTTGTAAGTTGCAGACGATACGCTTCGCATTTACAAGCAGAGCATCTGATGACCCTCATCCACCACCCTTCTAACTTAATAAAGAAAACTCGTCTGACGCCTGCCTTAACACTTGCCCCATTAATTTTACGATGATGTGAATCGTACCCAATGTTCTCATCACATCGCGCTGGTGTCCTCGACAACGTACCCAAAGCCTGCATTGGGAAAATCATCCCGCTCGTTTGGTGATCACAATCGCCGCCCCTATTTTTATCGCTATCCACGCGGTGCATAAACCCCTGTCGATCATTAACTACCATGTGAGGACGCCTCCCTTTCTGAATAGGGACACAATTAATGATTTTCTTGTAATGCCATTGCCGCATCATAATCTGTTTGTAATATATTTCGTAGTGCGCTCCATCGTGGATCCTCACGATATGCATCCCAGCTCTCATCCATTATTCTTCCCGACGCCTCGCTACTCCAATTGGCTAGGAAATCTGCTGCCTGATTACCATTTCGTAGGACGTGAGTAACCATCATATACTCAATCCGACCGAGCAATTCTGTGATGTCTTGTATGATCGCAGCTATTCGCCAGCTCGTCGCTACTTGGTCCCACCGTTTACCATTCCGCAGTTTGCATAGCATGTCAATTGTAATTTTAGAATCCCCTTCCACCTCAAGATTCCGGTAGCCATTTCGAACTGCAATTCGAAGTCCATTATAGAGGCCCCATAGTTCTGCTTCATTGTTGGTCATATCTCCGCCCTATTCCGCATACACCCACCATGTTCGCCCTGAATTATCTCTAAATAGGCCACCCCATCCAGCGTTTCCCGGATTACCCTTTGACCCCCCATCAAATGTCAGTTTAATTCGCATATCCCCTGGCAATCTGAAGTGATTTGGACTATGTATCTGATATCTATTTCCCCGATCCGGGTTTGGGAAAATCATTGTGTAATCTAGAGACAAACTTACGAGGATTCGTTGCTCCTCCTGGGGCCCTTTCCAATCATTCTCATCCCATGCTTCAGATAAAACTGTCTCCTTGATTGATCTACAGATTGTTTCCCAAACTGTTGCTTGTGGAGAAGCTTGTCCTCTAAAAATTCGCCGATTGCGCTCCTTCCAGACTTCCCATATTGCAAAGCCAATCACCAGAGTCCACAATCTCCGAACAACTTTACTCTGAAAATTCCCTTTACCCCAATGGAACAAGGTGACCCTGAGACTAGTTGGATCCCTATTTGTTTGACCAAATAATACTCTGATTTCCTCCCATATACTCTGAGCATAGAGGCATCGATTTAGTAAATGCTCCAGATTTTCTTCCTCATGACAGCACAAGTAACATCGGGATGGTCCATGCATACCACGTTTTTGAATGTTTTCCCATGTTAAGATCCGGCCATTACAAACCAGCCACACAAAGAACGTTATTTTGGGCCACCATTTAGCGTCCCAGATCTTGTTCCATTCCAGTTGATCGCCAGCCCTTACCCCCCTCAACTTCCAGTGATATGCTTCTTTGACAGTGAACATGCCTCTCGTTGTTTTACCCCACCTTAGAATGTCGTTACCACCTCTAATCTTAATTTTACGTGAATCCATTTCCCGGGTATACCGGTGTTCTGTCTCCATACTAATACCATTTGCCCATTCCCTAAGCGGCTTCCATATTCGCCAAATACCATGTACATCTCCTTGACGCCAATAATCTTTGATATGTATCATACCTGCTCTCTGTCCTAGCACTTGAACATCCTGAAGAGTATGGTCTCCATTTAATTTATGCCGCTGCTGCCACCCTTCATCCCAAAAATTTGCTGTACCACCCGCACGGATTTCCCAGAAAGATAAATCCCTGACGATATCTTTATTGTTGCTTGCAAAGTTCCATATTTGTGACCCTCGGGGAGTTTCTACTAGACGTAAGCGGTCTTCAATTGTGCCTGGCATATTATATTTTAAATTCCAAATTCTTTTCCATAGATCAATACCCCCCTGTACCCATCTCCACCACAACTTTGCCCCTAAGACCTGGTTAATAATTTCAGGATCGCGAATTCCTAAACCGCCCTCCGCTTTGCTTTGGATAACCTTCATCCATGAAACAAGGACCCATTTCCGTTGCTGTTGCGTACCACTCCACAAAAATTTTCCAAATATTTCCCGCATTTTAGATAAAACGCCTTTGGGCGCTGCCATGATAGATAAGGAATATATGGGAATAGACAATAAAACAGATTTTAAAAGAACAATGCGACTAGCCAAATTCAATGTTCGAAATGACCAATTAGCCAGGCGTTTTCTAACCCTTTCCAACAAACTTTGCCAATTTTTTAGACGGTGGGAGTAAATATCCAGTTGGACACCCAGATATTTAGTTGGTAATTCACCCAGGCTGAAGCCTAAGACTCTAGTTAAATGTGCTTTGACAATTGCAGGAGTATTAAAAATAAAGGTGCAAGACTTGTCATTATTAATCGTCATACCTGAAGCCATCATAAAAACTGCTAAAACAGATTTGAAATTTCTAACCTCTCTGATCGACGCTTCTCCAAATAGCATCAAGTCGTCAACAAATTGTTGATGTGTGATAACTAAATTAGGTCCCCACAATCTGAGACCTTTGATTCTATGTTCGCTTACCTCCCTCTTGATCAGACGGCTTAACCCTTCCATAGCTAATATGAATAAAAAAGGGGAGATCGGATCCCCCTGCCGAATACCCCTGGTTACATTAAAAGAGGCTGATGGGATACCATTGACCAATATTGAGAAATGAGGAGTAGAGATCATACTGGTAATCCAATGTATCCATCTGTTGTCAAACCCAAAAGCGCCCAATATGTCTTGAAGATACCTCCAATTTAAACGGTCATAAGCCTTAGATAAATCCAGCTTCATAAGCATTCCCTGCTTTTTCCGCACCTTTAAAGAATGTATCACCTCCTGCGAAACCACTATACCGTCGAGTATTTGGCGTCCCTCCACAAAACCAGTTTGCTCCGGCGATATTAGATTTGGTAAAATATGCTTCAGTCTTTTGACAATCAGAGTAGAAATAATCTTGTAAATGACATTGCATAACGCAATGGGTCTGAATCCCTTAGGTTCATCCGAGGTGTTACTTTTAGGAATGAGAGTCAAGAAGGTTGAATTAATACCTGGCCATATATACTGTCTCATTCGTGATTCCTCCACCGCCTCCAGTACGTCGTTTCCGATAAAGTGCCAGCTAGCCTGAAAGAATTCCGCCGTATACCCATCCGGGCCTGGGGCCTTATTCTTACTCATATTCATAACCACTTCTTCTAATTCTTCCATAGTTACTATCCGCATGAGTGCCTTATTTTGATCCTGGGTAACTAATCTCGGTATCTCCCGACATATTTGATGAATAGCCTGCCTTCGGTCCTGTTGATCCTCCGTTAAAATTCCTTTAAAATAATCAAGTAAGAGGTTTTCAATATCTTTCTGCTCTAACACTCGTTCTCCTTCCTCATTCTTTAGTGAAAAAATCCGATTCCTCTGCCGATGTTGGATCGTGGCTTGGTGAAAAAATTTAGTATTGCGCTCCCCTTCCCGTAACCAGCGGATTCTTGATTTCTGTCTCCACAAAATCTCCTCTTGTTTTCTGCGTTCCTCTAGCAAACTGAGAATTCGACCTTCCTCCCGACTCATTTCTTCATCTCGACCCTCCAAAATTATCCTCTGTTGGATGGTCTCCATTTCACCTTCTAGTTTATGCTTTGCCTCAAAAATGTTACCAAATTCTTTACGATTCCAGTCCTTAATTTCCTGTTTGATTGCCTTGAGCTTCAGCTGAATGGTATGCATTTTACCTCTGCCACTAATGTTACTTCGTTTCCACCAGTCTTCCAAATTTGTGATAAATTTTGGATCCCGCAACCAGAAAGATTCAAAACGAAAAGGTCTTCTCCCTTTGACCCTTTTCATATCAATCTCTAACCGGATGGGCCAGTGATCGGACCCCAAGGTAGGTAGAATCTGCGCTTCAATAAAGACATCACTGTTAAGAATTTGTTCTGATAGCAAAAATCGATCCAATCTGGATGCAATTTGGTTCTGACCCCCCCGTCGATTATTCCAGGTATATGTCCCATTAATTGTGGGGATATCGACTAACCGTAGATCTCTGATCATATCATTAAATTCCTCCATTGACCCGTCCTCTCTCCGTAGCCCCCCTCTCTTTTCATCTAAAGTCCTTATCATATTAAAATCCCCACCTATTATCCATGGGGAGTGGGGACTGAAACTTAACAATGTTTTAACCACCTTTAATAGGATCCAAATAATAAACTGTATGAAAATATTCGATTGTCCTGGAAATAACATTTTCTATTGTTTTCAATGTCCAAGTAATAAACGATTTTAAAATATTTTATTTTTCTCACAATGCTTTGAGAAGAAGCTTCTTTAATAGAACTTTGTGATGTTGCCCCTTTCGAAGAAAGACTTTCTTGACTAAGCGACCAAAGAGGTTTTGTACAGTTCCGTTTCAAAGCCTCCAGTCGTTGGTCACATGAATGATCGTTCTAAGGGCTCTTTAGTCCAGGCTGATGAATGCAAGGTCACTATTTTGAATCCCGATCACTAGAACAATCCCAATCACTGGAACAATGCTCAAATCAATTTTTTATGGCATGAGTGGCCACTCTGACAATGGTGAGTGGTCATGGGCTAATAGTATGAAAGAGCATTATCCATATTAAGACCTAAACTCTATCCTGTATTCCAAATAATTAATTATGTCTAGCATTGAACCATCATAGCGTAGGACGGGTGTAGAAAACGACGGTTCCCTTGCTGTCCCATTTCTAGTGCGTTTTTTTCCAAAAATGTGTTTGTCGTCCCATTTCTAGCGAGTTTTTTTTTTTTTCCAAAAACTATGCCTTCCGTCCCATTTCTAGCAACAAAGGTGATAAGGCTGCTCGTGTACATGTCTTAGACATCTAAATCATTCACCGACTACTTTGAACTAGCTCTACTCCCCACAGAGAGACTCCGCATGATTTTCTATTGAAGGGAAGTCGTTGTCACCTGATTGTACCAACTTGCAAAATGCAAGCATGGCTCTCCTCTCGTCCGCCATGATCTGCTCCTCCATTCCTCTCATGGCGGTCTTAGCCTTGGCCTCGGCATCAACCTCAACATTCTGATCTACCATTATTATGGCTAGCCATTGCGATTTGCAGGCGTGCAGACTGGTTTTTGCAGTTTTCACATACTTCACCATGCCATTCAACTTTATGCTCAACTCCAAGCTTTCATACTCACCAGGATTTACATCTGGATCTCTATTCGCCTTAGGCTTCAATATTCATTTGGCTCTTGTATATACCACTCTGGCTCTAATACCAAATGTTGGGATCACAGAACATCGAGAGATATGGTGGTATCTAAAGACACCGTTATTTGTTCTCAATGGCCACCAAGACAATTTATAAAACCATGGATACTCATATACTATGTTACTAGAAACGAGAAATTGGAAACTAAATGAGAAACGACAAAGGGACGAGAAACAGAATTTGGAGGTTTCACATTCAAGAAATGAGGAGAGAGAAAGAAACAAGAAAAATATGAAAAAAATAAGTGCAGTGTTGGGTGTGAAGCCCGATTATCTTCTTTATTTAGAGGTATTGCCACGTTGGACCCCAGTTCCTAACGGGTCAACAACGCCACCCGTTTAATCGCCATCAGGGGAGTCCACGGGGGTGATGACGATTTTATGACTCGTCCCCCCGCCCTCCCTGTTGAGGTTCAGGGGTAGTGCCTTTGAAGCTAAAAATAGATGTAAAATTGCCTTGTAAAATATTGTAATTTCGTAGTCAATATTAATCGTTCATTAAGCGGATGACGTGACGGTAGAAGTTATGTTTAATTTAGGGTTTTTTCCCTAGAAGGCAACCTTTGATTTATATAAGGGAATTGTATTGCAGTTGTGCATTATTATTCTGAGTGAGAAAGAGAGAGGAGACTGTGTGAGAGCGAAGAGGAAATTAAGGCGGATCTACAGTAGGTTGTATCTCTTTATTTTGCTAGATAATATAAAGGAATGGTTGACTGTTTTTTTTGTGAATGTAGCCCAAATTGAGTGAACCATATATATCTATGTCTCTCTTGTTTTATGCATTTTCTGTGTTTGTATTTATGTTATATTTTATGTGTTCTATTGCTCTGTAATATATAATTTTTTAACATACAACTATTTTGAAATAAAATTCAACTAAAAAAGTGATCACATTCAATTTTATATAAAACTACAAATTAAAACAAACTCTTTGTAAATAAAATCTAAAACCTAATTAAAATACACAATCTCAATATAACATTAACTACTCATAACAATGTTTTAATAATAAAAATTTGAAACTCTTAAATAGAATTTAAAAATATACCATTTCAACTTAACTTTAACCACTTTTCACAGGATCCAAATAATAAATTATATGAAAATATTCGATTGTTTTGGCAATAACATTTTCTATTGTTCTCAATGTCCAAATAATAAACGATTTAAAAATATTTGATTTTTCTCAAAATGCTTTGGCAGGAGAAGAAGCTTCTCTAATAGAACTTTGCGATGTTGCCCCTTTCCAAGAAAGACTTTCTAGGCTAAGTGGCCAAAGAGGGGTTGTACAGTTCCGTCTCAAAGCCTCCAGCTACTAGTCACATGGATGACCATTCCGAGGGCTCTTTACTCCAGGCCGACGAGTGTAAGGTCGCAGTTTTGAATCCCAATCATTGGATCTCTTTGTGGTAGGAGGAACAACGCTCAGACCAATTTGTTATGGTAGACGATGGTGAGTGATGATGGGCTAATGGTATGAAAGAGCGTTATCCATATTAAGACTCAAAATCTATCCTGTATTCCAAATAATTGATTATGGATAGCATTGAACCATCTTGGCGTGCCGTCCCGTTTCTAGCGTTTTTTTCCAAAAACTGTGCCTGTCGTCTCGTTTCTGGCGACAGAGCTTGTATACCTGGAGCCTAAAACAACCAGTAAGTCAAGTTTACTGCAACAACCCTAGATTTCCTCATTGTCACACCACATCGGAACTATTGTCAAAATGTTCATTCAAATCATCTCTGACAAAATGTAATGCTCATAGGTGACAACCGGATTGGGAAAGATGAACTTTCATATGGTTGATATGTCCTGCTCTTAGTCCATGAATATTCGACAAACAAAATAAAAATTATTGCTTACTTTTTGCAATCTCTGTACCTGAACACTGTCAACACCGCACTGATCACCAACATCAAAGGGATGCATAATGAATATGAATGTAATGGTTTCAAAGACTTTTCTAGGTGTTCCTAAACATGAAGTCTTCTAATACCAGGTAGGTGAGATCATACTAGTACAATAAGGTGGGTATTGGGAATCCCTAGAAGAAGAGTGACCACTATGGAAATCTCCAGTACAAGAATGACGAAAATTATTAAGAATACAATGTCAATTGCCTTTGCCATTTGGTGCAGCTGATCAATCACAATGAGTCAATGACTTCCTTTCTAGATAAACATTCACCTGAAAATGAAGCCAAAAACATGTTTATTGAGAGGTCAAAGAATCACTTGCAGGTCTCCAACTAAAACTGTATTTGTTGCCAACAGAATTCTGGACATTGACATTCTAGCAATCCCAAAGTTCTAAATAAAAAACAGTAGGCTCACAATCCCAATGCTCAAAACAAAAAACAGTAGGCTTGATTATATATCTGATGTAGTTATTGACCCAGTAAGCTCTACAGAGTATTAATGTCAAAACATTGCGCACTTCGGATCACCCAATTCATGGAAGCATAACGGAGGAACCTATAGGAACAAAGTTAAAAATGTATAGCATCCAATCCAATTCTTACAGAAGAAAATTTTATCTTGCCGGTGTCAATAGCTCCCACAAAATGCTGAAAGAACCACCTCCCTCGTCTTCGTCTTCAAGAATTTCAAAAGGTCCTCTGCCTGCATCAGCCCGTAAATTGTACAATCCCATTAGAATAAAAAAAAGTATACCCCAGGCTCAACAGAAAAGAAAAACACATGCATCAATGATGGGTATGCAAGAACACTAATGTATCCTTACCTGGCCCTGGGCTTAGAAGCAATTCTGAGAATGCTCTTTGCTGTAGATTTTGTTTACAATTGACCTACAATATACGTGTCATAATGGTTCATTTTGTGCAGTTGTTCAACATTGAAACAGTGAAGAATTAAAACATAGTACACAGGATTCTCCTGAATAAACTACTCTGATGAATGATTGAAAGTGCTTACAATGATACCTGCAACAAATGGATGCCAAAGACCACTGTTACAAGCCTGAAGACTTTTCTTAATGGGCAATATTTCTTCTCAAATCCCGAAAGTGATAATGCACTTTTAACCTATTTTTTCAAAAGCCTGAAGACTTTTCTTCATTCCCAATGTCTCTTCTCAAATTCTGAAGGTGATCCTGCATTCTTAAACCTATTTTCTCCGTCTACCTCTACAAGACAGCTGATTTCTAAATCTTGAAACCCTTAAAAAAAACCCATTCCAGCTTGTTCCATTCCATGTTTTCTCCATAAAGGACTAGTCAAAGATAGATGCAATCCATAACATGCCATTAAAAACTTGCCTTATAACTAACTCCAAGTCTATCGAAATGATCTGCCCAGTAACATTTGTCATTTTATCCCAAAGGCCTAGGCAATCCATAACATGCCATTAAAAACTTACTTACCAGATATTAAGGAGTGTTCTTTATTTAGCCCTGCCAGTCTCAAATCCCTAAGTTTCCGAGGAGATTAAGCAAAATTAAGTTCTTTGGCAAAGTTCATTATTCATTGACAAAAATGCATCTCGCTGATTGGCATGACCTATATAATCTATATCATGAGGGTATTGAATAGATTTGAGATGTTTCAAAGCATCTCTATACCTTCATCAACATGATAAAATTGCTAATCCAACTGAATCGAATCTCTAAAAAGCAATCAACATGCAGGAACGACAGTAATTTAAATTTAAAATTTCTTTATTAAAGAGTTCTTTCACTAACATTATATTTCCTACTCCACCCAAACCACAATTCACAGCAAGTCAGCTTTCATACTTTACTGCTGCTGGAATAATGTTGTCTTTCAAGATCCTGTAACTTTTCATCCAAGCCAGTTGGGTATTTCGCCACTTTGAAGGGTCATCTTTTAGCAGTTTCATGATACATTGAATAACACTACCCATGAGTTCCGCATGGTCATTGGCCTGTGAAATTAATGGATAGTTTCACATTATCTACAACATTTGGTTTTCACCAAACATGCTACTTTTTTTAATCGAGGAGAATAAAAAAATGTACATTCTCTTGGCTGAAATCTGATTATTCAGCTCGGTACTGGGAGCAGCCAGATAAAATAATTATTTTCTAGAAATTATTATCTACAGCATTTGTGCCTAGAAAAGGGAGAGTTGTTCCAAAAATCAGTCTAAAAGAATTATTAAAAAAAAAATTAAAATAAGAAATTTTAACCATAAAACTTATAAGCACCCAAAAATCAGAGCGTAGTACTTCATAGTTATAGTACACCAGTTTTAAGGGTTAGTTTAAGTGGTCTAGAGCCAAATGTGAAGTTCTTTGATATTGTTGCTAGTTGTTTTTGAGAACATGTTCTATCCTCTTTGATTCCTTTGGGGCAAGGCCCCGTAATCAGGGTTGACAGTTTACCTAGTTTACCGTCCATAAAATGTGGGGAAGTACTCTAGGATTCCTGGTAAAAAAACAGGTCTAGTATACCTATGTGTACAAATACAACGGGAAAGTAATATAGAAACAAATACAACGCTGACCCATTACACGTCTGGAGCTGAAAGCTACATGAGATGCCAAAGAGGTCTCTTTTCTGATTTTCAAGTTTATGGGGCATCTCCTTTTCTTTTTAAGAATTTGCAATGCTTGAGCATGCGATCTATCCATGTCGGTCTCCCAAAGCTAAAAATATTGACACCATAGAAGACGAGAATCATGGAATGAGGACGAGCTCATTCAAACACCAAGAGGAGGAAGTCATGGTAATAACTCCTTCTATATGACAAGTTAAGTTGTGTTCCTCCTCCAATTCTCAGTAGTGGACAAAGATTTGCAATCCATTGGAAATAAGGCGACAATAGCTATGGATTGCAAACATGTTCTTGACATCTGAGCCACGACAATAAAAATGGTTGATGTTGTGGAGATATGCAACAATGGAGGGGGAGGTGGAGGAAAATGAAGTAGTACTCGCAAATGCCTGATGGTAATTAGGGAAAAATGGCCTCCTTTCAAATTCGATTTCACCTTGGTTTTGGGCAAACAAGGATACAGGCGGCACGTCATAGCCATTGAATCTAGGTTGGGTAGGGGGGAATAACAATGATGGAGATCATTTTGAAATTTTATAGAAAACCTAGGTTAGAAAGGCTCAAAAAACCAATGTTCCACAGGGACATGTCCCCAAGGGTGAGGTGCACGCACCCCACATTTCTCACTTACTTGGGATGGGGGGACACGTTTCCCCATGTCCCCCTTTTGGGAGACGTGGGGAGACGTAGGGGGGGGCATTTCCCCAGTGTGAGGGACGTGACTCCCCAAAAGGGGTGCTTCTGGGCGCACCTCCTCAAAAGGGGGACACCTAGAAGCACCCCTTTTGAGTTTCAAGAAAAATTGTGTGGGGAACCCTAATATTCAAGACTATGACCCTATTTTTGCTATGCAATACATGGTAACGTTAAATTCTTAAAGTAAAAGTTACATTCTCATTTATCTTTTATTTTTATCTTTTTAATTAAATTTTTAGCATTACCATGAAATGACTCATGATGTTTGAGAGTGGTTCCGACCTCATTGGATTTCATATGGAGAAAGTAAAATTTTAGATCTCACTCAAAATCCAACAAACTTAATAGTTTTTCAGGATTTCACAATTGGAAGGATTGCAATCTTTCCATTGGATTTTGTCACGTACGAAGGTATGGAACTAGTATTTAATCAAGAGCACCAAGCCCTCTATGTACCTTGATGTTAGTGGCATTGGTTGTCGAACTCCTCTATCATGACCCTACTAAAAAGGTACCCATCACTCAAACAAAATCTTGACTTGACATGCCATGTTTTTTCTATCTTATTTTAATGCTTAGAGGGTGATATTGAGGGCAAATATCATATAGGTAATTATTTTGATGATATGTAGGTATTTGTTGTAGCATGATTTTTTTGGATGCTAGAGGCCATCTAGAGCTTGTTTGTTGATGTATTTTCGGTTTAGAGATGGATTACACTCACTGTTATTTTGGTTATGTGCACCCTTACATGTTATATAAATGAGTTTTTTTTTTTTTCTTATTTGTGTATAAATAGTTTGGGTTCATATGGATGCACATGAATATATATATTTTTCTTTAAAATCTGAATATTTTAGGTGTTTTTGGTCGATCGATTTGTGGTATGTTTTTAGTTGGTTACGGTCTAGTTTTGACTGTTTCTTGGTTCACAGGGTTTTCCGGTTTGATCACCTGTTCGGTTCCAATAACATTGGTATCTACTATAATCTATTTTGCTTAATACTAATTAGATTCTAGATTGATGAATGATGAATTTAAATTTTAAATCATTTTACATTCTACAATGATGAATATGTTAGAATTATGAATGATGAACATGGATTAATGTATTTCATTATTGAATCTCATGGTGTGTAACAACCCTAGTAAAAAATCCATGTAATAAGGTTAATAAAGGAAAAAATAACCAAGGTCATGGGACACGTATTCCAACTTGAATGTTGGGAAAAAACATAGCGATGGGGATCACTCATGATTAATAAATGGCTAAGGAAATTGGAAAAGGAAATGACAAAGGTTTTGGAAAGGCAGAGTGGCATTAATTGTCATTTTATTTATGAAAATAATGGAAAATGGGAGAAAAGGAAGGTGAAAGGTCTCAGGTTGCATGTGAGGAGGAAATTGAAGGAAAATAATGGAAAATTGAGACCTCGTTGATAAAGGGGCTTTTGAGGATCAGTTTGTAGCTTTTTGTTAGTTTAGTTTTGGAGCTCTCATTCTATTCTCTCTCTTTATCATACTCTTGGACACTTAGAGTTTTCTTGGAACACTCTTGGAGGAGTGTGGCATACTTGGTATTTGGAGCAAGAAGACAAGAGAAGAGCAACAAGGAGCAAGAGCACATCGGGATCAACAACTACAACATGTTTCACTTGCAGATACTGAGTTGTATGTATGATTTACTTGCTAGTTTTGGCATGCATGTGGTTTCTTGGTTATGATATGTCATTAGCATGGAGGATTGCCTGGATTGGTAGTGGTTTTGCTAGCCTTGTCATTTCCTTGATAACCATGGTGTTGTGGGTTTCTTTCCTTTTTTTTTTGGCTGGTTCTCATGTTCCTTATGGTTGTGGGTTGAGTTACTAGTTCTTGGAGCCTTGGTTGGACAAATGCTCTCCTGTAACAACTTGGGTTGAGTTACTAGTCTTGGAAGCCTTGGTTGGAAAAACGCTCCGGGGCCCTTGGTGGGTTGAGTTACTAATCCTAGAAGCCCTGGTTGGAAAAACGCTCTGGAGCCTGACAAAAACTATGGGTTGAGTTACTAGTCCTGGAAGCCTTGGTTGGAACAAACGCTCTATAACCCTGGAAAATTCGGGTAGAGACCAATCTGGTGATGGTTAGTGATGTTTGACTGTTAGGTGGAATCATTGTTTGAAGGTTGAGGTGGGTTGGCCTCTGGAAGCCCTAGTTTGGTTTTGGATGGTTCATTTCATGAGATCCCACATTCATGCTTGGAATATGGCACGGGGGTGATTGGTTGAAGTGAGTTTTGGCTTAGCCCAATCTATGGTCAGGTGGTACATGGAAGTCTCGGACCTGGTTGGTAATTCCATATGTTAATAAGAGTTATGTTCCCTGTTGTACTGATTATCATGTTCACGTTATAGTTGATTTTCCATGGTTTCTACTCTGATTATTTGCTGGTTATATGTTTAGTTATGCGAGGTACCCTAGCTATGGCTCTCGCTCCTGACTTGATAAGTAAATTGAATGGTTGATGAATGCATGGGCTAAAAAATTGTTGTTGCAGCTAACTAGTGAGGGTTTGGAACCTTCTTGGTGACCCTCAAATGAAAAGTATCAGCTTACGGTCAGATAAAACTATTAACTCATGATGGTGCGACCAGAGGGTTTGTCGTTCTAAATTGCAGGTTGCAAGGTCATAATTTAGATAGGTCGCAAGGTCGCATTTTAGATAGGTCACGAGCTTGTGAGGTTGTGAAGTTGCAAGGTTGCGAGGTCGCGAGCTTGTGAGGTTGTGAAGTTGCAAGGTCGCAAGGTCGCATACTTGGAGCGTTGAGATAATTGTGACCTGCAACCTTAAAAGAAGGTTAAGTTTGGAACTTGTTCGGTGAAAGAGTAGCATAAGCAAAACAAGTTATACTCCATTTCCTAAGGTCACCTAGGGGGTTTAGCCATATCATAGTAACTCTTCGTCACATGTTTACCCTGGTGGGCTCGTTACTTGGGTGAATGTGGGAGGAGGGTGTTACATGATGTATGGATGAATGATGAGAAATAATGATGTATGTACTAATATGAACGATGAATATGGATTAGTGTAATTCATTATTTAATTCAATTACGTATGGATCAATATATGTATGCTTTCATTATTTAATATGAAATTGAATTTTATATATATATATATATATATATATATATATATATATATATATATATATATATATATATATATATATATCTCTCCGTCCCCCCTAAATTTCCCTAAAATTTGAGGGTACTTTGAGGGTACTCCCAAACGTCCCCCCTATGCGTCTCCCCGCATCCGTGTCCTCCCATCTCAGAGCCTTGGTGGAATATTACAAAAAACTGTATCATGATGTGTGTATATATATATATATATATATATAAAACACACACTTGAGAATTATACATAATCTTTAGGTTAGAGAGTCTCATAAAACATTCTTATGGGATACGCATATATACATATTTATTTACTCTCTCTCTCTCTCTCTCTCTCTCTATATATATATATATATATATATATAACCTAATAATCATAACTTAGTTTTCATACCAATACTAGGGACAATCATCATTAGCTGCTATTTACAAACGCGGACTGACTCATCGTTATTATTCAAGGAAAACTGAGACACATGGAATTACCCACTTGTGGTTTGTAAGGGGGCAGACTTTCACTCCCCCATATGACTATGGGCCTTGGACTGTTAACCTATTTCCTTATGTCAGAGGAAGACGAACTCTTAGCCAAGCAGAAGTAGTTTTAGGACGTATTAAAACTGAGAGTTATCAAACAATATATGATATAAGTATATATGTATTTATTTATTTATAATTTGAAGAAATTTATATATAAGAAGAAATGTTCACTAAGTTATGAATAATAAAATTGGATGTTGGACAATATTTATATTAGATTACAATTTAAAAATATGTTTTACAATATTAATCTTTCAAACCAACATATTTATCAATAATATAGTAATTCGGAAACACTTCCCTAATGATTTTCAAGTATAGAAATAAAGTTATAAAGAAATCCAAGTAATCCCTTTTGATAAACCAATTTTACCCTTAATGGATTGTGACCAACATCAACATCATCATCATATATACACTTGTATGTTTGGTGTGTTATGGTCATTCAAACACTTGATCCAAAACAATGATCAAAATTGAACTCTTTCTAACCTTTACAAGGGATTCAAACCTAAAACATCATTAAAAAATATGTAAATATTTGAATCACTTCTCATTTATGAAGGACAACAAATACCATAGAGTTATATTTTCAATCACTAATGTATGTCCTCACTTCCAATATTTAGTTTGTCAATGAGCACTGGTTCATCACATAATACTTGCCTTTGGCATTTAAAAACAAAAAAAATCTCTATTTTAGTTGGTTATTATCTATTCCCTAATACAATGTATCATTGCATTCTGTACCCTTTCACAACATTAAATCCATATCCTCAGAATGTACAACTTCAATCATCCACATACAGTGGATGAAATCCTTCCTCATATTCATTGCAATTATAATAGAACTTGTAATAGTTCTATTGGCAAAAACCTTTTTCATGTGTGCCTAAGGTTCTAATCATGGATCCAACTAATGTAGCTATGCCCATTGCATTAGCAAAAAATGGGTCCTCCCATGCTTAGCATGAAGAAGACTAAGAAAAAAAATATTGAATAAGATTATGGAAGATATTACAACAAGTTCACTATATTTGTAGAAAAATAATGCTAAGTACAAGCACTGACATGATCAACATCAAGTTCTACACATGTTTTGGGTTGTTGATAATGTATCCTTACATTTGTTGAAATAATGAAAAATAGGCCCCTGTAGGAATCCTAAACCATTAGTTATGGGCCTTACATCATCACCAAAATAATTGTGGTCAAGTATGTTATGAATTGAATCTTCTACCCTTCCTCAGCTTACACCTTATCTTTAATGTGGAGTTATTCTTACCATACTTTACACCTTTGTTGGACACCTCATAGGTGGTAGAGTACCTAACCCATATTGAGCTCAACTCTGACTAAATTTATACTTGACCAAATCATGGACACTAAGAGGAAGAGCACTTTCGAGTAGAACATACAACTTTATTGAACTGTCAAAATAGGATAACTTCTTCACTACAGCAAGCGGTTAACCAAGAACTATATTGAATAATAGAAGTTTCCCCATATTTTGCAAGAACTTAATACAGTGGGAACCATTACTTCCGTAAGGGGCATGAGTGATACGAGGGATAATTTGTCTCTTCCACCATCATAGGAACAATGTTGATTTCAATAATCTTGGAGTCTTGGAATTGCAACACAATTGGTGGGCCCTTCAAATAATTTCTTGGGGTTTTCAACAATGCATATAGTTGTATGGATACAATTTCAATGGTGGGGCTTGTTAAGAGATTTCCACAATGTATCATATTAAGGGTTCAAATATTGTGTGAAAAAGTGATAGTATTGGGGAAGTGACATTTCAACTCAACTTTTCAAGGCCCACCTTTCTTGTGCCACCTTGACTCCTAGTTTTATCATATTTTTCTTTATAGTCTTTACATTGTAGGGTTTCTTTTTCAAATTGGTTTGAATTAAAGCTTCATGAATGTATACATAAATTTAATGTAAAAAATGGACTATGAATGTAGCATCCAAAGGCATAGCTCAAAAAATTTGCGAAATGGCTTTAAACAAAACACCCATGAGTTACATCTTGAGGGAAAAATAGATTAATCCAAAATACCTAGTGTTGTAATGTCATAACTTATTTGAAACAAAAATAAGAGATCATAAGGCCAAAGACTACAAGGCTGCATAGAAAACACAAAAAGATACCATGACAATAGGAGTAGGAGGTTGATCATGGTGATATAAAGGAGGGTCCAATCAAAATACTAGAGGATCACAAGGCCCCATCCATAACCAACAAGCAATAGGGGCTTAGATCCTTTTAATATGGGAAATGCCAAAGTCAAATATTTATTATTGTTGTGTGGTATTATTGGGGCCAACTCCTCCCTTGTTAATCTTGAACATATCTACCAACATAGTGGCAAAGCTTATTGTCTCCTATGACTGAACTGATAGAGGGAGGCTTAGAAGGTCCAAGTGGATCTTCATTATATAAGAAGGCCCACCTCAAAATCCAAAACTATTAGGGTACTCCATCTTAACTTTAATCTCTATAGCTTGGACATTGATTTGAAAGGATGAGATGTCTCCACTTAACATGGCATCAACATATGATGAGAGAACAATATCAAAGAAAACATTATTACATATATTTTATAACTGATGAAACAATTCAACCCTAATAAGTTTCCATTCTGAGTGAAACTCAATAGCCTAAGGAAGCCAATTACCTAGCAATGAAACCTTGCAAGTTAGAGGGGCATGGAGATATCACTGACATGCAAGCCTTGACCCATGCTTAGACTTGGCTAAAGTGAAAAATTGGAAATATGATTAAGGGTTTTTACTCACCCATATTATGGAAATCATGGGTTCTACACATCTAAGTATGACAATCTCTTATCAATAGGTAGCTCTCCCATAATTAAACACAAAGAAAAAACTACTTAATTGAGTTCTAACAGTGGGTTCCAAATGATGTGGACGTGTAAGAGCCAAGGTTGTTGTTGACATTTCAATTATCATAGTTTATTTAATGGACCTTCAAATGAACTTCTTGAAGCAAAGGAACTTACACCCTTTAATTGATGTATACATTGTGAAAGTTGTGGAATTGTCCCACTTGTAAAATCACTAGGACTAAGCAAGAGGAGGCCCATCATGATCATGAGATCACCAAGGATGAGGCCTTGAATTCCATCTAGAATGAACTTATCTACATTTATTAGGAATAATTCATGCTTAAGTTCAACCCAAGAGAGCAAATTTTGGGATAGGTTATTAGACATATCATTGTGCATATGAATACTACTAGAGGCTTGACCTCAAAATTAACAAAAGGTGGCTACTGGAGGTAGGCTTTCTTGAATGACATGCTATTTTGGATAGAAACAACCTTCTAAGGGAGATAATGATTAATATTCTCCTCAAACCTTCCATGTACTCTACATAACAAAAGTAAGAACAAATTTAACATGAGAAGTATGGAAGAGGTTTGGGAACGAGATTCTCTACCAGGGGAGTTTCCCAAGCTAGATGTCTTGTCTAACTCAATGGTGAAGTAAGGCCCTTAAGGGGTCTTTCACATAAACAACTTGTATTACCTATTTAGAAAAGAGGGTTTGAGCTTATGGATGGATTTTCATAATACACAAAGCTCCAAATCTCATGGAGCACAACAAAGCTCTCAATTGATTATGTGAAAACCTTGAATGTTGTATTTTTTAGCCTATAAAAATTTCTTAAATGCCTTCTCCAATTCAGAGAAGGCCACATTAGATGGCACCCAAAAAGGGGAATAATAAACCTTGGTAGCATGCAACACATTAGCATAGATTTGGAATTAGTTTCAAGAGATAAAGTTTTAGTGAGCCATTTGTCAATTTCTATTCCACTCTTTGTATGACAACTTCCATAGGTCCTATGGTGATCCTTAGAAGGTGAAAGGTATGCCCATAAAATTGAAGGTTTTGCTTAGTTGTATCTATCGACACATTTGGTATGTTAGCATGTTTGGCATGGGTTCTTGGTTATGTGTGAAGCACTAGGTCTTAACCCATAAAATGATAGAGGTCAAGCCTTATACAAGGGATGTCTAATCATTGCAGGGAATGAATCCAAGAACTTTGATGTTCAAATACAATAAGGAAACAATCATAACAAAGTGTTAAATGACTTACTCTTCAACATTTGGTTTTGTTGACGGTGCTGGACCCGCCAACATGTAAGGGGATCTCCTTGCTAAGAAGTCCCAATTAGACCTCAGACTGTTTCGTGTAGGAGTCCCAGCAGTGGGTCGTATGGTAATGCCTTGACCGCGATTCCACACAGAGGCAAGTAAGATGACTCTGTTGGTAGCAAGGGTGTGACAATTGTAGTGAGTTAAGGAAGGTGCATGAGAGGTTCTAACACATGGGAGTTGAGATGAGTGCGCCCCTTGGAAACCTATAATAGTACTCGGATGGGAAGGGAACACACGAGCGAAGATGCATCACAAGATGGAAAGCAAGTTAGTTGGAAATCCAAAGTGATGGTTAAACCAACAACACATTTCAGAAAGATTCATACATACTCATACAGAATAGTCCATACATGCATGCGTAAGAAAGCAAATACATATGCCATTTAGAGTAAACAAGATAGCTGGAATACAATACAACATATGCATGAAACGTGTTGGCTCTTATTATATAAAGAAGTGTAAGTTCCAGTCATACAATACATCCATGTCCAACCACTAGCTCCAATAGTGGAACGTTACAACCACATCTTCCTGCTCCTCCAAAGAGATGTACTAGCTCCGTGCAGTGGAGAAGCCAAGGCGCATTACAATACTATCCAAGCTCTCTCCAAGATAGTCTTATCGGAAGCTTGGCTGACCAAAAGCCTATACAATGAGTTATGAGGGACTATTTATAGCAAAGGGTGGGGTGACCCTTGACATTCCTCTTTGTGATAGTTCAACTACCCTCATGACTCTTCACCTGCTCTATGAATGTTACATCCAACTATTGACACTTGACTTACACTTGACATGACTTAACATTACAATGTACATGTGCTCATGTGAGACAAAATGGCTTGAGCAAGCCATGCAAGACATCACTAACACTCGGTCCGTTGAGGTGAGACCAACTCTTTGACATGCTTGTGATGGTGAATATGGTGAGTTGATGCCACACTTGGTCATCCATGATGGTGTGTATGCACCCCATGGTAACATCTTGCTGAAGCGAACTCTTGCCTCTGTTGCATCTAGTGCATTGGTATGGCTCCTTCATCCAACTTGTCCACTAACATGCGCATGGTCTTCTTGGGTGCGGCTGAACCGACAACACACTGATGCATAGTGTCCATGCTGATCTTCAAGTGTGTGCTAGTGGTCATGCACATCAACTTGTTGAAGTACATGTTCAGCTCCAGTTGGACTTGCTTATTGTCTTTGCCTTGGTGAGAGTGTTGAATGGGTTGGATCACATGCATGTGCACAATGACATGCATGTTTTTGAATCCCTTGCATGCGACCAACAACACTGCTCACCATGTCTGCTCCGTGCCAGCTGCTGGGATGGATCTTTAACTTGTACATGCGTAGTTTCATCCGTGAATGTATGTTGTTCTCCCTGTTGTTCATGTTCTTGATGCACTCATTCACTAGTCTGTGCAGCTTCATGTTCTCTCTTGAGTTGCTATTTCAGCACATGCAACTCCTTCTTTGTTCCATTCTCTGTCTTTGCATGATCTTCATGTCGCGTCGTTGCCTCATAGCCTGAGTCTCCAAAGTTTCTTTCATCATAAATGGATCTTCTTGAGATCACAACTTTGTTCCACTTCTGTGTTGTCAACAACCTTCCTCTTGCATTCGTGGCATTCGGTATGCTGCCTTTAGCTGTTGTTCATGATGTTGCTTGCATGTGATGTTGCTACTGTCATATCTTGATGTCCTTTTCTACGAGAAACTTGATGTCTTCGTGGGTAGGCAAGTCCATAGACACTTGATTGACTGCATCCCCAAGTGTTCTCTCAACGGTGTCTTCGACTCTGCTCCCTTGGAAACCATTATACCTGTACTACTAAGAGGTAGATGAACACCTGCGATACTTGGAGACATGGAAACACTCATGGCAAGCAATCTATCAGTCGAAAACCAAAATGAACTTGTGGACTGACTTGCAACATACCTATGTGACTGATCATGAAGGTTATGCAATTTCGACCTGGAGGTCGGGAGACTAACTTCCAAGACTATGCAAGGCACAGTCTGGGCAGCTGGGAGACTGACTTGCAACATACCTGTGTGATTGATCATGAAGGTTGCACAATTTTGGCCGGGAGGTCGGGAGACTGACTACCAAGACTGTGCAAGGCACAGTCTGGGTTGCTAGGAGACTGACTGACTTTTGGAACTACGTAATTCACAGTCAAGTCTGGCTGTTGACTGCTAGAATTACGCAATGCGCAATCTTAGCTGGTGATGGTTGCAGGCTCAATGACTGCATTGGGCAATCTTCTGGACCAACAGTCACTCTTCCTCATAAATGCACAAAACAGTCCTAGAGGATAGTGGCTAGGAAGAAATGCACATTTCTGGAGAGGAAGACAGAGACTTCCTTCCCCAAATTGCGCAATGATGTCTCAGTGAAGGCAGAGTCCAGGCCAAGGTTTCCCAGACTCGCTGACAGGCAACTGAATGCAAATGTGAGTGTGAATGCATGGCGATACTTATTGTAAGCATGTGTGAATGATCATGCATGCAAACAATTAATGACAGATTCATAAAATGGAACAACATGCATGTGGGTGAGGCAAGTCGCCGATTCGGTGACCATTCGTGAAAAATAGTTTCATGCATGTGACAGCAGTGAGATGTTGACGAAAACTGAAATGGTGCTAGTACAAGCTAGAATGTATCATAATGACAACAAGCACTCACTGAAATGAAGCAGACAACATTCATATGAAGAAAAATACAAAAAGCACCAGAAATGAAACACAGGTCATGGAAAGCAGACTTACCCCAAAACAGCTGAGCTGTGTGTGCCGATAGTTCCTAGATGTGATGTGGGATGTCAGAGCTGCAAGGTTGATGTGAGGAATGAGCTCTGTGGCATCCGGTTGATGAGTTTTGATAACATCGAGTTTGTGATGCGCATGCCACAAATCTAGGGAAAGCAACACTTGGCGGGAGGTTTCTGAAATGATCCTTGCATGTAACCTCCAACTGCTAAAAATAGATCCTTGAAACAAGGGATGCCTTTGCATGTTGCCTTGGGAGAAGCAGCCCATGCATGCAAGTTAGTTTTTCTTGGTCCCAGAGGGAACCATTCATCTCAGCTGCACATGCAAGAGACTGCTCGACTGCTAGGAGAAAATGCGCATTTCTCGCTGGCCGTGGGTTAGCTTCCTAAGAGATTTGCACAATTTCTGGGTAGAGAAGCTAACTATTGCCCAGATTTGTGCAAATTCTGGGCTAAGCAGCCCTGCTGGGGAAAATTGCGCAATTTTTGCTATGAGTGTTGACAGCCAGAATTGCGCAATTCTGGAGCCGAGCACGCTACCGGTCAGGATTGCACAATTTCTTGAGGAAAGGCTAGTTTCCCTTTAGAATTGCGCAATTTATTGGGGGAGCTGCTCAGCCTACAACTCGACCAAGTCTAGGTGATTAGCCTGTGAGGGGAATGCTTCGAGCTGTGATCGACAAGCTGCCTTTGTGCAAGGAAAACGCTGAAGCTTGTGTACTTGACGAAGCAAGACAAGGTGTTGTGAAAAGTTGCTAGGGAGGCTCCAAAGCGAATCTGAGGCAAAATTTTGGAGGGTGGTTGTAGCTGCTACAACACTTGGCAACACACTGGTATAACTCCAACTCTTTGAATGGACCTTGTTCGTGAAAAGAAGGTCTAACACCTCCAATGTGTTGTTTAGTTCTCAGCTCATCTTGGCTTCACACTAGCTTGATTGTAATATGTAGTATCTACCAAGCTCTTGGTTGATTGACACACATTCCAAGCCACAACAACACAGTTGTTTCAATTGGGGTTGAAAGGTATATTGGTGCACTAGCAGTATAGTCGTCAGAGTCTTAGTTTCATCTCTAGTGTTGCTTCGCTGCCAGCAGGCCTGGACAGTACCTTGACAGAGTCACATATGTACACAAGCATGGATCCGCTGCCAGCAAGCCTGGTCAGTACCCCAACAAAGTTAGTTGCATCGCCTCTCTGCGCAGGAAGCCTTTCTCTTCTTTCACCTTATTCAATTTCATTTTTTCAAACTTTTTTCACTTTTTCATTTTTTTCATTTTTCATCTTCACAAATGTGCATATCACTTATTCATTTCAGAGGTGGAAGAGGGATTCAGAATTATTGAGAGCAGAAGAGGTTGTTCTTGCAGAGAAGTAGTTTATTATACCTCTGACATGCTTGTTAAGGTTTTCCACCTCACCTTGCTCTACTTGACTAAGCTGACAAGGATTTACCCAAAAACAACCGACTAGAGTAGGTGATACTAGTTAGCGCGCAGGCATTGTGTTTTCACCAAGGTTCACTTCGAACAGTACATATTTTCCTTCGACGTATCATGGACTAAAAGTAACAAGTTCTTCACATAGAGGCAGGATGACAGATAACCAAGTAGTGATAACAACACACGACCTCTTGTACTTTACCAAACTTGCTTCAAGATTCATACATGGTTTCATGAAAAACTAACCTATGAATGAAACAAGCCAACTAACAAACAAAAAAGCAAAGCAAGAGCATAAGCAAAAGCAAAAGCAAAGAAATTAAGCGAATAAGAAAGTAGACAAAAAAAAAACCAAGCAAGTAAGCAAACAACTCAAAAGCAAACACTACTCCTACTCCTAAGATAACAGTGCATGGGTCATCTCATGTGAAGTGATACTTCCAATGTAGCCACCAGCGCATTGGTTGACCCATTTTGGTGAAGGCTCGGTCCACGAGCAACCCAGTTGTGCGAACTAGCAAACAAGAAAGATGTAACAGTGAAGACAAACACACTCCGAGCTTACAAGCGACCACAGAACAAAGACAAGAAAAAGTACATGACATGCATTTTGTGGAGCTTCCATGATGTTGTGCTACACTGCATGCAGATGTTGAGTGTATGCATTCTCTTGACTGTGACATGCAAGCAAACATGAGAAAGGTAGAACACTTGTGTTGTGCATGTGTGCTTGCTGTGTAAGATTCCTCCAACACATGAGTGATGGGATCATGTAGTTCGAGTGGAGGTCGTGAAATCTGGGTGTTTGGTTCATCTTCTATGCAAAGTAGAGAGTGATGAGGAGCCTTGAGTGCTTCAAAAATTTCATGACTGGAAGTGAAACCAACCCCAGGACAGCGAGGGCCTGACATAACCATCAACTCGAGCTGAAGTGCCTTGATAGTCTGGGGGGTTTCAACTTCGTTGACAGATAGTTCATCGTAGACTAGTGTCTTGGACAGATTAACAACGATTGAGTCAACATCATGATTAGATGAGGAAGTGAATAGATCATGACAACCAAGATCAGAAAATTCGAGATGTCCGTCGACATCCTCATGATTTAATGAATCAGGCAGAGGGGTAGATGGGAAGTAAAGATTTTCACCCTTTGTGTTTTCAGGAAAGATAGATGACAGATTGGATGGATTTTCCAAGGAAGATGTGTCCTCTCCACGTTGTAATGACATACTGACACCCAACGTGTCATGTGAATGATTGGAAGTCGAAACATCCAGAAATGGGTTTGCACAGGGAATATCAAAAGTGGTAGGATCATAGGGGATGTTAGGATGAAGTGGGTGAGGCACGGCTGAAAGGGAGTCATCCTTCACCTCAAGTTCTTCTTTAGATTCCCGCACACACTCATCATGAATGATGGCGTAGGTCGGCTGCATAACACCAACTCCATCGACAAATTGATTCGCGTTCACAGTAGGTGAGGAGTTCGGAATGGAAGAACACAAGACAGTACAATCCAAAGGATCAACGGAACGCGAGGATGGAGGTCGAGGGAATGAATCCATGTGACAACCAACAAACTTGCAAGTCAAATCTGCGCAAATCTCAAGAAGAGGTGGGGTGGGAGGATGTGACATTTCAATAGTGGTGTGTGCATGATTTCCCATCTCACTCCGCGGTGATGGAGCTACTTGATGAGGTGGAGACGGACAGTCACTTGTGACAGCAACTGTGCCTGCCTATGATTGCACAGTTCCATCACCAGAGTATGAGTGAGATTCGAGTGATTTCAAGAATTGTGGGTTTTAGATATGGGAAGAAGATACTCAAATCTCCCATCAAGAAATTCCCAATCAATATCATCTTCGGGGAATCGGTATGCAAGATTACAAAAGCGTGTGTAGAACTGCTCAACGAATTCATCGGGTGCTTTTCGTAATTCCAAAATTTCTTTGTTGAGTGCTTGCTAGTTAAAGTGACTGAAAGCACGATATATCTTTGCGACTAGATGAGCAAGAGAATGAATAGATTTTTCGGGTAGTGTGGCACACCAGTTCATTGGGTGCCTTGAAGCATGTAGATGAACAATGTGAAACTTGTGTATTCTTCAAAGAATCCATGTATTTCGCATGAGCCTACAACGTTGACTACGTGCCTAACCAAGGCTACGTAGCATCCACCATCAAATGTTTTATGAGACAAGTTATCCGAGAGCTTTTCTGAGATAGTGAAATTGTTTCCATAAGACATGCACTCTAGAAGAGCAACTCGGTAGTTAGCCATGATAGATATGTAGAGATTCAAAACAGATGTGAGGACTCAACTTGTCATCTAGCCCTCCTTCTAGCGCCAAAAGGTTGATGGTGCTAGACCCGCTAACATGTAAGGGGATCTCCTTGGTAGTAAGTCCCAATTAGACCTCAGACCATTTGGTGTAGGAGTCCTAGCAGTGGGTCATATGGTAATGCCTTGACCGCGATTTCGCACAGAGGCAAGTAAGATGACTCTGTTGGTAGCAAGGGTGTGACAGTTGCAGTGAGTTAAGGAAGGTGCATGGGAGCTTCTAACACATGGGGGTTGAGATAAGTGCGCCCCTTGGCAACCTGTAATAGTACTCGGATGGGAAGGGAACACACGAGCAAAGATGCATCACAAGCTGGAAAGCAAGTTAGCTGGCAATCCAAAGTGATGGTTAAACCAACAACACATTTTAGAAAGATTCATACATACTCATACAGAATATTCCATACATGCATGCGTAAGAAAGCAAATACATATGCCATTTAGAGTAAATAAGATAGCTGAAATATAATACAACATATGCATGAAACGTGTTGGCTCTTATTATATAAAGAAGTGTAAGTTGCAGTCATACAATACATCCATGTCCAACCACTAGCTCCAATAGTGGAACGTTACAGCCACATCCACCTGCTCCTCCAAAGAGATGTACTAGCTTCGTGCAGTGGAGAAGCTAAGGTGCGTTACAGTACTATCCAAGCTCTCTCCAAGATAGTCTTATCGGAAGCTTGGATGACCAAAAGCCTATACAATGAGTTATGCGGGACTATTTATAGAAAATGGTGGGGTGACCCTTTACATTCCCCTTTATGACAGTTCAACTACCCTCATGACTCTTCACCTTCTCTATGACTGTTACATCCAACTATTGACACTTGACTTACACTTGACACGACTTAACATTACAATGCACATGTGCTCATGTGAGACAAAATGGCTTGAGCAAGCCATGCAAGACATCATTGACACTCGGTCCATTGAGGTGAGACAAACTCTTTGACATGCTTGTGATGGTGAAGATGGTGAGTTGATGCAAAGCTTGGTCGTCCATGATGGTGTGTATGCACCCCATGGTGACATCTTGTTGAAGCAAACTCTTGCCTTCGTTGCATCCAATGCATTGGTATGGCTCCTTCATCCAACTCATCTACTAACATGCAAATAGTTTTCTTGGGTGCGGCTAAACCGGCAACACATTGATGCATAGTGTCTGTGCTGATCTTCAAGTGTGTGTTGGTAGTCATGCACATCAACTTGCCGAAGTACATGTTCAGCTCCAGTTGGACTTGCTTATTGTCTTCACCTTGGTGAGTGTGTTGAATGGGTTGGATCGTATGCATGTGCACAATGACATGCATGTTGTTGAATCCCTTGCATGCGACCAACAACACTGCTCACCATGTCTACTCCATGCCAGCTGCTGGGATGGATCTTTAACTTGTACTGGCACAGTTTCATCTGTGAATGTATGTTGCACCCCCTGTTGTTCCTGTTCATGCTGCACTCATTCTCTTGTCTGTGCAGCTTCATGTTCTCTCTTGAGTTGTTGTTTCAGCACATGCAACTCCTTCTTTGTTCCATTCTCTATCTTCGCGCGATATTCATGTCACGACGTCCCCTCATAGCCCGAGTCTCCAAAGTTGCTCTCATCATCAATGGATCTGCTTGAGCTTGCAACTTTGTTCTGCCTCTGTGTTGTCAACAACCTTCCTCTTGCATTCGTTGCATTTAGTATGCTGCCTTCAGCTATTGTTCATGATGTTGCTGCTTTCATATCTTGATGTACTTGTCTACGAACAACTTGTTGTCTTCGTGGGTAGGCAAGTCCATAGACACTTGATCAACTGCATCCCCAAGTGTGCTCTGAACGGTGTCTTCGAATCTTCTCTCTTGGGAACCATTGTACCTGTACTTCTGAGAGGCAGATGAAAACTTGTGATACCTAGAGACATGGCAAGAAATCTGTTAGTTGAAAACCAAAATGAACTTGAGGACTGACTTATAACATACCTGTGTGATTGATCATGAAGGTTGTGCAATTTCGGCCGGGAGGTTGGGAGACTGACCGCCAAGACTACACAAGGCACAGTCTGGGCTACTGGGAGACTGACTGACTGTTGGAACTGTGCAATGTACAGTCCAGTCTGGCTGTTCACTGCTAGAATTTCACAATCTCAGCTGGCAATGGTTGTAGGCTTAGTGACTGCATTGCGTAATTTTCTGGGCCAATAGTCACTATCCCCCAGAAATGTGCAAAACAGTCCTGGAGGACAATGGCTAGGTAGAAATGCGCATTTATGGAGAGGAAGATAGAGCCTTCCTTCCCCAGATTTAGCAATGTTGTCTCAGTGAAGGCAGAGTTTGGGTCGAGGTTGCCCAGACTCGCCGACGGGAAATCGAACGCAAATGTGAGTGCGAATGCATGGTGATACTGAGTGTAAGCATAAGTAAATGATCATGCATGCAAATGGTGAATGACATATTTAGAAAATGGAACAACATGCATGTGGGTAAGGCGAGTCGCCGAATCGACGACCATTTGTGAAAAACTGTTTCATGCATGTGACAGCAGTGAGATGTTGACGAAAACTAAAATGATGCTAGTAAAAGATAGAATGTATCAGAACGACAGCAATCGCTCATTGAAATCAAGTAGACAACGTTCATATGAAGCGAAATACAAAAAGCGCCAGAAATGCAACACAAGTCATGAAAGCGAGCTTACACCATAACAATTGAGTTGAGTGTGCCAACAGTTCCTAGATGTGATGTGGGATGTCAGAGCTACAAGGTTGATGTGAGGAACGAGTTCCGTGACATCCGGTTGATGAGTTTTGATAATATCGAGTTTGTGACGTTCATGCCACAAATATAGGGAAAGCGACACTTGGTGGGAGGTTTTTGAAATTATCCTTGCATGTAACCTCCAGTTTATAAAAATAGATCCCTAAAACAAGGGATACCTTTGCATGCTGCCTTGGGAGAAGCAACCCATGCATGCAAGTCAATTTTGCTCGGTCCCGGAGGGAACCGGTCAACTCAGCTGCACATGCAAGAGACTGCTCGACTGCTGGGAGAAAATGCACATTTCTGGCTGGGAGATGGGTTGGCTGCCTAGGAGATTTGCACAATTTCTAGGTAGAGTAGCTGACTGCTGCCCAGATTTGCACAAATTTTGGGCTGAGCAACCCTGCTGGGGAAAATTGCACAATTTTCACTGTGAGCATTGACTGCCAAAATTGCGCAATTCTGGACCCCAACAGGCTGTCAGTCAGGATTGCGCAATTTCTGAAGGGAAGGCTGGTTTCCCTCCAGAATTGCGCAATTTCTTGGGGGAGCTGCTCAGCCTGCAACTGGACCAAGTCCGAGTGATCAGCCTATGAGGGGAATGCATCAAGCTGCGATCGACAGGATTCCTTTGTGCAAGGAAAACATTGAAGCTTGTGTACTTGACGAAGCAAGACAAGGTGTTGTAAAAAGTTTGTAAGGAGGCTCCAAATGTAGCTGAGGAAAATTTTGGAGGGTGGTTGTAGCCACTACAATAGGTTCTAGAAGAGTGACCTCATGAACTAGCCCAAGATTGGCTTTAGATATTAGAGTGTAATGTAGGGCCTTTATGGCTAAGACACATAAGGTTGGTTCAAGATGAAATCCTTGTTTAATTGGTCAAAAGAGCCATATTTACTCACATTTATTGTATTTATGGGAGGATATATCAACACACATACAAATAAGGTTTCAACACAATTAATTAAGTTTGGGTCAAAAAGAGAATTACTAAAATGTAAGTCCATTCCACTTAGTTGTAGGCTTTATTCAAATTAATATTCATGAATAAGGCATCAAGTCTAGATGGTCAGACCTATTTCATCGCTTCCCAAATTTCTATGAAATTCTTTAGAATATAGCTCCCATGGATAAAACATTTCTTCTCAAGGTGAATGGTCTTTAGGAGAATGTGCTTGTTGCATGGAATTAGTGCTTTAGCGAAAATTTTATAGTATGTATTTAGTGGATTAATAGGGTGTCAACTAGTGATCAACTTTGTGTCTCCAACATTTAGGATGAATTTAACGGAGCCGTGGTTGATCTCTACACATATGGAGCCATTCACAAGGGAATTTTTATAGACTTGTAATAGGTCCATCCCAACAAAATCCCACATGGCCTTATGAAAATCATAGGGAAATTATTGAGGCCATGTGGCTTGTTATTGACCATTTCATGGAGGGTTGCCACCAAAGCATCAAGAGTTAGGATTAAGTCACACGACATACATTGTTCCTTAGATACCAACATGATATTAATTCCATACATCTTTCTTTGGCAACTCACGTTTCTTCATTTAGGCCCTAGTTTTGGAAGATCATATTGTAGTGAGAAACATAATCATTCTAGATATCCCCTTTGCAAGTAGTTCATATTTGGGTTTTTTTCATTGTATGGATTTTCTTGTTGGCCTCCTTGATGGAAACATATTTAAAGATAGTTTTGGTGTTTTTGTTACTAGTTTTAAGCCAATGAAGCTGGGCTCTCAACTTGGTTCTTGTTGAAAAATGTAGCAATAAATTCTCAATTTGATTTAGCGTTGATTCAAATGATAAAATTCAAAATTCCACATAAGCAGACAACTTGGAAGAGTTAAAAGAGGTGACATGGCTCTTGTCACTCAGTTAGCTCAATTTATTTGTATGTAGTGATTCCTAAATTTTAGGAGCCTAGGTTGACTTAATTTCAGTTGTAATGAGTTAAACTAGTTCTAAATGTTAATAGAACTAGTTGGTGGTTCGTTAAGTAGTGAGACATCAGTCTAACTCAGAGATCATCTAGTTAACCAATCAATCAACTAATAATTATATCATTCATGCAAATAATATGAGTTGTCCAAACCACAAAATACGCCATTGGCCTGCCATCCTGCTCCATACCATTGCAGATTATGATCTTATTCCCAAGGAGGAATCCAATGCCCCTCCCCGCACCATTATACCAGAAACCATAGAAAAAACAAAACCGCGGGCATACTTCGATGGCTCTGCGCAGGAGGCAGGATGTGGTGGAGGAGCCATTCTCTACCTAAATGATACACATTGTTTCAAGATCCAAATAAGTTTAGACATGGGAACTAATAACTATGCTAAACTCTCCACTGCTAAACATCTCATACATTTTGCATTGGAAAAGAATGCAGACATCTACAGCTGTTTGGTGATTCCAAAATCGTTTGTAATTGGTTAAATAATGCATCCCACTGTAATGCATTTTCATTGAGGCATATATTAGAAGAAGCACAAAGATTGATATCTTCTTTTGACTCCTTTGCCTATCGCCACATTTACAGGGGGAAAAATTCAGGGGCTGATCACCTTTTCAAAGAGGCAACGCTTAGACAGGGTAATGAATGACTGATCCAGGAGGAAATAGATGGGACCTTCCACCAGTTCTACCACAAACCTTTTGTGGATCCTAGAGAAAATGGGCTATAAGCCCTATAATATTTTCTGATAATCTTGTATATATCATGTTTGTATTTACTTCTTTTTGGTCTATATTTATGACTTGGGATATACAGCCCAGATTTTGATACTTAGTTTCTCTCTCTGCGAAGAGACAGCTTCCAATTTTGATCTTGTTCTCTCTATGTTAGAGAGTAGGCAGATATAGTACAGCAGATAACAGACTCCCTGCGTGGAGATACAACTTTTCATTACTTTTTTCTGGTCAACAGTTTCCTTTTGAACTTGACAGGCAACTCTGCCTCCATATGCATATGCCTTAGCATCTACAAAATGTAATTTCTTATATATCAATAGAAATTACGACTTTTTTCCATGGGAAAAAAATATGAGTTGTCCAATTGTGGTGGAGTTTCCAAGGAAGTGTACAATTAATTATATACGAGATTGAGTGTATAGTTCATTGTATTGGTTAGGTGATCAACCTTGAGGAATTGCGCAAGCAAATAGGGGCTCAAGCAGAGGAAAAAATTGACCAAGTTTGGGTCAAAGCTTCTTAGTGAGCAGATAGATGGGTTATGCACTTGCAAATTGTGCTCAGTTGAGCAAAGAAATTGCAATACATCTCTATTCATCAGATTAATGCAAGCATGCATTGGGGTTTTTAGAATTTTTCTTTCCCCGAGAAAATACTATTTGCATGTGTGCGATTTCTTATTTCATGTCTAAGATTTTTGTTCTAAATTTTGAATTACTTTCCATAGAGCAGTAGAGCAGGTTTGTGTCTTGTTATTTTGATTAAGACTTCATAAGCAGTTGCAAATCTACATCGTAATTTCTTGAGTGCTTTTAGCTTGACGAATCTAATCTAGGCAAAAAATAAGATAAAATATAGCTCTATGAGTTTATTTTTCTTCACCACGATGGGCCCATTGCAAGCCTCACAACTTCCTCCAATTAAACTTGAACTTTCCATTGCCCACAACCTTGCATGAAGGAAATAATGTTAGAAACAACATCATCCCACTAGACAAGCCAACTTGTATCACCACATGGATAAGGAATTATATTCAAAATAGTTTAATTTCATGTTGTGTAATTCAAGCACTAAAGGTAAGGTACATCAATGATATATCATTTTTTGGAAAATGTCTTATGAGCTCCCTATGAGATGGAAAAGAAATGACATGATCATTTATATCATAGATATGGTATGCTAACATGAACAAGCCTACCTCCATGAGAGTTCAAGTACAACATTTTTGCTCAAAAAGAAGTCCTTGATTAAGCCTATGATAAATCCTCTTTGGCCCCAATCTAAAATTGATCATAGTGCACTAGATAACAACATATACCTAGTACTAGTTACAACTAGGTCATTGAGCCCATAATGGCCTTTAAAGCAAACCGGGCTTCTTTTCTTAGTCAAGAAGGTAACACCCCTTCTTTATCTCCTTGGTGTTCAACTATGTTAAAGTCTCCACAAATGACCTATGGTGTGTTAGGGAGTTCACTTTCTAGCCAATGGTAGAATGTTGCATGCTCCCCTCAATCGTTAGAGGAAAATATAATAACTAGACCTAGGAGTCGATCTTGAGTGACTGAAAGAATTATTTGAAGGGCGCTAGCCTCCTAGTCAACATAGATAAGTGAGAAGTGATTGGCACACCAACTCCCCCTTTTCCTTTAGCATTCTCAAAGAATATATGACAACATGTAAGCCATTTAATGGCCAAAGTTGTACATAGCATAAAACTTATGATTTTGACTTCTTTCAAACACATAATATTTGTCCCACCAATTGAAATCTATAGTTGGAGGGTAACATGGTTGTTTTCAAGGCTTTTTGATCCTCAAACATTCCATGAGGTAGCTTTATTACAAACTAATGGCATTGTATATCCCCTATCCATTATCTTCGAGATCTCATAGAATGCTAAAAGAGTTATTTGTGATAGTTTTTATTTAGAGAAACCAATCTCCAAGCGTCTTTTATCATTTAGCTTGGATTCTAGTCTCATTTATAGTTTATTTTCCTAGGGCATGAAAGAATAATGGAGGATATTAAGCTTGATGAATATCATTCCTCAACTTATATGAATCTAAAGAAGGTTTATTGGTTGTATTATTTTATGACATGTCATAGATAGCTGCAATTCTAGTTTTAGAGTTTGAAACTTTTTGGCATTGATCCTTGGGAGTGCTTATTTTTCCTTGCTACCTAAGTCCAACTATCTTCGCCTGCACCAAAGGCATAAGGGGTTTTAACACCTAGTGGGTGTGGAGGGGGGAGGGATATGGTCTACATGAGTTGGGTCATTGTGGGGTTAGCCCAAAACATCAATGAAAAAACAAATATATGATGATGTGGGCTTTCACCCTAAAACGAGGTGTTTAACAAGTTGATGTAGTTGATTGACTGCCTAATAATACTATATATTATTTGTAAGAGCATGAATTCGTTAAGGTTTTTGAAAATTCCACCTTAACAAAAACTCAACATTATGGCATAGGGTTGAATAACCACTATGATTCATGGCAAACAAATTTCCTTAAGGGGGAAAGGTATGTTCTAGAGTCATTCAGAATTTCATTGTGCAGACAAAAAATTAAACCAAAATTAGGTAGGAAAGTTACACAACTTGCTTAGTTGAAAAGTCATGAGACTAGGTAGAGAAGAGAACTAGAGTGTTCTTACAATCCTAAGGGTTGCAATGCAATATTCCCATCACATGGGCCAATCAGTAAATTAAAATAAAAAGAATATTTTTTTCACACTATGGGTATAGGAGTAATACTCATTGTGCAGCTCCCACACTTCCCTAATCCATCCCCAAATAACTATCTTAGGAGGCATCCTATCAACAAAATACAATAGAATGGATCTTTCTCCAATTAAACATGTGATTAATCATATTTAAAATTGGGAAAGATCATATCAGGATGGGGGTCATTACATCTAAACCTTTGAAATATTTTTTTGGGGAGTCTTTGATATCATGATTACTTTCTAGAGTAGTGGCTGCTTCCAACAAATTAAAAGATATTTCATGCTATGAGGAACCCATAATTCCCTCATTATCCTTAAGATTGAATGACCATGACTTAACATGGAAACCATGCCCATTCAATGCAAAAGCACATGTAATAACTCTAAATCAACCCCAAGACAACATAATGCTTCCATCAACCTTTGCTTCATATTCTAATAAAAGGGGTTTTCCTCCTTGTTATAAAGGGAATTTTCGTGAATGAGCATAGTTGTCGCATCTCTTCTTAGAGATAAGTGTAATTTTCCCTCCCATCCCCTTGAACTCCCCAAGGCCCATGAGAGGTTTTACTTATATTTGACCTGACCTCCATAGTCATGTCATGGAAATGCAGTCCCAAAATTATTCCTTTTTCCATCTACTTTAAAACTAAAACCCACTACCATCATCATGATAGGTTCGTTGAGACCTTTCTAATGATATAAATTTTACCCCAATCCAACTTACATATCAAAAGTTATGACCATTATAGGTTTGACCCATTCAACTTTTCCAACTTATCAAGGTTTGCCACATGGCCCTCACATGGTGCCTACATGGTCACTCCACCACTCCTCAATAAATCTACATGGAATGGCTAGACACACGTAGGTGTTAGTGTGGTCAGGGTCGGTCCCCATCGCCACAACTGAAAAATAACCTTACCACATACCGACTACTGACCCCCCAACTTGGCCAACTACTAATTCACCTGGGACCCGACCAACTCAGATCCAAACTTTGCCTAAATTTCGCTTCTGGGATGACTTGCCTGACCTCCAACCTGGCCAACTCCTTACTCAAGTTGGGATATGTTTTCGTGAAGTTCTCAGACTTTGCGTTTGTTTGTGAAATTCTTTGCAGTTGTGCACCCTATGTTTTCATGTTTTGATTGCAGCTATAGAACTTTGCCTCATCCCTTATGCGTTCATGGTTTGTAGATCCAAGCTCATCCAAACCCCATTCGCCCTATCTTAGACATGAAGACTCAGTCTTCTATTCCTAGCCAACAACCTTTCTTATTGAAATGCACAGCGAATACTCATTCCCCAAACTTCACTAAATTATTGCAAAGTCTCATGCCATGGCATTTAACCATTAAAATAAACAGATATCATGCAAATGAATGTACACCACAATGTCATAGGGAAATTTAGCAAGTTCCTAATTTACTTATATGCAATTATGCGACTTAAGTTTGTCCATTCTTTACAACTCAATACACACAAAGCATAGGAATATAAATAATGGCATTACATGCCCAAAACCATGTTTATTATTATAGCTACTAACATAAAACATAATTAACAACAATGCTTTCGACATAACCATATTCATTGATTTAGTGAAATAACATCACAAGAACAAAAATATAAGAAAACACTTATCTTATAAGGTAGTGTGGCAACTACGATTGGGACTTCAACTCTCCACCTAACCTTAGTATGACTGCATTTCTCTCTTTCTTGTAGTCAACCACTCTTGAGCCAGATTCTAGAGCTTGAGGAAGAGTTCTCAAAGGAATAAAACCAATGTTACTAGCTGAAATAGGGAACCCAGAGGCTACATCACCTCCATCCACCAGCTAATTAAGAAGTCAAGTTGAAATAAGGAGTCTAGAGGCTACACCACCTCCACCCACAAGTTATTCATGAAGTCAAAAATACAATGAACAAGGACTTGTTCATCTCAGGCGTTCTCAACAACTCTCCACCATTGCGCCACTTAGCCTTTAACTCGGTCAACATCACATATGGGTTCTTTACAAGCACACATATTCTCAGCTCACTTTTAGGAGAAGAGTTTCATTTTTTCAAAAAGTTCATCAATTGGATAAGTTATTGTAGGAGCATATAGACCACCTCTTCAAATAATTCATCATTCAGTGCAAGCACCATTGTTATCATCCCCATGGATAAACCTGGTGGTTCATCAACCCCACAAATACTTGAGTGTCTCTCTCTTAACCAGTAAGTTCATCAATCGAAAAAGATTCTTAGTGGGTTCATTAGCCTTAAGGAAAGCCATTGCTCTATGATTCACAACCAGCACCCCTCTTGGGTTTCTTTAGGTGGGCTATCACTAGAGCGATCAACCTCCTTTTCGAACTCTCTTTGCATCTTATTTTCATGTCCTTCCTCTTGTGAGGAATTTTAACCCTCTTCATGACCAATTGAATTTCCCCTTCCTATGAATGAATGAATCATGCCCATCCTTGAATGAATGAGTTATGCCCTTCCTTGTATGAATGAATGATTCCCCACTTCGTTCATATGTTTTCTACATGGCCTTCCACTATCACAATTGCAACTGTATTCTGGGTGTGTGAACGTGCACTTGACTAGTCCAATCATCTCCCAATGCAATCCACTATAATTTCATTTTTGTTCTCATTCTCTTGCATATTTTTCCAAAGAAGTATGGTTCTCATACTTTCTTTCTCTAGCTAAATTCAAGGTACAATAAGCTCGTTTAAGACACACCAGTCAGCTTCCCATGATTGGCATTAATAACCAACTTCCTCCAACTTCCCAAGCAATCTCCCTCCACAAGCTTTGAAATTTGTGTCCAAGTAACTCAGCCAAAATTTAATTTTAACAAAATGACTACATTATTTACAACAATGAAATTTTCCAAGGGTCATCATAAACCCACCCTCTTGGAGGAACACCGTCCTCAGTTTTCTATACCCGGACACATTTACAATCGTGATTTAAACCAAAAACAAAACCATTAAGAGTTGTATATACACAACTATGTACATTCATTTACAAACTTATTTACAATTGCTTAACAAAAAAAAAAGGGTATCATGTCTGCATATGATCAACCATCTCCCATGTGGCTTCCTTGGGCCCAAAGTGTCTCCACTACACTTTGACTCACTTTATTTCTTAATTTTGGAGTTTGAGTTTCCTATGATCTAGTATGGATAGAGATTCTTGCTGGAACTCTCCCTCTGGTTCTACCTATAACACTGACCAATCAAATACATGATTAGCATCCTATACATATATTTTTAGTAAAGAAACATTAATTTTTTTTATGAAATTTTACTCTTGGTGGCAAGGCAAGCCTATAGGCCATTAGCCTTATCCTTTCAAGCACTTGAAATGGCCCACAAAACCATGGTTCCAACTTGGCACATGACCCAATTTTTAAAGAGATTCTCTTGGGTGTAATTCGTATGTAGACATGATCTCCCACTTTAAATTCCTTGTGCACTCTATGTTGGTCTACATAACTCTTTCCTCTCTTTAGCCACCTTTAGATTCTTCTTGATGGTTACCATTTTTTGTTCTAATTCTCTGAGCATATAAGGCACAATGAGGACCTGTTGTCACTGCAACAAACACCCTCTAAAATGTTTCCTACACTCAAATTTTGGAGCCTATTATAGATCTTGTGATCAGTCATTTCATATTCACTTCTTGGTTAGTTGATGCTTTTGAGCTCCTTTCTTGGATTGGAAGTGTCGAGGGTACTTGCTCACACATGCTTAGTCTACAACAAGTTCATGAGCACATTCTTTTACGTAATCTTGAACAAGCATAACAAGGTCCATCAAAACTATGCTTGTGCGATGTATAATCCATGTCGATAGTCAGTGCGCACTGACATCGACAATTTCTCACTTCTATCTGGGTTTGTACTTCTATTTTGGTTAGTTTTTAAAATCATCGCTTTCGCGCACCTTTTTTTTGTGAGTGTCATTTTCATGTTTTTGGTTGTTGCTTTTGCTTTCTTTCACTCTAATTAGTGTCATTTTCATGTTATCTTCACTCTGGCATGTATTGCTTTCACTATCGTTCACATATCGCAAGTGTCATTCACACTTTAGCACTTGTCGTCTTCTAGCATGTTAAGTGTCGCACAATGTACATAAGCTTGTTTTGGTTGTTTCAAGAGGTTCTCCTTATGTAAATGAGTCGATATTACCATGTAAAATTTCATCGCACTCATTTCCAAATTTTTAAGCACTGTCACACAAGTGTCATCATGGTCGTCGCAAAGTGTATCTTTAGTGTCGCACTTATCATACGTTGTCGTAATGGTTTTTGCACTAAGGGAAGTATGCTGTTAATGTTTTCCAGATGATCTATGTTGTTTTCTTAAATACTCTAAGTGTGTGATCACATTCAAGTCCTATCACTATTCACTTCAGTTTCATTAATCCCACACTTAGCCAAAATTTCAGAAAATTTCCAGCAACTTAGCCTCATCTGACCTTCTTGAACTAGCCCTCAAGTTGCAATATTGCCTCCTAGAACTACGTAATGCGCAGTTCCTACCTTCCAGGACTGCGCACTACACAGTTTCAGTGCTCAAGCCCAAGCCTTTGCCTCCAAATTTGTGCAATTAAGCCCTCCAACTTGGCCCCAACTACACACTACGCAGTCTCTGAGCTCAAGCCTCAACCATGAGCTCTTGAAATGCATAACTACACAATCACCAAGTCTGATTTGTCTCCCAAAACTATGTAGTTGAAAGAAACAATGCAAAAACCTGTAAGTTGACTCACAGAGCCTCAAAACCGCACAATTTGCCTGCACAGTCCAACCTAAAGTGCGAATTGCATAGTCTCAAGGCTCAAGCCTCATCCTTGAGCTCTTAAACTGCATAATTGCATAATCACCTGGGCTCCTTGGTCTTCCAGAACTACACAATGGGAAAAATCATTGTTTAAGCCCTTAGCCTGGCTCCCTGAGCTCCCCAACTAAGAAATATCTTTGCTTAGTCCAAGCCTGAACTCCGCATTGCATAGTCTCAAGGCTCAAGCTTGACCCTTGACTGCCAAAGTTGCGCAATTGTGCAGTCACTGGGCCTCTCCCTCAACCTTCCACCAAGTTTTGGCTCAATTAGTAGATTACCATGCAACATCTTAGACTAGGGTTTTATCAGACTGATGTCATCTTGTCATGAGTGGATTGTAGATGCAGGAACTCTATCATGCTATGGAAAGATGACAGAGAAGGAGATGGAGAAGGAGGACATGCTAGAAGACACATATGGAGTTGAAGAGATAAGAATATCATCAGATAAGAAGATGAAGGAACACTAGACTACAACAGAAGATCAAAGATCAGGACCGCATGAAGACTCCATCTTATTTACAACCCTTTAGAGGGTAGATATGAAGAACAAAGCATATGTCCCATGAAGATGAAGCATTGGATACATCTCTTATTGAAGGCAGAAAGAAAGAAGTAGCAAGAAGGACATCTTGGCACTGCCATATCATCATGTAGTCCATGTCATAAGTGTCATGTCATGTCCTATCATGAGTCATCATGTGCCACATCATTTGTGGATTATGTAATTCTATAATGGAAAATATGTTGTAAAGTTGAAGTCCGAAGGACACATTCAAGATATGAAGAGTCATGTAAAGTCGAAAAGTCATAGGAATTCAAACAATAATGGGGGTAGTCAAAGAGTCACGATGGTGCAACATGACCTCTTAGTTATATATACACCCTCATTGTATGAGTAAATGAATTTTCACCTTGGCTCCTCCTGCGAGGCATTAGAGAGATAGACTAGTTCTTTTGGGGAGCTAGGAGTGGATCCAATACTCCACTATTGGAGCTAGTAGTGTTCATTGTATACATGTGTCTTGGAAAATTTACTTAATATTAGAAGCCTTATGGGTAACAAATTCTTCATGCATGGATTATGAATATTTGTAATGTTTGCAATTCATGTTTTCTTTTGTTTGTGCTAAAGTAGTTGATCTATTTCGGGTATTTTGGTTCTTATCATATTGAGAATGTGTTGTAATGGTAATTATCATTGTCACATCCTCGTGGACTATTCCGCTGGATATTAGATAGATCATTCTTATTGTAATGGTTGCAATGACCGTCACGTCTTTGTGAACTATTCCACTGGATGTTGAATGGATTCTTGTTTATGTGTATCTCTACTAGGGTGGTACCATTATACCTCTCTTAGAGGCTCACTTCTCTTCCCCCTCCGTAGTAAAATAACTTTGACACACATATGAACAAACACTCACCGTGCACACCCATTTGCTTTTCGAAGGCACATTTGCACTCCTCTCTCTTGTTGACAGTTAGAGCCTAGGAAAATATGTAAGAATATATGGCAATCGGGACAATACACCAAATAGAGCTCCTATTCCAAACGATGTGAGGTCTTATTGGGACTTCACATCAAGGAGACCCCCTTGGTTGATGGATGTCCAGGATCATTAACAAAATGGTGCTAGAAAGAATGCAAAATGAGAAGTTGTTCCTATTGAGTTTGTTTTGAATCTCTTATCTTAAATGGCTCTTTCCCAAATCATAATCCTGGAGTGTTTTTCTAACCTACCTCCTGGTAAACTTTCAATCTTCGTGAAACTTGTTCATGCCTTGTCTCAATTCAAGTTTAATGGAAAGGGTGGTATGTTTTTATCCAGACACATAAATGATTTTCTTGGGTTTTGTAAATCTCTTGAAATTGATGATGAAGATGTTATGTGTATTTTATTCACCCTCACTCTTGAAGGTCATGTTAATCGATGGTGTCATACCTTACTGCTTCCATTCACTCTTTTCGTCAATTTACTAAGGAGCTTCACCAAGATTTCGATTGGTATGATTATCGAGATGTTCACAAAAGAATCAATCAACTTAGAATGGAGCCTAATGAATCAGTTGAGGGTTTTTCTAATAGATTCCTTCATTTATGTTATGAGTTTTCTGAAGAAGATATGGATGAAAATTTATGCAAGAAAAAGTTTGAACATTTGGTTCAGATTTGTTTGAATCAATTTGAATCTAAACCCCCTGATGTTTTCACTTCCCCAACTCCTGTAAACCATGAGACACCTCTAATTTTAAAGGAGCAACCTATTACTCCTTTTGTTCCTTGTCCTCTGATCCGGATCTTGGTAGGAGAGACCCCCAAGATCTAAAAGACTGAAATGGATCTTGGGGAGAGAGACCCTCAATATATGAAAGATTGAAATGGATCTTGGGGTAGAGACCCCCAAGATCTGAAAACTTGCTAGAAGAAAAATAAGGAGAATGCCCAATAACCAAAACCCACAAAAAACTTTTATTTAAAATAGTAATGGAAATAAACCATCTAGGGCGATGGTAGCTTATCTCTGAGAAGAGATGTGGCGGCTACATGCCTCTGAACTGTAAAGGCTACATTGTGGTGGACAATCTGTCCTTTTACAAAATGTGATTTGTTACTTATAGTATTTTTCAATTATAATACCATGGGTCAATTCCATGGGTGAATGAATACCATGGGTGGATTTTACAATACCATGGGCAGATGCCATTTACAATACCATGGGTAAATTCCATGGGTCGATGAATAATATGGGTGGATGAGTACCATGGGTGGATTTTACAATACCATGGGCGGACGCCATTTACAATACCATGGGTAAATTCCATGGGTCGATGAATAATATGGGTGAATGAGTACCATGGGTTGATGCCATTTTCCATTCGGATCATTCCTCCCTCCTTAAGAAGCAATGGTCCCCATTGCGTAAAGTTCCCTCCTGCAAAGCCTTTGTTGAATATGAAGAGCCACTGAAGATAAGGGTTTTATGTGGTTAACCCATAACCATGATAAATGAAGATCCGAGGATAGAGATACCCTGTAATGCTTGTGACCAACTGTGATGATGACAGTGTGCGGCCTAGCAAATGGACTTCGATGAAGTGTTGGTTTGTGGATGACCCATAACCATGAAGATCCGAGGATAGAGATACCCTGTAATGCTTGTGACCAACTGTGATACTGACAGTGTGCGGCCGAGCAAATGGACTTCGATGTTTGTGGATGACCCATAACCGTGATCTTTGTTGCTGATGAAGTAGCAGGTGCCTACATAGCCTGGGGTGGGAGGACACATCTCCAAATAACCCAAGCCGAATGCTGCTATGTTGAAATTGATAAATGTGAAGTAGGTGCCTACTAAAGTGGGGTGGGAGGGCACGTCTCCAGGGTCTCTCCCCCCAAGATCCATTTCAGTCTTTTAGATCTTGGGGGTCTCTCCTACCAAGATCTGGATCATCCTCCTCCTTTTCTAGTCCTGATGTGGGTGCCTCCTTATGATGATTGTAAAGTCAAGAAATCCACAAATCAATACTTGATCCATATTCACATTCTTCTTCCGCTTTTCATGATTCAGATTCAATGGAGGAAATTCCAGAATAGCTCATGAATCCTACGGTGAATACTAACTCCTCCATTCTGCATGATGATGTTATTATTCATAGCTCTAGTCTCGAATCTAATTTGGATTTTTGTTATCTCCTATCATCTACATGCCATGACTTTTTGTACCATGATCCGCTTGAGCAATCTGTTCCACTAGATAGTTTCTCACACTCTTTTGTTTTTAAAGCTGCTAGTCAGGTTCAAGGTAGTCACATTACATAGGTAGAGGAGCAGGAACGTGAGGATTCTTTCAATCTTTTTCAAAATCCTTCGTGTGAAGATAGTGTCTCCTCATTCTTGGCTGATATTGAATCTATTAATCTCAATATTGGATCTAATAAAATAATTTTTTTAGATCTGTAGTCTTGGGAAATAATCATTCTGATGATGATGATTTTGTTGATGTATGCGATGACTAATTCCAAAGTGCATCAACTAATATTTCGGTTTCTCATTAAGATTTCAATTTAGATCTAAAATCTAATTCAGTTAAATAATATGTTCTTATCAAAACTTCCTCTTCATCTTACTATCCCTCGTGTTCTACTCTTTGCGATGCATCTATTTGTGACAAAGATACTCCATGCTCTTCAAGTTCTTCATCCGATGACTTATCTTCTTAATTGACATAAGGCGATGAAATTATCCATGATGAAAATGAAAACAATCAAATCATTGAGTACTCTTTCCATCCCTCATCATCTCTTCTCTTGCATGAAGGCAAACTCTCCAAACTAGTTTTCTCATGAAATTTCTCTGATTCATACATCTTCAAATTTGCGATCAAATGAATCTTTCAACTTGAGTAATATGGTCGTTGAAGATGAAAAATCCAGTCAAGTTAGTGACAAATATGGTTTCCATTTGGTGAGCAGTGGCCTTATTGAAACCAGTGGTATTAGCTATCATCACACCATCCACGATTTGGTTCAATCTTCAGGATGCAATTTTACATTCCTTGAAAGTTCCGACTTGTCAGTGAGTAAAGGCACTTCAACTTCTGTTGATGGTTATGTCAGGATATCATGACTCTGGTAATCCCCCCTAACTAAGTCAGATTTGGTTTATCTCACACAATCCTTCTCTTTGTGGTTTTGCTCAATGAAAATCTTTTGAAATATGTTTGGTATCTCAAATGTAATCTTTTGAACTTTAAAGATTTGGTTTCTGATTAGATTTGATAATCTTATTCAGTTGATCAATATTCATGCAAATATCTCGCATCAAACTTGGGTTTGGAATGTGTATTTCTCACAGAGTCATGGAATTGCGAAGTTGATCATTTCAAAAACTATCTTTGGCCGAAGGGATCATTCCTATTAGATTCATTTCTTAATAGTTAGCTCATGGTTTTTCTTTCGAATGTTGTATTGCAGACCTTTCCCTTCATCGCACTTGAAATCCTCTTAAGTGATAATGAATGCACGAGTTATCGCATGAATCAAATTCTCCTTTGTTAACTATGTCCTAATTGGTCACATGTGTTTGTTGTGCTGGCATCCCTTTTAAATTCGTACGATGATTACGATGCTTGTATAGTTTGTCAACGATTACAAGAAAATGGTTTGCCACATTAGACTTGCGAAGAAGTTGGTTCGATTGTTTAGAGCATTTGCAGAGTTGTGATTTTTCTTCATTAACTACTAACAGGGAATCTGATGCTTTAATCAATCCATTTGATCATGATATTAATTGTAATTTGTTTTATCATTTTCCCACCAGTATATTTGATGAAAATTGTTTCACATCGATTAATCTTTATGGTTTATCTCACTATTCAGATATTTGTCTAGGAGTTGAGGCACTTCAGCCTTCATCGATGGTTATGTGAAGTCCTCATTGCCTTGGCATGCTTGTTAAATATGATTAGATCTATTTTCCCTCATGAGATTCTCATCGTAATCCTGTGCCTCTAATTGAAAATTCATCTTTTTAAATATTTCGGGGTTTTCAAGAGGATTATCATGAATTTTACGATCCAATCACTAAATGGTTGGAACAATCTTACCTAGAAAACTCTGTTGCAAATAACAACTTTCGATCTTTCCTCTCGCTTGTTAAGGAGTTTGGGGTAGATGGAGACACACCTGCGAGAAAATTTCGAGGACTTTTGAATGATGGTTCTCAATAAAAGGGTAAGAATGCGAATTTTTTAGAAGTAGTAACTACGACATATCTTTCTTCTGACAAGAAAGACCTTCAGTTTTTTGTGAAAGTTATAGAAGCTCTTATCTGTTCCATTGCACATCGTTTTATATTTTAATTGATTGCATCTTTCTGATTGTATGTCAGGAACAATTACAGTAGCTACAATCAAAATTCCATTATACGTGACCCCGACCTTCTATCTGGTTAGGTTAGGAGTAGGTCTAGTTGCATTTTAGTTTACTTGCACATGCATCTTGCATTCATTTCCTATACTTTGTCTTATGTTTTGTGGTTTTGGTTTTGCATGATGTTTTGGTTTAGCCACTTTCTGTCTTGTTTTCTGGTTTTGTTCCCTGTTGTGTGTTGTCTTTCCTTCCGTTTTGTGAGACCTTGCATGAATATGCTCTGTTGGCTCAAAAGGGAATGTGGAAAAATAGAAAAGGACTTTATGACACTGCAACATTTGGTTAACTCTTTGTCCTTCTTCCTTGTCTTGGTTACATATTTTGGTCAATGATGTTCTGACGGAAAATATGATCCTTGCGTTAAGAAATCCTTGTGTCAAACCATGACCTCCATGTCTATTATGGAAACCTCATGCCTACACTTGGGTTTTTATGTTTCGGTTTTTTCAGGCTGATCTAATCAAGTAGAGAAGGACAAGGTAAAAATATAAATGAGAAAACCTAAATCGAAGGTATCTATATGCTTCTCTGAATGAACAACCTCTCCCACTCTCAACAAGTCGGGATCCCTCTTCCACCCACAAATAAATAAGTGCCAATGCACAATCCTCTTTAAATAAAGGCAAAAGAAGAGAAAGGCTTCTTACGCAGAGAGGTGAAGAAATCAACTCTGCCGAGATACTTTCTCAGCTCGCTGGAAGCGGAGCAATGTTTGTGTTCCTGCAGTGACATTGTTGGGGTATTGTCTAGGCCTGCTGGCAGTGGAGCAACACCAAAGATGAAAAACTATACTCTGAAAATCTTAAGCTTGCGAACTTCATTACCCTATCCTGATTCGAAACATTGTGTGATCACTAATCTTATGTTTTTGTTTAACTGAGTAAAGGAATGAAGGGGACTATGTTTATGCACAGGGTAAGTGGGGAAGCCATGGTAATCTGAATGATGAATCAATAATCCCTGAAGAACTAGACCCTGCATGAGAGAATTGACTAAGGCAAAGAAGCATTAGTTCTACTAGTGTGTTGCCAAGTGTTGCCGCTGCAACAAACACCCTCCAAAATTTTGCCTACACTAAAATTTTGGAGCCTAATGTAGATCTTGTGATTGGTCATTTTATAGTCACTTCTTGGTTAGTTTATGCTTTTGAACACCCTCCTTGGATTGGAAGTGTTGAGGGTACTTGCTTACACATTCTCAGTCTGAAACAAGTTCATGAGCAAATTCTTTTATGCAAGCTTGAACAAGCATGGCACGACCCATCAAGACTGTGCTCGTGTGATGTCCAATCCATGTTCGCAGTCATTGCACACTGACATCGAGAATTTATCAATTCTAGTTGCATTTGTACTTCTATTTTGGTGAGTTTTGTAAACTGTCACTTTCACTTACCTTTATTTTCGCGAGTGTCATTTTCATGCTTTTAGTTGTCACTTTTTCTTTCTTTCACTCTAATTAGTGTCGTTTTCATGTTGTCTTCACTCTGACATGTGTCACTTTCACTGTCATTCACATATCGCAAGTGTTGTTCACACTTTAAAAATTGTCATATTCTGGCATGTTAAGTGTTGCACAATGTACATAAGCTTGTTTTTGTGGTTTCAAGAGGTTCTCCTTGTGTAAATGAGTCGATCTTACCATGTAAACCTCTATCGCACTCATTTCCAAAGTTTTAAACATTGTCGCACAAGTGTCATCATGGTCGTCACAAAGTGTATATTTATATCGCGTTTGTCGTACGTTTTCATAAAGGTTGTCGCAATGAGGGAGGTATGTTTTTAATGTGTTTTGAATGATCTATGTTGTGTCATCAATAAATCTAAGTGTGTGATTACAATTAAGTCCTATCACTATTCACATTACTTTCATTGATACCACACGTAGCCAAAATTTTAGAAAAATTCCAACAACTTAGCCTCATCCGGCCTTCCTGAACTGCGCATTATGTAGTGCTAGCCCTCAAGCTACAATCGTGCCTCTTGACATTGCATAATGCACAGTTCTTGCCTTCCAGGATTGCGCACTATGCAGTTTCAGTGCTCAAGCCCGAGCCTTGGCCTCCAAAATTTCACAATTCAACCCTCCAGCCTCACCCTAACTATGCACTACGCAATCTCTTAGCTCAAGCCTCAACCCTGAGCTCTTGAATCGCATAACTTGTAATCACCAAGTCTTCTCTATCTCCAAAAATTGTGCAGTTAATAGAAACAATGCAAAAACCTATAGCCTAACTCATGAAGCCTCAAAATTGTGCAATTTGCCTACACAATCCATCTAGAATCATACATTGCGTAGTCTCAAGGCTCAAGCTGATGAGCCCCAAAAATGGATAATTATATGGGCTCATTCAGCCTCCTAATTCGACTTAATCCACCATTATCATTATTTTATTGATTGTTTTTTATTATATTTATGCTAATAGAGTGAATTGGGTTAGTCATTATGCCAACAAGTCTAATGGGTGCTTTGTGTAGATTTTTAGTCAATTTTGAGACAAAATCAAAGGTTTTAATGAGCACTTGTCAGCCAAATTCGTGGAAGAACAAGGGAGAGGATTTTTAGGAAGGTGTCCCCTTCATTTATGGGCCCTTACCTCGAATTCTCCACCATCAACTCAAAGTTCAAGGGCCACCAAATCGATTGTCACAAGGGCAACCAAGCAAGGGCTAGTAAAGGTGCTGTTAACTACAAGTTTTGGCAGCTGAGTTCCTAAAGTCGAGGAGGGTTGTTGGGGTCCTCAATTTGTATAAATAAGAAGGCTTAGGGCCTCATTTCAGTTAGTCACTTTGTAGGCAGAAGTTAGCTAGTTTGTAGTTCGATTTTTAGTCATGTTTTAGTCATTCTTTTAGGCAGTAGGTTAACTATCTAGTGTTGCTCTGTTTTTGTTGTGCAGACTTTGCTGTAAACATTCCTGTGATATGGTTATTTTTTGAATAATGGGGATCAGTTTTATTCTGCTTCAGATCTGAGCTTCTTTTAGGAGCATGTAGCTCTTGGGGTTGGGCCCAACCCAAGTGCCAGGGCCTCCTTAATGTACTGTCATATGTTTTTCTGCTGTCTTTAATTAATTTCTGCTAGTAGGTTACAATATGATTTGGTTATTTAGTTCATTTTTGCTGATAGAAATAGTTGCTCATGTTTTAAGTTGATTTGATAGGTTAATAACAGAGAAGATCTTCAGAAAAATGCCATCAAGCACCTCTGATTTCACCTCTCCCTCAGTGGGATCAGGAGCTGGGATCAAGGTGACCTTGCTGCCACCAAAAACACTATCTTTGCTTCCCCATGCAATCATTAGTGTTCGATTTTTGTTTGCAGAAGTTGGTTACATGTTCAGATTCTTGATTGCTTCGTTGCATAGTTTTTATACATGGTTTCATTGCAAGTAAACTTCTGTTCTTTCTCTTTACTATTAGCTAGATCAAATTAGGTCAACGTAACTAGGTCTTTGATTTTTCTAAGTCTTCGTTGGTTCAGTTGGAGAAACAACTTGCAGAGCACCTGCACCACTTCTCTATATGCCCATACTCCATCAATTCCATCTGCACCATCCCCTAACGCAGATTCTTGCCTCACGTTTGCCACATTTGCTCACATAACCCTCATTTTTGTGCAACATTGCTTCACTCTCCCTTGAACAAATCCAACCATCCTCGCCATTCCTTAGCTCCATCCACCAAGTCTTGGACCTCCTTGTTGAGATTGCAACAAGATGATGGAGCTTAGTGAAAAGAGTCGCCTTCACTAAGTGGGCCCGCAGGCTATTTTTGGCGCAAGTCTATTTTTAGACTATGTCTATTTTTAGACATATGGATCATGTCTATGTTTATGGATGATTGATCAAGTTGGGAAAAATAGATGGACTTCTATTTTTGATGAAAGTGTGAGTGATCACAGTGTGAGTGATCAAGTCTATTTTTAGACAGGCTGTCAAAAAATAGAAAAGTCAAATATTATTATCTCACAATAATATTTGGACTATAAACTTAATCTTATTCTCTTGGAGCACTTCAGTTTGAGCTACGGAAGTGGCACATGCAGCTGTCAGAAGGAAATTCGTTTTTCTTATGAGTCAGTTGAGTTGTTGCATGCATGACTTCAGTTAGAACTCAAGTGAGTTGAGTTTAGTGGACTGGAGGTACAGTTGATGGAGTTGTGTTCAGTTTAACTTAGTTAAACTGGTTGTAGTTAGTCTAACTGCAGATAGACTAATGATGAGTTGTTAAACTAATTATTAACTCATAATACAACTAAAGAATACATCAGTTAACTCAGTTGCATGTCAGTGCATGTTCAGTTCAACAGGGACAGGTGGTAGAGAATCAGATTGCTATCAGTTGTGACTATAGTTGTGCACCAGATCTTGCACAATCAAAGGATTGAGTATGCCAATGAGTTTGCTCACGTATTTGGCCCGCATTTTAGCCTTTGCTCACGTCCAAAAAGTGTGAGTGACTATTTTGCAGGTGAAAATCGAGTTTGGGAAGCTATTCTCATCAGTTCTTGAGCATGTATTGAGCAGTGGAGGCAGGCAAGCAGTGGAAGAGATTTGGAGATCAGATCTGAGCTGTATTGTGTGTAACAGAGGTGGAGATACTTGTGAGAAGTATTATGCTCTGTAATGTTACATGACTCAATCATTAATATACAGATAGTGTGGGGTTTTTAGCGAGATGCTTTCCCCGTGATACATACTGTGTTAATGTGTGAATGCTCTTGATGTTTTATTGTTATTGATGCTGCTATATTCTTGATCAACGTAGAGGAGATTATGTATTATACATGTTCCGCTTAAATTGTATGATCAGGATAATCTCTGTGAATATGTGTTAAATTATTCAAAATTTCTACACTCCTCACACCCTTTTCTAACCTCCATACCCACTTCTTCACCTTTCTTCCTTCATCAACCCTCCAAAACCCCCTTTCTGAACATCCTGTAGAAAATTATAGACATCCTGTAGAAATTCGAGAACATCCTGTAGAACCCCTGCAGACTTCCTGTAGAAGCTCATGAATGAGGTTTCTTGATAGCCAAACTATGTGAAACTCTCTGGAAGGGTGTTAGGGATCCCTTATGCCCTCTTTGAACCTTCCCGACCTCCTCCAAGCATTTCCTCTCTCCAATCCACCTCTGCACAGTAAAAAACAGTTAAATCGCATGCATGATAATTCCATCAACTTATTCAAAAATACAAAAAGATGTTTTTTTCAGATGCTACTGTAGAAGTGGCTTAGACACATGCATTTTACCTTCTTAGAAGTCAATGGAATCTCTTCCAGTAGCTTGCATCCTCTTTCTGGCATCAGTAGGGCTAGCTGGTAAAATTAGGGTTTGCTAGGGTTTGTGTTTCCTTTCAGCTTTCCAGTTTCTTTCTGCAAGTAGATTAGCCTTCTTTGAGTTAGCTTTCATCCATCAGTTAAAAATCTTCTTCTAAGAACTCATAGAAGTTGGCTTAAGCTCCTAGCGGACTTGTGCCAGCTGATCAAGTGAGAGCCGCGGCAAGAGCTAGTACTTGTGCATACAACACCGTCGCTTCCAAGTTTGTTACGAATTACCGGGTTGATAAAATTAAAGAAGGGAGTTCTAGGAGTTGCACCATTATTGTTGCAATATTGGAGCCCACCATTCTTTTTGGCGGCGTTGCTGGGGAAGCGTCAGAGTATTGGCAATTGCTGCTTTTCTTCTATTTTCTACTACAACCTTCTGCTAAGTAGTTTATTTCATTTCCATTCTGCAGTTTCATTTTCGCAAAAGTAGATTAGACATTTCCTGTTTTCATAGATTAGCATTTCAATTCCGCAATTTAAATTCTGCAAGCGTAGCCTAGCATTTCATTCATGCAATTTCATTTCAGCAAAATAGATTAGTCATTTCCTGCTTTCATTTCAATTCCGCATTTTCATTTCAGCAAGATAGTTAGTTGCAGTTCAATCTATTTTAGTTTTGCAGGTACAAGCAAAAAAAAAAACAAAAATCAATGAAAAAGATTTCATTTCATGCCTTGTAGGGGTAGAGATAATTCAGAAAAATGTTTGCACAACACCCCCCACTACTTCACACAGCCAACCTTCTCTCTTCTTCGATGGCTATGATTAAGAAGAACCCCTAGGTGGCCAGCAAGACATATTTGAAGAACCTCTAGGGGAGAAGAAGAAGAAACCATTCCTCTGGAGCAAATGGCTACAAGCAGAAATGTTGGGAGCAGTACCTTATCCAAAAATGAATTTGCAAATCAGATGGAAGATTTCAAGAGCGATATGAGGCAGTTTCTTGCCATGCAACTAGATACCTTACAGATCCAAAGGAAGCAAGAGGAAGCCAAGAGGGCTTTGGTCATCTTTTGTCCTAGGTGCACTAGAAAGCATCCTAGAAATGACTGGTCAATGCACTCCCTAGAAGTGTGTTTCGTCTGTGAAGAATACCATCCTACGAATCAGTGACCTTCCTTGCCTGGACTTAAAGCTGCATATCAGAGAGCCAAAGGAGCCACTGAATCACTTTATTATATGAACCAAAGGAGGCCACATGGACCCATACCCTACCAGGAGGGAATGCAAGGGACATCCCAGACCCATTATAACCCCTATCAAGCCACTTCCATGCCTTCTTGGGGTCCCCCTGCTCATTCTTCCTGGTCCACACCCCCTCCTTGGTCATATCCTCCTCAATACCATGCTTCTCTAGTTGCTCATTCGTTTCATTCTTATGCTCAGCCACAACCTCAATGGAATGCACCTCATCAGGGGTGGAGGCCCCAGTACAACTCTCCTCCCGCTCATTTGCCTCTACCACCTGCCCAACCACAATGCCATCCGCCTCCATCTCGAATATACACCCCCAATCAACTACCCATACCACCATTTCCAAACCCGCACACTGGAATAACTCAACCCAATTGCAAAGTTGAGGCACAACATTTCCACATGACTCCTCTTGAGCTCAATGATCTTCACCATAGCTCAGGAAGAGTATTGCAAAAAAGAGATTATCCTGAAAGCGTTGAAGGACCACATCCAGCAAGAGAAGATTCAAAAGAGGAGATCAGAGAACCATGGGCTGCACTTGATGAAGAGAAGGCATCAAAATCCGAGATCGAGAGAATTCCCTCATGGTTACCATCAAATCCTCCATGTAGTCTAGAGAAAAATCAACAAAAAGAGGAAGATGTGAAGGTCATGATAGAAGAAGATATGGAGAATGATCCAGATCAGCAAAAGGACCAGGGATATCAAAGCTATATTGAGATATGGTTCCAGACGGTCAGTAAGTTGCAACAGTAATCTCTTCCTCAGCTGTGTTTGATCCCTTCAAAGTCAAATCATTTGGTCTCTGAAAGCCAGATAACTGTCAAAGCATGCATCTCAAGCCGCCACATCATTTTGTCTCTAATCTCGATGTGCACATGGCTCCATTGGAAGTATTCTTATACTTGAAAAGAATTTTGTTTTTCAAGTAGGGTAGGGTAGAAAAAAAAAAGAAAAAAGAAAAAAATGAAAATAAGAGAAAAATAAAAATCTAAGGTGAAAACCTCCCTTGGAGGCGCCCAGGGCAGGCAATTAGGGTGAAAACCTCCATGAGGCGCCCTAGTTGTTTTCAAAAAAAAAAGAGAAAAAGAAAAAGAAAAATAAACCTAATTTCCATTGAATAATTACAGGTTGCAAGAAGGACATTGCAGGTCAGGGGGATCACTCAAAACAAAGATAGAGAGAGTTTTGTGCCTTCTACAGGAAGTTCTGTGTCCTCTACAGGAAGCCTACAAACAAGCCAAAATCGATCTCTGAAGAGGACCAGAAGGCTAGGAATATGTCCATGAGGCCTGCAAGCATCCATGTTTCCATCCCTCACCCTTCTCCATCATTTTTTCCATCTCATTGTGCTTCTCTCCTCAAAACTATGTGTTCTACAGGAAGTTCCTGTAGAAATTACAAGATTACTACAGGAATCTAGAAATGGATTTCAAAAAGGTAGTTTGGCGAACATGATAGCTTCCTCAAGGGTTCAGAAGTCCTCCTGCAATCTTCAAACTCCTCCTGCATCATCTCCATGCCTGCATCACAGCCCAAGCTCATTTTTTTACTATGCAAAAACTTGCAGAATGCTTTGAAGAAAAAAAATACATAGAACATAATTTGTTTTTTCCCTAGATTGAAAACCATGCATCCATTTGCAAAACTGTTACAGGGGGAGTTGTATAGGGACGATGGCAACATGCCCGAGAAATTTCAGCCAATTCCGGTGCACTGTTTCCAAGAAATCAACCTCCATCACATTCAACCATTTTTGCATTTTCTCCATATTCGTGCATCCATTTCAAAACCTGTTTCATGGGGAGATGCACATGGGTGATAGTATCCCACCCAAGCAGTTTCAGTTGATTCCGATGCATGGTTTCCGAGAAATTGATCTCTGTAATCTTCAGCCATTTTCCATTTTTCTCGAAATCTGTGCATCCATTGATCGCAATTTTTCTATGGGAGGTGCATAATGATGATAGGAACATGCTTAGAAAGTTTCAGATCGATCTGGTCTATCGTTCGGGAGCAATGGAGAAAACAAGTTTCTGCCTTGTAAAAATTCAACATCAGCAGCTTGAGGGTGCAGATCTGAACGTGGAAACACATTCCTGCAGCTTAGATTGAGCTAGAGGATACCTGCACAACAAAAAATAGCCATGAATCAGCCACCAAGCCATCATGCCACCACAGAAACAAATGCATGCAGTAGCAAAAAGGACCCAACAGCACATCTACTTACAGGTATGCATTTAAACCAGTTCCTCTATTTGCATCAATATGATTCGAAAATGCTTAAACGAATGAAATTGTGGGATTAAGCCAGGAATCTAGAAAAGTTAACCCGACAGTGCCTTCTCTAGCGCTCAGCCGAAAATCATTCAGTATACATGGACAGTCGACTCACGTGAAAATTAAAAAACAGGGAGTGTTGGCCATTTGAACTCCAGTGCAACTGATCCAGAAGAGAACATGCAGTTCATGATAGCACTGCAGTCTGCATGTGGCCACGTACACCTGGCCACCTCACCTCCTCACCATGAATTGTGCCATAATCCAAAAATGCTCGGCTGAAGAACTCACGTTAACCGCTGTTCATTTACATTTGCAACCGTTCTTAGCGAAGTACGCATCCTCCTCCTCCGCAGTCTGTTAGCTCGAGCTTTTCGGCCTGTTTCAAAATTCTCCAGCGTCCCAGGCTTGTTCAGAAGCGCCGTGACATCCTACAGAAGCCGGCAACGCATTCTACAGGAAGAGGCTCTACAGGAAATACAACATAGCCTTCTGGAGCAGAGAAAATGGATTTTTCTTCGACAAATTTGGAGTCCCAAAAGAGGTAGGCTCGAAAAACAATCTTCCATGCATGGTGCGTTCAAAAGGTGATGAATTGAACTATATTGAATAAGGAAGTCAGAGACAAGTCTGCCTGTGAGTCGAAAATAGTGGTTTGCCTGTGTGTTGCTCGGAATTACTCAGTCGGTTCTGCGTCAAAACTCTCCTCCATGGTCCCTAATAAAAAAAATTCTCCTGAAAAAAGATGAAGCACCGTGAGGGCTAACCTGCGTATGAAGTATTTGAATTTTCATAATTGTATGTATGCTAAGGATGAAAATTGAGCTCTGTGCCCTGTCTGTGAAAACCTGATTCTTCCTTTTACATACGGACAGCCGAGTTTTGGGCAGAAAAAGTTTTAGAACCAGGGAATTGGTGCAAGTTAAACTATAAACACCTGAAAGATCCTATCCTGTGGTTCAAAGGAGGAAACCATAAAACAACAGTCCCTCTCTGCTCAGAGCCTAAAACAGAGCACTCTCATCATGCCAGGGGGATCTATCAGGAAGGAACCCTCGGATTCCAGGAAATTTCATGAACATCCCGAGGTGGTGAACCTCTTCACCCATGCCAATTGGATGACCTTTTGTGACAAAATTCAGGGTCGTGACGATGAGATAATGGAGGAATTCTTAATGTCCCTGCAACCTAAATAAAAGACACAGGTAGAGCAGAGAGGAATGAAAAATTCCAAACAAAAGAGGGCACAAACAAGGCAACCACACAAAAATTAAAAGGGAAGGCACCCCCAGCCAAGCAGACCGAAACAGTGAAGGCAGTTTCTACAGGAAGCCAGAAAACAGTTTCTACAGGAAGCCAGAAAACAGTTGACACAGGACTTTTTGCAGGAAGCATGGAAACAGGGCAACAAAAGGAAAAATCACCTGAGATTTTAGCCAGGGAGGCAGCAGCTGTGCTGGCCACCCTAAGCACATCTCCAAAGAAAAAAGGGAAGTGAAAGAGGGAGCCTTCCATGTATTTGAAGGCAAGAAGGAGCATGCGGATAAAAACTGGCAGACCCCAGCCACCGTCAAAAGAGCCAATCACGATTTTAGACACCCCAACTACACAAAAGGAGAGGTCTCCCTCAAAGGCATCCATCACCTATGGACGGGGAAGCCCGAACACATCCACCTGGAGAGAAAGAATGAAAATGTTGGACACAAAGGCCTCTCTACAGGATGCTGAGACAGTTCTACAAGAAGCTGAGAATTCTCTACAGGAAACTCGGGCTAAGTTAAAAGAGACTGAGAAATTGGAGTAAAATGTGGCCAAACAATCATAGGAAGAAGGAAAGACAAGGGAACATCTGATGAATAGCAAGGAGAGGACAAGCTGTCGACTGAGGTCGAAGCTTTAAAAAAACTGCTACAGGAAAAGGAGCACAGGCAGTGGGAAGAAGTAGAGAGAAAAGCATGGTTTCATGACCGAGAAGAGGACATCACTTCAGAAGCTTGGCATGATAGGGAGGCCACCAGGGCCATCAAAGATGAAGAGATAGATTAGTTGCTTAGAGGATGAGCAACACTTTCAGAAGGGGGGTGATGATGAGCCCCAAAAATGGATAATTATATGGGCGCATTCAGCCTCCTAATTCGACTTAATCCACCATTCTCATTAGTTTATTGCATGTTTTTTATTATATTTATGCTAATAGAGTGAATTGGGTTAGTCATTATGCCAACAAGTCTAATGGGTGCTTTGTGCAGATTTTTAGTCAATTTTGAGACAAAATCAAAGGTTTTAATGAACACTTGGCAGCCAAATTCGTGGAAGAACAAGGGAGAGGATTTTTAGGAAGGTGTCCCCTTCATTTATGGGCCCTTACCTTGAATTCTCCACCATCAGCTCAAAGTTCAAGGGCCACCAAATCGATTGTCACAAGGGCAGCCGAGCAAGGGCTAGTAAAGGTGCTGTTAACTACAAGTTTTAGCAGTCGAGTTCCTAAAGTGGAGGAGGGCTGTTGGGGTCCTCAATTCGTATAAATAAGAAGGCTTAGGGCCTCATTTCAGCTAGTCACTTTGTAGGCAGAAGTTAGCTAGTTTGTAGTTCGATTTTTAGTCATGTTTTAGTCAATCTTTTAGGCAGTAGGTTAACTCTCTAGTGCTGCTCTGTTTTTGCTCTGCAGCCTTTGTTGTAAACATTGCTGTGATATGGCTATTTTTTGAATAATGGAGATCAGTTTTATTCTGCTTTAGATCTGAGCTTCTTTTAGGAGCCTGTAGCTCTTGGGGTTGGGCCCAACCCAAGTGCCAGGGACTCCTCAATGTACTGTCATACGTTTTTCTGTTGTCTTTAATTAATTTCTGCTAGTAGGTTACAATCTGATTTGGTTATTTAGTTCATTTTTGCTGATAGAAATAATTGCTCATGTTTTAAGTTGATTTGATAGGTTAATAACAGAGAAGATCTTCAGAAAAAGGCCATCAAGCACCTCTGATTTCACCTCTCCCTCAGTGGGATCAGGCGATGGGATCAAGGTGACCTTGCTGCCACCAAAAACACTATATTTGCTTCCCCATGCAATCATAAGTGTTCGATTTTTGTTTGCAGAAGTTGGTTACATGTTCATATTCTTGATTACTTCGTTGCATAGTTGTTGTACATGGTTTCATTGCAAGCAAACTTCTATTCATTCTCTTTACTATTAGCTAGATCAGATTAGGTCAGCGTAACTAGGTCTTTGATTTTTCTAAGTCTTCGTTGGTTCAGTTGGAGAAACAACTTGCAGAGCACCCGTACCACTTCTCTATCTGCCCATACTCCATCAATCCCATCTGCTCCATCCCCTAACGTGGATTCTTGCCTCACGTTTGCCACATTTGCTCACATAACCCTCATTTTTGTGCAACATTGCTTCACTCTCCCTTGAACAAATCCAACCATCCTCGCCATTCCTTAGCTCCATCCACCAAGTCTTGGACCTCTTCACACCCTTGTCTAACCTCCATACCCACTTCTTCACCTTTCTTCCTTCATCAACCCTCCAAAACCCCCTTTCTGAACATCCTGTAGAACCCTTGCAGACTTATTGTAGAAGCTCGCGAATGAGGTTTCTTTATAGCCAAACTCTGTGAAACTCTCTGGAAGGGTGTTAGGGACCCCTTAGGCCCTCTCTGAACCTTCCCGGCCTCCTCCAAGCATTTCCTCTCGCCAATCCACCTCTGCACAGTAAAAAACAGTTAAATCGCATGCATGATAATTCCATCAACTTATTCAAAAATACAAAAAGATGTTTTTTTTTTTTTTTCAGATGTTACTGTAGAAGTAGCTTAGACACATGCATTTTACTTTCTTAGAAGTCAATGGAATCTCTTCCAGTAGATTTCATCCTCTTTCTGGCATCAGTAGGGCTAGCTGGTAAAATTAGGGTTTGCTAGGGTTTGAGTTTCCTTTCAGCTTTCCAGTTTCTTTCTGCAAGTAGATTAGCCTTCTTTGAGTTAGCTTTCATCCATCAGTTAAAACGCTTCTTCTAAGAACTCATAGAAGTTGGCTTAAGCTCCTAGCGGACTTGTGCCAGCTGATCAAGTGACAGTCGCAGCAAGAGCTAGTACTTGTGCATACAGCACCGTCGTTTCCAAGTTTGTTACGAACTACCGGGTTGATAAAATTAAAGAAGGGAGTTCCAGGAGTTGCAGCATTATTGCTGCAATACTGGGGCCCACCACAAGCCTTGGCCTTTAGCTCTTGAAATGTGAAATTACACAATCACTTGGGCTCCTCGGTCTTCCAAAACTATGGAATGGGAAAACTAAGTGTTCAAGCCCTCATCCTGGCTCCCTAAGCTCCCCCACTGCGCAATATTTTTCTCAATCCAATCCTAAAATACGCATTGTGCAGTCTCAATGCTCAAGCCTGACTCTTGACTACCTGAGTTGTGCAATTGCGTAGTCACTGAGCCTCTTCCTTAGCTTACCACCCAGTTCCGGCTCAATCACTGGATTATGATGCAACATCTTAGACTATGGGTTTATCAGACTAATGTTGTCTTGTCATGAGTGGATTGTAGATGTAGGAACTCTATTATGCTATGGAAATATTATGAAGAAGGAGATGGAGAAGGAGGACATGTTAGAAGACACATATGGATCTGAAAATATAAGAAGATCACCAGAAAAGAAGATGAAGGAACACTGGGCTACAACAAAAGATCAAAGATCAGGACTGCATCAAGACTCCATCTGATTTACAACCCTTCGGAGGGTAGATATGAAGAACAAATCATATCTCTCATGACTATGAAGCATTGGAAACATCTCTTATTGAAGGCAGAAAGAAAGAAGTGGCAAGAAGGATAGCTTGGCACTGCCACATCATCATGCATTCCATGTCATTAGTGTCATGTCATGTCCTGTCACGAGTCATTATGTGCCACGTCATTTGTGGATTATGCAATTCTATATTGGAAAATATATTGTGAAATGGAAGTCCAAAGGACACATTCAAAATATGAAGAGTCGAGTAAAATCGAAAAGTCATAAGAAGTCAAATAGTCAAATTTCTCTTATGTGATTTCTACCAAAAGACTTTGCTTAAGTCATAGGAAGTCAAATAGTCATGGGGGTAGTCAAAGAATCACAAGAGGTGTAGCATGACCTCTTGGTTATATATACACCCTCATTGTATGAGCAAGGACTTTGCACCTTGTCTTCTCCCGCAAGGCATTAGAGAGATAGACTAGTTCTTTTGGGGAGCAAGGAATGGCTCCAACACTCCACTATTGGAGCCAGTGGTGTTCATTGTATACATGTGTCTTGGAAATTTTACTTAATATCAAAAGCCTTATGGCCAACATGTTCTTCATGCGTGGATTATGAATATTTGCAAGACTATTTTGTGAATGTTTGTAATTTATGTTTTCTTTCATCTGTGCTAAAATAGTTTAACTATGTCGGTTGTTTTGGTGCTTATCATATTGAGAATGTGTTGTAATGGTAATTATCATTGTCGCATCCCCATGGACTATTCTACTGGATATTAGAAAAATATTTCTTGTTGTAATGGTTGTAATGATGGTTGAATCTTTGTGGACTATTTTGCTGGATGTTGAACAAATTATTCATGTTTATGTGTGTCTCTACTAGGGTGGTACTATTATCTCTCTCTTAGAGGCTCACTTTTCTTCCTCCTCCGTAGTAAAATAACTTTGGCACACATACGAATGAACACTCACCAAGAACACACCTTTGATTTTCAAAGGCACGTCTGCACTCCTCTTTCTTGTTGACAGTTAGAGCCAAGGAAAATCTATAAGAATATATGGCAGTAAAGTCAATACCCTAGATGGGGCTCCTATTCCAAACAATGTAGGATCTAATTGGGACTCCACATCGGGGATACCCCCTTAGTTGATGGATTTCCAGCACCGTCAATAGGACCCTATTCACTAGATCACTCCATCTTATAGGAGTATTACACTTTATCCCGTAATGTGCCTCAAATGCACTGATCCTTATTGGTTCCTAGTACTTGTTGTCATAAGAAAATTCAATTAGTGGAAGAAACTCCTCCCACTTCCTTGGCTAGTGCATGGCATACATTTGAAGCATGTCCTCCAATATTCTATTTATCCTCTACGTCTACCCATCTGTTTGCGGATAGCATGTCGTGCTAAATGCCAACTCTATCCCTAAGCCATCAAATAACTCTTTCCCAAATTTTGAAGTAAATTTAGCATATGTATATGAGATAATTATTTTGGGTACTCCATGCAACCTCACAACTTCTTTTATGAAAAAATGAGATACTTCACTTGTTGTGTAAGTAGATTTAACAACCATAAAGTGAACAACCTTATATTTTGAACCACAACCATGACTGCATTGTGTTGCTTGGTTTTCCATGGAAATCCCGTGATAAAATCTATAGATATCAATTCCCATTTCCATTCCGGTATGGGAATAGGCTTAATAAGCCTATTAGATGTCTACACTCAGCTTTTACTTGCTGACATTCAATGCATTTAGAGATAAAATTAGCCACCAGTTCCCGTTTTAAATATGGCCAATAGTAAAACTTTTTAATGGTTGATAATGTCTTTTGGTAGCCTGGGCAACCAAAATATGGTTTCTTGTGAAACTAATATAATATGATCTTCTTCAAGTTGTTCTCACTTGGCACATATATTCTTTTTTTAGATCTTATCAGTTTATCCTCTATGAGATAGAATTTCTTTTCTTTCTCACCTTCAAACTCTTGTTGTATCTTTCTTTTATCTGCTGATATCTTTCATCATGTCGTCCCACAATGTTAATTTTTTCCTTAATATCAATCCCATAGGAACTTATGGTTGATATATGGCATGTTTACAACCTCCTGCTGAGCGCATTAGTGACTCTATTTTCCTATCCTTTGATGTATTTAAATTTGAAATCAAACTTGTTGATTGTGGCAAACCATCTGTCTTGCCTAACATTTAATTTTGATTGATCAAATAAATATTTTAGATCTCCATGGTATGTCATCAATACAAATTTTCTTCCAAGGAGAACAATAGAATCAGGTTCCAAATCATGTGTCACATAATTTTATTTGTGTTCATTTAGCTTCCTTGATTCATGGCATGACACTTGGCCTTCCTGCATCAAGGCTCCACCAATTCCCTCGCATGCATCTATGCAAACCATAAAATTATTGCTTGGGTCTATTATTCTTAATAGTGGTGCATGAGTAAGCAAATGCTTCAGTTTCTTGAAGCTTACAACATATTCAACTCTCCATTTAAATTTCGTCCCCTTCTTCTGCAATACTGTGATTAGATAACCAATATTGTATAAGCTTTTAATGAATATTTTGTAATAACTTGCCAAACCCATAAATAATCTAACCTCAGTTACATTCTTCGATACTAGCCATTTGATAATGCCTTTAATTTTCTTTGGGTCAACTGCTACACCCTCCTTTGAGACCACATGTCCTAAATATTGAATTTGGGACTGAAATAATTCACATTTGTTGAGTTTCTCATAGAGTTTATTCTCTCTCAATAGTTGTAATACAATTTCCACGTGCTTCTCATGCTCCTCTTTGTCTTTTGAATAAACCAAAATAGCATCAACAAATACCAATAACAATTTGTCCATGAATGGACTCAATACGTTGTTCATCAGACACATGAAGGTTGTTGGTGCATTAGTAAGTCCAAAAGGCACAACCACAAGTTCATAATGGCTATACCTCATCCGGAAAGTGGTTTTGTAGATGTCTTCATCCTTGATATGCACCTGGTGATATCCAAACCTCAAATAGATTTTTTAGAACACCATTATTCCCCACAATTGATCAAACAAGTCATCAATTCATGGTGAATTTATTTGTTCTTTATGGTAGCTTTATTGAGCTATCTATAATCTATACAGAATCTGAGTGTGTCATCCTTCTTCACAAATAAAAATAGTGCACCATATGGCGACACACTTGGCCTTATTATTAGTTTCACCAGGCAAGGAATAGAGTTCTTTCATTTTAGCCATGGCAAGAAAGTTTTGATTGGCTAGAAGGAAGTCTTTTGTTTCTGGAAGGAAGTTACCTGATATTTGAGAAAGAAAATTATTCCCTGGACCATGGGTGAGAAAAGAAAGAGAGAATGATCAGAAGTCACTTGACTGCTTGTCGTTCATTGATCCATTCGTCCCAAGACCTTCCAAAAACCATTTTCTAACATTTCCTTTAGCTCCATTAGCTTTGGAGTACTCATTCGATACAATGCTTTAGATGTTGGCATTATTCCCAACAATTACTATATGGATAAGCCCACTCCCCTATGTGGAGGCAATCTAGGGATCTCCACTAGAAATACATCTTCATATTGTTTTAAAACTAGGTGCTCCAATATGTTACTGCCACCATCCTTCTTAGAATTGTTAATCACTTGAACAACAAATAAGTCACATTCTTTCTAACAACTCCTCTTGATGTGCATCGTTATCACTAATTGAACTAATGTGGGTTTTCTTTTTCCTTGCAACATCTTTCTTTCACTATTCTCGTTAAGGCATTCAATTGATTTTTCAAACCAATCAATCTTGGTTCTCTATTGGGCCAACCAACCCATTCTAAGCAATTCATCATACACCCCCAATGGCAATAAATTAAAATCGGTTTTTGTGCTCATGCCTTTCGATATTGAAGGGCATGATCTAATGATATGTGCAACTCTTCTTTTGGTTCTTATGGCTAACTAAACTGGCCATGATTCCTTATGTGCCTCTTTAACCAAATTTCACTTTTCCATGATTTTTGGACTTATATAATTGAAATTTGAACCAGGTCAATCAAAATCGAAATCTTTTGATCATGAAGCATACCTTCCATTTCAATAATTAATGCCTAGTGACCGACTTGTATTTTATCCATGAGGATGTAGATTTTGGGTACATGTTGAGCCACATCCTGAACTGTCTTGACTTACTGATAATTGTAGAACCTCGAGCCATTATTCTTACGCTATAGAAAATCCTTCCTCGAGTGATTCTCCCTGCAATTCCAACACTTAAAGGATCCTCCCTCATAGCCATTGGCCTCTTCTCCTACAGTCTGAATAGATCAACCTTTATTAGTAGGGTTGAACTTCTGCTATGGTGGTGAAACTTCTTGTCTTTTATTCTAGTCATTGCCCCACAAATCCATGCCTCTTTCCTTTGAATTTGAGACTTCCTTTCCAATTGGTATTAAGCTCTAGCTTGCACCTAAACTTCTCATAATAGTGTTTTAGTTTCCTGATTTCATCCTCAAGAGTCAGCGTTTCATCAAACTCAATCCAATCTTTAAATGACTGTGGAAATCCACTGATATACCTATGAATTTTTGCCTTTTCATCCTTGAGGTAGGGTATATACATCAATAACTCTAAGAATTTTGTGGTGTATTCTTCATCTGACATTTTCCCCATCTTGATTTCATAGAACTCCTTGGATTTTTTGTCAAAGTACCTTTCATACAGGTAATTTTCGTTGAAGTATCTCTCAAACTCTTTCCAGGACCACTCTTCCTCCCTTATATCCTTCACATTCTTCAGATCCTCCAACTAGATGTCAGCCTTGCCCAACAAGCTGAAGGTAGCCACCTTTGCCTTCATGTTCTCAAAGAAGTTATGTACTCTGAAGAACTTCATCCAAAACAACCATGCTTCATCACCTTCTACCCTCTTCACCTTGCCATCAAATGTATGAGGCTTGGCCTTCTTGAATTCCTCTAGCACGTACTCTTTCTCCCTCCTTCTCCTATGATGATGATGTTTCATGTGAGTATCATTGAATTGTTGCTCATGGGTGTGTGTCCTTCATTCTGGAGCACTCAATAGGTTACCTCCCTTTGCTGTGTATTCACTTGCTAGTCAGTGCCTTCTCCTAGGTCTACTTCCATAAGCTCCATCAACCATTTCTTCTTATTTTCTTTGTCATGATGATCTTTTCCTAATATTGTGGTTGTATCCCAACTCATGTTGCTTTCTCGTGTGTAGTTCTGAGAGACTTTGTAGTATGACTATATTTACATCAACTTACTTCTCCTGTTCTTTAACCAACCTCTCATTGTTAGCTTTGCAACTCCTTATTTCAGCCCTTAAACTTCTCAAAGTATCCATCAAATCAAGAGAAATTATTTTCCTTCCCTTCTCAACTGATTCTTCCTCCTCATGTCCACGTTGTGAACTGTTAGTGTGTTGACGGTGCTAGATCTTGCTAACATATAGGGGGTCTCCTTGATATGAAGTCCCAATTAGACCTCACATAGTTTGGTATAGGAGCCCCATCCATAAATGTGGCTCGACTACCATGTACTTAAAGATTTTCCTTAGTTGCAGTAGTTATCATAAGAGAGCAACGTGCATGTACTTTTGAATGAACAAGTAAGTATGCCTTGTGAAATGTTTAATTGCAAATTGTATCAAGGTTATTTCACTGGAAGGAAATAAAAGTGAGTCTTTAGGAGAAAACTAATAATACTATTCTAATAAAGACACACACACACACACATAGGCATATGAAATGATCATTAACCAAATAGTAAAATAGTTCACTTGTAAGTAATGATCATTAAAACAATTACAACACACATTCAATAAGATCAGCACCAAAGCCAATGAAATAGTTCAATTTCCTTAGTACATGAGAACGTGAACATATACTAGAAACATCCAAAGAATAGTCTTAAAACATTTATGATATACACATGAAAGTGTGTTTGCTCAATGAGCTTCAAATATTAAGCAAATTTCCAAGATACATTGATACAATGAAACACCACTAGCTCCAATAGTGGAGTGTTAAGCCACTACTCGCTCTCCAAAAGAACTATCTTCCTCTCTAATGCCTAGTTGGAGAAGCCAAGGTGAAAAGTCCCTTCTTTGAGTAATGAGGCTTCTTTTATAACAAGAGGAATTACCTTTCACACCCCCATGACTCTTGAACTTCCCTCATGATGCTTAGACTTATAATGTGACCTCTGGACTTCTATATGACTTTTTTACTTTTTCGTCTAACTCTTTTGTCCATAGGTGACTCTTGGACTTCCACATATTTACATTTACAATATTTCCAAAGTTAAATCATCATTTTCCACATCATCTTGTGATGACAACATGACAAGTCATTTACATTGATGACTTGGACCGATGGTGACTTGTATAAAGTTCTTTTTGATAAATGACGACACTACCACTATGCCTTCAATACTTGTAACAAATCTTGCATTGTGATTTCCTTTTACCCTCCAAAGGGTTTCTTGAGATTATGGAGTCTTCATGAGTCACTTTGATCATTTGAATCCATTGTTATTTCACCTGTCGCAACATGGTACATTTGTGCCTTTTGTCTTCAAGATGCATCCTTGGGCAACCTTTCTTGACATATCTCCTCACACATATTTGCCATGCTTTATTGAACACTTGCATGTATAAATCATTCATGGCGAGAAAAAATTAGCCCAAAAATATCCTACTATATCATTCTTCATGCAAATTTTCTGACTATGGATCAACAGTATGTAAGGGGAAGAGAGAGAGACCTTCTTGGTGTAGGGCACACTTGTAAGAGATAGGATAGGGATTCACTACTCACTAAGATTGCACAATGTGCAACTTTGAAGGTGGAGGAGGCATGTTGGGTGCAAGACACACTTGCAAGAGACAATACAACAAGACTAATCACTAAAAATGCACCATGCACTAGGGAGGAAGGCCAAGGCGACAAGGAGAGCGTAGGGCGCACTTGCAAGGAACAGAGGAAGGCATCACCTCCCACTAGAAGTGCACAATGCGCTCAACTGGGAGACAAAGGCTTGACTGTCATAGTGAGGGAGGACTAGGAGGGTTTGTTGACTAGAAATGTATTATGTGCTAGAGGGAGAGAGAGGACTCGGGCATGGGGTAGGGCATAGTTATAGCTAACAAGGAAGGTCTCCACTAGGCCCTAGAAGTGCGCAATGTTCTCTACCTCACCTAGAGGGCAGGCTTGCAAAGTCAGGAAAATATCTCCACTAGGCCCTAGAAGTGCGCAATGTTCTCTACCTCACCTAGAGGGCAGGCTTGCAAAGTCAGGAAAATATCTAAGTCTGGAAGCGTGAAACATGGAAGAACACACTGAGTTAGGGGTGTAATCAAGAATAACATATCTCATCTTATCACTAAAAATTAGATGGGACCTAAGACTAAGAAAAATACATCAAAACACCAGTTCACAAACATTCTTCAAGTGCAACAAAAAAAGTATATGCAGTTGCGACACATAAGTGTTGTTTTAGGCTATAAAGTGTATTATGGCTCCAAAGTGCACCATAGTTATTCTTGACAATATGATGACACTTAAAAAGGAACATAGACACTATTAAAGGAGCTAGTCGGGTTGACCGACTAGTTGAATATAAAAATGCTAGTCGGTCCGGCCAACTAGCGTCATTGTAATAGATTGTAATAGAACAATGGGATAACTAATCGCATACTAGATAGTGTGATTAATCCAACAGTTAGACTCTTGTAATTGTCTTATCATTCTATATATACACGTTGGTATACTAATGCAAGAAGTAATTCCATATTAAATATAAAATACATATATGCGACTTGGTTATCTCTCCATTACTATGTCTTGTCTCTTTTACATGCTTTTTGTATGTTTACTTGTGTTTGTTTGCTGGTAACAATGCATACTTTCCTCTAGATTACAACATTAGTTTCATTGTTGATAGAAAGAATAAGAGTCCAACATAATATCAAAGCATAAATGTAAACCCTAGATGAGATACAAGTATTATTGGAAGTGAAGATCAATAACTATCTAAAAAATTATGCACAAACAAATTAGTTTCCGATTGCAGAAGACATGGCTAACTTCTTCACATAAGCACATGAGCATTTTATCGAAGGATCTCTGGTAGAAATTAAAAAGTTTCTTGACAATGTTACTCATGAAAAAACCTCAAAACCAAACTGACACTTGGTTTCTCTTGAAACTATCAAGCTACAGTCAAATGAATTTACACAAGTGGCTTGAATCGATCTTTGAAGATTACTATGAAGAACAAGCATTGGAAGATTAAATATATGTCAAACATATAAATATAGGCTCTAAAACATTCTACATGATTGTCTCGTTTGCACGGTATCAACCCTATTACATAAATTCCTTTTAGAGAAAGGCGCGGGCCACATTGTCGAATATCAGCCACTGCTAGTGATTCCACTCAGTATTAACTAGAAGAATGACTAGACGAAGTGATGTAAGTTTTTGGACGCTGAGTGTAAAGACATGAAATAAGCGTGGGATTATTTTTTAAGTAAATAAGTATGGCCAACATATACTCCCTTTTGAGCCGACACGGGTCTGCATGGAGGGGTAGAATATCATGAGGAAAAAAAAGGAAAATAAAATAATAAAATAAAAATTTGGAGAAGTATTGTAGTCGACGAAAATGGAAGAGAAGAAGTCACTCATCAAGAAGCATCAACAAGAAAAAAAGTGACCAAATAGTTACCAATAGTATAAACAATCAACTAACATAAAAAAATTAGCAAGGGGCTTAAGACAACATCAATGAGAAAAAAATGGAGAACAAGAATACCAGAAGAAAAGAATGAAGAATCAAGAGCGTGAGAGCAAATATGCATGAGACTCCTCTTAAGAGTTGAGATACGTAGCACCGCCCACCCAGATAGGGAATGAAGGTCTACTAATAACTCCAAGAGAGAAAGTAGATGCTATGGAAATAGATTATTCTGGTCTAGCAATAAGAAATACTACAAGGATATACTTGGCGAGTCCCAACATAAAAGAATTTATTCAGTCAAGGAATAATTCTGAAATACCTGCAGTCTGGTATACCACTGATCAACAAAGAAACCTTCAAGAAAATGAAAATTTTGTTCAAAACCAATCAAATAATAATAATGAATTAGAGAAAATACTTCTCCAACTATATGACCTCACGATTGTACCCCCTGCCACAGCTTGTATATGTTGAAGAAACTGAAGCTCATAATCAATCGACGAAGCATCGCGACTTCAAACAAGTCGATTCATGGAATATATAGATAGGGAGTGTCAGACTGACGAATTGTTGTATCAATTCATCAACATAAGAGAAGACATTAAAAATCTAAGCTCTGACAACGAAACTAACGAAAACGTTTAGTTTCCCCAAACTTCGCACCAGATGACCAAGATGGGACTAAATCATATACCCATTTATGAAGGAGATGAAGATCTGAAGAGGCACTAGTTCATTTGTGAATAATTGTTGGATGCAAACGACATCAACGATGAAGACAATAAAATGGCACAATTTGATGCAACGTTAAGGAAACAAGCCCTGACATGGTTCATGAACTTAACATAAAACAAAATAAGACGAAGGATGAGATTAAGACCAATTTCCTTACCTTATTTAAAGCACATGATGTTAATCACTTGGCAGCACATAAACTAAAATAAATAAAACAAAGACCAAATGAATATGTACGTGAATATGATAAACACTTTAAAGATTTATTAAGTAAGATTCCATACACTATCGATGAGAATCTACTAGTACTATATGGCTGAACTACTTTAGAAAATCTATGGGCGACTATGACTGCATGAAATCAACACATATGAAGAAGCTATTGAACTAGCCCAACTAATTGAACAATATTAAGAGAACCAATCAATCAACTCACCAACTGATAACAAAATTGAAGATATATTAGACCAACTACAGAACTATCTACTGTAATTATCACTTCAAAAGAATCATTTATGGTGCACCAACTGCCACATGGAGGGACATACCAAAGATACATGTAAGTTCTTAGAATATTTTGACCAAGGCGAAAAAAGAATACAAGCTTATGTGTACTATGAAATTTGTCAAACTGCTTCTAATCATTCTACTAAATATTTCCAATATAACCTACAAAATTCTAAACCGAAATGGTGTGCAATCTGTGAAGACAATGCACATTCCACCTAGGAATGTCCATTGAATGGAAAAACTAAACCCAATTATCATGTTGTATATCATACCCAGGCCATTGACCAATTAACATAACCACCTTCATTCAACGGAGGAGGACAAGGTTGAAGAGGCTGGTGGTCGACGAGGCAGTTATAACGATAGAGTTCGTGGTCGAGGCCAAGGATGAGGAAGATTTTACTGCCATACTTGTTGGCAAGAGGGACATATTGTGAATGAATGTCCCTTAAAGGATAAAACTAACTTATGATTTTTTAACATGTGTGGCATGGGTGACCACTCGCTAGAAGACCGTCCCAAAATCATATAAAATTTTTTAAATAAAAGAACTATTAATTTCTTACAAACTGTCCCAAAGCTTAAGATTCTGAACTTTAAAAAACTTCATGTATTTACAAGGTCAGGAGCTGGAAGAGATAATAGTAATCAGAACAATTAGTTGATCTATCCTATCAAGAATTCAATGAATTATCCAGATATGCAAAAACAAAATCAAACAATTTCCAGAGTAGTTGAGTTCTTTACAAAAGAAAGTGAAGATCAAAGGGTATCTAAGGACTTATTTTTAGAATAATTTCTTGAGCTTCTAAAGGAAGAACACTCTGTAGCTTGACTCATCGACTTATTGAATATGTTGAAAAACTATAAGGAAAAATAGAGAAAGAGGGAAAAATGCCAGGCAACTTTCACATGGTAATTAGGTAGATGATCTGACCCACAAGTCAACCTGGAAATAAACGGGTTCATGGTTAGACAAGTTTTGTCGATTTTGGATCTCAAGTAAATGTTTTGCCAAGATACACATGGATTATCATGGAATGACCAAGTCTACACAAAGCAACTAACTATCTTAAATTGGCCAACCAAATATTCATTGAACCAATTGGCACACTATGACAAGTTCAAACATCAATAATGGGGATCGTGACAACAATTGACTTTGAAGTCATCAACTTGGTCAATGGCGTCCCTGCTTGTCCAATATTAGTTGGCGACCATGGGGATGAAGAATGAAAGTGACTATATCACTAGAAAAAGATAGAATCAAATTAAAAGGTGATAACAAAAAGATCATTATTCCTTTAGATCCTCGAGAAGGAAAACCTTGGGTAGAGTCTATTGATGAAGAAGTTGAAATTAGAAAACTATATCAAGTATTACATGATAAGCATGAATATTGGAGCCAAATGCTTTGCACGAAATCTTAACTATATCTCCTCTTTCAATTGGGCATAACTCAGACACTGAACTCTATGAATGGCAAGTCGAGAATTATGAATCAAAGGAAAAGGAGTGTTGGTTGATACAATCTATTCCAACATCTAGAATCTGACCTTGTTATTCCATCAGGGTCGTGCCAAATATATGAGAAAAGAACTTTTGAGAAACACCACCCTTACTCCTGATTGATTTAACAATTGACTATAGTTCTCACATCCATTTTAAAGAAAGGGCATCCCCTGTTAAGAATGTACAACTAGTAATAAAATCAATTGGAGAACAAGGAAAAATGCAGAGTCTAGTGCAAACCCTTACTAGTCAGGCAACAAGATGGTGGGATACACACTCATCTTGACTTCAGACCTGGACGACCACAACCTCTTATTTTATTGAGAGATTTGGAGGAAAAAATGTATTCGTGCAAGCAAAAATACTAACTTTCAGTGTTGTTCAGGACCATGTTGAACATATCAAAATTTGTGAATCAAAATGGCGAAAAATAGGATATAAGGATGAACGTGTCTAGCCACACATGTTCCCAAACACATTAGATGATCTTCCAAACAAGTGGTACAAGTTAGAATAAGTGAGGAGATAAACCCTCCAATGGAATGAATTAAAAGAAAACTTCATTAACGATTTCAATTTTCAACCAGAGGAGGCAGAACTAAAGGATGCAGTCCAAAAAAATAAATAATTTGTATGAGAAAAATCAGTCAATCCACAAACTTCCATAAATAATTAGTTAACTTGCAATTATATATCCTCCACTACATAACACAAGATGTCTAGCCGGTTTTAAATGGAAGAATCACCCATTGTTGGCCAAGCTTTTACCTTGAATAAGCATCATCTAAAAAATTATAAGAAAATACAATCGTTATACAAAGTCGAGAAACAAGATATAGATAAACCAGACAAGTCATATTTCCCACCTGCATATCAAGAGGTAAAACTTGGAGAACAATGACTTGACAAATCTAAGGCACCCAACTAGATGGATGCATAAATTAAAATAAAAGAAGTCGACATATCAAATGATGATCGACCAAAAATTGCCTGACTTGGTGACTATTGGTCAGAGAAACAAATAATGGAATTTTTCGACCTGCTCAAAGAATACTAAGATGTATTTTCTCGAAACTACAAAGACTTAAAAGGATTAGTTAAATAAATGGGAGAAATGAAGATTAATCTAATCCCAGGAGCCAAGCCAATAAAGAAGAGACCGTATAAATTAGCTCATAAATACAAACCTATTGTAAAGGAATAAATATAAGGAATGCTTGTTGTCGGTATTATATACTCGATAGAAACATCAGAATGGGCAAGCCTTATGGTCGTTCAACCAAAAAAGCATTACCTAACAAGGCTTCGCATATGTTTCAACTATTGCAGATTAAATAAGCTAACAATTACTGATCCATTCCCAACTGCTTTTGCCAATGAAATCATTAACGAGGTAGCAAAACATGAATGTTATTCCTTTACAAGCATATTTTCAGGTTACAATCAAGTGCCCATAGCATAAGAAGATCGTAAAAAACAACATTTGTTATAAAATTTGACTCTTTTTCATATAGAGTAATGTTGTTCAGATTAAAAGGTGCACCAGTTGAGTTCTCAAGAATTATCGTTAAATAATTTTAGGAATACATCTATAAGACCATGGTTGTCTACTTTGATGATTGCATAATCTACACACTACTAAAGGATCATATTCAATTGTTAAGGTTGATGTTCAAAATTTCTAAACAAATACGGTTATCTCTCAATATAAAAAAGGGTATCTTTGCAACTCACATTGGAATATTACTAGGTCACATTGTTTCCAAAGACGGAATTAAAGTTGATATGGAAAAAATAAAGGTAATTCTAGATTTGAAACCTCCAGTTAACCAAAAGCATATTAAAATATTTCTAGGACATGCAAGGCACTATTGACAATTCATTAGACACTACTCTAACATAACATTCCCAATTGATGAACTCCTAGAAAAAGATGTTCCTTTTAATTGGTCCGACGAGTGTGACGAATTGTATAAGTTATTAAAGAAGAAATTGGTCAAAGATCCAATTCCTAAATTCCCATATTGGTCTGAGCAATTTCACATTCATGTTGATGCATCAAATGTGGTAGTTAGGGCAGTTTTAGTGCAACTCGGTGAAGAATTAATTGATCACCCAAATGCTTACACTAGTCATAAGCTTAACAAAGCCAAAAGAAACTATTCAACAACAAAGCATGAAGCCTTAGCAATGATATTTTCTCTACAAAAATGATGACCTTAAATTTTGGCAAATCCCTTCATATTTTATACAGATCATCAATCTTTAAATACCTTGTCAACAAACATGTGCATCAAGCCCATATTTGTTGATGGCTACTATTATTTCAGGAGTTTGAATTTGAATTTATCGTCCAACTTGGGAAACGAAATGTCAGCCTTGATCATTTATCTCGATTGGAATCACAAGGTGAACCGATGAATATTGACGATGATCTTCTCGACACACACCTATTCAAGATTGAAGCAGTCACTACCAAACTCGTCGAAATAGCATAATTTCTCCACATAGGTAAACCGTTGGAAGGATTAACCATATATATATATATATATATATATATATATATATATATATATATATATATATATATATATATCTATAATAAATCAGCGATTAAAGCAACACCATACACATTAATAAATGGCCAACTCTATAAACTAGGAATTGACGAAGTACTCTGGAGGTGTGTCCTTGAACATGAAAGAGAAGCTATCATTGATGAATCCCACAAAGGGGGGTCTAGAGGTCACTACCAAGGGGACACAACTGCCCGCAAAATAATGCAAGCTAGCGTATGGTGGCCGACTGTATTTCATGATTTTCATCAACATGTACAAAAAGTGACATATGTTAGCGAACCGATATGTTATCACAAAATCAACCTCTGATAGGCTGCTGACCAGGTGGACCTTGAGTAACTCTTTCAAACCAACTTTTGGCTGAGGCTTGGCCTCCTCAGCCTAAGAGGGCTCTCTCAAAGGGTTAATGATATTGATTTAAGATATGGATAGATGGCTAAATCTATTGTTTGTGATTTTATATGTTTATAGGTTGAAAGATGGAGACTTGCTACCATTGGGCTATGGAGTCAGTGACGGAGATAAGGATAAAAAATAGCTCTTCTCATAAAACTGAGGCTTGTATATACTTCAATGAAAGAGTGACACATTCAGGAAAGTCTCAATAACTTGAAGTTCATAGGAGTCAGAGCATGTGGGCATGAATTCAGAGTAATGATACATCAAGGCATTCAAAAGGAAAGAACTTAAAGTGATTGATCAAAGTTTAATACCTAAAGGAAGTCAGAGCATGAGAAACCATGAATTCTGAGTAATAAGCATTAATACTATGGAAGTAAAACATATCAAATATAAAAGGTAAAGCTCACTAAAGTACACTAAGAATCTCAACTTCAGAAAAGTCCAACTGCTTCTGTATATATCAGTCCCTGCACAACATTTACAAAAGTAGTCTTTTTCTATAACCTTTTCCAACCCTTGTTACATTAGATTTTATCCAATATATAGAGTTCATTACAGGACTTATATTCCTCCTCCAGCATGAGGGGAATTCGAATTCCTCCTAATTTGACACCTATTGACACTTAAAACAAACTATTAATTACAACTAGTTGTTAACTAGCAGTCCTAGTGACCTAATACAACTAGGAGTGTAACTCCTTATTATGACTAAACCACCTCAACTAAACATTAAATGCATTCTTTGACAACTGTAACCTCATGAAGTCGAATTTGATGAAGCCTCCCACGTTATCACCTGACTGTGGATGACAAACCCTACAAATTAGGGAACATGTTTCCTTGTTTTTAGGTTTAGGATCCTTGAAAGTTGGCACGTGGGACAGAGATTTTATCTCCTCATCCATGACACATTTTATAAAACTGAAGGATATTTTTTTAGTCCACATTGTCTAGAACAAAAACCTCTCTTGGTTTTTTAAAACACTTCTCCAGCTATTCATAATCTGTCCTTGAAAAACACATGTAAAACAGGAAAAATCCGTTCTCTGAAATTTGGGTTTCAAAGAAAGCTTAGTATCTCCCAACTGAAAACACTTATGAAGAAAGTGAGATAGGTTATTGTATCTAGAGAGTTTATGAAGAAAAACCTCCTTAAAAATTCCAAAATACCTTTTCCTGTGACCAAAAACTATCTTTGAATATCAGGTGCAAACTGGCAAATTCTAGTTTGTGAAAAACTGCACCTACAACAGTTTCGTAGCGCAAGTTTAACCATAAATTCCTCCCACCTCAGAACGAATTTGAAGAAAATGAAAGATTTTTTTGTATTTTAGTATGTTAGGAAGAAAAGCCTCTTTCATTTTTTGAAATTGAGTTCTCAGTTTCTCAGGAGACCTTCTGGAAGTTGACTAGTAAAAGCAGAAAACATAGATTTTTATGCTGAAACAGGCTGCTTCAGGGGTTTCGTAGCACGCTACAAAAACTCCTAGTTCAGAATCCCCGATTTCGTAGCGCAACCAGTGCAAATTCTGGGTTTTGCGCTACGAAAACACCTAGAGTGAGTTTTGCACTACAAAAACCTTGACACAAGTTTGACACATGGAATTTTAGGTAGTGTGGGACCAGTGATGGGCAAGAACGGAGTGTTGACCCTATTGGACCATACCAACAAGACCCTTTTCTAAATCTTAGACACTAAAGCGACCATGGAAAGACTAGACCAAGACTAACACCAATCCTTTGGAATCTTAGTGATGTCAAAACACATGGTGAGGTTTTTAAGACATGGAATGAGGCTGTGAAACTTTTTTTTGGAAAAGAGAATGACACTTATTGAGATGAGATGACTCAAAACCTATAAGACTATGACTACAAACAAGGAAAACTTTCCAAAGCTTAGAAACAAAAATTTTAGGGTGATAACACGATCAACCCCTTCCAAAACATCAAATGTCACTACATTCCATAATTCCATCTCTACCATTTGAAATATTGGGGATCGACTTTGTTGGGCCATTCTATAAGAGAGAAAAACGAGAAGGTGCGAAGTATATCAACATTGCAGTTGAATATGTAACCAAATGGGTAGAATAAGAACTAGTAGTATCATGCACTAAGGAATTTGCAACCAAATTTATATATGAAAACATAGTGAAGCATTTTGGCTGCCACCTATTGCTCATTAGCGACAGAGTAACACACTTTGTTAATGGCACAATTGAGGTACTTACAAAAAATTTCATGATTGAACATAGAAAAACTATCACATACCACCCCCAAAGAAAATGGTGCAGTTGAGTCATTTAATAAAACTTTGCACAAAGGATTATTGAAAATATTCAACATAGACAAGGACCATTGGGACGACAAGATTCCAACAATTTTATGGGCATATCGCATAACTTATAGGCAGTTGACAGGGTCAATGTCGTTTAAACTTGTTTTTGGACCGAAAGTCATTGTACAATTTCATTGTTCAACGAATGCACAAGTTGTATCAACCATACTTAAATATAATTCAAATTTATAGGCGCAATGACTCTAAAAATTACATCAACTCAAAGAATACCAAATGTATGCGCTATATCATCAACAAATTAGCAAGGACCAACAAAAACGTGGCACGATCAGAACCTACAATCTAAATACTTTGAAGTTGGCTATCTAGCACTACGATACGACACCCACATGAAAGGCAAACCAAAAAAACTTGAAGTCACATGGTTCAATCCATTTGTTATTGAAGAACCATTTACCTTATATGAAAGTCTTGAATCCTATCTTATCCTACCTTGGAGATTTCACCCATTATCCCTTGAGCTTATCCTCCCATCAAGAGTGGATCTCAAGCCTAGATTGGTAAATGGATCAGAATTCCTAACCTACCATCCTCTTCTATATATTTACTGCCATCCACAAGCTAGGGGTTGGCTTTTGGAGACTAAGCATACCCTTATGTTGTTGTGAGAGTCATCATTCCATGCATTAGGGTGACATAGAGGCACACTTTGTGACAAGGAGGGACAAGTCAACTTGGAGGATCTCTTCTACAAGATCAACTCTATATTTGGTTGTAACTCTCTCCATTTCTATTAATACAAGGAGTACATTTTTTTCCTATATGTGATGTTATGTTATTCATGTATTTCAATACCATGTTTATCTATTGAATGAAGTGATTAGATTATGATACATAGGTGCCGTAGATCTTTGGCTTGTATTGTATGATTGTGAAGTTTCTAATTATAACAATCAGAGCTAGGATTAGAGCGTACAAGCCAAGAAAGGAGCGAAGCTTGCGACAGATTCCAAGTAGGCTTCCTCCCATTGTTCATTTACTTTAAGGAAGACACTATAATCCTTGCTTTATGTTGTTCTAGGTCAGTCCACCAGACCTAAGGAAGACACTTATTTCTGCAGTCGTAGATTTTGTATAACAGTATTATTTATGTAATATATTTTTTAAGATGGGTACCATTAACGAGTGACTTGAAAAGGTGACCCTGCAATTTTTTTAGTTGAACTTCTCCCGACGACCCGCATGAAAGGCAAACTGAAAAAACTTGAAGTCACATGGTTCGATCCTTTTTTTATTAAAGATATTCAATCGTCAAGAGAAGTTCAACTAAAAACATTGCAAGGTCACCTTTTCAAGTCACTCATTAATGGTGCCCATCTTGAAAAATACATTACATAAATAATAGTGTTATACAAAATCTAAGACTGCAAACATAAGTGTCTTCCCTAGGTCTGGTGGACTAACCTAGAACAACATAAAGCAAGGATTATAATGTCTTCCTTAAAGTAAATGAACAATGGAAGGAAGCCTACCTGGAATCTGTCGCAAGCTTCGCTCCTTTCTTGGCTTGTACGTCCTAATCCTAGCTCTGATCGTTATAATTAGAAACTACACAATCATACAACACAAGCCAAATATCTACGACACCTATGTAGCATAATCTAATCACTTCATTCAATAGATCAACATGGTATTGAAATACATGAATAACATATTACATATAGGAAAACAATGTACTCATTGTATTAATAGAAATGGAGAGAGTTACAACCAAATATAGAGTTGATCTTGTAGAAGAGATCCTCCAAGTTGACTTGTCCTTCCTTGTCACAAAGTGTGCCTCTATGTCATCCTAATGCATGGAATGATGACTCTCACAACAACATAAGGGTATGCTTAGTCTCCAAAAGCCAACCCCTAGCTTGTGGATGGCAGTAAATATATAGAAGAGGATAGTAGGTTAGGAATTATGATCCATTTACCAATCTAGGCTTCAGAACCACTCTTGATGGGAGGATAAGCTCAAGGGATAATGGGTGAAATCTCCAAGGTATGATAAGATAGGATTTGAGACTTTAATCTAAGGTAAATGGTTATAACAACTTCTGGAAGCTTCTAGAAGAGGAAGCTTCGGTATTCTTTTATTTTTCCTGAATTTCTAGAATTAGCGCACCCCCAAACAAGGGACAACATGTTGGTGATTAGCGTAGGTCTGGGGGGTCAACATGTTGGTGAATGCAGTCTCCTAAGGAAACAGGGTGCGTTGGGCCTTAAAATCACTGAAATGAAGCAATTAAAAGAAGAAATTCGGAGATTAAGGAGAGTCATGCTTATGCCTTTGTGTAATGATGATGACTAGGGGTAAAAGGATGTTGATTGATCCAGTTAACAAGCTTATTGACCAAATGTGACAAAATGGCCTATAAAAAATAGTTAATATAGGTTAGTTGTAAACTATTAATAACTAACCGACCAATATGTAAAAAAGTAACTATTTAATAAATAAATAAATTTAATTATTAAATTATTACGTTTGTTGTTTTTTTATTTTCTTCTACTTAACCTAAATCTCTAACATTAATAGAAATCAGTTATAAACGTAACCGACATAACAGTTGGCATATCCATAAAAAACCATTATAGGTATAATCATATAACCAGACAAGCAACATCAATGGAGCGCGAGGCCAACCTACGCAATCTTTTAAGAGCAAATTAGAGTTCATAGTGACACGAACACTAAGACGATCAAGATGAAAGGCATAGACCAAAGCGTTGACCTGTACCTCATAGGCATTAATCGATGGACAAGACTTGCAGAGTATGATTCCACAGATCACTAAGCATAGAGGGAAACGACGACTATTACCGGAGACCAGTTCGCAAAATTTGGCATTGCAGAAATACAACATGCATGAACACGACCAAGAATCTCACAAAAGGAAAAATAGGCGGATTTGGAAATCAAGGCAATCAAGTATGACTTTCATCTTTTGACGCGTCCCAAACCTCACAAGTATCAACACCGTCAGATATCCAACCAGGGGTTTTTTCAATATTCCCAGCATTTACTTCCCACTCCACCGGAAAAGTGGCAAGTTGATGCCATGCACGCGCGAAATAATAATCAGTGGATTACAATAAAATTGAAGAGATATCCCGAGGGATTGCAAGCAAATGGAAATGATGGTGCATTTAATGCCACCTCTATAAAAATCAAGGAACACCCCGAGTTTCTCAAAATATTGCCAGAAATCCCAAGCAACTTTCCGTGTGACTTGGAGGATATCCCATACATTCCAAGTCTCGTAATGTTTGATTCAAAGTTGCTTGATTGTCTTCAAACAAAATAATCTCGCCAAGACTTCACCATGGCAAAGCACAAGACTAGATCAGAGGAAGAAGAAGTTATATTCGAACCCAAAACCAAAGCTTGGTTCGATTTTGCTGGTAAAACAGAGCTTAAAGTTCGTATGCACAACATCCAGTAGATGAAGGTCGAAGAACCTGCTTGGAAAAATCATTTCGATGCTTATATAAAATGGGCCACGAAGTGAAATCAATGGAATCCTCAAATAGAGTACCCTGAGAAAGTTGGAATACGCAAGATTTTGGGGGCCTCATTGGTTGCAAACCTTCAAGGGATTAAGGAAGCCACCAAATATCTAGTGAGAAGATACCACAAATTGATAATTGTGGCTGGACCAATCACATTCCATTTCTGGAATGATCATCCATTTGATCACCAGACTCCCCTACTTAGGACCTAAGGTACCAACCATCACCGACGTAAGTCATTGGATTACAAAACTTGCTAGAGGAACTTCGGGAAAAATTCAAGAGGTCTATTGATCAGCCAGGTGCAAGACTCCTTGGCAAGATGGTGTTGACATGGCGACTTTTCGCTATACCAACAAGGGGAACTAACCCGATCACAAGCCCCAATTTGACCTGCTTTCATTTGGAATGGCTAGTTCCAAAGGGTTTTAAGGGACCCCGTAAACTGTTAAATGAGTTGAAAGATTGCTTATGGGAAGAAGGCTTCAATTACATCAAAGAAATAAAACAGCTAACCACTATGTATTAAATCCTATCTACACTTCTTCTAACTACTCTAGTCTATGTCCTAACTATCCTAATCTATCCTACAGGAGCATGACAAAGAGAGGTTAAACATCATATATGAATTCCAAGTCTAAATGAATCAATTACTGGTTCATATAAGAACAAGGCTACATTAATACTTAATTACAATCCAATCATTCATACAGGAATGCACATTCCATTTTATGGAAGAGAAGCTTGCAACTGATGTCCAACAGAGTTTTGAGTCAGCAACCTTTCATGATTTAACCATGATATTGAATCATATTCAAATAACCAGGCATAACCATGAACTGTAAGTCATCAATATGCACAAAAACAAATATACATTTGCATTTATACCAACGACAACATTATGATCAAAACACATCATAAAAGAGGAAAATCAATCTAAAACATCGACTCTTTATTGAGCTAAACAGTGTCTTTTTATTTACAATAATCAAAGTTGTTCTTCCCAAAACCAAAAATCCCTCCTCTCCTATCAAGAGGTAATACTTATGCAGCCCCCCATGACCCTCAGTCTTCCATGACCTTTCATTTCCCCCATTTCATTACACAAGTTAGCATATGCAGATGAAAATGGTCGGTGAAACTGCTAACATGCCGAGGTCACCCTTGGTGGAGCGTTCTCCTTCCCGGGGAAATGAATGGATGCCTTTGGAATAGAGGAGGACTATGTATCATTTCTTAGCACCTGTGTGGAGTGGCTATCATTCTCTGTCATTTCTTGAAGGAAACTGAAGATGCTACGCTCATCATCCCCACATCTGGCATGCTTTGTGATGTATCTGGAAATGATGACATCTTGATGGATTAGCACTGTCATGAATGCTTCCACTGAACTGAAGGAGTGCCTCCATTATGCAGTTTGGCGGTCCGTGTTCCCTTTTGCAGAGTGTGTTTCACAATGCTGACACCGGTAGGGTAGAGGTGTCATCCTGATACAACTCACCTTCATCCGTTACCGGGTCTGCTCGAATTTGCCTGCAAAATAATCCATATCAGCTATGACGGTGAGACATATGGCAAACAGGCCTACAAAACATGAATCTTGCATTTATAACATCAAATGTGAAATAATTCCCCTTTCTTTTTAATTTATGCACTGATTAAGTCCCGTGAATGTAAATCCAATTTACATTGCAAATCCTTGCAAAACACAGAGCAGAACCCAAAACCCGGACTTGAAATACTATGGGTGGGAACCTATACCCTATCAGGTCCGCCATATGGCATTTCCCATAAAAAAATCACGACCATAGCACTTTACCAAATACACAAGAAAAACCTACGTCCAGGCTGTATACCCGAACTTCAAATTTTATATGCCCGAGCCTAAAATTATCAGCGGGTCCGACGTATGGTGTCGCGCCTTATGCATGAGCGCTAGACCCCACCGATAGCGATTTGCGATGGGGAGGGGCGGACCCGATAACATATATATTATGTTTAATCAGATCGGCGGGTCCGCCATACCACATATCACAATATGCGCAGGCCTAGCGCCCAACCGATTGCAATATGCGATGAGGCCAGATCCGATTATATATACATTATGTTTTAACAGCCTCGGTGGGTCTGCCGCATATGATTTCCCTTTGTAAAACCCGACTTCAATTTTTTTTTTAGAAAACACAAGAAAGTATGGGAAAACCCTGTGTCCGGCCATAAGGCTAGACCTGAAATGTTATATGCTCTGGTCTATAATCATCGACGGGTCCGGGGTATAACGATGTGCCTTATATATAGGCCCCGGACCCTACCGATTGCGATATGCGATTGGGAGGGCGGACCCGATAGAATATATATCATGGTTAATATAGCCATCAGGTCCAAAAGACATACGCGCCCTTTATATATATATATATATATATATATATATATATATATATATATATATATATATATATATATATATATATATATATATATATATATATATATATATATATATATATATATATATATATATGTATATGTATATATATATATATATGTATATATATATATATATATGTATATATATATATATATGTATATATATATATATGTATATATATATATATATATATATATATATATATATGTATATATGTATATATGTATATATATATATATAGATATATATATATATATAGCTTTGGGGCTTGGCCGATAGCGATTTGCGATGGGGCTCCGGACCCGAAATATATGCATTTGGGTTAATAAAACCTGTCGGGTCTGGAAGCCATGAATGCGTTGTGTTAATTGCGATAGGCCCAAAAAAAAAGGGATTTATGCATGTTTTGCGAAGTATTTCCGCTATAAGGAATTATGATGGGAATAATGATGCGATAGAAGGTTTTGAGGGCTTAAAAGGTTCCGATGGGGGGAATGAATGGAGGGCTAGGCTGGGTGATGAATGGACCGTGCAACAAGGTCTAAAAGGGGGGTCTTGACCATTAAGAATTGAAGATTTGGCTCCACAACGAGTTAAAGTCTCTGGGACTAAATAGATCATTCAGAGAGGTAGAAGACCAACTTTTAGGGGACCCATTCAAAATTACTACCAAGGCAAGTTTGATAGGGTGGTGGTTGTGGCCACAACAAATGGTGAACCGTTGGGCGAACCAATTATCTTTGTTTCTCAATAAACCTTGGATCAATAGAACATCAGGGTGTTAGGATAAACTTGAAATGTAGACTATATAGATGAACAAGCATGGGTTCCACTTAAACATTAATTGCTTCAGGTGGGATAGAGACAAATAGCTTCTACTTATTGATAGGATTTTGACAGGCATTCTCCAATGGCAGTGTTATGGGGTTTATTGACCTTCCTTTACCTGTTTCCCACTTTCAAAAATCCTTTCGGGGCCATCACTGGTCTGTCAATACCTGTTCAGGTGTGTACCTCAGCTCTTTATTGCTCATCAAACTTGATGTAGATATGTTTATCTGCACTTTATATGAGAATTTCAGTGCTATATTTTCATATGATTGAATGGGGCGCAATCATGGATCATGCCATATTTTTAAACCGCTTAAGCAAGGTTGGGCTTGTTGTATCAACCGGTACTCTGAGCCCAACAACAGTCCTTACTCTAACCGGCTTCCCAAACAACCTGTCCTTCCAGATTGGCACAAGGACTTGACATTTCATTTTTCTTTAAATAAGTCCTTCCAATTTCAGGCACAAGGACTAGAGCACAATTGGATTTGCCACATGGTATACGACAGTGAGTTTGGCCCATGAAAGGAGATTTACTAGTAGATAACAGGTATTGGACAATTTAGTGTGGTGGATGGGACCAATGGAGAATGACTACAAACCTTACAAGCAAGTATAGGCTAGGTCTGAGTGGGATTTTAAAATGCAGCGTTCCTCCATGCTATTCCAACTGTAGTTACACATTTTTTGTTTTATACGGATGCCCCTACATGCTCTAGATATCCAAGTTATCAACAGATCTCACATAGTTCCCAACAGATGCCAATGAGTGGCTTCGGTTTGAATTCCACCGCTGATTTTCAAGTTCTCATGGGCCTATTGAAAATTTGTTTGATTTGCAAGGTAATGATGGATTTAGAATCAGTAGACTCACCAGCAGGTCAATGAGGAAGGTAAAGGCTGAAGGTGGTGAGTGAGTGCACTCTTGAAAAGGTAAGAAACGAGACTAGAGGGCCGAAATCAGTTGGCTGAAAAGGACTGTAATTCAAAACAGAAGGAAAATGAGTTTTGCAAAAAAACAAGAAAGGAAAAGACGGAAATGTGACTAAACTAACAGCAAAATAAAATGCATCCTAACCTACTCAGGAGGTAACCACCATGTGGTGGCTACTGGAAGTATCTTTTGAGATGTTGGCCATTAACAGGGAGTTTTTCAGTTTCCCCCTGTAAAGTTTTCAATCTGCAAGTTCCCTGACCAATTTTTTCCACAACTTGAAATTGGCTCAGCCATAAGTGTTGGAATGTTGTCTTAAGCTGATCTCCATTAGACACCAATACTCGATTATATCCTAAAAACACATCTAATAGGGACAACATTTCAGACCCAAAAACGCACTGGAGAATGTGTTCTATAGGAGGGACAGGATAGCTATCTTTCTGGGATGCTTGGTTCAGGTTTCTGAAATCGATACATAGCCTGATGTTTCCAATTTTCTTTCTTACTCGCACGAGATCGGCTACCCAGGGGGTGTGCATGACCAGAAAGATGATTTTGGCATCCAGCGTTTTGTTAAACTCTTTCTTCACCAACGGTCCTAGGCCTGGATGCATCTTACGAAGCTTCTGTTGGTAGGGCTTAGCCTCCTCTTTACTCCCATTCATAAGCTTGTCATCTTCGAACACCTGCCAATTTGAGATGTTATCAGGCACGGATGGTCTAAAAATCAATTCAACATAACATTTGTTCTTCTTTAATCTAAAATTAGGCAAAAGTTTAGCAGCCATACTAGCCATTAGATCAACATCTTGGTTTTGCCCTCGAGGTATGTATGTGATATTAAAAGAATCAAAACTGTCAATTAAGCTCCATACCTCATGCTGGTACCTTACCAGGTGTGGTGAATTGCAATGTATCTTTTCCCTTACCTGATCCACGATTATCTGTGAGTCACCAAAAACTTTAAGATTTTTTACCTTCATATCAACAGTTTTCTTCAGGCCCTACAACAAGCCTTCATATTTTGCTGTATTGTTGGTGCATGCAAACTCCAACCGGCTGGCCATCAAATGTTGGTTCCCTTGCGGGTCAATGAAAATGCTCCCAGCACCTGCACCTTCAAGGTAGTTAGAGCCATCAAAATAGAGTGTCCAAAATACAGTCTAGTGTTACATCAATTGAATTACTTCCTATGAAACTAGTTCTATTATCTACTATATTACAAGGTGGTTCATCAATTGGATTACAGGGGAGAGCTTCCAACTGTGTGTTTATTGCATTTTCTTCAGTGGTTTCTGCATGGAATTCTCCAAAACAAGTTTATGTGGCATAAAGATTGAAACTATAATTCCCAAGGATAGAGTTGGTGAACATTACAGGTTCGTTGGGACCGTTTAGCTCTGTCACTACGTACTTCATGTATCTTTCACGATCAACTCTCAGCATATCACCCTTCCCCTTCTGAGGCAGCAAGAGATGGGACCAATCAGTTGAGAAGTATCCATTCAGTTTTGCTGACCAATCCCTACTAAGTAGCATTCCATAAGCCTCGGGTATATCGACTACCACTATATCAATGACTTGTGTGTATTGTGGTTTAGCAATCATCTGAATCAATACATCTTTCAATTCCCCAATTACTTTCACATTTTTCCTATCTAATTGCATGATTCGAGTTCCAGTTTTCTCAAGTATCGCATGAATTCTTTTAGCAATAGCGTAAGGCATCACAATGGACGAGGCACCTGAGTCTACCAAGCAATTGTGCACGTTCATGTTGAATATTTCGAATGTGATAAGGAAAGGGGGAGTCATGGATTTAGATTTCCTTCCTATCATGGCTGCACTGACATCTTGGGGGTTTCGATTCATTTTTGATAGGGTGGCTTCCATGGCTGCTGGCTTTTGAGCTGTGTTGGGAGTACTAACAGGTCTGGAGACTAACTTCTGGGTTTAGCTGCTCGGGATGGTGGGAGTTTTGTAGTTCCACTCATTCAGTGCTTTCAAGAGAAAATCTCTTCTCTATGTTAATTTCAGCAAATCAAAGTATGTGATATCAGCCCTAGATTTCTTAAGCTCATCCACAATATTGTGATCAATGTTATAAACAGGATAGGGCAGAGTAAACATACTGGTTTTTCCATTCCTAGGTGGGAGTTTACCATTTTGAGTCACCTTCGTTGTAGTGGGAGATGCATTTTATTTCTTTGGATGGTTTTCCACTGGGGTATTCTTGGACTGACCACTAGGTCTACCCTTCTCAACAGGGACTTTAGAAGCGGGTGCCTTCACGGGGTGGACATCTTTCTTGGTCTGATCTACAAGCTTTATCACACTCGCAAGTGACCCCTTGCTTTGAGTGTGGATTTCATTAGTGCGGATCTCTGCCAAAGTGTATCCTTGATCATCATTGTTCTTGTTTGTATAGAAATCCCACAGTACATTGATTTGAGATTCTTCTTCCAAGGGCTCCTCTACTTGGTATTCTTCCTCATCTTCTTGTCCCGGCTCTAGCTCCACTATGGGTTCTCTATGGTTAAGGGGCGATATGATAAGAGCCAGCTCTACTGTATTTAAATTCCCTTCATTAGGTGGAGCAGGCAGTGCAAGTGGACCATGACCACCTTCTGCCTTCTTACGATAGAAAGGTTTGAAAGGTTTTTTGTTGTTATACTCTCCTACACTCTCGCTTGTACTCTCTCCAGAATTCCTTTTCATATCGATGACTGTGTTTGTCAACTTCTTAATGATCCGATGCAAACCTTCTACATCTGTGGTATCGTTTTCTTTGGTTTCAACCCCCTTGTTATCACTCCCATTATTCTTCTTGGATGCCTAAGAGGCTTTCTTTTCTCCAGTTGTAGGGTGACATGCTGTGAGACTGAGCATTTCATTCTCTACCTTTACTGCTTCATCGATAACACCTTGTAAGGTTTGTGCGTTACTCCTCTTGACCCACATCGCAGTAGGGATAGGGAGAGCAGTGATGTAGAATTCCATGAGCACCTCCTCAGTAGGTCTAGCGGTGGCTAGGATTCTATTGAACAAGGTGTTGAACCAGATGTTAAAATCCTTGACCTTTTCTTTGGTTTCCATTTTCAAACGGGATAGTTCTAGAACTAAGGCCGCAGGGGTTTTGTCATCGCCATACTTGTCTAAAAAGACTTGTTGAAAGGCAGCCCACGAAGTGAATGACCCTGTTCTCAAGCTAAAGTACCATATGGAAGTTGCACTAATCAGGGTAAAAGGGAATAAGCAACAAACTATATCTTCATCAGGTACCCCCAGCATGTGCACAGCCAGGAAGAACGAATTGATATGGTTTTCAGTAGTGTCTCCCCACTCAGGGTCGAATTTAGGTAGTACCTTTTCTGCATTCTTGGGTAAGGGATGTTGCTGCCCAAGTATCACTACGACATCCTGAGCGAGCCAAGAAGGAAGTGCTCCCGGGGGAGGAGGGAGTTGGTTTCCACCCGGTTGAGGAATATTAGCCATTTCGAGGATAGGGATGTTATGGTTGAGGGTTTCCTCGTTAGGATTTTCCAAATTAGGCCAGGGATTGCCTTCAGAAGGGGAACCCTCAGGAATTTCTTCCCAAGGAGAGTCGATACTCTGCAAAGAATCAAGCACAATATCTTCAAGAGAAGGGGCTGCAGATGTCTCTTCGTTTATGTGATAGACCCTTAGCTTTCCTTTTGCTGTTGGAGGTAAAGACTGAAAGATAGGGAGCTGTGATAGGGAACGAGCATAAGGCCGAGTAAGTCTTCTTATTGGTTGTTCCTGAGTGACAGGATACTCCCATAGTGTCTCTTCTTCGAAATGAGGCTTTTTCGAATGCGAGGAAGGGTCTTTTCGACCTACACAATCCATGCATTACTCTTTTTGAATCCATGTGAGGCACTTATAGATGAAATCTTGAAAAGCTGTGGACGGTAGTTCAGGCCCTCCTTCTAGTGCCAATTTGTTGACATGGCAACTTTTTGCTATACCAATAAGGGGAACAACCCGATCACAAGCCCCAATTAGACCTACTTTCGTTTGGAAGGTCTAAAAGGGGGATCTTGACCATTAAGAACTGAAGATTTGGTTCGGCAACGAGTTAAAGTCTCTGGGACTAAACATATCATTCGAAGAGGTAAAAGACCAACTTTTAAGGGGACCCATTCAAAATTACTACCAAGGCAAGTTTGATAGGGTGGTGGTTGTGGCCACAATAGATGGATATGTACGATCGTATCTCTGTGTCTGACTTTGGTAGGTCGAGCCTCAGATGTCAAGCTCACCGTGATAGAGGCTATCAATGAAATAGGAAAATCTAGAGTTCAGTATAATTGGGCAGATCATGTGGCTGATTTAATTAAAGTTAACTGTCAAGACTGCCAAAGTTCCGGTAAGGCTATTCATTTTCCTTCTCTGTTGATATCGATAGATATGAGAGAAAACCCACCAGTTGGGGAAGCTGAATTTACAAAGAAAGATCCACCCATGATGAATAATTTCACATTTTTCTCGGTAGTTGGTCAAGGGAACCTTAGTCTCTAGATGAAATTTTTAGGAATTCGTTGTTGAATATTAAGAATATCTCTGATAAGTGGCAAGTGCCCCAACATGTTTGTCGTGCCCTGCCTCCCTTCTCTCATATTCAATTGGGCCTATATTATACTAAAGGCTGGTGTAATAGTTCGCTCGAGGTCGAACCACAGGAACTCCCTTACCAACCCACAATAGAAATAAATATTTGATGAGTTAAGGCGTCAATCTAATACTAAGGATGCCATTCCACCCATCATATTCGAACCTACCCATGACAACGTCACACCCTTGAAACACACTGAAGTCGAGGAGTAATTTCAGGCTAGTCTTTACCTGCAACCCTTCAAAGTTGATGTATGTTTACCCTTGCCTAAAGCCTCACACGAGTCTTCCCGTAAAGAGAATACTAGTGCTAAGTCTACCCCTTCCAAAGTTAAGCCATCCCAATGGCAGAAAATACTTAAAAATATTAAACTGACTAATCCAACCAAGTAGCAGAAGTTGGACACAGTTCTTAAAGATTTGCAGCCTGAACAAACAACTGTCAAGAAGCCTCCTAAGCACAGAACTTTGTCCACTAGAATGTAGATCTAGGAAACCATATAAAGTGCTAAAGTGCTGCTTGTTGATAATATTGAGCAGAACATAAACAAAATGCTTCAAAAGGTCCAACATTATACTGACTCGTCTTCCCAACCTCATAAGCAAAAAATCTAGTCTGCCTCATTTACTAAGATTAACTTAACTAAGGATAGTCTCGTTAATTCTCCGAATTGAGTTGTTGAAGAACACAATATCACTAGCCAAGAGAATTCTGATGAGTAACATTTAGGTAGAGAGCAGTATGAGAAAGAGGAGTAGGACATACAAAACTATGACAAAGAAGAGTTGACAAATAGAAATCTAATGCAGAACAATCGGGAGAAGAGCAATCCGATAGGGACCAGGCAAAGAACCAAAACACAGAACATGGTCAGTCAGATCACACTCAGACAGACAAGTCCTAGTCATAAGTAAACCATCCAGAGGATAACCTGTCAGACATCCAAAACAACTCAGGTCCTATTTCTAAGGATAATTCATCAGAGTGAGCTCAATCTAATGAAACCAATAGATAACTTAACCAGGAGACAAACCATGGCTTGACTAGATCGCAACAAGGCAACGCATGAGGAGTACTTGTCGTTAATACACCTTGAACCAATCTAGAAACCAACCCCATTCTTACTACCCAAGTAAATGTAGATTCCACCACAACAAACACTTCAACAACCAAGGACAAGAAGAAGCATGTCGATATCACTACTAAATATGATAAGTTTAAGCTTGCTAGTGACAAACATCTCTTTTAGGTTATGGAACATTCTGTCAAAGTTGCTAAGAAACAAATTTAGAAAAGAAAGAAAGATATCGATAAGTTGTAGCACTTATAGGAATGAGAAAGAGAGACTTGGTTGAAGTGTCAGAGCCAGGAAACATAAAAATTAAATATTCCCGCTCCGGCCAAGATTCATGATAATCTACTTGTTGTTCAATAGTTGGTAGAGCAGTTGATTGACCAGAACGTCCAAATCAATGCACAAGTGTTAGACTTGCAGTCTCGACCTACACTTGTTGCTAATCCTAGTTTTACTCAAGTTCTGCATAAGGCCCACGACGATTTTTTAGTAGCAATATAGACATTGGAAGCTACACTGGGCAGAGGAGATGCTATCACCACTACTTTGAATAATTGACCTTCATATTTGGTTGCTTTTCACTCAAAGATAAGGGCCCAAGAAGTGATTTTCAGAGACCTCTCAGCGAGGCAAACCTTAGATTCCAAAGCTCAACATACAATAAACACTCAACTGGAAAAAGATAGGGAAAATTATGCAAATCTTTTGCAGCAACATCAAGAGTGGTTGCATGCAGGAAATAAATCCCAACATGAAGCTTCAAATGCCTCTCAGTTCCTACGACAAGTTCTACAACAGGTGGAGAGTATAGAGAAAAACATACCATTCAATCAAAGGATACAAGATTGATCTACAACATTAGAAGACAATGTGCAATATTTGTCTAACCTTATAGAGTCGAGTGTAAAAGCTAGAGTAGCAATCCGTGAATGGTCGATCTTTGATGAACATTTGTAGATTCTGTGTAACACCCTCCTTCCATACTTACCCAAGCTAACTGGTCCACGAGGGTAAATATTTGATGAAGAGTTACTATAATATGATTAAACTCCCTAAGTATAGTTAAGGAAGTGGAACTAACAAACCAACACTTTAAAAAACCTCCCTCGGGTGCTACAAGACCCCCAAGAGCTAACCAACCACTCTATGTTCCCAACCCCTAAGTTAACTTAGCATTTTACTAAAGTAAACCCTTAGTCACTCCCATGACAAGGCCTCCATGCGACTGAAACCCTCTTGTCACTCCCACAGGCCTGCTTTCTAGTGATTGCAGTCTTTTCGAGCAAGTTCTATGCCAATGACCCTGAAATATGAGCCACTTTTTCAGGGCTAGGAATCAGGGCTCTACTCAAAACTTGATGAAACTCGTAGGAATGATAAATAACAAGAATACAAGGCCTCTAATTTAAAACTTGAACAAGGAATTGACCTGAATCATCCTAACCATGACCGATATCTTGTCAAACACATCATGAACATGTAATCTACAAGTCATAAATACACATATGAACATAGGGGTCTCATACTTATCTGAGAATTGACAAGAAGTACTGATGCCCCCTCATAATAGCTTCGAAAACATCTATTAGGTCATGCATTCATAATCATTTCATTTACTAATCAAGACATGATGAAAGCCTATTGTAGCCACTACAACCACCCTCCAAAATTTTGGCCTGCACTAAAATTTCGGAGCCTCCCTTGAGAGTTTCACTTGATGACTGCACACACTTGGGTTCACTTCGTGAGCTCGTGTGAGTCCTTGCATTTGCCTTTCTTGTTCATTTCACTCAAGTTTCTGCATGTTGGAGTCTAAGTCATGCTTGCGACCATGTTCTAGTTACGCTCATAGTCTTCACTTCGTATGTGCTTGTTGTGTTCGCCATGAAAGCATTTGTCATACTCACACACGGATTCAAATTCACTGTTGTGCAAGCATCGTCTCGATCAATGAACGGTCAATCACGAGTGTCAAGCTTGTCATTTGCACCGTCGGTCAGTCATGTTGAACATGTGTGTCTGGATGGTTTGAGTCATTTCATCGTCAAGTCATGTGAGTGTGTGTTTGTTTGATCACCTGTGCATCTTTCGATTGTTCACACACTTAGTCATTTTTGTTGAAGTTCTGACGAACAGACTCCCCTCTGACAGCCGGACCGTCACCCTGCCATCGACTTGATCGACTGTCAATCAGAACAGCAGAAGCACCAAGCTAGTCTTTTCAAGTTGCGCTGCTCGCAAGCAATTCAATCAACTCTCATGTTGGCCACCCAGATAGTCAGACCCGGAAGTCACCCCAGGGCTGACTCCCCTTAAAAATTGCGTAGAGGCCACTGACCTTACTCGCTCAGCTGATTGAGGAAATTGCACAGACAGGCCAGATAGACACCAAGCTCCCGTCCCTATCTCCCTCAGATTATTGTGCAGTTTTCCCAGTTAGTCATCTCGATAGTCGACCGATTGCTCATCTCAGAAATTACACAGTTTTCATGAGCAGGCCTTCTGCTTCCCAGCATTCTGCTCAGCTCAGAAATTGTGCAGAGATGATCAGCAAGTCGACCTCTCGACCTCAATTCAGTTTCCCCTGCTTGCAACTTCTAGTAGTAGACTGCTAGTTCCCTCTGGGAATTGCGTAGTTTTGGCTGCCAGTGACCCAACATCCAACTGCCATTTCCCTCTGGTAATTGGGCAGTTTTGGCTGCCATTGACCCCAGCAGCCAACTGCCAGTTCCCTCTGGGAATTGGACAGTTTTGGCTCCCAATGACCCCAGCAGCCAACTGCCAGCTCCCTCTGCAAATTGTGCAATTTTAGCTGCCAATGACCCCAGTAGCTAACTGCCAGTTCCCTCTGGGAATTACGCAGTTTTGGTTTCCAAGCTCCCGGGCAATTCCTCCCAAAAATTGCGCAATCCCTGCCTGCTGACCCTACTTATAGCCCGACCTTTTCCTCCAAAAAATTGTGCAAATTTGGCCTTCCAACCCCTACTACCCGCTCGTTCCAAAAACTGCGCAGATCCTGCCTACCTTGCCTTCCTGCAGCTCGAATTTTCCCTCCCAAAATTTGCGCAATTTTTCCTTCCAGCCGAGCCAGGCCTCGCAGAAAGCCACTGTCGACTTGGATCGCCCATCACCATCACTCAATGACTCTTGTGTAGTTTTCATCAGCAGTTCCCAGGGCCATCATCCCGGTTTGCAACCTTGCTGCCTCTCCCGGTCACCTGCATTCGAAATGATCATCTGTTATGGTATACTAGGAGGTTTTGGATTTGATGTCGTCTCGTCATGAGTGACTTCAGGTACAGGTACACCAAAAAACATGGCACGAAGAAGAATGGGATGAATAAAGAGAGCAAATGCAGAAGGAGAGGTTCACCAACATATGAGCGAATGATGCATATGAAGAGATGTGCTCACGAATGGACGAAAATGCACCTTCGCGAACAGATGAGCCTGTCAAGCCTCCCAACATGCAAGGAACAACATGCCAAAGCTTCATCCAGCGAACCAAAGACCATCAAAGACTCTGCGCACTTCGCCATGCAGAGATGAAGCTGTGATACACCATGAAGGCATCCATCACCCAGCAACATTGTAGCTTGACATACACTCCAGCAATAGCACGAACGTACCAACACTGTCATGTCGAGTCATGTCATGAGTCATGTCGCCCACATCTCTACTATAGGCTATGTTTTCAATCAATGTAATGTAACGTGGAAGTCCAAGAGACTCACTTGTTGTACAAAGAGTCATGTAAAGTAAAAAAGTCATGGAAGTCAAATAGTCATTAGGGTAGTCAAACAACCACAAGGGTCAGTTTCACCCTTGGCCATAAATACCCCCCTCATTTGCACATGAAAGGACTTTTCACCTCAGCTCCTCCCACATAGCCAAGAGAGTCTGTAATATTTTCTTTGAGGAGTTAGTAGTGGCTCCAACGCCCCACACTTGGGGTTAGTGATGTATGGTGTAATGATGTGTCTTAGAACTTTCACTTAATTCAGAACCTTGCTAACAAGCCAACACGTTTTCACACATGTATTGTAATTGTTGTAAGACTAATCTTTAACACTTGTGATGCATGTTGCTTTAACTTGTGTTCTACATCTGAACTATTTCACTTGTTGTAATACATAATATAGTAATGGAAATGTGTTGTATATCTTATTAACATTGTCTTGCCCGTGTAGACTACTCTCCCAGACACTAGACAAACCTTTCACATAAAACTTGATGTAACAATCGTTCCACTCATTCGAACTCATCAGTTGAGTGTTGTACGTGTTATCTTACCTTGTGTGTTGTGACTATTGCGTCCGTGTGGACTGCTCCTCCAGAAGTTGTGCACGCCCTTTTGTGTTGTGTGTTCCTAACTAAGTTGGGACTTCATCCCAACCAACTTGGGACTCACTCCCACCCTCTCCCTCTAAAGTGAAAGAACCATTGACACAAGTGACACTTACACCTACCAGGCACGCAAACTTCACTTCTCAAAGACAAAGCATACCACTCTCTTGTGCTGACAAGCAAGAGTTGAGGAAAATCCTTAAGACAATGGAAACTGGGCCATTATACCGGATGGGACTCCCACACCAAACGGTGTGAGGTCTAATTAGGACTTCATACAAAGGTGATCCCCTGAATATTGGAGGGTCCTCTTATCACTCAGGTTGTTCCCAAAAGTTGTAAGAAAGGGAATACGGCCGAGGTAACCACAGACCAATCTTTTAGGCACAAATTCTAGCCAATCTGCATCCAGAGAGGGCTTTCTCTTTATAATTTAGCTTTGTTTTAAGGTGTATTAGGCTAGTTATGAAGTGTAAAGGTTTTGGTTTTGAGTTTGGTTGGAAGGATGGGGATTCAATAGAACAGTGAGGTAAAACTAAAACACTTCAGTCCATTGGGCATGATGGAGTCAAGAAGGATGGCTTCCTGGGTTAAGTTTCTTATCAGAGAATTTATCACAGAGCAAGGTACTCGAAAATGGAACAATTTATAAGCTGAAATATGATGGAATGGAGTCAATGGGTGAAGGGAAATTAAGAATCCTTCATCATGTTGACAGAGGGAAAATGGATGATTATTGCTATGGAGCAATTAAGAATTCTTTAGCTAATACTCAAGATGAAAGAACCAGGGGAAACAGGAGCAATTAAGAATTCACTGTTTATGCTAATTCTGAAGAAAACATTAATAATAACAGAGATTGAACACAGAGTGCAAACAAGAAAATTCTAGGCTATTCTTTTTCTCTATTATTTAGATCATAAAATATAGATGATATAATAAACACAGAAACTATAAAACACAAGTTAGAAGAGACTTATTGATCCATAAAACGATTCAAGAATCCTACAACATAGTCCTTAGCATCAATTCTTCATCCAATGAGTAAGACAAATGGTTCCAACAGCCTTTTATTCCAAAAATTGTTCAGTATTACAGTAAAAACTATGAACATCCGCCACCAACCAACCCCAAATACTTCGTCTGGGGGGGTGTTTATACAAAAATGTCAAGATATTATGCAAAATATCTGATAGAAATAAATATCTGCTAACAATTAATGTTTCTTTTACACAGATAGAGATAGACAGTCTCGAAACAGGGAGACAATAAATAGGTGCAATAAATTTGTGCTATGTTGGTTAATCTGCCTTTATGACAGGTACTAAAGGCAGGTGTTGCAAGTCGGTTCCCAGCTGCTTTCTATTAATTCTTTGTGCTGCTCATTCTGCCTAGGCCAAACTTCTTTTAACGCTGATGTGATGTATTTTAACCCGCAGGACCGTGGTTCATTTCTGTTCTGCGCATTGTGACAGATGGTGCACAATTTTGCATTTAACCAAAGATGAATTTACAAGATTTATAACATGCTTTGCCACCACTCTGGTCCTTGTATTTGATGTCTCTGCAGCTTCTTTAAAGTCTCATCAGTCTCTGTGTACCTGAAGAAATTAGGTGGGATGGTGAACAGATGCTTCACCTCAAGCTCTATGTAAAAAATATTTTCCAGGCTATCATAGAGGGACTAGCCAGATGGAAGTGCTTTTTCTGTTGAAGTACTTGAAGGTGCACTAGCTTGATTGACAAAAAATGTATTTAATTTGTGTATATAGTCCTTGTGCTTCATCAAACGATCATTATCTCCCACAGGACTTGGTAAACCCTTTTGATTCAGGACTGTAAATTTGTCTGTGAAAGAATCAATTTCCACCTGCATGTCCTGGCATCTTCTGTCCAAGTTTTGCATTAGAGTTCTCATGGTTAGAACTCTCTTGATGTCCAAAATGGTACATGTTTTGTCTCTAATGTCCAGTGCCTCCAGTTCTTCATGATCTTAGTATTCAAAAAATGGATTAGCCTGTTAGCTTGCTCAGGAATTTGCCCCAATACAGCTCTTGTTTTCTGAAGTTCTACTTGGGATACTTTTATCAAATCAATCTGTTCATAAATGTTCTGAATAGACCTCCATACACCACTAAGTGATTGAATGATGTTGGTCCACAAAATTCCTCTGATTTTTGCCAGAGGCTTATGCAGAGAGAGATCATTTTCTAAGGCTCTTACCTTATTTTCCAATGATTTGACTTCTCTTGTTTTCTCTGCTACACTCATCTTGGATTTATAATAGCTTTGCTCAATCTTTGCCAATTTTTCTTTGACCTGTTTCAATTCAGATACTTGGATTTTCAACTCCTCCATGGCTTTGATTAACTGCTCTGTGGTCATAGTAGTGGTGCCTGGTGTTGTTGCTATTGCTGTGGTACCTGTGGTGATTTCTGCAATTGATGATGGGACAGAGGAAGGCATTGATGTTATAACTGTGGGAGGGGCAGCTGTGGCCATTGGAGTTACTTGAGGTGGCTGGGAGGTCGATTCTCCCTGCTTTTCTTGTAATGCTTTCTCCAATGCCTGCTCCGTCTCACTCAATCTTTCATTCAACCTCATGAGCAGGTCCATCATGTCCTCCTTGGATTTCTGCTGCACAACATCTTTTGTCTGTGGATGCATAGAAGGAGGCATTTTGAGCTATTTTCTGAGGGCAACAATGTCCTCTTCCTTCTTCCTCATTAATGCTTTTATGCATTTGGCATCTTTGAGATCATGTCCCAACTCAACAATAATATCCTCCATGGATTTAATTCTGTTGTCCTTTGCTAAAGAGGAAGCTTTCTCTAAATCTAGCTGAGTAGAGGTGTTCTCCAATGAGTTTTGCAATTTATTAGCCAACATTGCTTTGTCAGCTAGTGTGGAATACACCATCTCTCCAGTGTGTTTGTGTAGCTCAATCTAGTCTATTGGATGAATGTCTTTGGCCAAGACCTGCAGATTTGTCCTGATATAGTCAGTTGATGATTGTGATTGTTGCACCTTGGGCTTGAAGTAGCTCATGATCATTTTGCCTTCTTTAATGTCATATGCTGACATTAATCTTTGTTGTTTTTTGGGGGCAATCTTGAGATATTGGTCATAAATTTGCAACCTCAATGGATCATTTCTAGCCTTTATCTCTGTAAAATTTCTTTTGACATCAGAGGTCTTCTTGCTTGGTTGCCTTGTGGATGAAACTTCCACACTATGTTGCCTTTCCAAGTCCTGCCTGTGTGAGTTGGTTGTTGTGTGTATCACTGGGGAGGTCTATGGGTTGGTTGCCCTCTCACCTCTTAGGCTTTTTAATGTTTCTTCAATGATTTCCTCTTAAGATAGAGGATTCAGTCTTTGCCTTTTAGCACCTGACTGTTCTACAGGTCCACTGATGGGTGTGGTCTCTTTTCTATCCATTTTCTTACCTTTTTCCTCATTTAGACAGTTTGCAATGCTGGTATCTCTGGTGCTTTGGTCTGTTCTGGAGGAATTTTCTCCTGTTGATCAGTGATTTCTTGTTGTTCTGTGCCTGCCACTTCCTTGCCCTTTGAAGAACCTGAAATTGGTGTGCTGGCCTCTTGTATGGGTTGTTGTGAAGTCCCAGTAGAAGATGTACACACTCCGTCTTGCTGAGGCAACTTGAAAGATACCTGTCCAAAAGAGTCCAGGTCAAGGGTATTTTCTAAATCTTTCATAGCTTGTTCCATTTTTTCTTACCGAGTAAGTTCTTCTACTAATGTACCCTCTATCCACTCATCCTGATTAGCATATTGTTCTACTTCAGGGATCCTATGATGTGTGTAAGCTGACAGCCGGTTTTTTACTTTTCTCTCACTTATAAAGCCATTTGGGTCATATGGTACCCACCAGAAGCTTTTCTTCAATTTCAGGTCTTCCCCTAATATTTTATCAGCATCTTCCGATGCTTCCCTTTTGTTAATGATAAAGGGGCCTAATTGGTTTCTTATTCTCAACTGAGCCTTATTTTTGACATTGCAAAAGTGAGTTAAATCTGCATTGATTAGTTGCCTGAAATACTCCAGAGAAAACAGTCTCATGGGCACATATTTTGGAAGCTTATAAGGGCACAACTCACAGCCATATATCCTGATTTCAGTGTGATCTTGATAGAAGTAGCAGTCACCTATCTTGTAGTTCTTGGAGAGCTGTAAAATATTCCTTATGTCCCCAGAGAGCCTAGGAGGAGGAGCTCCTATCAATAGAGTGGAGGTTGGATGTATAAACAAATTAATGAACTCACAGTAGGTATAATGGGATTTAACAATTATGTGGAAGACCGAGGTCCAAAAGATTACAGACCTCCTCTCTCCTTTGGCATCCAATTCCTGACGGGAAATATAAAAATGTCTAGGTGATTATACAACAGCAGGTGGTATATGAAAGTTGTGTATTTAAACACTCCTTCTCTTTCCAAATTCATAAATTGAGTATCGATTTTGTCAGCAATGAAAGAGGCATAGTCATACTTAATAGCAGGGGGTTGTCCTGGAGTAAAGGTGGATAACAGAACCAGGACCATCTCATCCACAAATTCACTGGACCTGAATCCCAAGATTACTGAGATCATGTCAAGAAGAATTCTTCCAGTCTCATTGAATGAGACATATAAATAAGGAGGTGGACCTTGGGGCTGGCATTCTGGCTTCATGAATATCTTAGCAATCCGGGATATTTCTGCACTGGATAGTTGAGAGCCTTGCTCAAGTAAAAATCCCATGGAGAGAGGAGAAAGAGGTTGAACTGGATGGAATTGTAGCATTTCATTGATAGACTCAGCAATTATGTAGAAAAGGAAAATTTGTGATGGAGAGATAACTGCTTTACTGACAGGGTCATAATTGGCACATCAGTGGCGAATAATATCTGGGAATATATTGACTAAGGGAAGGTAGTACTTGGGGATATTGGATTCCCATATTCCATAGATATCAGAGTTGTTCAAATGACTGTTTTTTATTAGGCAGAAAGTATGAAGATGATTTTGGCAACCAATTGGGTCTTTTATTTGGAAGTCTCTGTCGGACAAGGGTAAATGATGCTAGTTTATATGAGGTGCATTGAGAGGCGCAACATTGAGGGCCACAGGGGCTTCTATTGTTCAATTTTCTGTGTTTTTAAACCGGAGGTTGAATTTCTATGAAAAAAGGGCAACATAGCAGTTCTAAATGGGTTGGTATGGCAATTATGGATTGTTTTGGCTTGAATTTGGCTCTTACAGGTACAATTTTGCATAGGAAAACCAAAAACACGGGTTCGGGAGGTGGGATGGGGTAAATACCTGTATTTTGGAAGCGCACGAGTGTAATTTGCAGGTCGACCAAAGAGGTGAGGAGCAGAATGCTGGACTTTGCTAGGTCGGGTGGCGAACTGGAGCTTGTGCAACTACTTGGATGTTAATTTGCATACAACAGTCTTGTGAAAACAACGAATGAAAATGAAAGAAAATGACAATTTTACGAGTTTTTTTAACAAAAATTAGCTTCGTGGGCTTTTTTGCGCTTTTGGTTGGATGACGTCAGCATGACGGGATAGTTTGTCGCGTAGCGGAGGGTACGGAAGGGTGACATGGCGATGACGTGGTTGTGATGTCAGCGGGGGGTCAGCGGGAGCGGTAAGTGGTTTGGGCCCGCACCTCTTATGGGCCAAGGTGGTATTGGGAGGAGGGGCCGCGAGCATGTCGGGAGGGCGCCGCGTGTCCCCGATACGGCAGTAATATCGCCGACTCCCCGAGCATTAAAGATCGGCGTGGAAGGGCCTCGCGATATGATCGTGAGCCGTCCGATCAGCGAGCCCGGATCCAACGGCTGGCGGAGATCTGAGGTGATGGAGGGCTACGACGCGGGACCCATATGTTAAATAATGATTTTTTAACCATATTGCGGCGATTTCTATTGGTTGTCGGGGGGATTAAACTGTTAATTAACCAGGTGTTAATTAACTTTTGAATATTTGCGCAACAGAGGTTTTTAATGCATTCCAGATGAACCATTAAACCCTCGTTTATAAAGTGTTATAGTTATATATTAACCAGGGGCGGGATACTTAAATTTTTTGGGGTTTTTTATATGTTTACATAATACGGGGGGGGGAATATAGGGATTTATATAGTAATGTTAGTAGTTAATATGGGTTTATGAAAAGGGCGCCAAGCTATAAAGTTGAATAACTTAGGCTGAGGGAACAAGAGGATCTTTACACAAGAAATGTGGTTTCTTTGCTTTAAGCAGGAATGCTATTTTCCTCAGGTTTTTTCATGAAATTGAGTGATTTAAGAGTATTGAGCAGATCTCAATATCCTTGGGGGGAGGTTAGTAAGTGTTTTTTGGGAGAAGTGTGAGGGGAAGTTAGACATGCATCACATGTTTTGTAGCCAAATAACTGCCATTGTACTTATGATAATAATAAGATGAGCCTCTTGAGAAACAAAAGTTAATCATAAGCATGCTTCTGCAACACCAAAACTGCCTACCCAGTTTATTATACCTAACATTTTTCTTCATCTTCCATGGGTGCACTTGGACTAACAAACCCTTACTCTCTTCTTTTCTTTTGACTGCAATCCTATCTAAGTCTGCCCTTATTTCTTCTAAGGGCTCAGATTTAACAGTTGAGCTCCTTTGCTTCTCTACCTAATTACTTATCTGCCAAGATTTAACTGTTTGGACAGATTTTATTCTCTATCTCTAAAATAGGAAATTCAAGCATGTACTGGCCAAGATTAAGCTGTTTGGCCATCCATCAACTGTGACAAGAGTCATCTAATTGCACACACTGAGATTCTTTGCAAAAATAGAATAGTAGTGGCATTTTGGACTAGCACACTTTCCTGGTCTTCTTTATTTGGGGTTCATTTCCTTTCTTTTTGACCATTTCATTCTTTTTGCCCTTTGAGCTTTCTTTTAGGGCATACCCTCTTTTCATTTTTTAATTTTTTTTTTATTTTTTCAAAATATGGAACCTTTGCAGTAGGGAAATGATGAACATATTTGGGATTTAACCAGTCAATCATGAAATATGACACCTATTGGTATAGGAGCATAACATTGGCTCCACTTAGGGATGGCTTTTGCTGGTGAAAAGCCAAGAACAGCAGGTCAGATGGCCTTCTAAACAAGTCTTTCTGCATTCTGAAATGTTCCTTTGTTGTAAGGTGGCACAGTTCCTTGACTATTCCTCAAAATTTCCTACACATTCCTTCCCATTTTTATTGATGTAATAAACTGCAGAAACTAAGCATTCTTATGTACAAGTTAGAGTCCTGATATATCAACAAACTGGATCGAAATAGTGCTTCAACATCCGACCATTAACTGGTCCATCTTCTGCTTCTGTACCATCCAGGATTTTCAAAAAGTAGGTATTGTTTTCTTGTGAGGCCTGAATAACAAAAGGTCCCTTCCACAAGAAGTCAAACTTCCCATGTTTTCCTTTATCTTCTCTTTTGGAATCCCATTTCAAAACTTTGTCTCCTATGAAAAAATCCTCTGCCTTAGTCCTCTTATCAAATATCTTCTTAAATTTTTCTTGTAGCACTTGAGATCTTTGATATACCTCTTCTCTAGTCTGTTGCAAATGTATAGTCTGATTTATTCTTCTCTGAATGACATTGAGCTGTACTTGAACTTCTTGCAATAATTTCATTACAGGTATTCCCACGGAGGAAGGAAATACAACCTCCATACCATATACAAGCTCATAGGGACTAGTTCCAATGGATCTCTTAGTAGTTAACCTGTCTGCCCATAATGCATTTATAAGCTTCTTATGCCAATTTTTCTTGTTTTCTTCCAATATTTTCTTAATGATATTCATGAGGCTTTTATTGGATGACTCAGCTAAACCATTACCTTGAGGATAATACGCTGCGGAATGACCTAAGGTAATGTGGTATTTGTGACAAAAATTGATCATTCTCTTGGATTTAAAAGCAGCAGCATTTTCTGTTATAATCTTTTCAGGACAGCCAGATCTTCACAGGATGTTGGTTTCTAAGAATTGCATAATCACTGAATCATTGCCTTTTCTACAAGGAATGGCCTCCATCCACTTGGTGAAATAATCTGTGGTAGTCAAAATCCATTTATGTTGGTCAGAATAAGGAGGGTGAATTTCCCCAATGAAATCTAAACCCCATTACTGAAATGGTCTTTCAGTGGAAATTGGTCTAAGGGGTAGAGGCAAAAGTTTCCTCTTGCCTTCAAAGATTTTACATTTATGGAAAGCAGTAACAAACTTTTTGACATCAACAAACAAAATGGTCCAGTAAAATCCAGCCCTTAGGATTTTATCAGCAGTTGATTTCCAATACAAATGCCCACCACAGTCCCCTGCATGAAATTCTTTGAGCACTTCGTCAGTTTCATCTTTTATCAGACAATTTAATAGAATACCTTCATGATTTTTCCAAAAGAGAGCACCATCCAAAATACAAAACTTTAAAGCTTTCATTTTTATAAACCTTTTCTTTGTTCTGAATAACCCTGGAGGAGCCTATGGGTTTAATAATACATAGCATATATCAGCATACCAAGGTGATTCTAGGAAGGCCTAGCTGATTTGTGGAGTCGCCATCTCCTGTTCATTATCCAATTCATTAATATCTAGAGCTTGGAAATTGGTTTCAGTCATGAGTTTAGCCAATCCCTGTCCTTTTATGAGCTTTGTAGGTTTTATCTCAATATCATACTCTAATATAGTAGCAATCCATTTACCTCTTTTGCCTTCAATCCCCTCTTGGGTCAGGATATCTTTGACAAATGTGCTTGTCACATAACCTATTAAATGAGAGTATAGTACATAGACTCTGAAACCTTTGATGGCTTTCACAAGTGCATAAGCCTATTTTTCCATGATTGGGTATTTCAGAGGTGCATCCCTCAGTGCTTTGCTAAAGAAGGCTATGGGTTTTTCACATCCTTTGTCATATTTCTGTAGCAAAACAACAACAATAGTGTGTTCAGATGCAAATGAAAATATAATGAAGTCTCTGTCAAATTTTGGGCTTGTAAGGATTGGTGTTTTGGTTGAGGCTATCTTGATTTCTTCAAATGCTTGTTTGGCTTCTAATGTCCATTTGATCTTGGAATCCTTTTTCAGCATGTTATTTAACAGTCTTATTAGTTTAGCCAAGCTGGGTATAAATCTTCTTAAAAAATTAATTTTCCCTACGAAAGCTTGGAGTTATTTAATATTTCTGGGATGAGGTATTTGTAAGATGTCTTGTATTTGGTCAGGGTCAATTTTGATGCCATCTCTTGAAATTAGGTGACCTAACAGTTTGCCTTCTTCTAGGCCAAATAATGACTTCTTTGGATTCAGTGATATACCATAATTTCTGCACGTTAAAAACACTTGTATGAGATGATCTAGGTGCTGCTGATCTGATTTGGGAAACACAGTGAGATCATCTAGGTATATGACCAGGAAGTCATGAATTTCTTTAGAAAAAGCTATGTCCATTGCACGTTGGAATGTTTCCCCTCTTAAGTCTGAATGGCATTTTCACATATTTGAAAGTTCCCCATGGAGTTGTAAAAGCAGTTTTTTCTTGATCATCAGGGTGAACTAAAATCTGGTTGAAGCCTAAAAACCCATCTAGCAGTGAAATTCTAGAGGCACCTACTACCCTTTGTAAAATGTGGTCCATCTTACGTAAGGGGTAGTGGTCTTTCAAAGAGACTTTGTTCAGATTTCTCAAATCAACACACAGTCTAATTTCTCATGTTTTCTTCCTAGTGAGCACTAAATTGGAGAACCATTCTGAAAATATACTGGGTGCAATTATCCTAGCCTCATACATTCTTTTGACTTCCTTTTCAATTAGAGGGAGGAGTACAGGGTTGACCCTTCTGAGTTTTTTCTTGAACGGTTTTTGATTTTCTTTGAGGGGTATTTTATGTTGAATCATAGAAGTATCATAGGATTTGAAGTCTTCATAGCTCCATGCAAAAACATCCTGAAATTATTTGAACAATTCGATATATTTAAGCTTTTGGTCAGGAGGCAAAGTTTTGGACAATTTTATCATTTTTGGATTTTGTTTAGTCCCTATGTTACAGTCCTCAATTTATGCATTTAATGGCTGCATTTTGGGTTTCCTTGGGATATCATTAGAATAAAAAATGTCTTCCAGAGGAGTTAATCCTGTGGGTAAAAAATTGTCCTTTAAATCAATAACTTCAGATTCTCCTCCAACAGTTTCATCAATTTCTATTTATTTGAGCTCTTGCAACTCTTTGCTGGTAAATTTTGTTGGATGTAGTATTTGAGTTTCTGTTTCAGCTGAAATGTGCATTTGAATTTTTTCTATTTGATCAACTTCACAAGCGGTGCTTGTGTCTATATTAGTGCTGGAAAATTCTTCTTTTAAGGTAAGAAAATTATTAATCTGAGTGTCATTGTCAAACACTTGCCAATTTTTTACATTGTCAGGTATAGTTGGCCTGTGTTTAATTTCAACTGTAAAATGATGATTAGGCTCAAATGGTAGTTTACAAGTGCTGGCAAATGTTGCCAAACTGAGAGCATGCAAATTGTGTTTCCTTGGAATTTTGGCAAGCTGAGTTTCAAGAAAGGTATTGAGTATTTCAATTGTTGCTCCTCTATAAGACCTTAATCTAAGATCATTTGTGAGGAAGTTTCCTTTCATCTGTTGAATAACTAAATCAGAGTCTTCCATAATTTATATCCTAAATGCCCCTAGACTTTTGATCAGTTTAAGTCCTAGCAACAGGGCTTCATATTCAACCATGTTATTAGTGCATGTAAAATTCAACCTATATGCATGACCTTCAGCATAATCATTTTCGATATTATGTATCCAAATCCCTGCCCCTGCTCCTAGCTTATTGACTGATCCATCAAATTCTAAATACCAAAGGATTTCTTGATTACAACGAGTATCGGAGATCTTAGAAATTTGCTTGTTAGGCAGATTTGGATTTTTAGTTTCATGTGGTTTCCTTGAGTGTCTGTTATATCATTGTTCATAAAAATCTCTTGAATTTGAACACTAGTTTTCTCATTTATGAATTCTTTCTGCTCTAAAGCTAAAGCCTTCTCATTAGTTGGAGGGCAAATTTCAGCATTGTATAGGATGAAGGAGTCCATATCAGAATGCATGGAAAAAATGGGAAAATTTTGGGGTTTCTCTTGCGTGCTGACCACGTATTTCATCAGGGTCTCTCGGTACAATCTCTTTGGCTGGCCAAATACTGAAATGGTGGCATAGGACATGTCCAACTGTAAAGATCCCTGGAGCTTTGCATCCCAAGATCTAGACAACAACATGCCATACTTTGGTGGAATATCATCTACCACTACGTCCATTAAAATTGTCTTGGCAGGGTATTGAACTAGTGATACACATAAATCTTTGATCAATCCTAGACATTTGACCTGGCTTGAATCAAAAGAGAACAAGTCTTTGTATGGCCTGGTGATATCTAGGTCCAACTTTTCCATCACAGATTTGGGCATTAAATTATGGGAAGCTCCAGAATCAAACATTGCATTGTGCAGTGTTTTGTCATGAATATTCAGACTTACATAGAAGGGAGGGACCCCTTCATCTACTGATTTACTGTTTACTTCAGGGCCAAAAATTAATTCTGGTTGGTCATCAAGGAAATTTACTACATCTCTGTTTTCTGAAATTTGAAGTGATCTGCTGATTTGTTCTCTATAGACATCGTGCTTAGCCAATTCTGACAATGGAATTTCTATTTTCAATTTTCCTATTTCAGTCTCAAGGTTGAAAGGTTTTTCTTTTTGAGTTTTCTCATTTCGGGCAACGAAATTTTCTTTTTCAGCTGTTTTTTCAATGCTTTTTCCTTCATTAGGAGTCGTGTTGGGGGCTGAAGTTGTTTGTATGTCAATTACTGTAGGTTCTCCCGCAATTTTTTTGGAAGAAATGGAAGCTGAAGACGATCTATGAGGTTTTTGATTATCTGAAACATCTTCAACTGTTGGAATGTTTAGGTTGGGAATTGTTTTAGGAGGAATTTGTATATGAGGGTTCTTGTTTTTGGCTTTGGTAGGTTGTTTGGTTTCTTTCTGTTTATTATCATCAGGGACATCTATTCTCCTGCTTCTCAGATTATATTGCTTGTGAACTTCATAGATGGCAGAGTCATATCCTTCTCTAAAGTCAAATGGTTCTCCTGACTGGATTTGGAACTAATTAAGAGTGTGAGCCTCTTGGTCTTCTTGGGTTAAGAAAATTTGTTGTTCACTACTAAGCCCCATTAAGTTAATTTGAGTGTCTTCTATTGGTTCACTAGAAGTTGAAGCTTCGGCATATTTTTCTTGGAATGGAAGCCTAATGTTTTGGTCAGGGCCAGCCTTTCTAGTATTGGAATTTTGATTTTTTCTTAAATTTGGGTTTCTTGCCGTGTTGCTTGGTTGACTATCCCAAGGGGACTTTCTCTCAATTGTTTCTACTCTGTCACCAAGTCTGTCCACGCATTTAGTGATAACATCTAATTTTTGTTCAAATGCAGAAGGTTCTTCTTTGATAAGTATCCTCCTTTCAGCTCTAGTTCGAGCTCGTTTGGAAATTAGGTTGGCCTCAACACTGACGGCTATACTCTGCATGTCTTCTAGGCTGCGAGGAGCTCTTTCCGTAAGCTAATATGCCATGTCAGAGTCAAATCCATCAAGGAATTTGATCAATGCCAAGTCCGGTGGAGGCTTGAGATTCTGAGGAATAACACCGTATACATTGTTAAATCGGGTGCAATAATCTTGAACAGTTTCTTATGGACCTCTCTTTAAGTTTTCATATTCTGATAAAATATGGAGAGGATCCTTTTTCTTTTCCCATCTGTTTAAGAAGGTCTAATAAAGAGCTTCAGGATCATTGATAGTATTTGAAGGGAGTGCTCTAAACCAGGTTCTAACATCTCCAGTTAAGCTTTGGACAAAGATTTTCATTCTTACATCATCATCATCAATCTCACAGTTCTCAAAATAATCCATCATTTTCTTGGTGTGTTGTTGAGCTGTGTAAGTGCCAGTAACATAAAGATAGGTGATTTTGCTTTGATAATCTTGAGGCATAGCCCCTGGATTAGCAGGTAATTGCAGGGGAGCATATCAGTTTGCCATATTTGCAGAGATAAATGTAACAGCTGGGAGAACAGGGATAATAGTTGAAATATGTGCAATGGATGGGGGAGTGGAAAAGATGGTTTGAAGTGCTGATGGTGAACTAGGAGAAGCAACAGTAATGGCAGAAAGGACTGATGCTTTTGCAGGAGTAAGCTTAGATTGGGTAAGGTTCGGCTGGCTTCTAAGCTGCTTAGGAATCAGATTAGGATTTTGAAACAAAGGTGGGGGATTTGGATCTGGATTTGATCTAGTGTAACGGATCTTCTTCTTTGGAGCCAGCTTCTGAATATATTTGTTGGCATTTTGGCACAGGTGTGGCGCTATGGCACAGGTGTTGTCCTTGATGGCAACTCTCTTTGGTGACAGATCTCAGTTCAGGTGCTCAGAATGAAGAAAAAAATTGTATACGCAAGTACACCTTGCAGAAGACGCGTATACACGTGGGTTATACGTTCCGAAGTCGCGGTATGCGTATACACGCACTTTTATGCACATAAAAGCACGTACATTATGGGAAACTTACTTTTGGTCCATGGTTGTTAGTCCTTGGAATTTGAACCCATGGTTGTGGACCATTGTATCTCGTCAGAAGTGTTGACCCCACGTTTTGGGCCCTTGGTATTGTTTATTATGGTTTTGGCCCGTGGTATTGTGCAAGGCCTATAACTATAAAAGAGAAAGGAGATCATGTCGCAAGGAATTATCTGATTTTTTTGAATATCTGATATTATGCTAGATCTGGAATAGGGGTGATCAGGTTATGGTGTAGATCTAGATCTGAAAAGGAGGAACCTAAGCGCAAGAAGGATAATGACTATTGATGGATCTAAATCTCAAGGCTTGATCATTGGTATCTCTATATGATTTTGATCTGTTATATATGGCGCACTCTTGATCTATAAATCTGGGCTAACTAGTGTCTGAATGCTTTAAAGAATAAATTGTCCTTTATAGATCTGTACGTAGGTTCAGTGAATTAAAAGTACGTATACACGCGTTTTCTGTGAATGAAAGACGCGTATACGCAGGTTGGTTGTGATACAGAAGCGTATACTCGTAGGTTGATGAACAGTGAAGTAGCGTATATATCTTGACTTATGTTCTAGCTGCTTCTGTTCTATTGCTGCAGTGCTCTGGGTTCAGAATTGGTGTTTGATTACAGTTACTGTGTTCTGGGTTTAGTGGTCAGAGAAGTGCTTATTTGCTTCAGCTTTTGATTGGTGAAAAGGAGTTTTGCTTATGCAGAAATTCTTGATGTTTGATTGATGTTACTTGTGGATCCAGTCTGAAAATTGATGAAAGGAGGTCCCTGAAAGCAAAGAGAAGGTTGCAGCCTTCTGCAGGTAGGAGCCTGCGTACTAGTATCTCAAGCTAGTACAAGATCTAAGGGGGTTGGAGCTCCCTTCCTGGAAAGCTGGAAAACGAGAGAGAATTATAGCTCTCTGCAGGTTGCAGCCTGTGTACTGGTAAAGTCTGCTCCAGTACTAGACATTGTAAGAGAAGTTTCTAATTAAAAAGAAGATAGAGACGAATTGCAGAAGGGGGTTTTCACCCACATTGGGTTTCCTCCTTATATCTTGTGTTCTTGTGTGTGACTGTCTTCTGCTCTGTTTCACTGTTTCTGATACTGTCTATGTGCATATGAATCACAGATTAATAACTGACATTTGAAAGATAATTCAAATTATAAGTCTGTTTGATATACGCGGGTTTCTTTATCTATAGTTGCGTATATACGCGGTTTTTATTAACTGAAGTAGCGTATATCTTCTGGAATTTAAAAAGGAAATATTTGGCTTAATAATACTGATTCACCCCCCCTCTCAGTATTATTTCCAACAATTGGTATCAGAGCAGGTCCTTCTGAAACAGCTTGATCGCTTGAAGGAAGATCATTCATCATGAGGAACTACGAGAGGGAAGCATCAATCAGGCCACCAATTTTTGATGGGACAAACTTCAATTATTGGAAGGTAAGAGTTACTGCCTATCTTCAATCTCTTGGTACAAAAGTTTGGGATATCATAGATACAGGCTACACTTTTCCTTCAGCTACTCCTACAGATCCGGCCGAGAAGAAGAAATATGAAACAAATGCTAAAGCAGTCAATACTCTGCTGGGATGCTTATCTCAAACAGAATTCGTGAAGGTTATGCAATATAAATCCGCAAAAGAAATATGGGACAAGATTGTCTTGAGCTACGAAGGAGATGAACAGGTAAAGCATGCTAAACTTCAAACCCTAAGGATTCAGTATGAGAATCTCAGAATGTATAATGATGAAAGTGTGGCTAACTATTTCCTTCAGGTAGACGAGATTGTTAATTGCATGAAAAACTTGGGTGAAGAAATAAAAGAGGCTATTGTGGTTGAAAAAGTTCTAAGATCATTGTCCCCCAAGTTTGAATCTAAAGTATCTGCAATAGAAGAAAAGGAAAATCTACGAACTCTTACTATGTCTCAGCTACACGGAATTCTAACTGCTTATGAAATGAGAAAAGGAGGTCCATCAGACAGGAGAGAAGCTGCTTTCAAGGCTTCAGGCAAAGGAGACTACTATGAAGCAAGTCATGTGCCATAAGAAGAAGAAGAATCAAATTTTGTCAGAAATTTTCAACGGGGTACTGGAAGGTTCAGAGGTAAGTTACCTTTTAAATGTTTTGCTTGTGGAAGAGTAGGTCATTATGCTGCAAAATGTCCTCATAAGGATAAGATTGACAAAGTAAAGGAACCTACTAGATGGAACAAGAAACAAAATAAGAAAAGCTACTACACTCATGAAGACAGTGATGGTCTATCAAATAGTGATAAAGATGAACGAGGTAATGACTATAAAATTTTAATGGCATTTGGAGATGATGATTACATGGATGCTATAGATGTGGATAGCTTTTATGAAGAGATTTCTAGACTCAAGACATGTATAGAAGAAAATAATGTGATCATTGATACTCTACAATTTCAAATTGATGAAAAAATTTCTTGAAAAGTTAGAATGTGAAATTGTTGGCCTTAGAAAAGAAATTGAGAAAACAAAGGCTATTAATCTTAAGTTTGTCAAAGGATTTGAAACTCTGGATGAGATCATCAATATACAACGTTCTCCACTAAACAAGACAGGTCTGGGGTATAATGGAGAAACATCTCAAGCATCCACCTCAAAGAATTATCTTGATGCAGCAAGAAGGAATGAGCAAAAGCACAATGGAGATCACCAGGTAAAGCAGGGACGAATTATATCAAGAACAAACAAGGACTATCAGGTAAACCAGGGGCAATCCGTCTTAAGGAACAAAAGCTAGAACCAGCCACAGGTAAAATCTTCTCAATTTGCTTCAAGAATGGATGACAATAGAAATTACAATCATCTGGCCGGTAGATTTGATAATCGCAGAAGTTTGTTCAATGGACAATGTTTCTCTTGCCATAACTTTGGTCACAAAGCAGATCAATGTGTTGCATATAAAACAATCATGACTAGAGAAGCTCAAAAACAAAGAAGTATGACCGGGATTACAAAAAGGACCTATAACAACTTTTCGGCTCTTGAAAATGAAGTTGAATGTTCTATTTGCAATAACTTTGGTCATGAAGATTCTGAATGCAGGAGCAGGTTTCAACAAACAAAGGAACAAGCCTCAAGCACCAGAACATGGAGAATAAAGGAACCACAAACAGAAAGATGTGGGATAGCATTTTATGTAGAGGGACAAGAAAATCTATGGTACATCGACAGTGGATGTTCTAAGCATATGACAAGTGATAAAGAAAAACTTGAATCATATTCTGCTTTAGAAAATGGAAAGAAAGTTTCTTTTGGAAATGATACTCCTGCAGCTATAAAAGGAAAAGGCACTGCTCAGTTAAAGGAAAAGGTCAAAGCTGGAAATGTTTTGTATGTTGATGGATTGAAGCACAATCTTCTGAGTGTCAGCCAGATGTGTGATCAAGGAACCGAGGTAATATTTAGATCAAATGGATGTCATGTTCGTGATCTTAATACAGGTGAAACAGTAATTAAAGGTAGAATAACTCCAAATAATCTATACATATTTGAAGAAGGACAACAACAATGCTATTTGAGCAAGGATGATGAACACTGGTTATGGCACCGGAGGTTGGGGCATCTAAGCTTTTCACAAATAAGGAAAGCATGCAAATATCAGGCAGTTCGTGGTCTTCCAGATATCAAAATTCCTGACAACACCATATGCAAATCATGTCAGTTTGGAAAGCAAACCAGAACTAACTTCCTAGAGAAGGAAGGATCAGCTAGCATGCCTCTTGAGCTAGTCCATACATATGTATGTGGTCAATTTAGGAAAAGGACACCTCGAGGAGAAGAATACTTGATATTATTCATTAACGATTTCTCCAGGTTTGTTTGGTTAGGAATTATGAAGCACAAAGACGAAGCATTCGAAAAATTCAAATCCTTCAAAGCCTTGGTTGAAAATGAATCAGGTTACAAAATTAAGTGCCTCAGGTTCGACAGAGGTGGGGAGTTTACCTCAAATGAATTTTTTGATTTCTGTGAAGAACATGGAATAAGAAGGGAATTCTCTACAGCTAGGACTCCTCAGCAAAATGGAGTGGTGGAAAGAATGAACAGAACAGTCCAACAAATGGCTCGTGCTATGCTTGATGAGTCTGGAACTCCCGCAACTTTCTGGGGTGAAGCCGCATATGCTGCAGTTGTTATTCTTAACAAAACAAATGTCTGAGTGAACAACACTCAAACTCCTCATGAGCTCTGGTATGGTGAGACTCCTTCGGTAAAGCATTTCAAAATTTTGGGAGCAAATGCTATATTAAGAATACTGATGAGCAGCTTGGCAAACTTGAACCTAGAGCAGATGAAGGCATTCTTCTTGGTTATTCTCCTTTCAGCAAAGCATATAAGTGTTACAATAAAAGGCTTGGAAGAATTGTTGACAGTATTGATGTAGTGGTTGATGAAAAAGGATACATCCCCAGGCAAGTAAATCATGAAAATATCAATGAGGATGAAGACTACTCTCCAAATCAGGCAGATGATGAAGAAGAACCCCAAGAGGCACCAGAGGAACAGATAAGGATAGAAGAGAAGACTCCATCCAGATATGTTCAAAAGAATCATCCAGAATCTCAAATTTTGGGGCAGAAAGAGGCAGGTATACAAACAAGAAGAACAATAGCAGAAGCTTCAAGCTATTTGGCATTACTCTCTTCCACTGAGCCGAAAAATGTAAAAGAAGCATGCAAAGATGAGTGTTGGGTTAAGGCAATGGATGAAGAACTCGAGCAGATCGAAAAGAACAACACTTGGGAGTTGGTCCCTAGACCAAAAGATAAGAATGTCATAGGAACAAAATGGATCTTCAAGAACAAGTTGAATGAAAATGGGGAAGTTATTAGAAACAAGGCCAGGCTTGTTTGCAAAGGGTATGCTCAACAAGAAGGAATAGACTTTGAAGAAACTTTTTCTCCCGTAGCTAGACTTGAGGCCATCAGAATGTTCCTTGCCCTCTCTAGCTTTCAAAACTTCAAAGTATTTCAAATGGACATGAAATCAGCCTTTTTGAATGGAGACTTAGAAGAAGAAGTGTACATTGAGCAACCAGATGGCTTTATCCTTGGAAATGATCCAAATCTTGTATGCAGACTTAAAAAGGCTCTCTATGGACTTAAACAAGCTCCAAGGGCTTGGTACTATCGGTTGGACAAATACCTTCATCAACAAGGTTTTTCAAAAGGATAAGCAGATAGCAATCTCTATATAAAAATTGAAAATAACAAATTGCTAATACTTGTTGTGTATGTAGATGATATTATCTTTGGAAGCAATGAAGAAGCTATGAGTCAAAGCTTTGCCTTGGTGATGCAGAAAGAATTCGAAATGTCATTACTTGGAGAATTGACATATTTTCTTGGATTGAAAATCCAACAAAATGAAGGTGGTATTTTCTTGTCTCAAACCAAGTACCTCAAGCAGATCTTGAAGAAGTATGTCATGGAAGATTCGAAACCAGTATGTACCCCCATGGTTACAGGATGCAGCCTTAGTGCAAATGATGAATCAACAGCAGTGCATCAACCAACCTATAGATCCATGATTGGGAGTTTGCTTTATTTGACAGGTACCCGACCAGATATTATGCATGCAATGGGAATAGTTGGAAGGTTTCAGGAAAATCCAAAAGAAACTCATCTTCAGGCAGTAAAGAGAATCTTCAAGTACCTTCAAGGAAATCAAAACTATGGCTTATGGTATCCTAGAGATACAGATCTCACACTTCATGCTTACACAGATGCAGATTGGGCCAGAAGCGTGGATGATAGGAAGAGCACAAGTGGTGGTGCATTATTTATGGGTTCCAGACTAGTATCTTGGTTCAGCAAGAAACAGAGTTCAATTGCTTTATCTACAGCTGAAGCAGAATATGTGGCTGCTGCATCTTGTTGCACACAACTCCTTTGGATGATGCAAACCTTGCAGGATTTTCAAATCACTTGTACTCCACATGTTTCTATCTTATGTGATAATACAAGTGCAATAAGCATTTCAAAGAACCCAGTCATGCATTCAAAGACCAAGCACATACCGATCAAGTATCACTTTCTCCAGGAACAAGTGTTGGAACAAAAAGTCAAATTGGAGTATGTTCCTTCTAAGGAACAAATTGCTGATATTCTCACCAAACCACTGCCCAGGGAAACGTTTGAATATCTCAGACAGAAGCTGGGAGTCGTTGATGCTTCATCCTGCTGTTGAAGCTTGTCTGTTCCAAAGAAAGTTGGTGTACGCGGGTTGGATGAGGGGTATCCGCGTACATACGCTGATTTATGCAGGTGCGGTCGCGTATATGGAGTTCTGAAGAAAATTAGCAAGGGCAAACTCTGTTTGGAGAGAGTCTGAGATGAGTCTGTCAGATTCCATCAGGCACAGGTTCAGGGGGAGCAGTTAATCTCCTAATAATGCATTGTTGCCATTACCTTAGAAGTTCTTGGTTCTAGTACTCAAGTTGTTTTGGTTCAGGTGGATCAGCTGCAGAAAGGAGATCAGAAGGAGAACATGATTGCTGATATCTACCGTGATTGTCAGCGCTGCTGATAAGTTATTAGTGATTTGCATAGTCCTGATATTTCATCTCTATGTCTTTTTCTTATCAAGGTCATGTAACGGCCTATTTTGGTTTCCCCACTATGCATGGGATGATTGATGTGATAGGTTGTCATATGTAAATTTCTGATGTATCCCCACTTGGTTGGGTGATGGTTGTATGTATTGAGTCTTTCGGTAGGAAGGTCTTTTATGATGTATAAGTCATGGTTCTTCTTGAAGAACATCTTTTTGCAGACCTTGCCTACTGTTAGGGGGAGCATGTTCAGCACAGCAGAGCATAGATTTCATCATGTACTCAGGGGGAGCACAGCCCTTTGCCCTTGATGACAAAGGGGGAGAATGACTTTGAGGATCTTGGGGTTGCCATCAAGTCCAAAGGGGGAGATTGTTGGCATTTTGGCACAGGTGTGGCGCTATGGCACAGGTGTTGTCCTTGATGGCAAATCTCTTTGGTGACAGATCTCAGTTCAGCTGCTCAGAATGAAGAAGAACCTTGTATACGCAGGTACACCTTGCAGAAGACGTGTATACACGCGGGTTATACGTTCCGAAGTCGTGTATGCGTATACACACACTTTTATGCACATAAAAGCGCGTACATTATGGGAAACTTACTTTTGGTCCGTGGTTGTTAGTCCTTGGAATTTGAACCCATGGTTGTGGACCATTGTATCTCGTCAGAAGTGTTGACCCCAGGTTTTGGGCCCTTGGTATTGTTTATTATGGTTTTGGTCCGTGGTATTGTGCAAGACCTATAACTATAAAAGAGGAAGGAGATCATGTGGCAAGGAATTATCTGATTTTTTTGAATATCTGATATTGTGCTAGATCTGGAATAGGGGTGATCAGGTTATGGTGCAGATCTAGATCTGAGAAGGAGGAACCTAAGCGCAAGAAGGATAAGGACTATTGATGGATCTAAATCTCAAGGCTTGATCATTGGTATCTCTGTATGATTTTGATCTGTTATATATGGCGCACTCTTGATCTATAAATCTGGGCTAACTAGTGTCTGAATGCTTTAAAGAATAAATTGTCCTTTATAGATCTGTACGCAGGTTCAGTGAATTAAAAGTGCGTATACACGCGTTTTCTGTGAATGAAAGACGCGTATACGCAGGTTGGTTGTGATACAGAAGCGTATACTCGCAGGTTGATGAACAGTGAAGTAGCGTATATATCTTGACTTATGTTCTAGCTGCTTCTGTTCTATTGCTGCAGTGCTCTGGGTTCAGAATTGGTGTTTGATTACAGTTACTATGCTCTGGGTTCAGTGGTCAGAGAAGTGCTTATTTTCTTCAGCGTTTGATTGGTGAAAAGGAGTTTGGGTTATGCAGAAATTCTTGATGTTTGATTGATGTTACTTGTGGATCCAGTCTGAAAATTAATGAAACGAGGTCCCTGAAAGCAAAGAGAAGGTTGCAGCCTTCTGCAGGTAGGAGCCTGCATACTAGTATCTCAAGCTAGTACAAGATCTAAGGGGGTTGGAGCTCCCTTCCTGGAAAGCTGGAAAATGAGAGAGAACTATAGCTCTCTGCAGGTTGCAGCCTATGTACTGGTAAAGTCTGCTCCAGTACAAGACATTGTAAGAGAAGTTTCTAATTAAAAAGAAGATAGAGACGAATTGCAACAGGGGGTTTTTACCCACATTGGATTTCCTCCTTATATCTTGTGTTCTTGTGTGTGACTGTCTTCTTCTTTGTTTCACTGTTTCTGATACTGTCTATGTGCATCTGAATCACAGATTAATAACTGACATCTGAAAGATAATTCAAATTATAAGTTTGTTTGATATACGCGGGTTTCTTTATCTATAGTTGCGTATATACATGGTTTTTATTAACTGAAGTAGCGTATATCTTCTGGAATTTAAAAAGGAAATATTTGGCTTAATAATACTGATTCACCCCCCCTCTCAGTATTATTTCCAACAATATTTTTGGTTTTTCTTGAAATATTTGAAGGATACAACTTTAGACAATATCTTTCTAGGAATTTTTTTTAAATATGGGAGTTTTGAATTTTCCTAAAGGTCTATTGAAACAGGGAACTGATCAAGTATTTGAGACAGCTGTTCAAAGCCTAAACTAGACTGGAGATAGACTGAAGCAGCTTTTATTTACTCCTGTAATTGCATCGCAAAAGCAGTTTCAAAGGCTACCTGGCCAACTTCGGGCTCCATCTGTAGCTTTAAAAATTAAACAACAGCAACAAACAATTATTCAAATCCCCAGCGGAGTCGCCAATTATGTTATCACTCAGGTTGTTCCCAAAAGTTGTAAGAAAGGGAATACGGCCGAGGTAACCACGGACCAATCTTTTAGACACAGATTCTAGCCAATCTACATCCAGAGAGGGCTCTCTCTTTATAATTTAGCTTTGTTTTAAGGTGTATTAGGCTAGTTATGAAGTGCAAAGGTTTTGGTTTTGAGTTTGGTTGGAAGGATGGGGATTCAATAGAACAGTGAGGTAAAACTGAAACATTTCAGTCCATTGGGCATGATGGAGTCAAGAAGGATGGCTTCCTGGGTTAAGTTTCTTATCAGAGAATTTATCACAAAGCAAGGTACTAAAAAATGGAACAATTTATAGGCTGAAATCTGATGGAATGGAGTCAATGGGTGAAGGGCAATTAAGAATCCTTCATCATGTTGACAGAGGGAAAATGGATGATTATTGCTATGGAGCAATTAAGAATTCCTTAGCTAATACTCAAGATGAAAGAACCAGGGGAAACAAGAGCAATTAAGAATTCACTGTTTATGCTAATTCTGAAGAAAACATTAATAATAACAGAGATTGAACACAGAGTGCAAACAAGCAAATTCTGGGCTATTCTTTTTCTCTATTATTTAGATCATGAAATATAGATGATATAATGAACACAGAAACTATAAAACAAAAGTTAGAAGAGACTTATTGATCCATAAAACGATTCAAGAATTCTGCAACATGGTCCTTAGCATCAATTCTTCATCCAATGAGCAAGACAAATGGTTCCAATAGCGTTTTATTCCAAAAATTGTTCAGTATTACAGTCAAAACTATGAACATCCACCACGAACCAACCCCAAATACTTCGTTCGGGTGGATATTTATACAAAAATGTCAAGATATTATGCAAAATATCTGATAGAAATAAATATATGCTGATAATTAATGTTTCTTTTACACAAATAGAGACATATAGTATCAAAAACAGGGAGACAATAAATAGGTGCAATAAATTTGTGATGCGCTGGTTAATTCGCCTTTATGAGAGGTATTGGAGGTAAGTGCTGCAAGTCGGTTCCCAGCTTCTTTTTATTAATTCTTTTTGCTGCTCATTCTGCCTAGGCTGGACTTCCTTTAACGCTGATGTGATGCATTTTAATCCGCATGGCCATGGTTCATTTCTATTCTGCGCATTGTGACAGATGGTGCACAATTTTGCATTTAACCAAAGATGAATTTACAAGATTTCTAACATGCTTTGCCACCACTCTGGTCCCGGTATTTGATGTCTCTGCAGCTTCCTTAAAGTCTCATCAGTCTCTGTGTACCTGAAGAAATTAGGTGGGATGGTGAAAAGATGCTTCACCTCATGCTCTATGTAAAAAAGATTTTCCAAGTTGTCATACAGGGACTAGCCAGATGGAAGTGCTTTTTCTATTGAAGTACTCGAAGGTGCACTAGCTTGATTGACAAAAAATGTATTTAATTTGTGTATATAGTCGTCGTGCTTCACCAAACGATCATTATCTCCCACAGGACTTGGCAAACCCTTTTGATTCAGGATTGTAAATTTGTCTGTGAAAGAATCAATTTCCACTTGCATGTCCTGGCATCTTCTGTCCAAGTTTTGCATTGGAGTTCTCATGGTTAGAACTCTCTTATGTCCAAAATGGTACCTGTTCTATCTCTAATGTCTAGTGCTTCCAGTTCTTCACTGGTCTTGGTATTCAAAAAATGGATTAGCATGTTAGCTTGCTCAGGCATTTGCCCCAATACGGCTCTTGTTTTCTGAACTTCTACTTGGGCTACTTTTATCAAATCAATATGTTCATAAATGGTCTGAATAGACCTCCATACACCACTAAGTGATTGAATGATTTTGGTCCACAAAATTCCTCTGATTTCTGCCAGAGGCTTATGAAGAGAGAGATCCTTTTCTAAGGCTCTTACCTTATTTTCCAATGCCTTGACTTCTCTTGTTTTCTCTGCTACATTCATCTTGGATTTATCATAGCTTTGCTCAATCTTTGCCAATTTTTCTTTGACCTGTTTCAATTCAAATACTTGGAGTTTCAACTCCTCCATGGCTTTGATTAACTGCTCTGTGATCATAGTAGTGATGCCTAGTGTTTTTGTTGTTGTTGCTGTGGTACCCGTGGTGATTTCTGCAGTTGATGCTGGGACAATGGAAGACACTGCTATTATAACTATGGGAGGGGAAGCTATGGCCGTTGGAGTTACTTGAGGTGGCTGGGAGGTCGAATCTCCCTACTTTTCTTGTAATGCTTTCTCCAATGCCTGCTCCGTCTCACTCAATCTTTCATTCAACCTCATGACCAGGTCCATCATGTCCTCCTCAGATTTCTGCTGCACAACATCTGATGTCTATGGATGCATAGAAGGAGGCATTTTGAGCTATTTTCTGAGGGCAGCAATGTCCTCTTCCTTCTTCCTCATTAATGCGTTTATGCCTTTCGCATCTTTGGGATCATGTCCCAACTCAATGATAATATCCTCCAAGGATTTAATTCTATTGTCCTTTGCTAAAGAGGAAGCTTTCTCTAAATCTAGCTGAGCAGAGGTGTTCTCCAATGAGTTTTGCAATTTATGAGCCAACATTGCTTTGTCAGCTAGTGTTGAATACACCATCTCTCCAGTGTGTTTGTGCAGCTCAATCTGGTCTATTGGATGAATGTCTTTGGCCAAGACCTCTAGATTTGTCCTGATATAGTTAGTTGTTGATTGTGGTTGTTGCACCTTTGGCTTGAAGTAGCTCATGATCATTTTGCCTTCTTTAATGTCATATGCTGACATTAATCTTTGTTGTTTTGTGGGGGCCATATTGAGATATTGGTCATAAATTTGCAGCCTCAATGGATCATTTCTAGCCTTTATCTCTGTAAAAGTTCTTTTGACATCAGAGGTCTGCTTGCTTGGTGGCCTTGTGGATGAAACTTCCACACTATTTTGCCTTTCCAACTCTTGCATGTGTGAGCTGGTTGTTGTGTCTATCACTGGGGAGGTCTGTGGGCTGGTTGCCCTCTCACCTCTTATGCTTTCTAATGTTTCTTCAATGATTTCCTCTTCAGATAGAGGATTTAGTCTTTTCCTTTTAGCACCTGGCTGTTCTACAGGTCCACTGATGGGTGTGGCCTCTTCTCTATCCCTTTTCTTACCTTTTTCCTCATTTAGAAGAGTTTGCAATGCTGGTATCTCTGGTGCTTTGGTCTTTTCTGGAGGAATTTGCTCCTGTTGATCAGTGATTTCTTGTTTTTCTGTGCCTGCCACTTCCTTGCCTTTTGAAGAACCTGAAATTGGTGTGCTAGCCTCTTGTATGGGTTGCTGTGAAGTCCTAGCAGAAGATGTACCCACTCCGGCTTGTTGAGGTAGCTTGAAAGATACCTGTCCAAAAGAGTCCAGGTCAAGGGTCTTTTTCTAAATCTTTCATAGCTTGTTCCATTTTTTCTTGCCGAGTAAGTTCTTCTACTAATGTACCCTCTATCCACTCATCCTGATTGGCATATTGTTCTACTTCAGGGATTCTATGATGTTTGTAAGCTGACAACCGGTTTTTTACTTTTCTCTCACTTATAAAGCCATTTAGGTCATATGTACCCACTAGAATATTTTCTTCAATTTTAGGTCTTCCCCTAATATTTTATCAGCATCTTCCCATGCTTCCCTTTTGTTAATGATAAAGGGGCCTAATTGGTTTCTTATTCTCAACTGAGCCTTCTTTTTGACATTGCAAAAGTGAGTTAAATCTGCATTGATTAGTTGCCTGAAATACTCCAGAGCAAACAATCTTATGGGCACATATTTTGGCAGCTTATAAGGGCACAACTCACAGCCATATATCTTGATTTCAGTGTGATCCTGGTAGAAGTACCAGTCACCTATCCTGTAGTTCTTGGAGAGCTCTAAAATCATCCTTATGTTCCCAAAGAGCCTAGGAGGAGGAGCTCCTATCAATAGAGTGGAGGCTGGATGTATAAACAAATTAATGAACTCACAGTAGGTATAATGGGATTCAACAATTCTGTGGAAGACCGAGGTCCAAAAGATTACAGACCTCCTCTCTCCTTTGGCATACAATTTCCTGATGGGAAATATAAAATGTCTGGGTGATAATACAACAGCAGGTGGTATATGAAAGTTGTGTATTTAAACACTCCTTCTCTTTCCAAATTCATAAATTGAGTATCGATTTTGTCAGCAATGAAAGAGGCATAGTCATACTTAATAGTAGGGGGTTGTCCTTAAGTAAAGGTAGATAACAGAACCAAGACCATCTCATCCACAAATTCACTGGACCTGAATCCTAAGATTACTGATATCATGTCAAGAAGAATTCTTCCAGTCTCATTGAATGAGACATATAAATAAGGAGGTGGGCCTTGGGGTTGGCATTCTGGCTTCATGAATATCTTAGCAATCCGGGCTATTTCTGCACTGGACAGTTGAGAGCCTTGCTCAAGTGAAAATCCCATGGAGAGAGGAGCAAGAGGCTGAACTGGATGGAATTGTAGCATTTCATTGATAGACTCAGCAATTATGTAGAAAAGGACAGTTTGTGATGGAGAGATAGCTGCTTTACTGACAGGGTCATAATTGGCACAGCAGTGGGGAATAATATCTGGGAATATATTGACTGAGGGAAGGTAGTACCTAGGGATATTGGATTCCCATATTCCATAGATATCAGAGTTGTTCAAATGACTATTTCTGATTAGGCAGAAAGTATGAAGATGATTTTGGCAACCAATTGGGTCTTTTATTTGGAAGTCTCTGTTGGCCAAGGGTAAATGATGTTGGTCTGTATGAGGTGCATTGAGAGGCGCAACATTAAGGGCCACAGGGGCTTCCGTTGTTCAATTTTCTGTGTTTTTAAATCGGAGGTTGAATTTATGTGGAAAAAGGGCAACAAACCAGTTCTAAATGGGCTCGTATGGCAATTATGGATTGTTTTGGCTTGAATTTGGCTCTTACAGGTACAATTTTGCAGAGGAAAACCAAAAACACAGGTTCGGGAGGTGGGACGGGCTAAATGCTTGTGTTTTGGAAGTGCACGAGTGTAATTTGCAGGTCGACCGACAAGGTGAGGAGCAGAATGCTGGACTTTGCTGGGTCGGGTGGCGGACTGGAGCTTGCGCAACTACTTGGACATTAATTTGCATGCAACAGTCTTGCGAAAACAACGAATGAAAATGAAAGAAAATGATAATTTTACGAGTTTTTTAACAAAAATTGGCTTCGCGGGATTTTTGGCGCTTTTGGTCGGATGACGTCAACATGCTGGGATAGTTTGTCGCATAGCGGAGGGTACGGAAGGGTGACGTGGTCGTGATGTTAGCGGAGGGGTCAACAGGGGCAGTAAGTGGTTTGGGCCCACACCGCTTATGGGCCAAGGTGGTATCGGGAGGAGGGGCCGCGAGCATGCCGAGAGGGCGCCGCGTGTCCCCGTTATAGCAGTAATACCACCAGCTCCCCGAGCGTAAAGATCGGCGTGGAAGGGCCTCGCGATATGATCGTGAGCCGTCCGATCAACGGGCTTGGATCCAACGGCTGGTGGAGATCTGAGGTGGTGGAGGGCTACGGCGCAGGATCCATATGTTAAATAATGTTTTTTTAACCATATCGAGGCGATTTCTATTGGTTGTCGGGGGGATTAAACTGTTAATTAACCAGGTGTTAATTAACTTTTGAATATTTGCACAACGGAGGTTTTTAATGCATTCCAGATGAACCATTAAACCCTCGTTTATAAAGTGTTATAGTTATATATTAACCAGGGGCGGGATACTTAAATTTTTTGGGCTTTTTATATGTTTACATAATACAGGGGGGAATATAGGGATTTATATAGTAATGTTAGTATTTAATATGGGTTTATGAAAAGGGCGCCAAGCTATAAAGTTGAATAACTTAGGTTGAGGGAACAAGAGGATCTTTACACAAGAAATGTGGTTTCTTTGTTTTAAGCATGAATGCTATTTGCCTCAGGTTTTTTCATGAAATGGAGTGATTTAAGAATATTTAGCAGATCTCAATATCCTTGGGGGGAGGTTAGTAAGTGTATTTTAGGAGAAGTGTGAGGGGAAGTTAGACATGCATCACCTGTTTTGTAGCCAAATAATTTCCATTGTACTTATGATAATAATAAGATGAGCCTCTTGAGAAACAAAAGTTAATCATAAGCATGCTTCTGCAACACCAAAACTGCGTACCCAGTTTATTATACCTAACATTTTTCTTCATCTTCCATGGGTGCACTTGGACTAGCAAACCCTTAGTTTCTTCTTTTATTTTAATTGCAATCCTATCTAAGTCTGCCCTTATTTCTTCCAAGGGCTCAGATTTAACAGTTGAGCTCCTTTGCTTCTCTACCTAACTACTTATCTGCAAAGATTGAACTGTTTGGACAGATTTTATTCTCTATCTCTAAAACAGGAAATTCAAGCATGTACTGGCCAAGATTAAGCTGTTTGGCCATCCATCAATTGTGACAAGAGTCAACTAATTGCACACACTGAGATTCTTTGCAAAAATAGAATAATAGTGGAATTTTGGACTAGCACACTTTCCTGGTCTTCTTTATTTGGGGTTCATTTCCTTTCTTTTTGACCATTTCATTCTTTTTGCCCTTTGATCTTTCTTTTAGGGCATACCCTCTTTTCATTTTTTAATTTTTTTGATTTTTTCAAAATATGGAACCTTTGCAGTAGGGAAAGGATGAACATATTTCAGATTTAACCAATCAATCATGAAATATGACACCTATTGGTATAGGAGCATAACAGGTCCAACACTGTCAACAGAGCTATAGCTAAAGATTGTCATAAACCATGCTTATAACCAACATATAACTAGAAAAATAACAATGATAGAACAACCATTAAAACCACATAATAACAAGTACATTTACACAGAAAACGAAAGAGGAAATAACTCTTATTAACATATGCAAAAGACAACCAAGTCAGGGACGTGCATGTACCACCCAACCATATATTGGGTTGAACCAAATATTTCTTTCAGCTAATCACCCTCGTTCTATATTCCAACCATGAATGTGGGACTCACAAAAAAACTCACCATGCTTCTCAGGCTTTATCACATATCCCGCCAAAATCAGTTAAGGGTTTCTAGGCCCGAAGCAAGCACCAATACAACTAGACTGTATTGTATATCCCACGAAGGGATTCCTAGGCCCAAATAAGAAACATACACTACCAGGCTTTACCGCAATCCCACCATATACTATTCCAGGGATCATTGAACCTATACAAGTATGGATTCATTTGAATCTCTCCATCTAAATTGTGAGGAATTTTCTCATCTCCACCCTTGAGATTAACCGCATATCCCACCTTTACTAGTCCAGGGATTACTAGGCCCTTTGGAATTTTCCTGAGACTACCCCACTCAGTTTCGAAACCATCGGCAATCCATCTCAACCAAGTAAGAGAACCCCATCACACCATGGCTATATGAAAATGGAAAGGCAAGGCTGAAAACCACTATCACACCTAGAAAAACCCATGTCAATGACAACAAGAGAACCAAATACACACATGCATGTACCATGCATTCTTAAATTAGCAAAGAAGTCATATATGCATCTCGATACCTGTAAGTAATCTCATTGTAGCTGCTTGATCCAACTCTTCCTTGCCTGATCTTTTCGTCCCTTTGCTTTCATGTCTTCCTTTGCCTTCCTTTCTCCAATGCTAGAGTGCTCCAAGAATGCTCTAAGTATGCAAGAGTATGAGAGAGTAGAGAGAATTGAGAGAGCTCCAAGCTAAAACTGACAAAAGGTTGTGAATTGGTCCTCATAAGCCTTTTTATCAATGATGCCTCTATTTTCTTCAATTTCGATTATTTTCCTTCATTTTCCTCCTCATGTGAAACTTGTGGCATTTCACCTTCCTTTTCTCCTAATTTCCTTTATTTTCATAAATAAAATGCCAATTAATGTCTCTTGCCCTTCCAAAGCCTTTGTCAATTTCCTTTAGCCATAATAACTAAAGGAACACTACTAGGATTTTTTTCCCAACATTCGGCTTGGAATAAGTGTCTCGTGACCTTGGTCTTGTTTTGCCTTTATTAACTTTATTATATGAACTTTTAACCTGGGGTTGTTACAAACCCCTGCCCCTTAGGGGAACACTGTCCTCGGTGTTCAAGGACACCTACAAGCAACAAAACCGTTGAAAACAAAAACATACTACCCATGGAGCTTTATAAATCAGCTTGATGCAATACTTTAAAAAAAAATTACATCCATAAACATATATACATATACCAATTTTTTTTTGCCTCAACTGAAAAACAATGAAGGATACATAGCCCACATCTGATCAACCATATACCATGTCGCTTCATTGGGCCCAAAGTGCCTCCACTGTAATTTAACCTACTCAATTCCTCGATGTCGGAGAATGAAAATCTTTCTCTACAAAATGAACTGAAGTTTCGGCTAGAATTTTCCATATGGCTCCACCTGCATTACAAACCAATCAATAGCATGATCAACATCCTTTACATATCTTTTAAGCAATGAAACATGGAAAACATCATGGACTTTCATTCTCAGAGGCAGTGCAAGTCTGTAGGCCATTGGTCCAATCCTCTCAAGGATCTCGAAATGCCCGCAATACCGAGGTGCTAGCTTCACACATGACCTAATCATCAAAGAGATCTTCTTAGGCTTGATGTGGAAGTACACATGCTCCCCAACCTGAAACTCCTTAAATTCCCTGTGTTGGTCTGCATAACTCTTATGTATGTCTTGTGCCGCCTTTAGATTCACCTTGATAACCTACATTTCATGTTCCATGTCTTCCAACATCTTTGATTCAATCAAAACCCTATTCACTAGATCACTCCAAATGATGGGAGTATTACAAATTTTCCCATAAAGTGTCTCAAACAGACTCATCCTCAGTGACTCTTGATACTCATTGTTGTAAGAAGACTCTAACAATGGAAGATACTCTTCTCAATTCCGCTACTGATGCATCACATACGTCATCAACATATCCTCCAGTATCTTATTGACCATCTCTGTTTTTCCATCTGTCTGCGGATGATAAGTTGTGTTGACGGCCAACTCTATACCCAAACGGACAAATAACTCCTTCCAAAACTTGGAAGTGAACTTAGCATCTCTGCCTGATACAATCTTCTTCATTATGCCATGCAACCTCACTATCTCCCTGATGAAGACATGTGCTACATCACTAGCTGAATAAGTAGACTTCACTGGAATGAAGTGTGATACCTTTATCAAATTGTCCACCACAATCATGATAGAATCATGTTGTCTAAATGTCTTGGCAAACCTGTAATGAAATCCATGGAAATGAATTCCCATTTCCACTCTGAAATTAGAATTGGTTGTAGTAGACCACCTGGATGCTTACACTCTACTCTTGCCACAAAATCTACCAACTCTTTCTTCAAATTCGACAAGTAGTAGAACTTCTTCATAGTTGTAAATGTCTTTTGATATCCTGGGTGACCTAAATATGACTTAGCATGAAATTCCCTCAAGATAAGATTCTTGAGCTCACTGTTGTTTGACACATAGATCATGTCCCTAAATTTGACCAAACCATCTGATGTAAGACAATCCACATCCTGATCACCTGTATCCTTCTATAACTTGTGTCTGATCTCCCTATACCTGTCATCTTGTTGTCCTGCCTACAAGATATGATCATGTAGATATGTCGTGTATGAACTCATAGTTGTAATGTGATTTACCTGTACTCTTATGCTAAGATAATTTGCAACCTTGTCCTCTTTCCCTTTAATGTACTTGATATAGAAGTCAAACTCAATAATCGTGGCCAACCATCTAGCTTCCCTAGCATTCAGATTCTATTGGTCAAACAAATATCTCAATCCACTAATCACTCATCAAGACGAACTGCCTACCAAGAAGATAACGTCTCCACATATTCAAAGCATGGATGATCGTTGCCAACTCAAGATCATGTGTCACATAGTTCTACTCGTGTTCATTCAATTTCCTTGATTCATAACGTACCACCTGTCTCTCTTACATCAAGGCTCCATCAAGTCCTCTCTTACAAGAATCTGTACACACCATGAATTATTTATTTGGATCTGTGATCTTCATAACTGGAGAATTTTTCAACTGCTCAAAACTTGCTACACATTCCTCTGTCCATTCAAATTTCTTCCCTTTTTGCTGCAATGATGTGATAGGATATGCAATCTCCAAGAAGTTCCTAATGAACCTCTTACTTAACCTGCTAACCCCATAAATGACCTTACCTCATCCACATTCATAGGAGCTACCCATTCCATGATAGCCCTTATCTTTTCCAAATACACTACTATGTCTTCCTTGGAAACAACATGTCCCAAGTAATGCACCTATGTCTGAAAGAAAAAACATATTCTAAGCTTGGAATACAACTAATTCTCTCTTAGCAATCTCAATATTGCTACTAAATGTTCGGCATGCTCTTCCTCGTTATTAGAATATATCAATATATCATCAATGAACACAATAACAAACTTTTCCAGATAAGGATGTAACACACTATTCATCAAGCACATAAAAGTAGCTAGAGAATTAGTTAGACCAAAAGGCACTACAACAAACTCATAATGCCCATACCTGGTCCAAAAATCAGTCTTGTAAATATCTTCTTCCTTGATGCGTACCTGATGGTATCCTAATCTCATATCAATATTCGGGAGCATCATTGCTCCCTTCAATTTGTAAAACAATTCATCAACCCTCGACAACGGATACTTGTTCTTGATCATCACCTTGTTCATCTGCCTATAATCAATGCACAATCTAGAGTACCATCTTTCTTCTTCACAAACCCCAAGGCAACACACTTGGCCTGATGTATCCCTTGTCAAGCATTTCCTTCAATTTCAACTTCAATTCCACTAAATTTGGTGTGCTCATCTTGCATGGTGCCTTTCATGTTGTTGTCCCTAGTACGAACTCAATAGAAAAGTCCACCTCCCTATGAAGTGGAAACTCTGAAATATCTGCGGGAAATACATCCTGAAACTGCTGTAAAACCAGGTACTTGTTCAATACCTTTGCATCCTCAACATCCTTACCTTTATCATTATAAATATGCACTACAAATAGCATACACCATATTTGGTAATTTAATTGATGTTAAATTACTTCATAAATTATCGACCAGGGCTTGTAAACTGATGAAGTGTATGTGCACCATTTGCGCTAGAATTCTTTATTAGGTGAGTAATTTCTGAATTGAGTTAGGATGTTCTTATGCACATGTTTTATCTAAGGATCACTCAAAATAAAAATATTAACACTCTTGCATGAAATAAAAGCATCACACTTGAAAAAAATAAAACTAAATTGAAGTGCATAAGTAAATAGCAAAATCAAATCTAAATCTTCTTCGCACTTCTAGAAATGAAACTAATCTTAGTTACAAAAATAAAATATCACACTAGCAAATCTAGATCTACTTCACACTGACATAAATGAAACTAATCTTAAGTGTAGAAATAAAATATCACACTGATAAAGCCTTGAAATAAATTATACCTCTAATTGCAATTCAAAATTAAATGATTCTACTCTTCAAAATTTACATGTACATAATAGATCCCTTTTGATTATTTTCTTCATCCTTCACACAACGAAATGATTAGATCTATGAAAGAAATATTCAACAAACTCTATCCTTATTGTCACGAGCATTCTTTGAAATCAAAACAGAAAGATTAACTATTATAACTTAATGCTATAAAACATTAGCTATGATATTTTAATGCTACAAAACTGATATATTAACTAGAAATGAGAGGAAACCTTACAGCTCCTAGGGGGCCCTCCTGTGAGTGCAAGTATAACGATCAACAGAGATTAAACAAACATTTAAATGCACAACACGATGGAATAACAAGCTCGATTTAATAATTTCAAAGAGTATTTCAAACAAGAACTAGTCTGTATTATCGTGTGGAGAGGCAAGTTTTATAACCCCCTTCATTAAACTATTCAAAGATTTCTAAGCTTGTCCTACTTGATAGAAGCTCTAAAAATAACATAAGATAAAATGAAATATTGATTTTTCATGATTTTCTATCTGAGAAGAAAATCATGAGGAAAAATATCAACTTCATCCTGATAATTGATCTCCTCGCTCGCCTGATTCATCTTTGGCTCTTTTTCAGCTAGGTTGACTTCCACGTTGACCTACTCATACAACATCCCTACCATTTTGCTAGATCATGGGGATATGTATATATTGTTATGGTGGTTGTCAGCTACTTGTCCATACATTTCATTCCTCAGTTGATGTTTTGGAACCTACAAATTCTTCAAGTAAGCTACAGAATAGATCATTCGCTGCAGAATTGATGCAATTTGGTAGCTTATGCAAATATTAAATCAAATAATGAGGAAACAATAAAAATATGAATAAAAGATGATTGAGTACCTATTTTTGTCAATAACCTTGTAAGATGTTACCTTATTGATATTTTAATGATCAAGAAGGGAGGAAATGGAGTTTAAGGAGGGTGTCAAAAGGAATAATTTTAGTCTTCAACACACCCTTTCCTGCAACTATGCTTCGCCTGCATTGTTGTAAACATTCGAACCGGTGTAGCCTTATTCTTGCCCTACAAGATTCTCTGTTCCCAATTTTCATCCAAGCACTTAATAGCCTTTTCATAACAATCTAGTTTGGTCCTACAAATATACAACCAATCCGTCCACAAAAGCATATTATATGATCCCAATGGAAGTACATTCAGATGTGTTGATACAGGCACACCATTCAAATCAAATGCATAATCTCTTACCCAGTGATGATCTCTCTTCTTATTACCTGTAGCAAACTGCACTAACCAAGACTCTACTTGCACTTATTTATTCAAACCACACTTATCCACCAAGCCAGGGTTAACATAACTATAATTAGATCTAGGTTCAATCAAAATAGAAACAACTTGATCACAAATCTTACCATCCATGATAATAGATGCCTAGTGATCCGCCTGCCTGTTATCCAATGTTGCATATATACGAGGAATGATCTTCCCAACATCCCCAACTATCTATGCCTCCTGAGCACTGTAGATATGAGGTCTGCCAACCTTTTTTTGCAGACAATCTTTCTTAAGATTCTCCTTACCACATATCCAACACTGCAATTGTCTCCTACCATCACCTTTGTTCTATTGTTCTCCAGGCTGAGGCCCATTAAACTTCTTTTAAGGTAAAACATTCTCTTTCTCACCTGCATCCTGAGGTCTTGTTCGTTTTGGTGGCCACTTTCCCTCAGCTTTGTCTTTCCCTTTCCAACCTTGCTGAGACTTTGTCTTATGCTTTGATTGCTCATAACAATGCTTCAAATTCCCAATGAATTCTTCAAGTGATCGAGGCTCATCATACTCAATCCAATCCTTAAATGCTAATGGTAATCTAATGACAAATATATTAACTTTGGCTTTCTCATCCTTAAGATATGATACATACCTCAAAAATTCTAGGAACTTGGTCATATACTCCTCATCCATCATTGATCCCATCTTTAGATCATATAATTCCTTTGATTTATTGTCATAGTAACTCTCTGATAAGTACTTGTTCCTAAAAAGTCTCTCGAACTCATGGAAACTCAACTACTTTGTCCTGATGTCTCTAACCCACTTCACATCTTCCCACCAGATGTTTGCTTTCCATTTGAGGCTAAAGATAGTTATTCTGACCTCCATATTCTTTGTGTAATCATGCAACTCAAAGAATGTCTTCATCTCGAGTAACCATGCATATACATCTTCCGACTTCTTTAAATCTCCATCAAAGGTAGGTGGCTTGGCTTTCTTGAACTCATCTAGAAAATATCCCTTGCCATTCCTCCTATAAGGATGATAATGATGATGACCATGGTACCCATTGGAACCAGAACTAGAATAGAACATGTGTCCATCACCTCTCCTATCCAGCGTATCCAAGAACTTGTCATTTCTAATCATGTCATCTCTATCTGACCTGTGCCCACCATGAGACCTGTTGTCATATGCCTCGTTAGTCTTGTCCTCCTCTCCATGACTGATCCTAAATGGTCCTTGTCAATACAAATCTAACAAGCTTTGAAGGATAACCACATTAACCTTTGCTTGTTTCTCCTGTGCTTGAATGATTTTGTCATTTCCTGCTTTGTAAATTATTATTTTTGCCTTCAAACTTCTCAATGTGTCTACTATCTCAGGAGAGTACCCATCACCATGCTGCTTATTTGTTCTATAGGGAGAATCTCATGAACTGTAGTCTACCATCTTGCTAGTCATCTTGGATCTTCTTCCTACAAGCCTACCATGTCATCTACACCAAAATATAAATACAGTCAACATACCTCAGTATAGTTTAGGGTAGGATATCTCGTGTGCAAGATCCACCATATTAGCATGATACATGTATAATCATATTCATAGTAATATATCAACATCATCTCAGTCATTATCTAGTTACCATCCATGACAATACCAACCGCATACCATGACCTCATGCACAACACCTATAACCATGACAATGCATGCATACATCCACATAGGTAACCAATATACACAATAAATGCATATTTAACCTACATGCATTCACGACAACCACTTCCCAACAACAACACCTTCAACTTCTACATGAAAACACAACTGCAACAATGACCATCACCATGCATACACATCAAGCACATATACAACCTACATGCATGCATGACAAACACATTCTTCGCATCGAGTCCAAGGGGTGAACCATGCTTTGATACCACTCTGTCGTATTATATATCACCCAAAGAGAAAGCAACCATGCTCTGATACCACTCTATGGTATCATATATCACCTAAAGAGAATGTAACCATGATCTGATACCAGTTTGTAACACCCTCCTCCCATACTTATCCTAGCTAACTAGTCCACTAGGGTAAATATGTGACGAAGAGTTACTATGGTATGATTCAACTCCCTAAATATGGTTAAGGAAGTGGAATCAACTAACCAACACTTTGCATACCTCCCTCAGGTGCTACAGGACCCCTAGGACCTAACCAACCACTCTAGTTGCCAAACCCTTGAGTTAATTTAGCCTTTCACTAAACTAAACCCTAAGTCACATGACGAGGTCTACATGTTATTGAAACCCTTCAGTCACTCCCACAGGCCTACTTCCCAGTGACTGTAGTCTTTTCTATCTAGTTCTATGCTAGCGACCCCGAAATTTGAGCCAATTTTTCAAGGCTAAGACTCAGATATTTGCCCAAAAACTGATGAAACTCTCAGGAATGATAAATAATAAGAAGACAAGGTCTCTAATGAAAAGCTTGAACAAGGACTTGACTTGGCTCATCCTAACCATGACCATAATTTCGTCAAACACATCATGAACATGTAATGTATAGGTCATAAATACACATCTAAACATAGGGTTCTCATACTTATTTGAGAATTGACAAGAAGGACTGATTCCCCTTCATAATAATTGCAAAAACATCTATTAGGTCATGCATTCATAATCATTTCATTTACTAATAAAAACCATGCTTATAACCAGCATATAACCAACAAAATTACAATGATAGAACAACCATTAAAGCCACATAATAACAAGTACTTTTACACATAGAAAGCAAGAGGAAAAGAGATCTTATTAATATATGTAAAAGGAAACCAATTCAGGGACTTCCATGTACCACCTAACCATAGATAAGGTTGAACCAAATCTTTATTTCAGCCAATCACCCTCGTGCCATATTCCAAGCATGAAAGTGGGACTCACAACAAAATTGACCCTGCTTCTCAGGCTTTACCGCATATCCCTCCAAAATCAGTCAAGGAATTATAGGCCTGAAGCAAGCACCAATACAACCAGGCTTTACCGTATATCCTGTCGAGGGATTCCTAGGCTGAAATAAGAAATATACACTACCAGGCTTTACCACAATCCCACCATATACTGGTCCAGGGATCATTAGGCCTATATAAGCATGGATGCCTCCATATCTCTCCATGATCCAGAATTATACAAGAATGCAACAAAACAAAGATACAAACATAAACAAAGAGATGCACCATAAATAAAAATTCATTTCATTAATATCAAAGAACTGAAATTTGCTTACATACATAATGGAAATAAACTAGCTTAGGCGATGGTAGCTTGTTTATGAGAATAGATGTGGTGGATACATGCCTTTGAACTGTGTTACAATGATGCTCAAGGGACTTTTTATTATTGAACAATAAGGCAAAACCCTAAACAACCAAAACCCTATTCCCAGGAGATGGAACGCCAAGAGTTTGTGGGCTCCATTGGGGTTAGTTGGGCAGCCAACTTCCAGGGGTCGTAACTTGGTCATATTATTTTCATTTGGAGCATTCGATATCTTGTTGAAAATATCTATCCGATTACTACATGATTTGCAGTAGGACCTTTCCTATGATTATGGGCTCGCTATAGACCTAAAAAAATGTTGTTTAGGGGGTCAAAACAGCTCTGAAAGTTCATGACCCGAAAAAAACTGCTAAAAATAGTAAATGTTGTTATAATCAAGGAAACTTATGAAACTAGCTGGGGGTCTAGGTGGAATAGGCAAGTGGCCACCAATATCCACCTAGATCAATCTTCCCCCCTTTGGAAGCAATTGTCCCCATTGTGTGCAGAGCCTCCATGAGGTGAGGAAATTTTTGTTGAACCACTTGCCCTAGTGAAGGAGTTTGCCTGCTTTGACAACTTGATATAGATTGATCCTCTGCTAGTGAGTATGCTTGATTTGTGTGTCCATGATCCTATCAGTCATGGCCTATTCGATGCAACTTGGATTGAGCTCTATTGGTGCCAATTTCTCAACAACGTCAGATGTGTCCAACAATGGGGGAAAATATGGTCACAGTCGGTCCACATTGAATACTGGGTATAGGCCAAGGAATGGTGAAACTCTGAGCTCGAATGCATTGTCCCTTACAACCTTGGTGATGTTGTATGACCCATATTGGAGTGTGAAGTTTGCGATGGGGCCAAGCAAGGTGCTCCATCTGCAAATGTAACCAAACTTTGTCACCCACCGTGAACCTGTGTGGCACCCGATGTTGATCATGACATTGCTTGTAATTAGCATTGGCTTAGTCCAATATGTTATGGACCTGTCGGCATATGTGTTGAATGCACTCAATGATGTTGTTAGCCCTGTCATCTTTGGCCTGGACATGAGCCGAATCTTCCTGAGTAGTTGCAAATGGTATGGCCACATCAATGGGACATAGTGGTTGGAATCTCAACCACACATGAAAGGGATTATGGCCAATTGAGCTATGAAGAGCTCTGTTGTAGCTTTGTTGGACATAGGGGAGGCTTTTATCCCATGTGTGTGGATGCTTTGAGTTGTACATGCAAAAATTTTCTGCGATCATCTAGTTGACGACCTTTGTTTGGCCATCAGTTTGGGGGTGGAAGATCATGGACTTAGTGAGCTTGGTATCCAACATCGACCAAAGGCTTGAACAAAATGTACTCAGGAACTTGTTGTTCCGATCTAAGATAATGGACCGTGGGATCCTAAAGTGTACCCACACACATTCAAAGAAGAGCTTAGAAATGCCTTAGGTTGTGATACTCTTCTTGTAGGCTGCCATAATGGCCATCTTAGAGAATTTGTCGACGACCACAAAAACATAGTCATTGCCATGCTTAGTAAAAGGAAGGATCGACATGTAATCCATGGAGATGGATTCCCAAGGCTGACCAGGAGTAATAAGAGGAGTATATAGGGCTTGCTTCTTGATGTTCGGTTTGACAATGGCATGGGAAGTGTAGGATTTGATGTACTTCCCAACATCTTGTCGAAGGTTCAACCAATAAAAATACTTCTTCAACACCGCCACTATTTTCTCTACTCCGAAATGTCCAACAACCCAACTTTAGTGCACCTCCAAAATCATCATGGCACGCTTGCTTGAAGGAACACAAAGGTGTCCCAAGTGCTATAATAGTGACCCTAGAGGTGAAAATCATGAACTTGCTTTCTAGGGGCATCTGGTATTTTTTGGTGAATTCTCGATTGCTCTTGTAAATATGTGGCCACCTCAAAGTCTCGTTTCCACAAGAGTTGAGCATAGTGGTCAGCGCCATGACCGACGATCGACTGAGGTAGTCTGCAACATGATTGGTGTTTCCCTTCTTGTAATTAATGTTTAAATGAAATTGTTGCAGGTATGTGGACCATTTATGACGGTGATCATTCAACAATTTTCCTTGTGTCTGTATGAACTGTAGGGGTTGGTGGTCTGTGTGGATGACCGTTTCCTTCCCCAAAATGTAATGCTTCCATTGTCGACAAACCTGTACAATGGAATACATATATTTTTCATAAGTGGGATACTTTCGGACTGTGTCTGAAAGTGTCTCACTATGATATGCCACTGGATGCCCCTACTGAGTAAGAACTACACCAATAGCATAGTTAGAGGCATTTGTCTCAATCTTAAACAGTTGTCGCATGTCTAGTAATGTGATCACTGGTGCAAAAAAGATGCAATGATTCAAATTTTCTTTCGCTCCACCCTTCATGACTTGACTAAAAGGCCAAGTAATATGAGAGAACCTCAATGTGAACCAGTGGGAGAAATTGTCAAAATCCAAAAAGTTGCGGAGCTTTGTTTTGGGGTTGGCCAATCTCGAATAACTTGTATCTTGGCTGGGTCCACATGCACACCCTTCTCACCAATGATGTACCCCAGATATTGAACTTGGGTCATATGAAAAGTGAATTTCTCAAAATTGGCACACAATTTGTGTTGACACAAGGTTTGGAGGACTTGTTGAATATGATGGAGGTGCTCTTCCCAACTTTAGTTGAAGATCAGGATATCGTCCAAATACACTACCATGAATGAGTTGGTGAAGGGCCACAAGATGTCATCCATTAGCCTCATGAAGGTTGTGGGGTCTTTTGTTAACTCGAAAGGGATGACCAACCATTCAAAAAGGCCCTCCTTGGATTTCAAGGTAGTATTCCACACATCTAAGGGTTTGAATGGTACCTGGTAATAATCATACTTCAATTCAATATTGCTGAAATAATTGGCCCCCTTAAGCTGGTCCATAAGGTCATCAATATGTGGGATTAGATATCTATTCCGAACAATGATCTTATTCAGCACCCAATAGTTAATACAGAGTCTCCAGGTCTCGTCTTTCTTCTGTACCAACACAACCGGGCTACCATTGGGTGATGAACTTGGCCAAATGTGCCCTTTTTATGACAACTTCTGAATCTGCCTCTTGATTTCATCATTCTCTAGAATAGAGCATCAATAAATCGACTCGTTGGGTAGCGGCGTGCCCAGGGTTAGATCGATGGAGTGCTTAACTTGACAGTGTAGGGGTACCCCTGTGGGTGAGATGAAGATGTACCTGCACTCCTCTACGAACTTGTTCATCTAGTGTTGCGGTTTGGAGGAGCCCTGTCTAGAGGCCGTGGATGTGGCCACAATATTCTTCTTTCCCCGAGGGAAAATCATAAGGAAGACAAATTTCTTGGTCTGTGAAATGATCTTACTACATTTCTTTGCAAAGATCAAAGAGATAGCGGTAGGCGGTGCTACCTTTAGTATCTTGTATAGCTTATTGCCCAAAGAAATAAGAATAGTGCAAGGCCTAGACTCATACACAACACGATGCTTCCACAAGTATGGTTAGCCTAATAATACATCACAAACTTCAAGAGGAGCAACATCACACAGTACCTCATCTGTGAAGGGCTTGATGCTATATGGAAGGGACATTGTTGGCTGATGCAAAGATCTCATCCTTGGTAAAGCCATCTGATGGTGTATGACTACAGGTGTGGTGTGGTCAGTATGCCCAATCGCTTCATTATCTCTGCTAAAATGAGGTTATTTTGGCTTCTGCTGTAAAAAATGAACTGTAGCGAAGAACCCTTCACCCACATTTGTGAGTGGAAGAGTCGCTCCCCCTCCTTTGGATCTTCACACTCAATCTACTAGATCTTGGTGGTGGCAATAGTGGCACTGGGCTCCACATTAATAATCTGATTTCCTTGTTCATTCCCCTTGTCAAGCTATGAATCAGAGTCGAAACAAGCATCTCATTCGTAAGGCTTCAACTCAGCCACCAGTGTTGATGCTTGGCTCGTAACTCACTTGCATTGTGAGTGGGGCTCTTATGGAACTCACACAATTTCCCTATGTCCTTCTTTGTCTTAGTGGTGTTGTTCTTTGCTTTTGGCTTTGGAGGTTTGTGTTGGGTCACCCTACCTTGGCTTTGTCCTTTGTTCTGCGGTTTCGACACACCTTTCCCTTGCTTCAGATTCACAAATCCAAAGTCTCGTTTCCTCTATTTAAATTTTGCGCGATCTTGACAATTTATCGATAGGAAACGCCAAGTGAGGAGATGTCTAGGAACTCCATCTTGTCTTGTATGTATTGGTTTAGATAGTCGCGGTACTTGAGTACCAAATGCTGCTCATAATCCTTGATACCCAACTTTGTGCGAAGGGTATGAAAAATATTTGTGAACTCCGGCACGTATTGGTCCCTTCCCTGGCGCAGTGTGGTCCACTTTATGTATTTATCTTCATAGCTCCCGACAAAGTAATATTGTTCCTTGATGGCGTCCCAGAAATAATTCCAAGTAGGTGCAACTGAAAACAATGAGGGTTCCCTCTTGTCGTTATATTCACAATAGTTTTCCCATCAGTCCTTGACATGGAGGATGGTTTTGAGAATTGCAAAAGTAAAATTTTCCTGATTGGAAAAATCATGAACATAAAAATATCCTTCCAACAGATTTAGCCATCTATCTACAACGTATGCATCTATCTAACCTTCAAATATGAGAGTGCCAAAGTTGAATTGTACCTTGAAGGGAGTGGCGCCCCCATAGTGGTTGTTGGATGAAGATGTGTCACATGTGGGTAGCTACTGAAGTATCTAGGAAAATTTATTCATCATCATGTTTCTCTGTCGCTCAAGGGCTTCTTCAAGCAATATTTTTGGAAGGATCTCCAGCTCCCTCATCTTTCTTTTCTTCCGCCATGGGAGGTCGTCGAGGTTTTCGGGGCTGGTATTGATAAGGTTCAACCATTTCGAGCCTTAACTCCTTATATCCTGACCTCATTGGGTACATGCAAAGAAAAATAGAGAAAGAGCAGACCACTCTGATACCACTGATCCAAACTTATACTGGAACACAACAGAACATCGATACAAACATAAACACAAAGATGCAACATAAATAAAACTTCATTTCATTAATATCAAAGAACTGAAATATGCTTACACTTAAAATGGAAATAAACTAGCTCAAATGATGGTAGCTTATCTCTAAGAAAAGATGTGGTGGCTAAAGAAATTTGAATTGTGTTACAATGAGGTTCAAGGTTCTTTTTATTATTTAACAACAGGGGAAAACCCTAACCCAAGGAGATGGAACACCAAGAGTTCATGGGCCACGTTGGGGTTAGTTGGCCAACCAACTTCCTGGGGTTGTAACTTGGTCATATTATTTCTGTTTGGCACATATGATACCTCATTGGAAATATTTATCCGAGCATTACAGGATTTGTAGCAGGCCCCTACCTATAGCAATGGGCCTAGTGCAAACCTCAAAAAAACGTTGTTTAGGGGGTCAAAATAGCTCCAGAAGCTCAAGACCCGGAAAAATGCTAAAAATAGTAAATTTTGTTATAATCAATGAAACTAATGAAACCAATTGGGCATCTATGTGGAATAGGTGGGTAGTCACCTATATCCACTTGGATCACTCCACCTAAACCGTGAGGAATTTTCCTGTCTCCACCCTCAGGCTTTACCGCATATCCCACCTTTACCGGTCCAGGGATTACTAGGCCCTTGGGAATTTTCCCAAGACCAACCCACTCAGTTTCGAAACCATCCGACAATCCATCTAAACCAAGTAAGAAAACCCCATCACACCATGGCTATCCAAGAATGGCAAGGCAAGGTTGAAAACCACCATCACACCTAGAAAACCCCATGTTAATGATAGCAAGAGAACCAAATACACACATGCATGTACCATGCATGCCTAAACTAACAAGAAAATCATGCATGCAACTCAATACTTGCAAGTAATGCCATTGTAGACACTTGATCCAACTCTTCCTTGCTTAATATTTGCTTCCCTTTGATTTCTTGTCCGTCCTTTGCCTTCCTTCCTCCAATGCTAGAGTGCTTCAAGAATGCTCTAAGTGTGCAAGAGTATGAGAGAGTAGAGAGAATAGAGAGAGCTCCAAGCTAAAACTGACAAAAGGTTGTGAATTGATCCTTAGAAGCCTTTTTATCAATGGGGTCTCTATTTTCTTCAATTTCCATTATTTTCCTTCATTTCCCTCCTCACATGCAACCTGTGACCTTTCACCTTCCTTCTCTCCTAATTTCTTTCATTTTCATTAATAAAATGGCAATTAATGTCTCTTGCCTTTCCAAAGCCTTTTCCAATTTCCTTTAGCCATAATAACCAAATGAACACCTGCCAGGATGTTTTGCCCAACATTCAGCTTGGAATTAGTATCCTGTGACCTTGGTCTGATTTTGCCTTTATTAACTTTATTACATGAACTTTTAACCCAAGATTGTTACATTCTAGCTCTAGTGATTTATCACACCACTTTTCTTGGCACAAATCCAACACAGCGAGCAGGTTACACCTCTCCACGACCTGCCCATCAATTCTATGCACCTAGTGTTTCCACATTCGTTGTCGATTCAAAACAACAGTATCATGCAGAAGAGGTTAATCAAACAATGAACCAACCACCCCAGCTAGCCTCAGATATGTTGATCGCAACACCAAAAGCACCGGGCTCTGATCCACTGATTGTTTGAACTTGATATTTTCTTTTAATTGTAATTCAGATATGTTAATGTGAAAGTCTATTTTGTCTTTTTGTCTTGTCTTTTGTTTTTTCCAACTCTCCCCCTTCTTCGGGAAGAAGAAGGCATTGAGGGTGGGGTAGATGTTGAAGGAGCTAGTTAGGTTGACCAATTAGTCGAATATGAAAAGGCTAGTCAGCCCAACCAACTAGCCTCATTGTAACAAATTATAATACAACTATGGGATAACTAATGACAGACTAGACATTGTGATTAATCCGACAGTTATACTCTTGTAAATGTCTTATTATTCTATATATACCTAACAATATACCAATGTAAGAAGTGATTCCATATATAATAAAAAATACATATATGCAACTTGGTTATCTCTCCATTAATGTGCATTATCTCTTTTACATGCGTTCTATATGTTTACTCATGTATGTCTACTGGAAACAATGCATAGTTTCTGTTAGATTACAACAGACACTTGTAACGTGTGTAGAAACATAAAATGACACTTGACGACCAAGAACGACACTTCACATGCTAGAAGGTAGGCTCCAAAATTTGAACATAGCAAAATTTTAGCGGGTGTTGTAGCAACGACAACAGTTGGTGACACATTAGGTGAATTTATGCTTCTCTGTCTAGGAATAGTTTTTAGCAAAGAATTAGCCCTTCATGATGTATTGATTCGTAAAGGGGATTTCCTTGGTTTCCCCACTTAACCAAGTTATGGATGTAGTACCCACCATTATCTTTCTTAGTTTAACACACAACAAATTATTCCATTTCACAATTGTTTCGATCCAGGAGAAGGGTAATATAGTCATGAGTTGAAGATAACCAGTCTTAGTTTTCATCTTGGTGTTGCTCCGCTACTAGTAGGCCTATTCAGTACCCCGTTGGAATTATTACAAGAACACAAGAATCGCTTCACTGCCAGGGGGATTGTTTAGTACCCTGTCGAAGTTGCTTTCTTGACCTCTGTGCATGAGAATCCTTTCTCTTCATCACCCTCCATTTATTTTATTTATATAACGTGCTTAGGCACTTATTATTTCACCAGGGTGAAAGAGGGATCCCGACTTATTGGGAGAAAAAGAGGTTGTTCCTTCATAGATAGTTATATATACCTCTGATATTGATTTTCTCACTCTTGATTTTTCCCTTTCCCTTCTCTACTTGATTGGATTAGCATGGATAACACCAAGTTAAGGAATAAAGATGCTAGAATAGATGTGGGTGTCATGGTTCTAGTCAAGGATTTCCTCTTGAATGTATCATATTTTCCATCTGGACATTACTTGACTTAAGGCATTTATGAAATAAAGGAGAACTAAGAGATAGCTAAGCGTTGTGATTTTCATAATCCCTATTCATTTCACCACATAGTCTTTTCGAGCCATACACGCACTGTCACACAAGGCCTTATCTATGTACATTGACCAAAATAAAGGAAAAGGAATGAGACATGACAAAAACAAACAACATTAGATAAGGAAAGAAAATTGCACAAAAGAGGAACGCAGCCTAGGGCTACTACTGGAAGTAGTGTTTAAGATCTCAAAAATTGATGGGAAGAGGGTTAGTCCTCCCATGTAAATATTTTAGTGTGTAAGAATTGTGGCTAACCTCTTCAGTGATGGTATAAGGTCCAATCCACAAAGATTGAAACTTGGTGTGCTTGCCTTTCTCTTCATGGGCCTTGTCCACTTCAACACTAGGTCACCTACACCAAAGTTTTTGTTCCCTGCGGACTTCTTATCAAACCAATGCTTGGTTCAATTTTGGTGTACGACAAACTTCTCTTTCATTTTGAGCCTTTCTTCCTCAAGCTTAAGAAGGGTATCTATCCGACTCTGAAAAATGAGACATGGTTTGCCATGAGATTCTTGAGAAAGTTGCAAGGCCAAAAGGAATATGTTTGGTGGAAGGATAACTTCTTTTCCATATACAAAGAAGTATGGATAGATTTTCAGAGAGGGTTTAGGAATGACTCGATCAGCCCATAGTGCATTCACCAAAGCGTTATGCAAGTTCTTTTCTTCAAAGAAGATGGTTTTATTGATAATACAAATCAAATTTTTGTTTGTGGACTCAACCAAATCGTTTCCCTGTGGGTAGTAGTTTGATGCATGCTTTAAAACTATACCATTTTCTAATGAAAAATCATAAATATTTAACGAGGAAAAATAAGTTGCATTATAAAAAGCAAGCGATGTAGGAATGTCAAACTTGGTTATGATGTTTTTTTTAAGAAATTGGATAACTTCTCGATCATTAACTCGCCTTAGCAAAATTTCTTTGGTCCACTGAGTAAATAATCAATAGCAATTAAAATGTATCAGTGTTGCTTCAATGAATGAGGAAATACCTCATCTATAACATCCAATCTCCACTATTGAAATGGTTCCTCAAATGCTACGAGTAGCAATGGGGTGGCTGACTCATGATCACGACCAACACACCTGTGACATACTAGGAACTTTTGGGCATATGCATGAGTGTGTTTAAATAATGTGGGCGAATAGTAATCAACCCTCATCACCTTATGAGTGGTGGTATCACCCACGAAGTGTCCACCTGTTGGTCCATTGTGTAGATCCTTCAACACCTTTTCTAAATCTGGAGGCTCTAGGCATCTAAGTAGGACACCATTGTGGTGCTTTCGGAAAATCACACCATGCACAAGTTGATAAGATAAATATTTTAGGTGGATTTATGTCTTCTGTTTTTTCAATGAATGTGAAGGCAAGGTGTTGTTCTCTAAGTATTGTCGTATGTTTGCATACCAAGACATGGTTGCACTTGTAGGAGGAACTTGCTCAACATTATACATCTCTATTTCCTGTTCCGACCCAGAAGGGTCTTGTTTTGGTGAATCCATTGCTTCGACTGCAATATGGAAGAGACCGTGGAATGTGATGGTGTGAAATGGCTTTAACTCAAGATCACATTCTTATAATCATGTCATATAGTTCACTCTCCTTTCACCTAGTTCTTTTTGTGCGGAAATTGTTCTAACTGTTGGATGAGGCACATAAATAATCGTGTGAGCTTTCATGAGGTAAGACCTAAACGGCATAACCGCCTTGTATACCACGTATGCTTGATTATCAATGACGAGATAATTCATTTATGGTCCTTTTAAGTCATCACTCATGGAAGATATAGGTCATTCATTCCCTTGGTCATCTTTATATGTTAACACAACCGCAACATTGCCAAAAGAAAAAGTATATAACAAGAAATATTTTCCAAAATATGGACTATATAAGTTTGGAGTATTAACTATGGCTTGCTTGATTTGCGCAAAGCAATATTTTCCCCTTTTAACCCATTTATATATAAAATCTTTCTTTATCATCTTTTGCAATGGTTTTACAATCTGCACGTAGTCAGAGATGAACTTGCATAGGAAATTGATCTTTCCCGAGAAAGATTGCATTGCTTTCTTCTTTACAGGAAAATGGATTTGAGCAATAGTTGTGACCCTTTCCGGATCAACCTTGATTCCACTCTTAGCAAGTATATGTCCTAAGAGATTACCTTCAATCACACCAAAGATGCTCTTTTTCGGATTCAATGAAATCTCATACTTGCGACATCGCTCAAAAATCTGCTTTAGATGACGAATTTGATCTGATCTCTTCTCTAAAAACATGATTATGTCATCCAAGTAGACAACTACACTTTTACCAATCAATCCACGGAATGTGATGGCCATTGCCCATTGAAAAGTAGTGCCAACATTAATAAGTCCAAATGGCATGTGATTAAAAGAAAAAGTTTCCCACTTTGTCCTAAAAGTGGTCTTTAATTGATCTGATTCTGCTACTAGCACCTGATTATTTCCAAAAAACCCATCTAGTAACGAAAAAATTTCCTTCCCAAATATCATCTAGAGTATCTACTCCATAGATGGCACATGGTAATTATCCTTATTTGAAGCTCCGTTGAGGTTGTGAAAATCAGCACAGGCATATCTCACCGGACTTCTTTCTGATAGGAACTAGGTTGGGAACCCATGTAGAACGTCAAACTTTAAAAATGAGCCGAGCATCCAACGATTTCCTTAATTCCTTTTGAATAAGGAGTTCAAGCGTCGAATGCATTTTTCATAGTTTCTGTTGAAATGGATTTACTCTTTCTTTGATATGAATGACATGTTGAATGATGTGTGTATCATAAGTCTTTAGATCGTCGTATATCCAAGCAATTGCATCTTCGTTCTATTTGAAGAGACAAATAAAATTTTGTCATACTTGAGGAGAACAACCTGTACCAAGATTCACATACTTCATATCTTCTTTGGTTCCCATATTGACTTGTTCATGTGATAATGTTGAGCTTCGAGTCTTTGTATTCATTGGTCCTCTAAAACAATTTTGCAGGTCATAAAGTTTCTCAAGAGATACCACACCTATGGGCATAGTATTCCCCTTGGATGCTTGAATTGCTTCTTTTAAAGCGTTATCGTGCTCCTCTTCTTCAATAGTCGCATCTTCAAACACATTCGTGTTGTACATGAAGTACAATATTTGTTGGTCATCATTAAATACACAAAAGTTAGTTACATTTTCGGGCACAGATAGCCTATAAATAATTTCAATTGAAAAAACGTATTTTAATGGTGACATTCTAATCGCTGCATTGGCTAATGTAGCTGTGATGGCATTACAAATTCTAGGAACATTACTAATATTAAATGCTTTATATAATGAAATGAGTTGTCATACCTCTTGTTGGTAGTTTTTCAAACTAGGAAGCACACAATGAATGGTATTTCGTACTTGATGAGTAAGGATATTTGAATCACCAATTACCTTAAGTACCTCTACTTTGAGGTCTATGGCTTTCTTTAAACCCAAAACAAGTGCTTCATATTTAATGGTGTTATTTGTGCACTCGAACTCCAAGTATCATGACAAGATGTATCTTTTATTCCAAGGGTCGATGAGAATACAACCTGCTCTGGAACTGCCTTGAGCCTTAGAACCATCAAAATATAAGGTCCAAATATTAGTACCTAATAAGCTAGTTCCTACACTAGTATTATGTACATCTATATTAAAAAGTTAATTAGCACCAGTTGGACCACAAGGAAGGAGCTCCAACTGTGTATCATATGCTATAGGTGAAGGTTGTGCTTGATAACACTTGTGGTCAACCTCTAAAAAACAATTTCCAAAAATGATATCTACAAATCTATATGGCTCATTGTGTCCCTCAAGTGGTGTCACAATGTATTTCATGTACTATTCACTTTCCATTCAAATCTGGCTATTTCTTCCCTTGTAAGGAAGCCATATATGTGTCCAGTGTTTTGAGATATACCTTGTAGATTGTTGGATCAGTCTCTACTCAAAAGCAAACCATAGGTTTCTGGAATTTCCACGATTACAATATTAATGCATTGGTGAACTCTATGGTATGATGACAAATGAATGATAACATTATTAAGTTCACCAATTTCCTGGACCAATAATTTGTCCAGTTGTATGATTCAGGCATCGGTCTTTTCCCATTTAGCGTTAATATTTTTGCCAACAGATAAAGGCATAACATTTATAGATGCACCTGAATCAACGAGACAATTATGGACATTATAATTAAAGATTTCAAAAGTTAACAAGAATGGGGGGAAGATAATGTTAGCATTTTGAGTAACAACATTAACTACAGACTCGAGAATATCATGAGATGTATCTGACATAACTTGAGAAGCAGAAAATTCATTACTTGAACAATGTAAACTTTGAAACGGGAACTATAAACTCAAAACGGGAACTCTGGCCAAAAAACCCCGAAAAAACATCAAAAACAGTGCTAAAAACAAAAAGTGTTGATGCTCGAATAACACCTTTTTTTTTCCAAGCTAAATTTTCAACATGTTTTAAAAATGACGGTGAAAACCAATTTTTAGTGCAAAAATTGTCCAAAAAACGCCCTGAAAACGAAGTGTTGATGTTCGAATAACATTTTTTTTTTCTCAATGGTAAATTTTGTGCAAAAAACACCCTCAAAACGAAAAGTGTTGATGCTGGGATAACAACTTTTTTTTTCAAGGGTGAAATTTCAACATTTCAAAATAATAGCCTAAAATATTTTATCATGACCGCGAAAAACATTAAAATTTCAAAAAATAAAAATAAAAATAAAAATTAAAATTAAAACAATGAAAAAACACAAAACAAAAAAATAAAAAATAAAAATAACAAAACATAAATAAAAATATATACTAAAAACAAAACATAAAATAAAAAAAACACAAAACAAAAAAAATCAAACATCAAAAATAAAATCAATCATAAAAATGTAAAATGTAAAAAAAAAAAAACAACAAAACAAAATTAACCTATAAAAAATAAGAATTAAAAAACTAGAAAAAAATTACAAATTATAAACAAATAAATAGTAAAAAAAACATATCTAAAAAAAATTGGGGAAAAAAACAAATATGTAAACCATAAAAAAATTTGGGAAAAAAGGAAAAAACACATTTAAAAAACTATAAAATTAAATAGGTAACAATAGAAAAATTAAAAAAATAAAAAATAAAAAAAATATTAACAAAAAACTAAAAAAAATTAAAATTAAAAACAATCTAGATTTAAAAAAAAAATGGAAAATTAATCAAAAATAAAAAACAAAAATTAGAGAAATTAAAATTAAAATGATGATTACTTAAAAAATAAATGTAAAATATATATATATATATATATGAGACAAAATATAAATAAAAAATATTAAAAAAAAAATTGTTTAATCATAAAAGAATTTGGGAAAAAAAATAAAAAATAAAAAATTTATATATATAAATTTAAGTAAGTAAAAATATAAAGATTAAAAAAATCATTAACAAAAACTAGCCAAAAAAAAAAAAAAAAACAAAATAGATTAAACAAAAATAGAAAATTAACAAAAAAAAAAAATTAAAAACTAGTAAAATTAATATTAAAAACATGTAGAAAAAAATAAAAAGACAAAAATAAGCTCAAATTATTAAAAAAAAAAAAATAAAAAAATATCGAAATTTTAAAAATATAGGTATTTTTCATAAAAAAAATTAAAAAACATTTTCAACTTACAAAAAAAAGTCTTTTTGATTTAAGAATAAATAAATAAATAAATTTTTTTATTAAATTTTCATTATTTATTTAAAAACAAACAAAAAAAATTAAAGATAATTTTTTTTTTAACTGTAATTTTTTTTTGAAAGAAAAAATTCATTAAACCGTAGCCATAAAAATTATAAAATTTTAATTTATTAAAAAAAATTAATAAAAAACAAAATTTATTAAAATATTTTAATCAAAATTAAATTTTAGTTTTTTTTTATAACTTTTGTTTCAAAACAATATGTTATTTATTTCAAAATATAAATCATATAAAAAAAAAAAATTAAAACAAATTTTAATTTTTTAATTTAAAATTTAAAAAATTAATAATTTTTTTTTAAATTAATATATTAAAAAAATTAATTATAATTATGTGTTATATAAAAAAATAAAAAAATATTATTAAAGTTTTTTTATTTTTTATTTATTAAAACAAAATTTTTAAAACATATTAAAATTTTTTAATTAATATTAATGTTTTATTTAAAAAATAATAATTAAAAAAAATGACCGTGCAGCCCCTTGGGCCCCCAGCCGCGCCACCAGCGGGCGGCGGGAGGGTGCGGTCGATTCTGGGAATCGACCGCGCATCCCGTCCGCGCCACCAGCGGGCGGCGGAAGGGCCGTGGGTATATTCTGGGAATCAACCCACGGCCCTCCCGCCGCCCGCTGGTGGCGCGGCCGGGGGTTGTTTTTTTATTTTTTTTTATTTTTTAAATAAAACATTAATATTGATTAAAAATTTGTAATATGTTTAAAAAAAATTAATAAATAAAAAATAAAAAAACTTTAATAATATTTTTTAAATTTTTTATACAACACATAATTATAATTAATTTTTTTAATATATTAATTAAAAAAAATTATTAATTTTTTAAATTTTAAATTAAAATTGGTTTTAAAAAAATTTAATTTTTTTTTTTATGATTTATATTTTGACATAAATAACATACTGTTTAAAAAAACATTATATTTTTTTTTAATTAAAAAAAGATGGTTTAAAAAAATGTAAATTTAAATTTTATTTTTTTTTAACATAAAATGTAGGTTTAATTTTTTTTTTTTTTTTTTTTTGAAAATATAAAATGTAGTTTTAATAATTTGAATTTTTAAATTAAAAAAATAATAATAATAATAATAATTGTTTAAATTTTTTTTTTTTAATAAAAGACAAGATTGTTTAAAAAAAAAAAATTATTTATTTAGTTTTAAATAAAATAGGTATATTTAATAAAACATAATTGTATTTTTGTTTTTTTAATAAAAAATAACCATTTTTTGGGTTTTTTTTTTTTTTTTAATTTTATTTTATTTTTGTTTTTTTAATATTAATTTTACTAGTTTTTTTTTTATTTTTTTAGTTAATTTTCTATTTTTTTTTTTAAATAGTTTGTTTTTATTTTTATTTTTATTTTTTTTCCTAATTTTTTTTAATGTTTTTTTTAATTTCTCTATTTCTACTTATATATATATATATATATATTTTGTTTCTTTTTTCCAAATTCTTTATGGTTTGTGAGATTTTTTTTTTTTTTTACATTTTTTGTTTTTTTTTAAATATTAATTTCACTAGTTTTTTAAATTTTTTTCATTATTTTTCATTTTTTTTCTTTAAACTAGTTTGTTTCTATTTTTTTTCCTAATTTTTGTTAATATATCTATATATTTTTTATTTCTCAATATTTACATATATATATATATATATATATATATATATATATATATATATATTTTTTTTTTTTTTTTCCAAATTCTTTTATGGTTTATGATATAATTTTTTTTTAACTTTTTTTATTTTTTGTTTTTGTCTTTTTTATATATATTTTTATATTTGTTTTTTTAGAGACAATTATTTCATGTGGATTGAAAATTTAATTAATGATGTATAAATATGTAGAATATCGAAAATGTAAAATATCGACCTTCTTCTTTAAATATGCAAATCAATAAAAACCCCACTACAAAAATAAAAATAAAAAAAATAAAAACTAGAAAATATGAAGAAGAAGATCACTTCCAAAATTATAAAATTTACGAAATAATTATTTACATTTCATACATTAGAAAATTTAAAGTCAAAAAATAGGTCTTTTAAAAAAAGGGTTACGAAATGATTATTTACATTTCACACACTAGAAAATTTAAAGTCAAAAAATAGGTCTTTTAAAAAAAGGGTGTGATGCAGAATACTCACTTTTTAAAATCAGCATGAAAATCACTACCATTCTAAAACTTAATGCACATGAAAAAAATTAAAGTTCCAAAAACCATGTTCTAAAAAAAACATGTGTATTCTGCATCACCACTTTTGAAAATCGGGTCATTTTTTGCTATCTCTATGAAACGGGTAACAGTATCAATTCCCGTTTCAAAGTTTACATTGTTCTTGATAGAGGTTGCGATGCGGTTGCTTGGATTATCAGTTCACATTGTCCTATTGTATTTGTGAGCTCAAATATTGAGATGTTGGCACAAGCTCTTTTCATATCCTCAATAATGTTGTAATCAATACTTTCATTTTTAATAGGTTGTGTTGAAGTATCAAGCGGTGTAGCTTTGTTAGAAGCTTCAGGAGTGATTAACTTATTCCTATTTTTCATGGAAGTGTTATTGGGAGGAGGAGCACTTCTAGACTTACTCAGAAAACTCTTAGCATGGTTGGTTGGTGGTAAAATCCTTCTCAACAATTATTTTTTAAGATCTTTCTTAGAAATAATTCTTTTTCTTCTCCTTAAATTATATTGGTCAGTTGTTTTTTGAGGTGGAGCTTCACTCAATGGTGGTTCATCAACACTTTGTTTATCAATGCTGTATATGATGTCAAATATATTAACTAAATTACCGACGCCTGAAATTTCTTAGGTCATGGTAGATTCACGTACTTCTTCAGTTTGCTAAGACTGATCCTCTACTAATAATGTGTCTACAAAGTTGGTCATCATAGTGTGCATGTTGTGGTTCCATTGGGGACATATTTTCTTTAAATATTTCTCCTAATGGAAAGTACAAAAGTTGTAGAAATTTCACCGTATATTAAATTGATTATGCAATGTACTAAAGCAAAATACTTAATCTACTTCTACAATCAAACTTGCAGAAGCTTAATCGATTTTGAGCAAGATCAAATAGAACACATATAACAGAGAAGAAGATTCAATCACACATGAAACACAGAAGAATATTGTGGGGAAAGCCTCAACTAAAAACCTCGTTATCGATATTATCATACAAGTGGAAATATCTCAGGATTACACAAAGCTTTAGCTCTCAATCTATCTATCTCTTAGTACAATCCCTCACTGCTACTCATAGACAAAATAGACAACACATATGCCTAAGTTCAGTCCTCCAAGCCTGCCATTTCCTTGCGCAGTTTATCCTAGGTCCTCTAGCTACCACTTGTGTGTAATAATCCCTCACACACTGCTCTGACCTCTGAAATAATTGCGCAATCCTGAAGGAGTTAATTCCTTCTTCATGGATGAGTTTCCTTTATATGAAAATTCCCCCAACTGATATACATTTTCCCTTCCTTTAATCTCAACTGGGTCTTTCTCTGAAGTGACATGCATGAGTTATTTATGAGATAATATTCAATTATCTGGAGAACACTAGTTGCATGCATGCATGCATTAACTGACTGAACTCACAATTAGTTCCTCAAACTGTTTGGAACTAATTTAACTGGACTTAACTCAGTTAATTGAGCTAACTAATTACAACTCAAATACAACTCATCCTTATCTCCTTAATTAAGGATAATTTCCTCAATCAAAGGGATAATTGTTGCATGTATTCACATAGACTTCATGTTTGATTTTCTCCAAATAATTAACTCAAGATGAATTAATTAATTCTTTTTCAAATAGCTGGTGGGACTAAATTCGAATTTTAATTCTCAATTTTAATTCTCAATTTTAATTCAGGGACCAATTAAAATTAGAATCTACTGTGAAATGTTATTTATAGCATTTCAATTTTTTGTTATTTCCAACAGAGTTGAAGTATATCCTGAAATGCTATTTATAACAATGCTATTTTTAGCATTTCTTGTTTCTATTTTAAACACTCCCTCTCAACAAGAAAGGCATTCAACTCGAACTCAGTCCTGAACCTTTGGAATGTTCTGCATGCAACACTTCTCTCAAGTGTTGTTGCTCCAGAAACTCAAAAACAAAAAATATCCAACCTGAATCAGAATGATGCCTCTAGCATCAAAGTCTCTGATTTCTATTACCTCTGTTGACTGAAAACTCTGCACCTATGTGCTCTTCAGTATCTTACTGCTATAGCCTCTGTCACTTTGATCTCTGACTGCATCAATCACATTGATTCCTCCTGCTGCATCCGTGTTGTTGTTGGTCCTATCTTCCAGCTCTGTATCTACACTGCACCTCCTCTCATCATGTTGCATCGTCCTGTGTTGCACTACAACTCAGTTACTGAGAAGTAAGTAACTGATCTCCCAACTGACCTCCCTGTTGGGCTAGAAACACCCTCTTATGCTGAAGCTTTCTCTACCACTCCATCCGCATCTGTCTCTACCCACTTAGCCAGTCCTGCTACTCCTCATCGGGGATCCCATAGCAAGGTCTAATCAAAGAGGCTGGGTACCTCAAGGATCCTGCCCCTATTTTAGCCTTCTTGGGACTATCACTTCACATCGCCCCACCTCACACCTGGAGGTATGGATGCATGTGATCCCTCTGCCCACTTGGCTCGAAATTTCCCCCTACTGGAGGTCTCTGCATGAGTGGATGCCTCCACTCGGTCTCCTCTCGGCTTCTCCAGTTGTGGCTGCTCCACAACCTCTTGAAGTTGTTTCACCAATTGTGGCTCCTCCATAATTATTTGAGACTTCTTCTAGCACTGCATGTTGAGAGGTAATGTACTCTCCCTCTCAACCACCAAGTCTCCAACATTTTCCTTGCTCCTCAAAGCTCTGCATGCATCTTGAACCTCAAGACCATACAGGTTCTTGACTCGTGAACCGCTCTGCTTCACCTGGCTCGTGGTGATGTGTCTAAGGAAAACCTTTCCCTTACTGAAGACTACATCATAGCCTTTGTCCTCCAACATTGCGATTAATACCAAGTTCTTCTTCAATCCTGGCACTCTCCCTCTGAAAAGCAACCGTGCCCACTCCCGAAACACTATACTTTTCATCATTACCTATCTCTATGCTCATTTGGAGGTCTTTCTCCTCCAAGGTACTAAACAAAATCTTATCGTCGGTCATGTGGAATGAGGCTCCACTATCAAGAAACCAACCACAACCCATCATCGATGAAACCATGCATGCGATGAGGATAAAATCCAATTCGAACTGAGAGGCCAATGCATCACCTTCAGATCCTTCCGAGGGTCCCTTCTTGGATTTCTTCAATGGACAATTAGTTGCATAATGGCCCACCTCATGACAATTAAATCATCTCAATTTAGTTTTTTCATTCTTCTTCCCTCCATCAGAAGAACTCGATTTGGGATTAGAATCCTTCTCCTTCCCTTTCCTTGCCTTACTCGCTAAGGCGAAATTTTCTTCATCCTCCTTGGATGAAGAATCATCTCTAGTGCTCCTCCTGATCTCCTCCAGCATTAGATCCGACCACAGTTGTTCCCAATCTGGAAGTTTCTCTCTTCCATTAACTGAGTCCTGGTAGCTATGCCAGCTCTTAGGAAGACTGAGGAGAGCAAGACTCACCATTGATCCAATACCTTGTAGAACATTTTCTACAAAACCTCGCTCCGATAACATGTAGAAATTTCACCGTAGATTAAACTGATTATGCAATGTACTAAAGCAAAATACTTAATCTACTTCTAAAATCAAACTTGCGGAAGCTTAATCGATTTTGAGCAAGATCAAATAGAACACATATATCAGAGAAGCAGATTCAATCACACATGAAACGCAGAAGAATACTCTGGGGAAAGCCTCAGCTAAAAACCCTGCTATCTGTATTATCATACAAGTGGAAATATCTCAGGATTACATAAAGCTTTAGCTCTCAAGCTATCCAACTCTCAGTACAATCCCTCACTGCTGCTCATAGACAGAATAGACAACACATATGCCTTCCTTCAGTCCTCCAAGCCTCCTATTTCCTTGCACAATTTCTCTTGGGTCCTCTAGCTACCACCTGTGTGTAATAATCCCTCACACACTGCTCTGACCTCTGAAATAACTATGCAATCCTGAAGGAGTTAATTCCTTCTGCATGGATGAGTTTCCTTTATAGGAAAATTCCTCCAACTGATAGTACAATGTCCCTTCCTTTAATCTCAACTGGGTCTTTCTCTGAACTGACATGCATGAGTTATTTATGAAAGAATATTCAGTTATCTGGAGAACACTAGTTGCATGCATGCATGCATTAATTGACTGAACTCACAATTAGTTCCTCAAACTGTTTGGAACTAATTTAACTGGACTTAACTCAGTTAACTGAGCTAACTAATTACAACTCAAATACAACTCATCCTTATCTCCTTAATTAAGGGATAACTTCCTCAATCAAATGGATAATTGTTGCATGTCTTCACATAGACTTCATGTTTGATTTTCTCCAACTAATTAACTCAAGATGAATTAATTAATTATTTTTCAAACAACTGGTGGGACTAAATTCGAATTTTAATTCTCAATTTTAATTCAAAGACTAGTTAAAATTGGAATCTATCCTGAAATATCATTTATAGCAATGTTATTTTTAGCATTTCTATTTTTTGTTATTTCCAACGGAGTTGGAGTATATCCTGAAATGTTATTTATAGCAAGGCTATTTTTAGCATTTCTTATTGCTATTTTCAACAAAAGTTATCCATGCCCCAAATTTCAACATTAAACACCACATTAGAACTCTAAGCAGATTTAGACAAATGATTATTGTTATTCTACTTAAAGAAAGGTGGCTTGAAATACTTACTGTTGGTAATTTCCTCACTTGACCTTCTCTTAAGTTTAGATATTTCATTAGTAATAAACTTCAAAGATTTGGCCAAGTTTTCCATATCAAATGAATCGTTTGCTTTGGCTTTATGGAGGAGGCTTGAGTTTTCTTACCAGTGTCCTTGGAGTCTTTATAATATTCATGATCATTGATGGCCCCAATATAACGCAAGCCTTTCTCAATAGCAATCGCTTCTAAAAAGTTCAAAGCCAAATTATCATTTGCAACTCTTTTAACAAACACAAAAATATTAGCGGGAAAGGTAGCTATATAATAATCCTTGGTGATAGAATCATGCGGTTGAACATCTATGTGGAACTTATTCAATAAATTGGTAAATCTTTGATTAAAATCCTTCTCCTTTTCCTTGTCCCCCATCTTAAGATTTATGAGTTCTTTTAGCAACATGGCAGGAGTTTTGTCATCAACAAATTTATCTAAAAACAACTTCTAGAACTCTATCAAATTTTGGATTGAATTAGGCAAAACACTGTGATACTAGACTGATGCTCTACCCTCTAGAGTGTACGAAAAAAATCTACAAGCAATGTCATCAAAACGTACCTCAAGCATTCGCAAATGCATGTAGAAGTCATCATTATGGTCTTCAACTTTTGTCTTCTTATCAAGGTCAAACTTTGAAAGCAACTTTTATGGGTCTTTAGGCATACAATGAAGATTGCTAGGAAGAGCAAGTGGCCCTTGGGCTATCCAATCCAACTGTTCATTATCCATGTTTTATCTTTCTTCCTCCTCCTCACTTTTTTATTCTAAGGAGCCTTCTCCTTCACCATTCAGATCCTCGTTATGATCGGGCTCTTCTCCTTGTCTCAATTGTTCTTTGTCAGAAAATTTATAATTCTCTCAATCTCCTTCCAAATCCTCATCAATATGTAGAAGGTCCCCTTGTTGATTCGTTCTTTCGGTAGAATCAACTAATTCTTCAAGGGTTGAAATCACCAAATCTTCCACTGAAGAGACCAATATGCCATGATGAGTTGTTTATTTCTTTATCGGTTTATGAGGAAGAATAACAACAATAGGAAGCAAACCAAGAGCTCTTAAAAACTGATGGGTAATAGGCCAGATTATCTAGATTTGATTGTAAGTGACTTCAAAATCTTGTTCCAGACTCAAATGAGAGGACTCTCTTTTCTATGGATTATGAGGTGGAGTTGAACTCAGAGTGTTACTACCTTGCACGAAAGTTTCTTTATTTGGATGTGGTGAATTGTCATCCATATAAAGGCGACCCTCCTTCTAGCGCTAGAATGTTGACAGTGTTGGATCTTGCCAACATATAGGGGGTCTCCCCGATATGAAGTACCAATTAGACCTCACACTATTTGGTATAGGAGCCCCATCTGGAAATTTGACCCAACTGCTACATAAATAAAGATTTACCTTAGATACAGTAGTTAGCAAAAGAGAGAAACACACATGTACTTTTGAATGAACAAGTAAGTATGCCTTGTGAATTGTTCAATTGTAAAATGTATCAAGGTTCTTTCACCAAATGGAAAGAAAAGTGAGACTTTAGGAGAAAAGTAATAGTATTATTCTAATAAATACACACAAACCCACATATGAAAGAATCATTACCCAACTAGCGAAATAGTTCACATAGAAGTAACGATCATTAAAACAATTAAAACACAAATTCAATAAGATGAGCACAAACTCTAATGAAATAGTTCAATTTCCTTTGTACATGAGAACACAAACATGTACAATAAACATCCAAAGGATAATCTTACAACATTTACGATATGTGCATGCAAGTCTGTTGGCTCAATGAGCTTCAAATATTAAGTGAAAGTTCTAAGATACATTGATACATTGAAACACCACTAGCACCAATAGTGGAGCGTTAAGCTGCTACTCACTCTCCAAAAGACCTATCTTCCTCTCTAATGCCTAGTTGGAGAAGCCAAGGTGAAATGTCCCTTCTTTGAGTAATGAGGCTTCTTTTATAACAAGAGGAATGAACTTTCACATCCCCATGGATCTTGAACTTCCCTCATGACTCTTAGACTTCTAATGTAACCCTTCGACTTTTATATGAATTTTGGAATTTTCCATGTGACTCTTTTCTCCATATATCACTCTTGGACTTCCACATATTTATATTTACAATATTTCCAAAATTATATCATCATGTGACGACAACATGACAAGTCATTTACATTGATGACTTGGACCCATGGTGACTTGTACACATAGCTTTTTGAGAAGTGATGAGAATGATACTATGTTTTCAATACTTGTAATGGACCTTGCATTGTGATTGCCTTCTACCCTGTCACACGGAATAAGTCGATCTTGCGGACAAGATAGACCTTCCTAGAATCTAAAGAAGACCTAATGACAAACAAACCAACCAGACACTATCTTTCTCTAAATATTCTTTTATAAACAATGGCAAACAAGTGTTTTTAGGACCTACCTTAGGTCCAACGCAAGTTTGTGGATGCCCTCGCTCCTTCGATCCAAATGAGATCCTTTGTCGCGAATCTGCAAACACAAACAAGGCAAACAAATTAAATAGCACCTGAAAAGCCAATATCATAAAACATATTTAACATGAAAGTCAAGGAGTCCATGAAACAAATAACATGAGATACTTGTTAAGAAAAATGAGTTTGATTGTATTAATTCAAAAGAAGAAGAAATTTACAACCTGTGCCTTGATGCTGTACAAGCTCCTCCCAGGGTCCAGCAAGAAGTCTCCTCTACTTTGACAAGTTTCACTCACTCCCCAATGAAGCCAAAAAGGTATGTGATCTCTCCTCTTAAGCTCAACTAGGAAGTCTTGATTTCACCAGCATTTACCCTCAAAAATGTTTAGCTTCTAACCTTCTCAGCAACCAGCCCAATGCCTGAATTTATAGGGCAATGGAGGGAGGTTACTAGGTCCTCCTTCAAAGGGATAAAGCCCTCCTTCAAAGGGATAGCTTCTCTCATCAAGGGATTAGCTCCTTCTCTTTTGGGATGCATGAACCACCTCAGAGCGAACAATCCACGTCAAAATTCCTTCTAGAATCCTCTAGAATTAACCCAAAGTGAGTTTTTTAAGATAAAACTTGTGCCTTTTGACTTTCACAGGGGTCCGCACCCACACCTTTAGGGACAGAGTGGGCAGGTCCGCAGTTTTTGTAAACAGAAGGTGCGGGACCGTAGGTGACAGTGAGAGAAAGTGCGGAACCAGAGTTTCATTGATTTTTAATGTCTTTCTCTCATTTCCAAAGCTTGACTTGAAGAGCTGAGGTCTGAGACTTGCTTAGGAGGACAGTACAAGTGATGATAGACCCATACTGATTGTAAATAATCATGGTGACGATATTTTTGTGTAACAGATTGCCCCCTAAAGTGCGAAGTCTATAGTAGATGAGGATTTCATTTATCATTTAGGAAGAGTGAAGTACTTTATCATTTCGAGGATCATCTTGTGGAGAGCCCGGTTGGAACTTGTAAAAACATTCAATGCAATATATATATATATATATATATATATATATATATATATATATATATATATGAGATCATATCATCGTTGAGGTAGGCATTCCCATACTCAGATCAAAACTGACTAGAAAACTAACTACTGCTCTGATACAGGAATGATCTTGTAAAACATCATAAGTATAGACTCATGCGGACACAGTATGGACGCAGCCATCTGTTTATGAATAGTCCATTATATAATGAATACAAAATTCCTCGCAGCCTGTATTGTGGAAACTAGATCCAGGGTCTTCATTTCTACTTCCCGAAATAGTATGATTCTATCCATGTGAATGAATGTGTTGATGTCGAACATGGTAGAAACCACTTGATTACCAGTCAATGATGTAAATTGTTAACAAGTGTGAGAGAAACCACCAGGGATGTCAATGGCTCTCAAAGTATCCAGTACAATCCATGAGATGCGAATAAATGTGTTGATGTCGAACATGTCACGGAATCCTTTGATCAAAGGTCAATGATGCAACTTGTTGTCAAAGGCGAGAAACCTGCCATTGAGGCATGCAGATCTCAAGGTACTGACGATTTCTATATCATCTTTCTAGATAATGAGCTGAAGTCGATAGAAAGTGATCCGTCGCAGGCAAGCCCACAACACGAAATCATAGATCAAGTCGAAGAAATTTTGTTGCAAGGACTGACTCAGGGATGGTCAAGATGGATGACAGATATTTTGCAGATGAATGGCTTATTGGCAGTGACCTCTTTGAACACATAACGACATGACAGATGGTTTGGTGACAATTGACCCAAAGTGAATACCCAGAAACCGGCTGAAGACTTTCAATGTGGTTTGATCAACTATTAGGCAAAGGATTTCCAAACCCAGGTGAATAAAAGTGTCGTGTTCAAGAGTGGTTACAAAGTATGACAAACAGGCTCATTTTTTCTCTTTTCCCCCACCATTTCTGGCAAGTACCTCTTTATTTTTTACAAGCTTGAGGAGGATAACATTTGCTTGATTATAAGCTCATCCTTCGGATGAGTCCAACTTAGTTTAAATTCGAACCCTAAGAAGGAGTGGTTCGTTCCTATTTGTAATTGAACAGGTCCTTTACTGTGAAATTTTAACGAGTCCAGTATAGGAGAAACTCGGTGTTTTTCAATTTTAGAGAGTCTGAAAAAACTTAAGAAGACTCCAAGGTTGACCTTTTTCGTAAATTTGTGTCTCCCAAGCCCGAAAAAGATAAAATAATACTTGAGAGAACCACTTGATCTTTTACGACCAAGGAGTACTTTTCGTTATTAGTGCCCTTGACCCGAAAAAGTAAAAAAGCGTTCAATGACACGTCGTTTTATAACCGATATCAAATTTGAAACGACAAAAATCCGGCAATATTTTCATGTTTTTACGGTCGGAAAAGAGTTGTAAGTGGACCGTCTTTTAATTCCGTTTTAACGAGTTTAAAAGAAAAACTCGGCAATCTTTTCATGTTTCAGGAGTCAAAAAGAGCTTAAAGGTGACTCTAAATTTTTTTCGTCGAAAACGATAGATTTCGCCTGAATAATCTGTTATCCTGCACAAAAACATAAACATTACTCATATCTGTTTGAAATGGATAAAAATGTCGCAAAAATACCCTTCCAAAGTGAAACATAAGCAAATTTGCAATTTATTTACTCAAAAAACTTATAAAAAGGGCCTTTGTCAATTCATTTTTACCGTTTGAGTTTTGGGTGAGAAAATAGTGCTTTTTTTCAGAAAACTTCCCATGAAGATTGTGGAAAATCCAACCGTCGGAATCGAACGCCATCTTCTCCAGGTAATCCACATCATCTTACTCTTCATTTTTGACCGTTTCAATTTTTGTTTTAGTCATTCATTTCATTTTTTGGGAGGGTTTTTAGGCTTAAAACCCGCGCGCGGGGGCCCGCAGGTTTACCACTGCTGGCCTGCGGACCCCGACTTTTTCTCCATTGGGAAAAAGCTAGGGGTCCACACCTTCCATGTAGACAAGGTGCGGTCCCACACACTGTGTCTAACCTGGAGGGTGCGGTCCCCGTCGCAAGGGTTTTTAACCCAAAAATTCTCAAAATTGGACCAAACAAAATAATTTCTAGCATTTTAATTTATCTTTATACTTGATGCAAAGAGTACATCATGCTAGATTGGCGTGAACGAGAGCATGAGGATGTGGATGCTGCCGCATGGAATCATCAGCCTTCACTTGATGCTTTGAGGGCATGCGGCTTGTACAAATTCTGGGCCATTCCTGGCATGAGGGCTCAGGTGGATTTCTTACAGTGGTTGGTTGACAGATGGAGCATATAGGACCAGTGCTTTTTCATTGGTGGCCACCAGCTCGAAATCGAGCCGGCGGACATATACTTCTTGACTGGTTTGCCTAAGAGAGGCGAAGACTTGACTCTGTTTGGGGCTAGGCCAGGTGGCCAGTGTATCGATAGCCTCCGGGTAGAGTTCTGTAATAGCCAGGCTAGAGACAAAGGGATAGAGATAAAGACCATATCCCGTCCTGAATTCATGGTGATTGCGTTCACTATCACCAGACTTTGCGGGGCTGCCGCATTACATATTGCCACCGGATCCCAGATGCGTATGGCAGTTGATTACTTTCGAGGCACCATCTTCAACTGGTGCGATGTTGTGTTGGCCAATCTGAAAGGCCAACTGACCAAGGCGAAAAACGGACAACTAAAGACTTTTGGTTATGGGGCTTTGGTTGTGAGTTTTGGCTTGGAGAGAGTTCCCATGTTGATCTCGCAGCACCTTACTGTTGGAGCTGGGCTTCCTCGAGAGCCCAAAATGATGCGATGGGTTGCAGTTATGGCCCGTCACCCGGACGAGAGGACAGAGGTTGCTCAATTCAAACCTGAGTATTTCCAATGGTTGGAAAACCAGGTCTTTTCTATTCAGGACTTCCCTTACGCTGGGGTAGATTTTCGTGGTGACCCAGACATGGCTCTTCCACTAGGAGAGCAGTGGGATGACTCAGGTAAAATCATTTTCAACATTTTTCCTATTTTAATTTTTTTTTATTTTTTCATCGTCTCAAAACTGATAGTAAAAATTTCAAATGCAGATGTGGGTCCACAGCGACCAGCCGCTCTCTAGCCTTACGAGAGGAAACAACCAGTTGCGGCCGTGCCAGCCCCACAGGACGAATCAGCAGAGGTTTTGGCCGAGTTGGAGGGTCATCTCGAGCGCTTGACAGGAGATATTCCGGAGACCACTATAGATGACATTCCTCGTCGACTTCAATGCTATGTGATTGGGGTCCCGGGACCTTTTAGGAGGTTCCTTTGCAAGGTGGCTCGTGCAGTGGTTTCTTATCGAGATCATCACCAGTGATAGGATGATCGCCTATTGTGGGCACATATGACATTTTTGTTTTTTGTACTTATCATTTTTGCCGATCATAAGGTGTTTTTCAACCTATGATCGAGGACGATGTATTTTTTGACACACTCCTATATATATATCACTATTACCGGCTTATCTTGTAAATCATGTTATGGAATGGTTTTAAATTTACATGTATGATTATTGCAAATGTCCATTTAACATTCGAGAAGCAATTGCATCTACTAATGTATTTAAAGATCTTGGAATATGCTGATATTCAATATAATCAAATTCACATTCCAAGAGACGCACTCTCAAAAATAATCTTAATAACACTGGATTTCTAATGGCATACACTCTATTAAGTTGTAATACAACGAGTTCAGAATCTAACCTCACTATCAAACTCTGAATCCCAAATGAAATAGACTCAGATAATAACTCAATCACTGCACTATACTCGGCAATGTTGTTCGTTGTTTGACCGAGGCTTACCCCATGCATAGATACTAACTCGTCAGAGGGCGAATAGATAACCCAAGCTGCGGAAGAAATGTTCCGTGTATTACGACAAGCACCATCAGTGAAACTAATGTATGTTTGGAGAGGCATCGAAATCTGCAATGTCAAGAGTAAAACCAAGATAAGCAGGAATAATGACGAGAAAACACTCTCTAAGCTAAGCACACTGTTTAAACTAAAACACACCAGCTAGAAAGAAAAACTATCCTAACTAAAAATCTCCATACCCATTCTTTAAGCATAATACCTCTTCAAGTAAAGACCATTTCTGGGTTTACCCAAAGAGTCCCCGTTAAAGTCTACCAATTCATAGGCCCCTTTTTCTAGCTTTCACTTGACAACATAGGGACCATGCCACATTGGAACGAATTTTCGAGCGCCTAATTTATCATTAGCTTGATCGTAAACTAAGACTAGATCTCCTTCCGAAAAATTTCGGGGGGTCACATTTCAATCATACTGAGCTTTCATGCGTTTTGCGTGAGTCTCGATCGCCAATGCAGCATCACGTCGATTCTCATCTAATTGAGCCAAGTATAACAAACGCTTTTCCTCTTCGAAAGTGGCTGGAAGTAACTCGATGGCCATTTGCAGTGACGGGATTTCGCATTCAATGGGTAACACAGCTTCCAAACCATAGACTAGTTGGAAAGGAGTGAACCCTGTTGATGTTTTTACTGAAGTTCGGTACACCCAAAGTGCTGAAAATAGCATGTTATGCCAATTCAACCGATGAATCCCAATGATTTGTCGGATCATGATAACTAAAACTTTGTTGATGGATTCAACCAAACCATTAGCTTGTGGATAATAAGGGGTTGAACTATTGTGACGTAAACCAAGCTGGCCTGTAAGTTCGGTCATCATAACGTTTCGAAAATGACGCCCATGATCAGTGATTATCGCTTGCAGGACACCAAACCTAGCAATTATATGATTAAACACAAAAATTGCAACCGTCTTGCCGTCTGCCTCAAATGTAGGCATCACCTCGACCCATTTGGTAAAATAATCTACCGCAAGGATGATATACGCATGCCCCCCGGCCGAGTGAGGGTTACATGTAATAAAATCGATACCCCATTTGGAAAAAGGACCAACAACAATTATAGGGTGGAGAGGAGCAGGTGGAGCGCGCATCTTTCGATCAAAAATTTGGCACTGTGGCATTTTTGGACCGTCGTAATACAATCTTTAAATAAAGATGGCCAGAAGTAGCCAACGCGCAATATCTTTTGGGCTGTGGCATACCCAGACATATCACCGCCACATGCTCCAGAGTGACAGTCATTTAGAACCCTTTCAGCTTCCTCGTGAGTTAAGCAACGTCGAAAAATAGAGTCCGCCCCACGGCGATAAAGAGTATCTCCAATAATCCTGTATTGTTGGGACTAGAATCAAATTTTCTGACGTTATGACCTTGAAATTTATGGCCGAAAGGATTGGGTCTGGAGATAAACAATGATATCCCCATACCACGGATCTAAAGTGCTGATTAGAAACAAGGATTTGTCTGCAATGGGCTCCTCCGCCACAGTTTCCGTGTCAGCACACGGGAAGTCACACATTAACTCCGCAAAAACTAAAGATTTCTTAGACTTGGATTTCTCGAATTCCAAGTCGAATTCCTATAGGATAACAATCCATTTAGATTACTTGCCCCCTAGCAGTTGCTTGGTCAAAATGTAGATCATAGGGTTGCAATCCGAAATTACTGTAGTTTTACGTAGTAAAATGTAGTGACGAAAACGTTGGACAACTTGAACGGCTGCCAATGCCAATTTCTCCACATGTGAGTATTTTAGCTCAGTTGGATTTAAAGTTCGACTAAGGTAATATATCACATGTTCAGTTCCGAATTCATCTTCCTGGACTAAGACCATTCCAATGGTGGAATGAGAGGCGGCGAGATACAAGAAGTAATCTTGGTTGTAGTTGGGAGGTTGAAATAACGGTGCATGGGTCAACGCGTGTTTAAGTGCATCAAAATATTTCTGAGCTATCTCATCCCAATAGAATGGAGTATTCTATTTCAACAACCGGATAAAACCCTTTGTAACCTCAGCGTAGTTATGAATGAATCATCGTAAAAAGTTTGCTTTCCCTTGCAAAATTTGGAGTTGGCGAAGACTCGAAGGAGGAGGCAATTTGACGATAGCTTCGACCTTCGAGGGATCGACACGAATGCCGGCTTTCAAAACTACAAATCCCAGCAATCGACCCGTTTCTATACAGACGACACATTTGTGTGGGTTCAACCGAATTCGATAATGCCTACACCTCATAAAGATTGCTCGTAAATGGACGAGGTGATCAGCTCGATGTAATGAATGAGCAGGCAAGTCATCGAGATAGGGTTGCACAATGTGCTTGATGTCATGAAACGCATAAGACATCGCCCTTTGAAAAGTTGCTCCGGCATTCTTGAGCCCAAAAGGTAATTTGCAATAGGAAAATGTCCCCCATGGACAAATGAAAGCCGTTTTTGGTTGATTGGCAGGTAGAATATTGATTTGATTGTATCCGGAAAAACCATCCATGAAGGAGAATATTTTGCTGTCGGCACAATCATCAATAATTTGATCGATATAGGGAGTTGGGTAATTGTCCTTTGGACAAGCTCGATTAATGTCCCTATAATCGATGCATATTCTTATTGTTCCCTGCTTTTTGTTAACCGGAACAATATTCGATACCCAATCCTTTAACGAGATCGGATAAATGAAACCTGCTTTAAGTAATTTTTCAACTTCTGCTTTAATTGCAGCAGCTTTTCTTGGGTGAATCTGACGCAAACGTTGCCGGACGGGTTTAGCATCCGGGTAAGTCTTGATCTCATGAACAACAATCGCGGGACCAATTCCTGGCATTTCCTCATAGGACCAGGCAAACACGTTGCGGAATTCTTGAAATAGGGCCTTATATATCTGAATTTCGTCATCTGTACACGAGGCACCTATATGAATGTTCTCAACAATTCCAGGCTTAACCGAAATGTCAATAGGAATAGTTCGAGAGATGTTTCCCAAATTTAACTCTGAATCGGGATGTTTCATTGGATTCTGAAGTTCCTTGACATACTCAGTCGTAGAAATTGATGAGAAATCATTTTCAAAATGATCATTCTCGGGTAAAAACGAAGATCTGTGATGTAGATCTTCCCATGGTAAATCATCTACACATAGGATTTCACGAATTTGCTCATCGGAGTGAACAAGTTCAGAAAACGTAATTAAATCCGAGGTTGATGTGAAAAGTGATTCCTCATGGACCACATTCATGAAGTCATTTTCGGTTGAAGATGGGTCGGTAAACGATTGCATGGCCTCATACGCAATTTCATATGGACTCAAAGGCATGACATCACCAAATGAGTCTATCTCAGATTCAGAAGGAATGATCCAAGGATCATCATAAACAATGGTGTCTGATGTAATCATATGAATAGTTGCAAATGAAGACGATGCGTTGATCGGAGGAAAAGGAAAAGTTCCCAGTAAACCGACATCTTTAACTAATCCTACTCCAACATCCTTATATGGGATAGTCGTTTACCGACATGCTGAATACTTTCAGAAGAGGCTGGGTCGGATGAAAAGTAATCCAGCTGGTCTATTGTTATGATCTTTCCATTATGTCGAAACTTTATTACTCGAAAGACTGATGAAACGACCGCTGTCATAGCGTAAGACCAACTTCGACCCAAGAGAAGGTTGTAATCTAGAGGGGCATAAACCACCTCCACATCTAGATTAACGGTTTTTCCTTCAACCCCTATAGGAAAATCCTATAGAATGCCAAAAGGATGAAACCCACGGCCATCAAAGGCCTTTAGAATCATTGGGGATTGATTTAGCGAAGGAGAACCAAGCGATCTCCAACACTGTATCGACATAATACACGTTGAGGCTCCCTCATCAATTACAGTCCGATGAATAGGCCTGTTTTTTACTATCACTAGAATCTGGAAAGCCATTTGATGAGGCAAACGCGGTGTACTATTTTCTAGATCGAAAATTATTAGGTTCGAGTCCTGAACATCAACAGCTCCTATAGCCGACAAAAGTAATTTACGTTGTGCTGGACATGATTGCAGCACTTCCAAAGCCGACATTGCTGAGGGTGAAACAGCTAAATCCTCAACAATGTTATAGTCTGAGCCGCTCTCGCATGTGGATTGAAAGCTGACTTTCGAAGTATACCCTTGGCGAGCGATTTGATTACCAAGTCTGGATTAGGTTTTTCGATCTGTAGTGGATCGGAACCGGGAGCTGAGTGTAACAACCCATCTAATTGACCCATTAATAAAAATGTTAAACCTTATAATATATGAATATATCTATACATTAAACTTTATGATATATAGTTAGACCTTACAAATATAATTTAAAAGATATATATATCATTAAATAATTATAAACATATTTTGAAATGTTATAAGTATATATATAACATTAAATAATTATAACATACATTTGATAAAATGTTATAAGTAGAAATCGTTTAATCTTCATAAAATATATTAAATAAAGGTTATGAGAAATATCATTTAAGATATACCATGTATTAAGGAATGTTATGAATATATATAAATTAAAAGTTATGAACTATGGAAACAGCGTGCCAACATTGATATCACATTTGTTCAAACGTATAAAAAATATCTGAACTCATAAAGACCCCCTACCTACTGAAATTTATTACTGGAAATATCGCGAGAGACTTCAATGCTGAGAGGCGGTGGCTGCAAGTGGGAGGGCGGCCACCGCCAGGCAAAGGGGGGATATTTATAGCAGCAGCCTGACCCGGGAGCAGGGAGGAAAAAACCAGGAGGAGGATTGAGGATTGATCAGCAAAAACCAGGAGAAGTAACCTTGCAGTGGCAGAGTCTTGACTGACCTGAGTTCTGGGCACGGAGGGACAGAGAGCCTCTGTGGAGAGCTTCTCTGGATTGAGCAACCAAGTTGCTCTGTCTGGTCGGGTGGAATTGGCCGTCTCAGAATTGAATCAAATCAGCCAGCAGTTCAGGATTACCAGTTCTGCAGCGGAATCGGAAGTCGGCAAGCAGCTCAGGTAGGTGCAGATTTCAATTTTATGTATTACTGTTTTCAAAGTTATATGCGTGTCTATTTGGTTACTGTAAATTCATAAACAGGGTACTACACTGAGGTTGATGGATTAGAATGAGAAGATTCTGCTTCTTTACCATCAACAGGACTTTTACTACCATAATCTTGCGATCGAGTCGCAATCCTAACATGGGACATCATCAATATGGGTTCTTCATTGACACTCGAGGACGAACCTATCATCTTACTGTCTTGAGCTGGAAAAGGATCCTTCAAAACAGCGGGAGTTTGGGAACCTTTGACAATTTTCGCAACTTCTGCACGATGAGGGAAGTCTCTTGTAAAATGTTCATCGTCACAAATGAGACAAGGATAACGAGGTTTGCACTTTTCATCATTGGATTCCGATTTTTTAGGTTTCTCCTTTGAATTTTTGTCCGTTTTATTCTTCTTCTTTCCTTTCTTCTTCCCACTAGATTTTGATTTGGCTGTAGATGACTCTGCAATGTGAATATCGGCGGAAATCTCTGCAGAAGAATCTCCTATTGGGGAATCAGGCAAGGTTATAATAGGATAAGAATTCTTGGAAGATTTCTTCTTACTTTTAGTGTTAACCGTGCCAATCATACCATCGGTGGCATGAGATCCCGAAGGAGCTGCAGTGATTTGATTTTTCTTGGGAAGATCAGGGATTTTATCATGTAACGTACCTCACTGAGTATATACCAAGTCAAGGTACTGTGATTGAGCAATTACTTGCCCCTCAGTAACAACTCCGGCTTTAGCTACATCTTCAGTGATCTTTGGCAACAAAGATTTTACAAACCACTCAGCCAAAATCTGATCCGGAATAAAAACCTTCACTAAACGCCGTCGACGTCTCCACTCATGAATATGATCTGAAATGTAAGTGGATGTCGATTGTTTTAACGAAGTTAACAATTCCGTTCCATTGTCATATCGAACTGGCAACTGAAAATGAGTTAAAAACGAGGTAGCTAACTGACTAAAATTATAAAAAGTGCCTTGTGGTAACTCAATGTACCACTTGGCCGCGAGACCAATTAGAGTGTGCTGGAAAAGTCTAAGATGGATTGAATCATCTGAAATGGAGTTAGATGCACACCAGAGGTGGTAAGTCATCACATGGTTCGACGGGTCTTCTCCTGATTTACCTTCGAACTTAGGAATGTCGCTGGGCAACTTATTCGGCATTGGCGGCCAAAACGGAAGATAATTAATGGGATCATTTGTTAGGCGCGACAAGTCAGGTAAGTCCAAAGTTGCGATAAATGCTAACTGACGATTAGGGTCCCTAAAACTCTGGGTCATGAGACCAGCCCCAGGAGGAGGATATCTAGGATAACTAGGAATAGGAATTGCGTTTGGGATATTGTATCCTCCCCGAAAACCAGGATTAACCAGACCATATTGGGGTTGTTGAGGTTGTTGATAAGTGTACCCAAGGTACGGTTGATACTGATAGACTGGCTATTGCACAGTAGGACCGAATTGGTACTGTCCCTGGTACGGTTGATAAGTAAATTGTGGTTGACTTGTGACAACCGTACTTGAACCAGGTTGTCCTATAGGCATCTGAACTGAAGTTTGAATCGTAGATCCAGACGGTGGTAAAGATGTCTGAGGAGTAGATACAAGAACAGTAGAAACCGGAGCTGTCGATACTCCAGAAGTAGGTGGGGTAGATTGAACAGATGTTGTGGAAGTTGTAACAGTCGTTTGAGGCGGAGTACGAGGCGTACTAGGCCCAGGCTGAGAAACTACCGAAGGTACAGAAGTTTAAATGTTAGACTCGACTGGTTGCTGGGGTGTACCAGAAACTAAGGGTTGTCCAGTTTGAGATGACAATTGTACATTTGGCTGCAACACCTGTTGAGTTTGCGATGGATCCCACACTATATTCATTCCGAGGTACTGACCCATAACTGGTTGATAATATTGAGGACCATAATCGGGTTGAGGGTAGGATTCATAATTGAAAGGTTCAATTTCCTGTTCCTTGAACATACATTTGACCGAGGGTGGTTGAAACCTTGGTTCGAGTACTAACCTTGGGGTTGATACCCTTGAGGCATGTACTGATACTGGAGTTGACCTTGAGGTATAAATTGATACTGGGGTTTACCTTGGGGTACATATTGAGTCTGGGGTTGACCTTGAGGAACGTACTGTCCCGTAGGTATGTATTGTCCTTGAGGTTGCCCCCCAGGCAATAATTGAGGCTGCCCCCCAGGCGGTAACTGGCCACCTTGAGGTTGAGGATTGGGAATAGAACCTGACATCATAAGAATGTCTTCTACGCTCAACGGCTTAGTACCATTGCTTCCAGTTAATAACCCTTGCTCAATGGGTTGAGGAGATGCTCCCGAAAAAGTACCAGAAAGGGACTGATACCCAGAGGGAACAAAAGGACCGCCGTACAAAAAGGATTCAGGCGATTGAGTAAACATGGACGACTGCCCTGACATATTTAACGAAGGATAATAACCTCTAGGTGTTGGGTGATAAGGAACGCGAGGTGGTGAAAAACTTAACCCTGATTTTTCTAAGAAATTAGTCAAAGAAAGATACCAAGTATTGCTCCTAGGTGGATTGTAAAAAATTGATTCACGCTCCCTTAGCTCAATAACAGGTTGATTTTCAGGGATAGGGATGCCTACTTCTTCTTCCGGAGTAGCAAGTTCTTCAATAACAATAAGTCCAGAAGGAAGATCTTGGGTGATTACTCTTTCTACCCTAGGTGAACCAGGACCACTAGAAGCTGGAGAAACAAACCCCGATGTCGGAGTAGCAGCAAATTCACTTTCAGGCTCGGATATTTCAGGTTCCTCACCTATATCACTAGTAGATGAAAAGCTACCAGTAACTTCGGAAACAGACACTGATTGTGGATTATAATCTGCCACTAACGTTTGAAAATCAAGATGTACTATCAAAGAAGATTCTCCTTCTTCAGGTGACCCAACTCTATTGTCTCTAGGAGATACGAGGACTTTCAAGCCTTCAAGCTGGCTCGGTACTTCCTTAGGAGGTTGGCCCCGAAGTCTACGGGACTTCCTCAGTAAATCAGCCACGTTTAAAAACTTAGGAGGTTGGCCCCGAAGTCTATGGGACTGCCTAGGTAATTCAGCCACGGTTAAAAACTTTTAACTACTTCACACGCAAACAAAGTAAAATCTCAATGAAAACCACCTAAAGTCTCTAAAGAACCAAACAAATTTGAATCACACGCCTAAAGAATCTAGGAGATCAAACACACACAAACAGTAACTTTTCGTACTGAAAACACTAGTTGGTGATGAAATCCAATGTCGCAGATTTCAATACAGAAATGGCGGTTGGAACAGTTACCCCGGCGACCTGCTTAATGAATAGACTGGCACAAGTCCCTCCACTTAACCGTCTCGAGTGAAGAGAAACCCTAGAAAATCCAAGTGAGTCTAGCCGACGTCTGCTCCAGGTATAGTGGGATCTTCCCACCACTGTCACCTCAGGAAGAATCCTAAAGAATACGGCCACTAAGGTTACCAACTGAAACAAATATACTTGGGGGAACAGTCTACGATCCGATACGCACGCAAGGGCAAAGTAGCAAGCTCAATCCCCTTGAAGGCTCCTTGACATAATCCAAGGTTTACCAACAAGTGACCCCAGGCTCCTCGACAATGGTTAATCCGAGGTTTATCGTTTTTAATACGTGAATATCTGGCGTCATTCCCAATGAGGAAGGATTGATTCCCACACTGGTTCGGACACGATCTCGTGCTTCTCCTTTAAGAGGAGCTTTCCCAGAGCATAAATGCAACAATTGGATTTCTTCCCTACCACAAGATACAGCTACTTGTTTGTTTTTACTGTCTTGGAGAGTTAATTACTCTCCTACTCCAAGACACTAGCCTAAGCTAAGTTGGTGTATCAGAGCCCTAGAAATGAAAATGTTACTAGATCAATTTTACTTTAAGCGTTATTTTTTATTGGTTTTTGTTTAAGTCAAAAGGTGCGGAGATGAAACTCGTGGTATGAAGACTCGACTCAAAATCACTGAAAATGCACCTAAGATGATTTAAACAGTCTTTTTCTCTTCGATGAAGTTCTAAACTAAGAAAGAGTTTGAGAATGCAAATACTTTGTAAACACAAATCCTTCTTAAGAAACAAATTAAAAGAAGAGCTTTTGCCTTTTCCAATGCACTCAAAACGAGACAGCTAGTTATTTCACAAAAATTTCCCTTTTTCGTTTCAAAGCACTCAACCACTACAAAAACAAACTTTTTCCAAAAGAGATTTTTTTTTTTTTGTAAAACACTCAAAACTATGGAAATGACTAACTTTGAGATCTATAAATTATAAAAACCTATTTGAAGTCAAAGCCTACAAGATGTCTTTTTTAAGGATGTTTTACTTAGCTAGATGTAAGCTAAGGACCAATTTATGCAGAATCACAAATCAGTCAAGAACAGCCAATTTTGTTTTCTTTTTTAAAATGAAAATCCAAACTTTTAAACACAAGCTTTTCGAAGTTTTGTAAAGAGAAAACTCAAAGCGGATTCCTCAAAAAGGGGAGATTTCATAAATGGTCAGACTCATAAGAAGGCTGGTAGACACCAAGGTGATCTGAAGTCCCTACAGCTTCTAAGCTCAGAGCCACTACACAACCAAAATGAAAAGCAAGCCCAACAAGCAAAACTCCTAGGAATTTCACCTAAAACCCTAACACTAATGAAATCAACATAAGGAAAGCTTCTGACAAGTTATATGCAGGTCTGGGCAGTGGATAACAATTTCTAAACAAAAACTAAGCTGACTAACAGAGGAAATCTTAGGTTTTTCAAAATTTTGACAGGGTCCGCAGGCCCACAGTTGACACAGGTGCGGTCCCGCTCTGTGCTAAAAGCAAAGGTGCGGATAAGTACGCACTGTGTCAAAAGGCTAGGGTGTGGTCCTCTCTCAAAGCTATGAAAAACGAAAAATAACCCTAGATCTACAAAATCTACCCAATTTTACACACAACAAGCCAAAAACAGAAACAAAAACACAGTTTCTCAGGTCAAAGTAAAAACAAGGAAAACAATCAAGTCCCCAGCAGAGTCGCCATTTTGTCACACGGAATAAGTCGATCTTGCAGACAAGATAGACCTTCCTAGAATCTAAAGAAGACCTAATGACAAGCAAACCAACCAGACACTATCTTTCTCTAAATATGCTTTTATAAACAATGGCAAACAAGTGTTTTTAGGGCCTACCTTAGGTCCAATGCAAGTTTGTGGATGCCCTCACTCCTTCGATCCAAATGAGATCCTTTGTCGCGAATCTACAAACACAAACAAGGCAAACAAATTAAATAGCACCTGAAAAGCCAATATCATAAAACATATTTAACATGAAAGTCAAGGAGTCCATGAAACAAATAACATGAGATACTTGCTGAGAAAAATGAGTTTGATTGTATTAATTTAAAAGAAGAAGAACTTTACAACCTGTGCCTTGACGCTGTACAAGCTCCTCCCAGGGTCCATCAAGAAGTCTCCTCTACTTTGACAAGTTTCACTCACTCCCCAATGAAGCCAAAAAGGTATGTGATCTCTCCTCTTAAGCTCAACTAGGAAGTCTTGATTTCACCAGCATTTACCCTCAAAAATGTTCAACTTCTAACCTTCTCAGCAACTAGCCTAATGCCTAAATTTATAGTGCAATGGAGGGAGGTTACTAGGTCCTCCTTCAAAGGGATAAAGCCCTCCTTCAAAGGGATAGCTCCTCTCATCAAGGGATTAGATCCTTCTCTTTTGGGATGCATGAACCACCTCAGAGCGAACAATCCACGTCAAAATTCCTTCTAGAATGCTCTAGAATTAACCCAAAGTGAGTTTTTTAAGATAAAACTTGCGCCTTTTGACTTTCACAGGGGTCCGCACCCACACCTTTAGGGACAGAGCGGGTAGGTCCACAGTTTTTGTAAACAGAAGGTGCGGGACCGCAGGTGACAGTGAGAGAAAGTGCAGAACCAGAGTTTCATTGATTTTTAATGTCTTTCTCTCATTTCCAAAGCTTGACTTGAAGAGCTGAGGTCTGAGACTTGCTTAGGAGGACAGTACAAGTGATGATAGACCCATACTGACTGCAAATAATCATGGTGACGATATTTTTGTGTAACATACCCTCCAAAGGGTTTCTTGAGATTATGGAGTCTCCATGAGTCACTTTGATCATTGGAGTCCATTGTTCTTTAAACTGTCACAACATGGTATCTTTGTGCCTTTTTTCTTCAACATGCTTCCTTAGGAAACCTTTCTTGACATATCTCCTCGCACAACTTTTCCATGCTTTATTGAACACCTACAAATATAGATCACTCATGGTGAGCAAACATTGACCCAAAAATATCCTACTCTATCATGCTTCTTGAAATTTTTTTTATTGTGGATCAATAGTGCACAATGGTATGAGAGAGAGAGACCTTATGGGCATAGGGCACACTTGCAAGATATAGGATAGGGCTTAACTTCTCACTGAGATTGCACCATGCGCAGTCTGAAGGAGGAGGAGACATGTTGGGCGTAGGGCACACTTACAAGAGGTAAGGAAACATGAATATTCACTAAAAATGCACCATGCAATAGGGAGGGAGGTCAGGGCCACAAGGAGGGCGCAAGGCGCACTTACAAGGAACAAAGGAAGGCATCACTGCGCACTATAAGTGTGTAGTGTCCTCAACTGGGAGATATAGCCTTGATTGGCGCAGTGAGGGAAGATAAGGAGGGTATGTTGACTAGAAATGTGTTGTGTGCTAGAGGGAGAGAGAGGACCTAGGTATGGCACAGGGCGTAGTTCTAACTGACAAGGAGGGTCTCCACTCGGCCCTAAAAGTGTGCAATGCACTCTTCCTAGCCTACAGTGTAGGCTTGCAAAGACATAAAAATGTCTAGGTCTAGAAGGGTGAAACATGGAAAGCACACTGAGTTAGTGGTGTAATCAAGCATAACACATCTCATCTTATCACTAAAACTTAGACATGACCCAAGGCTAAAAAAAATACATCAAAATTCCAATTCACACACATTCTTTGAGTGCGACAAACAAAGTATATCTAGTTGGGACACACAAGTTTCATTTTGTGGCTAGAAAGGGTACTATGGCTCCAAAGTGCGCCATAACTATTCTTGAAAATCTGATGACACTTAGAAAGGAACATGGACACTTGTAACATGTGTAGAAACATAAAACAACACTTCACGACCAAGAGAAACACTTCACATTCTAGAAGGTAGGCTCTAAAATTTGAACATAGCAAAGTTTTGGAGGGTGTTGTAGCAGCGACAACACAATGTTATAATGCATCATTCTACTACTCATTCCTTTTACTCTTAATATCTTCTTATGTGTTGTCATACACACATAATTGTTGGCACATGAATATATCAAATAGATCTATTCATCATTAACTTGGAAATATTGCCATAAACACATGTTCATTAGTATTTGAAACATCAATTTCACAAGTTAGTGCCCATGACACAATAGATATAAATATACAATCCATGTTTTAATGCCACAACACCATATAGTACAAATCATATCTAAATGGTCTATCAATGCTTTAATCCCTTGCATATTATACCAAGACCTTAACCTTACTTCTAGAGATCTAGTGTTGAATCTACTACTCTCATTAACTTTGATGCTCTCAATAACAAAGTTCTAATTTTAATCCCAAAGGCCTGGCGTTGAACCTTTTGCACTGTTTCTCTCTAACAAAGCTTCGATCTTTCTTACCAAAGATCCAAGTGTTGAAACCTTTCGCTCTAATACCACTCTATAATGTTCCCTCCCATTCCCTTGGACTCTCTAAGGCTCATGAGAGTTGTTACTTATATTTGACCCGACATCCATAGTCCTATCATGGAAATGGGTGTAATGCCCTATCCAATCCTATTATCTTACATTATCTTATTAACCTACTAGCTAAGTGATTGAATTTTGTGCCTAGTTACAATAAGTATTATTAGTATTCTTACAAGGTATGCATATGCTTTCTACATACCCACATCTCGCATGAATACACCGGTATTCTAAGATCTTAAAGAGTTGGATGATTAAATAAATGATTAATCAGGTTTAGCGATTAGTTAACCTTAAAACATGATTTATAATTAATGATTATATTTTAAACATGATTCATTTAATTATGAAATGAAATTAACATTCCTCAAGTTTTACTAACATTTCCAAAATAATATTGTTGAATGGTGATATTCATTAGAATAACATTCTTTTATCTAATGGTGATACTTTATTAAAATAATAACATTTTATTGAATGGTACATTTATCATAATCATATTATTTATTGAATGATGATATTTTATTAAAATAATATTATTTTGAAAAGGTACTACTTTATTGAAATAATAGAGGGTGGTTGGGGAATGTACCACCAAAATGTTAATCAATGGATAAGGGGTAGTTGGAGTGATTGGGAGGGGGAGGTTCGAGGAGGTACTAGTGAGGGTGAAAGCCAAAAGCCTTAAAGTAAAAAGATGGGGGGCGGGAATTCATGGGAGGTGGTTGGGACGTATGAGGAAGGAAGGATGGAAGAAAGGGGTTGTTGATATTTGTTTGTTTGAGGTTTTCCTTTGGTCTTTGGGATTTCAAAGTGGTGTGGAAGAGATAGAGGATAACTCAAACTAGGATTGATTAGAGAGGTCTGGATCTAGATCTAACTTGGATACACTACGATTGGTTGGACTTGGGCTCAGAGGGTTAGGGAACCTGTGGAGGTCCCCTGGGCTAGGAAGTCATTCCTAGTTAGCTGGGAGTAAAATTCAATTAGGTAACCCAACAAGAGAAACCCAACTAAATCACCAGATAAGGTATTCTTCAGTTTATGATTTTATCTATGTGAAATGTTACAATGTCATGAATAATATGTTGCAGATCAAATTTTATGACACAAATCAAAATTTATTTACATGCTAGAGTTGTTGTATTATAAAAATTGAAATTTTCCATGTTCTAAAATGTTTGTGAACATATTGAATTAACATTAATGTAGTATTAGTTATAGAACCACTAGTTGGGTCCTCATAATGGTGTCAAAAATTTATTCCTTTCTTCATCTGCTTTAATACTAAAAACCAATACCATAATATTGTCATGTTCATCAAGACCTTTCCAACGATATAAATTTTACCCCAATCTAAATTACAAATCAAAAGTTATGACCGTTATAGTTTTGTCCCATTAAACTTTGCCATCTCATCAAGGTCCCCCATGTAGCATCCACATGGTTCCCATGCGCGCACTCCACCACTCCTCGACGAGTCTGCGTGGAACGACAAAACACACGTATGTGTTAGTGTAGTCGGGGTCAGTCCCCATTGCCACAATCGGTGAACAACCTTACCACATACTGACTACCGACCCCCCTGACCTAGTTGATTCCCGACTCACCTAAGCCGTGACCAACATGAATCTGAACTTCACTTGAACACCACTTTTGGGATGACCTTGCTGACTCTTGACTCAAGTTGGGCTCTATTTTTGCGAAGTTCTCTTAATTAGCATTTTTTTGTGAAATTATTTGAAGTTGCACACCCTGCGTTTTCATGTTTTGATTGTAGCTATAAGACTTTGCCTCATCCCTTATGAGTTCATGGTTCATAGATCCAAGCTCATCTAGAACCCATCCAACCTATATTAGACATGAAGACTCATTCTTTCCTGCCTAACCAATAACCTTACTTATTGAAACACATAGTGAATACTCGTTCCCCAAACTTCACTGAACTATCATAAAGTCCCAGGCCATTGCATTTTTTTTTAACCATTGAATACACATATATCATGTAAATGAATGTAAACCACAATGTCACAGGGAAAACCAACAAGTTCTTAATTTACTTATATGTAGTTATACAAATTAAGTTCGTTCATTCCTTACAACTCAATACACACAAAGCATAGGAAAATAAACAACAATGTTACATGCCCAAAACCATGCTTATTAATTACAACTCAACATACACTGATCATAGAACATAAATAGCAACAATAATTGCCACATAATCATATTCATTGATTTAGTGAAATAACATCACAAGAATAGCAACATAAACAAACACTTATCTTATAAGGTAGTCTGGTAACTGATATTAGGACTTAAACTCTTCACCCAACCTTAGGATGAATGCATTGCACTCTTTCTTGCAGTCAACCACCCCTGGTCTAGATTATAGAGCTTGAAGAAGAGTGCCTGAATGAATAGAACCAATGTTACTAGCTAAAACAAGGAGTCCAAAGGCTACACCACCTCTGCCCACCAACTAATCAAAAAGTCAAGCTGAAACATGGAGTCTAGAGGCTACACCACCTCCACCCACCAATTATTCAGGAAGTCAAAAATACAATGAACATGGAATTATTCCTCTCATGTGTTCTCAACAGTTCTCCATTATTACATCTTATAGCCTTTAACTCAATCAACATCATGTAAGGGTTCTTTACAAGCACATAGAGTCTTAGCTAAATTTTAGGAGGAATTTCATTTTTTCATGGAAAGGTTCATTAGTTGGATAAGTTACTATAGGAGCATAGATACCACCTCTTCAGATAGTTCATCAGTGAGTGAAAGCACTAGTGTTATTAGCCCCATGGATACACCTGGTGGTTCATAAACCCCACAAATACCTGAGTGTCCCTCTCCTAGCTAGCAAGTTCATCAATCCAACAAGCTTCCTAGTGGGTTCACCAACCTTAAGGCAAGCCATTGCTCTATGATCCACATATAACAAGCCCTCTTAGGTTTCTTCAGTTGGGCTACCACTAAAGAGACCTCCCTGCTTTTTTAACGCTCGTCGCATCTTATTTTCTTATCCTTCCTCTTGTGAGGAGCTTTTACCCCCTTCATGACCAACTTAATTTCCCCTTCCTCGAATGAATGAATCGTGCCCTTCCTTGAATGAATGAATCATGCCCTTACTTGAATGAATGAATCATGCCCCACTTCATTCAAAAAAATTCTTTATGGCCTTCGACTATTGCATTCGTAACTATTAACCAATTATGTGGATGTGCACCTAACAAGTACAGCCACATTGCCAATGCAATCCACCATAATTTATTTTTTGTCCTCTTTCCCTTGTAGTTTTTTCCAAAGAGGTATCATTCTCATCCTTTCTTTATCCAACTGAAGTCAAGGTACAATCAGCTCATTTAAGGCACACTAGTCAGGTTCCCATGACTGGCATTCATAACCAACTTCCTTCGACTTCCCAAGAAATATCTCTCCTCAAGCTCTAAAATATGTGTCCCAATATCTCAGCCAATTTTTAATTTTAACTAAATAGTTGCATTATTTACAACAGAGGGGGTTTTCCAAGGGTCGTCACAATAAGATACCACCATTCTAACAATTATATAGCTATGTACATTGCAATGTTTTCAAATTTGACTTATTAATAAAATTTGGCTTCCACTATAATACTTTGCTTTCAATTCTATATCTTTTGTTCTCCTTGCAATAATGTTATTATTTCATTTCATTCTCAATCCAATTTGAATAATTCTAATCATGCCATAATTATGGGATTAGTTGTTGGGTGGGAGGGCCTTGTGCCATTTTAGATGCATTGCTTCCACCCAATTGAGTCACAACATAAAGAGTGCATAAAGAAGAGCCTCGTTGGTGTCTTTCCAAAAAATGCATTTGTTGCTACATTATTTTTCCCTTCTTATATATGATCTCATAATTGAATGCAACTATCTTTGTAACATATTTTTATTATTTTTAGCACCAATTATTTTAAAATGAAATAAAGAGTGCATAAAGAAAAGCCTTGTGGATGTCTTTCCAAAAAATGCATTTGTTGCTACATTATTTTTCCCTTCTTATATATGATCTCATAATTGAATGCAACTATCTTTGTAACATATTTTTACTACTTTTTAGCACCAATTATCTTTAAATTGGAACAAGTGCTACATAGTAGATAGTACTTGTCGCTTTTAAATATAGCTAATTGGAGTATGAAATGCTACCAAGGTGTGAGATGATCAATTAAAGCCTTCACAAAAAAAAATAGAAATGAAAGTGAAAATGTTGTGCTAAAATGTTGTTTTTTGGTGAGCGCCCTACCTCATTGGTTGTAATCAAGCTTTATAACTTTATATTTTTGGCAGTGTTTGGTTCAAATTGATATGGAGAAACTTATTTGCAGCTCAATGAGATGTTAATTCCAAGAAGCTCATTTTTCACAACCAATTATCTCCTTCAAGTTCATGGGAATTGAACATGATTTATATATAGTTGAATGCAATTGTGTTTGTGGCAATGAAGACATGAGAATATGAAACAAAACTTTTATTGCTATCACCAAATTGACGTATCTTTCTTTTGTAGAGAAAAATTGAGTTGAGATGATCTATAATTTGTGATTTAGTATTAAAATAATTTTTAATTTAAATTGTAAAGACATGTTAATTAATATTTGTGAATATTTCATAAAAACAATTGTTTTACTATTAATTTAACAACTAAATTATAACTACCACAGTTATATAAATTAAATCACTAGTATTAGATCTTAGGCTTTTGTGGTCCATAATATAGTAAGCATGTCTTCCAAATTAATCACATCAGTATTATTTGGTCGACGTTTTGAACCAGCTAATGCGGTTCATCGCAAGACAAAGGTGAGCTAAGAAGGTGATGTCTTTAACAATTCACCTTTGTCCTGAGGATGAACCACATTAGCTGGTTCGAAACATCGACCAAATAATACTGATGTGATTAATCCGAAAGACATGCTTACTAAATCAACAGTAATTATAGATGGATGTCAAAACACTTAGTTTCTAATCAAAATACTTAGTTCCTAAAACATTTTGTATCGTGAAAAAAATTTAAAAATAATAATAATAATAATAATAAATTAATTAATTAATTGATTAATTAAATCAAATATGAAAATAAATAAAATATATCATTAGACTTTTTCAAATTTTTTCTAAATATTATACGTTTGTCTATGATTTGTGAATTAGTACTAGATTGGTTGAATTTGGCAATCACTATGAATAAAACCAGGTATAAAGTTGTAGTAGCAGTTGGAGTTTTAAATCCTTTGACCTGCGAGAATAATAGACATTAATCAAAGACACACAAAATGAATTAAAAAAAAAACTTCTTGAATTCAATTTCTTGTTATAAGATCAATTTCTTGAATTGTTGATATAATTGGAGGCACAAATTATAAAAACTATGTTTAAATAAAACAAATTCAACAAAGTTAGGAAAAAAACGCTCACAAGATACTAAAAATTAGTAAATATACATCAATAAAACTTTCTTTAAAAAATAAGGAAAGAAATGATGACAAGATTCTAAAAACTAATAACTAATTATCATAATAGTTCTTAATTATAAAAGCTGTGTATAAAGAAGAAGAAAAGTTATGATTAATGTAATTGGAATTGAAAAAAATGACAAACAAATATAAGTTTAATTAAAAAGTAAGAAAACTAAAAAAAAATATTGGGAAAAGATTTTTTAATTATTTTTCCTTTTAAAAATTTGCCATCTTAAAAAAACATAGAAAAAGACAAATAAATATATAAGCCAAATTAAAAAGTAATAAAAAATAGTGGAAAAAGTTTTCTTAATTGGTTTTTTTCTCTTTAAAATTTGTCATCTTAAATTGAAAATATGGAGAAAAAACTATAATTCATGAAAATGGAAATAATGGAAAAAAAAATCAAAAACTTAAATGGAAAGGAAATAAAACAAAAGACAAAAAATGAGTAACTAATATAAATGGAAGTTACTAAACAACTCATAATAAGACCTCAACCAATCATCTTACAAATAAATAAATTAAAATAATAATAAAAAATAACAAAAAATGAATTCCCAATATTAAACTATGGATAAGTGGCATAAATTTTTGGTCAAAGACAAACTAATAGGAAAAATTGAATATGTAATACCATGTGTATAATAACATAATGTTATTTGTTATGCCCCTTAATCAAATTATCATTCATAAATATGCCTAAGAAATCATTGGGGAATGTGTAATTGTGTTGGAGGTATACACATTCATAATTCTTGCCAAACAATCACTACAAAGTCACTAGGTGCTTAATTTTTTTATTTGTAGATTATTCCAACTTATAAGGAGATGGTGCACAATAGAGCCATTGATAAACAACACAACCATATACAAGCAAGGTAATGTATAATGGAGCCATGCGCCAATGGTAATAACAACTAGGCCATATATTTATGTAACAAATGAATTTTAATGTGACAATAAAACAACAAAACAAGAAAATAGACTCCTTATTATTTCCTATTGAAATTTCACGTTTTGAATCAATTGATCGACAAAACTAATTTTTATAAGTGCATTTTAACTAATAGATGGTTTGGTTTTTTTAATATATATATATATATATATATATATATATATATATATATATATATATATATAACTAGATTGATAAATCTGCATCAGGAATGTAGTTGATCACTTAGAAGTACATTTTGTTTATATAACTTTGCTAACATGTTCCTCCGATCTGTCCTAACTAGCACAATTTCTTCATAGACTTCATACAAAAAAAAAAAGATGGCTCTATGTAGGTGTCTACCTATTCACAGTGTTGAACCCACCAACATTCACGGGATCTCTCCGATATGAAGTCCCAACTAGACCTCACGCCATTTGGAGTAGGAGTCCTAGCAGTTGGTGGTAATGTTATGCCTTGACTGCGAAAAATGTGCGAAGTGAAGTACGGTAACTTTGGTGAGAGAAAGTGTGTGACCCTGCAGAAAGTCAAGTGCAATTCATGAAGGTTTCCACACACGAAGGGAAAAGGAAGTGCGCCCCTTGGAACCCTGTAATAGTACAGAACTTGAAAGGAACACACAAGCATAATGACATCACGAGCTAACATGTGGAATAGTCCACATGTTAAGGTGATGAATTAATACAACAACACACATTCAACAAGATTCATACAAATGCACATGAAAAAGTTCATAAGCATAATCGTAAGTTAAATAACATACATTGTAAATACAAGAAGAATAGTCCTACTATATTCACAACATATGCATGAAACAATGTCAGCTCTGAGTTTTATTATAAGTGAAAGTTCCATTCATACATACACCATTGACAAACCACTAGCCCCAGTAGTGGAACATTAAAGTCAATAACACCTGCTCCTCCAAAGAAGTATAGTTGCTCTACGCTATGGAGAAGCTAAGGCTCTTCACAATACTCCCAAGCTCCTTCTAAGCCTAAGCCTAGCTAAAAGCTTGGCTCCCAAAAGCCCCATTATGAGGTTCTATTTATAACAAGGGGGTGGATGACCCTTCAACTTCCCTTTGTGACCTTTGGACTACCTCATGACTCTTCAACTTCTTTCAAATTACTCATTACATTACATCATGACTCTTCACATTCCAGTATTGAGACTTGGAATTTCACTTACAAAATAATTACAAATAATATTACAATTTACACTTGTACCCATATAAGACAAAATAGGGTAGAGACAACTTGACATCCTAATAAGACAAAACACTATAATGCTTGTGTTTGGGGAAACTCTAGCTCAACAACTTCCACTTGATGCTTCTCGATCACATATTGGTGCCAAACTTGGTACTGTGCGATGGCATCCCCAAACTATGTGATGGTGTCTAGCTAGAAGTGGACTCTAGCCTCCATAGCATCTGGTTACAATGACTTTGAACCAGTTTCAACTTCCCTCTGAAGCATGAGCAACATTGTTCTAATTTGGACAGGACCACTGATGTAGTTTTTCATGTTCTATATATTCAACTCCAAATCTTCCTCAGTGGTAATTTGTCTCAGCTACTCCATGTACTCTTCAATCTCTTGTAGGACCTGGTTCTTAGGTTTGGCTTTTTTGAGTGAACCAACTGATGGGATATTTTGTGCATTCACCAAGACATCCAAATTTTTGTATAACCATACATATGAGGCCTGAATACTACCAACGAAAGAGGTGAGTTTCCTATTGTTTTGAATCAACATTCAAACCTTCGCTTTCTCTAGCTATGCATGTTGCTTCGTTTTCTTTCCCAAGTTAATTGGTGCCCCTTTGTATCGCATTGACCATTCATGCATGGATGTGATGGCAGCTTGTATATTCCTGAGAGTTTTGACAAAGTCTTTGCTCTATTGTTGCAAACCATGCAATTGGACAACTACGCTATGTACGGTAATAAACTTCTCATAGAGGTCTAGCATGGTCTCTCCAACTGTTGATACTTCAACACGTATCGTTTTTCTCATCTCCTCCAAGTGGACCTATGTGGAAGCTACATTTCTACGCGGAGTTGTTCTGCCTCTTGCTTGGAAGCCTCTAAATCTTGTGCCAATTTCTTATTCCTGACCATTAAATACTGAGTGTTTGATCTTGTTGCATCTGCGAAGGCCAAGTTGGTTTCGACAATGGCATTTGGATTCTTCCTGTGTCCGCCACTATCACCCATTCTCTAATTAATGTTGGCAATGTGAGGCCATCCGGAAAATTCTTTCTTTGTGTTTTCACAATCTTCTTTTGTATTTCATCATACGACAGATTGTACAAGCCCATTACTGGATCATCATCAAGAGGAACAATTTCCCCTTCCTCAGTTGGAGCTAACTCTGCTGCTGGAGATGGTGGAGACCAAAACGTGACCTACGGTACACTTGGCATCAGTTCGACATCTTAATTTTGCAGCTCCAATTCTACCGCCATGTCATTGATCTTAATCAGTTCTTCAATTTGTTGATCAAGATCCTTGTCCTGCATTGGTTCGCTCTTCTCCTCTGTTGTTGGTCAGTTCTATTCTTGCTCTTCAGCTTCCTTCTAAGTTGTTTCTATTGCTATTGCTTATTGCCTTTCTTCTTCTTCTTGCTTCTGCTTCTCTTCTTCCATTTTGCTCTATTGTGCTTCTCTCTTCCTCCGTTTTTCTCTATGCAACCTTTGTTTCCTCTTTGCCTCACTTGCTATTGCCACTTTCATAACAACATGATTCGCTTTCATCTCACGACTTCTTTCCTTCCCTCGACTGTAAGTTGATGACATCTGCACATGGGAAGGTTGAATACCAACATGCAATCCTGTGTAATCCCAATTGTTGAACATTGATGTAAACCTACCAATCCTATAGATCTTCTTTGAATCTCCTTGCTAAAAATCTTCCTTAACCTTGTGCCATGTTAGATCCGAATCCTTTTCTACAAACAATTGAGTGTCGACATACATTGGAAATTCCACTGGTGTTTGCTAAACTGCATCTCTAGTACTGCTCTTAGTGATATCTTTTGAAGTGACTCTCTTGGGTGCCATGGTAACAATGACTATTGGAGAGAAGTGCTTAACAACTGTGGTACCTATGGGACAAAAAAGGCACTCATGGAAAGCAAAAATTAGCTTTTGCAAATCTAACTTCAAAGCATGATCAAACAACAAACCGGGCAACTAGTGAGAGTGATTGCATAGTTTCCATGAACATGTGAGGGTGAATCGCTGTGGGCACTATGCATTGCATAGTCCCAATATCTAAGGGTGCAACATGAGGCTTGAGAATGAGCAATGCGCAGTTCAGCCTGGGCATAGACTGGGAGAGACTATGCATTACACAACCTTAGTGGCCAAGAGTTGCAAACTAAGTCTTGGAACTACGTAGTGCGCAGTTTGGCCAGCCTGTACTACGCAATCCACAGTCTCAGAGGTCAAACTCTCAGCTTGAGCCTTAGGATTGCACAACCCAGTTGGGCAAGGTAAAACTGGCTAAGGAAAGTGCAAATCTGCTTGTGAAGGTGTGGGAATCAAGCATATATAAGTGATGATGTGAGTTTGAGTGTGGATATGATTAAGTATAGATGAATCAATGTGAATCAAGTGCATAAACTCAACAAACGGAAGGAAAAACAAATATGTGAGGAGAGTCGCCGAAACGGCGACCATCGATGTAAAAACAAGAAAATCTATGCGACACTTGTGAATGGAAAATAAAAAATTGGAACAACACTTCTACAAGCTAAAATATGTGGAAACGCCAACAACCATGAAGAGAAACAAGCAAAAAAACACTCACACAAGTGAAATGACAAAAAACAACAGAAAAAATGGCAAAAGAAGATAAAAGAAAAACTCACCCAGAAAAGTGACGACAACTCCACCAAAGGTTCTTTGATCTCCTCAGGAATGCTATAGATCTAAGATTGAATGCACAAATGAGATCTAGAAGCATCTATTAACTAGATTTAAGAAAATTAGGGTTTATGATGCATATGCCTAAAATCAAGGAAAAAGCGACACTTGGCAAAAACTTCTAAAAATAACAATGTGCCAACTTCGGGAAACTAGTAATGGATCCCTATTTCCTAGGGATGTTTTTTTTTATAGATTTTTTATTTTTATTTTAGAGGGAAACTTGCCATGCATGCTGCGGAGAAAGATTGCGTAATTCTGGGGAACTAGGTAACCTTCCAGCTCAGTGCACTATGCAGTTTCTGAGCTCAGTGAGGGATTGCACATTTTCTGGGTTCAGTGTTGTGTTGCCTTCCATAACTGTGCAATTCTTGAGCTCAAGGCTGACTGTTAGTCTGGACTATGCAATTCCAATCATCAAGGTTGCCTATCCTCAAGGATTGCGCAGGATCTAGAGGTAAGCCAAAAACTACTGTAAGACCAAGTTGGGAGATTAGCTTATGAGTTAGAAAGATCAGTTAAGTGTGGAAACAAACAAACATAGACACAAATGAAAAATATAGTCTCAATCAAAACATGAGTACCTGAATCCGTGCAAGATAAGCTCCTATGGATAGGAAGTAAGGCTCCAAAATCAAAGCATAGGCAAAATTTCGGAGGGTGTTTGTAGGCGCTACAACACTAGTGACACACTAATAGAACTCTAAATCTTTGTATGGATCTTGTCTCATGAAAAACAGGTCTAACTCTTCTGGAAGTGTTATTCAATTTATTGATTGTCGCAACTTCTTCACTTAGCTTGAGTTAAAGATATAGTCCCTACCATTCTCTTCATCGGAAACACACATACCACGCCAAGTCAAACTGAGTTGTTTCGATTGGGGATGAGGAGTATATAAATGCTTAAGTAAAAGAAAATGTTAAAGTCTTATTTTTATCTCTGGTGTTGCTCTGCTGCCAACAAGCCTGGACAGTACCACGACAGAGTCACTTCAGGAACAAAAACATTGCTCTGCTGCTAGCGAGCCTGGACAATACCCCAACGGAGTTGATTACTTCACCTCTCCATGTAGAAAGCCTTTCTCTTCTTTCGCCCTTTATTTCATTTTTCATTTTTTTCAAATATTTGTGCATAAGCACTTATCTATTTCATGGGGGTGGAAGAGGGATCCCAACTTATTGAGAGCATAAGAGGTTGTCCATTCAAAGAAGGATATTTGTATACACCTCTGACATACTTGTTAAGGTTTTCCTCCCCTCCTTACTCTACTAGACTTAGTTGACAAGGATTAACCAAAAAAGAGAGGATCAATTAGAGTATGTGGTACCAGTTAAAAGTACAAGCATCATGATTTCACTGTGGCTTTCTCCGAAAGGAATGTATTTTCCATCAGAGTATCATTGACTAAAATAAATGCAAGATTCACATAAAGAGAGGGAATAGACAAATAACCAAGCATTGATAGTAGTACAACTTCCTCTTGGACTTCACCTTGCTTTTCTGGGAAGCCAAACATGGTCTCATGTGAAAGCTATCCTATGAATGAAAGAAAAATAATAGAAGAAAAGAGCGGAGTGAAAAGTAAAAGAAAGCAAATCAAAGAAACAAACAAGAAAAGAAAACAACTACTCCTACTCCTAACCTAACAGTGAATAGGCCAGACTCACGTGAAATGATACTTCTAATGCAACCACCAGCGCATTGGCTGGCCTATGTACGCAAGGGAATGCATGTCAATAAATATATACAAGCATAAAAACAAACAAAAAAGATAAGACAATATAAACCAAAACATTCGAAGTTTGAAAGAATGTGCAGAAAAGAAAGAAAGAAATATGCATGGGAGACATTCTCTGAAGGCATGGTGGTGTTTGGACACACTGCAACTTGAAGACATACATGAAAATAATTTCGATTCGTGGAAATGGGCGAACATAAATAAAGAAGAAAATTTTTCATTTTTCAATCGTGCTCGTCACATATGACTCCTCCAATGACTGAGCGATAAGATCGTGTGATACAGATGGAGGATGCAAAAATCGTAGAACTTAATGATTTTCAATGTGTGCAATAGAGTGATGAGAAGCCTGGAAAGATTCAACACCTTTCCGATCATAAGTGGAACCAACCACAAGACTATGAGAGCCTGACATAACCATCAGCTCCGGATGAAGTGCCTTGATAAATTGGGGAAGTTCCAACACATCAGAAGATGGATCACCAGAGATCGGTGGCTTGGAAAGATCAAGAGTAAAATAATCAGGATAGTGACCAAATGAGTCAATGAAAAGGTCACGACAACCATGATTAGAAAGTTTAAGATCACAAATATAGGCATCCTCATGATCTAACAAATCGCAAAAAGGGGAAAGTGGAAAACGAGAAATTTCACCCACTATATTTTTAGAAAAATAAGATGAGAGATTGGGAGGATGAGGAAGAAAAGATTTGTTCTCTCTGCATTCAAATGAAAAAATGACATTCCACGTGTTCTGAGAATGATCCGAAGTAGTAACATCAACAAAAACTAAAATTTCACAAGATTTAATAGGAATGAGAGAATCATGGAAAATGTCAAGATGATGAGGGAGAGGTGCAAAAGGAAGAAAATCCTCCTTCATCACAAATTCTTATTCATCTATGGGCTCCCACAAATGATCATCGTAAATGATATCGCAGGCTGGCTTCTAAACACCAACTCCATCCAAAAATTGATCCTCATGAACATCAAAAAAGTGATTTTAAACGGGTGAAAACAACAAATCACAATCCAAAGGATCAAAGGGACTAGCAAATGGAGGACGAGGACATAACACTTCATCGTAACCATCAGACTCGCAGTCCAAACCTGCGCTAAAATTCTGAGTATGTGGGGTGTGAGAAGATGGTGGTAGATAAACAACTGAATTCTCAAGTTCTCCCACCTCAACCTGCGGAACTAGAGCTATTTGATGAGAAGGGGACGAAGGGCCACTTGGAACAACAACTTCATCCATTGCAGATTTAGAAGCTCTAATACCGAGGTATGTTGGGAGAGGTTCGAAAGATTCAAGCTTGTGCGGATTTTTTGAAATGTGAACAATATAGGAATCTGTCTACCAAGAAAGACAAATCAACATCATCTTCTAGAAATTCAAAGTAAAAATGAATAAAACAATCGTGAAAATCCTAGATATATTCATGAGGTACCTTTCACAAATTTAGAATTTTCTTGCACAAAGTTTTTCAATGATACATATAAAAGGCACAGAACAAATCTACGACAAGGTGTTCGAAAGAGTGAATGGATTCATTAGGCATTGTGTTACACCATTCTCGTACATGCCTGTAGTGAACAAGGTTCCTACTTAAGTTAAATACTCCAAAAGACTTGGAATATAACCATATCCATTGAGGACACAAATATTATATATTAAATGTATGAATGAGAATGATGATCAATGGTACAAATGAGGCCCGCTTATATACCTAAGCAGGTGCCTCTTCATGGAAGTTCATGTTCCATTAGAAATGCCTCTTAATACTAATTACTAATTATTATTATTATTTATGATTATTATCATTTACATTATTTTCTATATATTTTATTCATAACATTGCCTTCCTCCTAAAAAATCTTTATCCTCAAAGCTTATTGATGAAAAAGGCTTGATCTCTTTTTCAATTTCGAATGTCTTCTTGTCTCGGAATTGTCATCTTCATAGATACAAGTTGATATGATCCTCTAAGTGACAAACAAAATTGTCGCATTGAGAAGGGATCAGACCATCCTAGATCAATATTCTATTGAACCTTGTGGTGACTAAAAACTTGTGATGAGTTGTTATCACATGAATGGATTGCACTGACATTAATATTCTTTGGAACATCAGTTTGTTGTTTCTGTTATAAATGGTATAGATATGCAGCTTGATTGAGATGTCTATTCTTGTTATTCGAATGTAGATAAGGAATTTCTTTGGTTTTTCCTCCCTTTATCATGTGTGTAGCAAGATTTTGATTCAATTTAGGTGTTGATGTCGTCGAGTTTGTTACATAATCTTCACTTGGGGGTTTTTCAGAGTTTCAATTGCAACTTATGAATATGTTTTCCTTTCAAATGGTTTTTCATCTTCTTGAGTTTTGATATTGTCTCGCTCGGTATTCATTCTTTTTTCTTCAACTTGGACGATTATGTCTGAAGACTTTGATATGCCTTTCATGTTGAATTATTCTAGTTTGTTTTTCAAGGATTTCTTGTCATTTTTAAGTTTCTTAATTTGCATGAATAATTTTTCATTATGGCCCTTGAGGCGAGTAACTTCTTCATTCTTGTCAGCAATGATTTTATCAATTTCCGTTTGTATATTTTGTATCGCTTTTTTACTTTCTTGAAGAATGACTTTTGAAATTTCTTGTATGTCTTCGGGCATCACTGAATCTGGCTTCAAGGTAACATCCTGTAGCATTATTTTTTTCTTATTGTGGGAAAATGTAAAAAACTTATTCTTCATAATTAGAAAAAAATATCCTAGTGATTTGATCCAAGGCAAACCCAAAATTATATCACTATTGTCACAAAATAAGGTTTTAATGGTGAATTGCGAGACAAAAGTATAGTCTCCAATACTTAGTTGTAGATTGCTTATGTCGTATTGTTTGTCACTTGTGTCAACAAAATTCGTTTCAATTATATTTGATTCAGGAATCACTAATTGGTTAGCACATTTAGTACTAACATAATTATTATTTTGAGTAGGATCGATAAAGATGATAACATCCTTTCCCACAAGTGATCCTTTGATTTTAAATAGTGCACCGACACATATGCTAAAAGTTTTAGGAAATCTTTCATTACTGGTCTCCATTTTTTTTTTGACTTGTATTTAAACTTAGTCTTTCACTTATATATATATATATATATATATATATATATATATAGAGAGAGAGAGAGAGAGAGAGAGATAATTTAACTTTAATTTTATTTTTTTTATTTACAAGGTAACAACTTTAAATATACTCTCTTTATATATATATATATATATATATATATATATATATATAGGTATATATCCCATTTTTACGGTGTTTAACTCCTTCAAACTTAAAGGTGCGATTAAGAGATACAACTCGTGAACATACGATGCAACTCACAAATTTTCTTTACCATATGGAAGCGAAGGGTATCCATGACTAGAATTATTTTATGTCTACATACAGGCTCAATGATACCACAACCAGTGAATGATTAATGTACTGAAATTTTATTTTTTAATTACCACTCGACATCTACACCACATTGGTCGTATAGAGCAAAGACTAGGTGACAAAATACAGTGGTTGTAGAAAGCAAGTGCAGTGGCGACGGTACAGGTACACTGGAGGATAGGCGATTGTGTAGGCGACTATTGTTGGTGAAAGGAAACAATTATTGGTGAAAGGAAACAAAATAATTAGCAACAAAGGTGGCAAGAGAATCGACGACAATGTCTGTGCAATTGCGATGTGAGCGACTTAAATCACAGTGGTTGTCCAAATGTCAGGTGGATGCTGAAGCTATGTGACCATCAGTTGGTGGCTGTGCAAGTGGACACTGTTGTTGTGTGGTGATGGTTGCAAGGAATCAGTGACAGTCTTTGTCCAATGGCAGTGTGAGAGGATTTAATCACAGTGGTTGTCCAAATGTCAGGTGGACGTTGAAGCTATGCGACCGTCAGTTGGTCGCTATGCAGGTGGACGTTGTTGTTGTACGGTGATGGTTGCAAAGCCGTGTGGATTTGGTAAACGTAAAACAAAATAAGGTGCAGACGTTTGTCCACGGGTCAGGGGTGTGAGAGTTGTTGGTTTTTTTTATTCTTTTAATATTTTGTATACCACCTTTTTTTTTAATATTTTTTTTCCTTTAGTATTTTTTTTCTTTTTAATTTATTTATTTTTAATATTTTAATTTTTTATATACTTTTTTCCTCTAATTTTTTTTATGATTTTTTTTTAATGGCCAAAGGCTTAACAAGCTATAGAAACTCCAAACTGATAGCGAAATGCTTCAATGACAACGAAGTTGACGAATTTGATGGTCACAGACCTGGATCATAGAGCATGGCTCTATGTAGCAGTTGAACGACCAAGTGATAGAACTGCATTGATACCAAATGTAGTGAACAAGGTTCCTACTTAAGTTAAATACTCTAGAAGACTTGGAATATAAAGATATCAATGTTACAAATGAGGCCCGCTTATATACCTAAGAAAGTGCCTCTTCACGGAAGGTCATGTCCCTTTAGACATGCCTCTTAGTACTAATTACTAATTAATTATCATTAATTATGATTATTATAATTTACATTATTTTCTATATATTTTATTCATAACAGTGCCCTTCGAACGTGAGAATGAACAACCTACAATCAACATCCTCATAGTGGATATTGTGCTTTGTGCAACAATCAAGAAAATGGGCGGTGTGCTCAAATAAGGTTGTTTCACCTTCACCATTGAATTTCAAATTTGACAAGTCATCAATAATTCTCGCAGCACTTTCAAATTTGTGTGTCTAGAAAAACATGTTGGGGTTATGATTTGGGGGGAAGTCATTAAATGAGTGAAAGAATTCAAAACAGACTTTAAGGGCTCAACTTGTCATCTGGCCCTCCTTCTAGTGCCAGAAATGTTGACAGTGCTGGACCCGCCAACATTCAGGGTATTTCCCTGATATGAAGTCCAATTAGACATCACATTTAGGAGTAGGAGTCCCAACAATGGGTGGTAATATTATTCCTTGACTGCGAAAAATGTGCAGATGAAGTACGGTAACTTTGGTGAGAGCAAGTGTGTGACCCCGTGGAAAGTAAAATCTGATGCATGAAGGTTCCACACACGAAGGAAAAAGGAAGTGTGCCCCTTGGAAGCCTGTAACCGTATGCAGCTTGAAAGGAAGACACGAGCATAATGACATCACGAGCTAACATGCGGAATAGTCCACAAGTTAAGATGACGAATTAATACAACACTCATTCAACAAGATTCATACAAATGCAAACAAAATAGTTCATAAGCATAAGCGTAAGTTAAATAACATACATTGCAAATACATCAAGAATAATCCTACTATATTCACAACATATGCATGAAAGAGTGTCACTCTGAATTTTATTATAAGTGAAAGTTCCATTCATACATACACCATTGACGAACTACTAGCCCCAATAGTGGAACATCAAAGTCAAGAACACCTGATCCTCCAAAGAAGTATACTCGCTCTACACTACGGAGAACCCAAGGCTCTTCACAATACTCCCAAGCTGCTTCTAAGCCTAAGCCTAGCCAAAATCTTGGCTCCCAAAAGCCCCATTACATGAGTTATGAGGTTCTATTTATAACAAGGGGGTGGATGACCCTTCAACTCCCCTTTGTGACTTTTGGACTACCCTCGTGACTCTTCAACTTCTTTCAAATGACTCATTACATTACATCACGACTCTTCACATTCCAATATTGACACTTGGAATTTCACTTACAAAATAATTACAAATAATATTACAATTTACACTTGTATCCATATAAGACAAAATAGGGTAGAGACGACTTGACATCCTACCAAGACAAAACACAATGATGCTTGAGTTTGGGGAAACTCAAGCTCAACAACTTCCACTTGATGCTTCTCGATCACAAATTGGTGCCAAGCTCGGTGTTGTGTGATGACATCCCCAAATTGCATGATGGTTTCTAGCTGGAAGCGGACTCTAACCTCCATAGCATCTGGGTACATTGACTTGGAACTAATTTCAATTTCCCTCTGAAGCATGAGCAACATTGTTCTAATTTGGATAGGACCACCAATGTAGTTCTGCATGTTCTTTCTGTTCAGCTCCAAATCTTCCATGGTGGCAATATGTCTCAACTGCTCTAAGTACTCTTTGATCTCCTATCGGACTTGGTTCCTAGGTTTAGCTTTTGTGAGCGAAGAAACTGATCGGATCTTGTGTGCATTCACCAAGACATCCAAACTGTTGTATAACCATACATATAAGGCCTGAATACTACCAATGAAAGAGGCAAGCTTTCTATTGTTCTGAATCAACATTCTAACCTTCACTTTCTCCAGCTCTACCCATGGCTTCATTTTCTTTGCCAAGTTAAGCGGTGCCCCTTTGTATCGCATTGTCCATTCATGCACGGATGAGATGGAAACTTGTATATTCTTGAGATTTTTTACGAAGTCTTTGCTATGTTGTTGTAAACCAAGCAAGCACACAACTGCCTTATGTATGGTAATGAGATCCTCATAGAGGTCCCGCATGGTCTCTCTAAGTGTTGATACTTCAATAAGTATCGTTGTTTTCATCTCCTCCAAGTGGACCCATGTGGAAGCTACATTATGTGCTATTACGCGAAGCTATTCTGCCTCTTGCCTGGAAGCCTATAAATCCTGTGCCAATTGCTTATTCCTAGCCATCAAATACTGAGTGTTTGATCTTGTTACACATGTGAAGGCCAAGTTAGCTTCGACAATGGCATTTGGATTCTTCCTGGTGTCCACCCCTATCACCCTATCTCTAATAAATGTAGGTCATGCGAGGCCATCCAGAAAATGTTTTCTTCATGTTTGCACAATATTCTTCTGTATTTCATCATACGCTAGATTATACAAGCCCATTATCGGATCATTGTCAAGAGGAACAATTTCCCCTTCTTCGGTTGGAGCTAATTTTGCTTTTGGAGGTGGTGGAGGCTGAAATGTGACCTGTGGCGCACTTGGCATCAGGTCAACCTCTTCATTCTACAACTCCAATTCTACCTCCATGTCATCAATCTCAATCAGTTCTTCAATTTGTTGATCAAGTTCCTTGTCCTGCATCTGTTGGCTCTTCTCCTCTGTTGCTGCCAGGTTCTATTCCTTCTCTTCAACTTGCTTTTGCATTTTTCCTACTACTATTTCACATTACCTTTCTTCTTCTTCCTGCTTCTACTTCTCTTCCTCCATTCTACTCCGTTGTGATTCTCTCTTCCTCTGTTATGCTCTCTGCAACCTATGTTCCCTATTTGCCTCACTATCTAAAGTCGCTCTCATAACAACAGGATCCGCTTTCATCTTGTAGATTCTTTCCTTCCCTGGACTATAAGTTGATGACATCTGCACATGGGAAGGTTGGATACATGCATGCAACCTTGTGTAATTTATGTAGAAATTTCACCTGTAGAACAAACCGATATATGCAATGTCCTAAAGCATAATACTTGTTCTACTTCTACAAAACATTAAGCGTAAGCATAATCGAATTCATGAGCAACATCAAGTAGAAACATGCATAATTGATCAAGAGAAATAATCACAAATAACACAGATATATCACTGGGGAAAGCACCAGCATAAAACCCCCAACACTGTATTATCAATCAAGTGGAAATCCTCTTCACAATACAAAAAGAATTAGCTCTCAAGCTATTCAGTTCTCAATGAACTATGAAGATATGAAGATATGTCTCATGAACCAACCAAGCCCTGTTTATATAGGCTTTACCTATGGTCCTTGCGTAGTTTGCTTAGGAAATAATAGCAAAAGCATATGCTATTAATTCCAAACATACCAAATTAACCAATGGTCCAACTACGCAATCCTTGAGGACACTAGTTCCTCAACCATGCAAAAAATACTTACTAGAAATAGTCAAGCATCTAATAGTACATTATCCCACATCTGATCTCAACTGGGTCTCTGACAGAACTAACATGCAACAGTTATCCATGAGTGAACCCTCAGTTATCTAAAATAATAGTTGTCACATGCAAGCAAGCATTAACAAACTATATTTTTTTATTTTAACAACTTGTTAAAATAATCTAACTGGACTTGACTAGTTAGAAGTAATTCAATTGATTCTCTCATTATAGAACTCATACTTATTCCTTCAATCAGTGGAGGAAATTAAGGATAAATTCCTCAATCAGTGGGACAACTCATGTGCATGCTCACAAAGACTTCAAATTCGAATTTCCTTAACTAATTAACTCAACTGAATTAATTATTTAATATTTCCAACTGCTGTTAAGACCAAAATTAATTTTACTTCCTATAGATAGACTAGAGACTGGTATAAATAAGAAGGGACCCATAAATTCTATTTTTTGAACTTTCTATTTTTAGCAGTTTCACCTCTCACCCAATGTGTCCAATGACCTCACTTGCCAAACTGCTATTTTTGGACATGATATTTTTAGCACATTCTAAATTTAACATTTCTTGTTGCACATTTTTCAACACTCCCTCTCAACAAGAAAGGCTTCCTCTTGAACCCGATCCTGTAACTCTGGAATGTTCTACATGCAACACATCTACCCGGTCCACTTGCTCCAACAACACTTGGAACAAAAACACTCCCAATTGACCACTATGTTGGGCTAGGAACATACTTTGATGCTGAAGCTCTCCCTGGTGCTGACAAGTGCTCCCTCTCTGACATCTGCGCTACTGCAACATCCCCATGCGTCTCGCACCATTGCACACCTCTTTGTGCCACCTAGCACTGTGCAAAACACTTGTGCCTCTCGCATTGTTGTAGCCTGCTAGGTATGCATTGTCCTGGGATTCCCTGCACTGTCGCTCTCTCTGCCGCTCCATCCGCATCTGTCTCTACCCAATCAGTAGATTCCTACTACTCCACATTGGGGCTCCTGTAGCAAGGTCTCATCCAAGAGGTTGGGTACCTCAAGGATCCTGCCCCTCCTCCTTGGGACGATCACTCCACATCGCCCCACCTCCTACCTGGAGGTATGGCTGCATGTGATCCCTCTACCCACCTAGCTCGAAGTTTCCCCCTACTGGAGGTCTCTACATGAGTAGATGTCTCTACTCAATCTCCTCTCAGCTTCCCTTGTTGTGGCTGCTCCACAACCTCCTAAAGCTGCTTCACCAATTGTGGCTCCTCCACAATTGTCTGAGACTTCTTCTGGCTCTGCATGTTGAGAGGTAACATACCCTCCCTCTCAACCACCAAGTCTCCATCAGTTGTCTTGCTACTCAAGGATTTGCATGCATTTTGAACCTCAAAAGCATACGGGTTCTTGACCCGTGAACCAATCTACTTCACTTATCTAGTGATGATGTGTCTAAGGAAAACCTTTCCCTTACTGAAGACTACATCATAGCCTCTGTTTTCCAGCATCGTGATCGACACCAAGTTTCTCTTCAGTCCTGGTACATACTTGACATCAGTCAAGGTAAGGTGAGCTCCATGCTCCCTCTGAAAAATAATCGTGCCTACACCTGAGACACTATACTTCTCATCATTACCCATCACTATGAGTATTTGGGGATATTTCTCCTCCAAAGTACTAAACAAACTCTTGTTGTCGGTCATGTGGAAAGAAGCTCCACTGTCAAGAAACCAACCACTTCCCACCATGGATGAAACCATGCATGCGAAGAGTGTGAAATCCAACTCAAACTGTGAAGCAAGTGCCTCACCTTCAGATCCTTCCCCGGATCCCTTCTTGGATTTCCTCCGTGGACAATTTGCAGCATAATGGCCCACCTCATGACAACGAAAGCATCACACTTTCAATTTGTCAACCTTCTTCCCATCATTGGAAGAAATTTATTTGGAAAGAGAAACCTTCTCCTTCCCCTTCTTCACCTTACTCGCTAAGGCACAGTTCTCGTCATCATGCATGGATGAGAAACTGCCTTTGGTGCTTCGTCTGATCTCTTCCTGCATCAAATCCGACCATAGTCGTTCCCAATTTGGCAGTTTCTCCCTTCCATTCACCGAGTCCTGGTAGCTATGCCAACTCTTAGGAAGGCCATCGAGTGTTAGACTCACCATATCCTCATCCGATGTCACGACCCCTACACTTGCAAGCTCATCCCTGCATGTGATGAGCTTGGTTAGATACATAAAGATCGTCTCATCCCTTTCACACTTGATCTTTCGAAGTTTGTCCTTCAGTGCTAGCTTCCTCTGATCACTGCTATTTTGATATAAATCTTTCAATGTTTTCCACATTGCATGCAGAGTCTCCTTCCCATGGAGGCTCGAGATAATGTGATCTCGCACTCCCTCCAAGAGAATTCTCCTAGCTCTAGCCACACACTTCCTCCATTCCACCTGCTCAGTCTTGTTAGTAGGCTTAGGAATTTCTTGATCAATGAAATCCTTAAGACCATTATCTTCCAAAACTACCTCCATGCAATCCTTCCAAGCTATATAGTTTGAGCTGCCATCAAGGGCACACTCAAGCCTCAAACCATAGAATGCCATCGATGAAATAGATGTGATAAGAACTTGAGATCTATATCCCGAATAATAAACTTTGAATTTCTCCTGCTAGTATATTGTTCTTGCTTGATCACCTGTGCTCTGATACCATGTAGAAATTTCACCTGTAGAACAAACCGATATATGCAATGTCCTAAAGCATAATACTTGTTCTATTTCTACAAAACATTAAGCGGAAGCATAATCAAATTCATGAGCAACATCAAGTAGAAACATGCATAACTGATCAAGAGAAATAATCACACATAACAAAGATATATCACTGGGGAAAGCACCAACATAAAACCCCCAACACTGTATTATCAATCAAGTGGAGATCCTCTTCACAATACAAAAAGAATTAGCTCTCAAGCTATTCAATTCTCAATGAACTATGAAGATATGAAGATATGTCTCATGAACCAACCAAGCCCTGTTTATATAGGCTTTACCTATGGTCCTTGCGTAGTTTGCTTAGGAAATAATAGCAAAAGCATATGCTATTAATTCCAAACATACCAAATTAACCAATGGTCCAACTACGCAATCCTTGAGGACACTAGTTCCTCAACCATGCAAAAACTACTTACTAGAAATAGTCAAGCATCTGATAGTACACTATCCCACATCTGATCTCAACTAGGTCTCTGACAGAACTGCATGCAATAGTTATCCATGAGTGAATCCTCAGTTATCTAAAATAATAGTTGTCACATGCATGCAAGCATTAATAAACTATATTTTATTATTTTAACAATTTGTTAAAATAATCTAACTGGACTTGACTAGTTAGAACTAAGTCAATTGATTCTCTCATTATAGAACTCATACTTATTCCCTCAATTAGTGGAGGAAATTAAAGATAAATTCCTCAATCAGTGGGACAACTCATGTGCATGCTCACAAAGACTTCAAATTCGAATTTCCTTAACTAATTAACTCAACTGAATTAATTAATTAATATTTCCAACTGCTATTAAGACCAAAATTAATTTTACTTCCTATACATACACTAGGGACTTCTATAAATAGGAAGGGACCCAGAAATGCTATTTTTAGAACTTTATATTTTTAGCAGTTTCACCTCTCACCCAATTGGCCAATGACCTCACTGGCCAAACTGCTATTTTTAGACATGCTATTTTTAGCACATTATAAATTTAACATTTCTTGTTGCACATTTTTCAACAATCTATACTGCTGAACATTGATGTAAACCTTCTGATCTCTAGATCTTCTTTGAAGCTAGGCTTGCTAAAAGGATTCCTTAACCTTGTGCCATGTTAGATCTGAATCCTTTTCTACAAACAATCGAGTGTCCACATACACTGGCAAGTCCACTGGAGTTTGCTCAACTGCTTCCCTAGTACTGCTCTCAATGGTATCTTTTGAAGCAGCTCTCTTGGGTGCCATGGTAACAATGATTGTTGGAGAGAAGTGCTCAACAATTGTGGTACCTGTGGGACAGAAAAGGAACTCATGGCAAGCAAACATTCGCTTTTGCAAATCTAACTTCAAAGCATGATCAAGCAACAAACCAGGAAACTAATGAGAGTGATTACGCAATTTTCATGAACATGTGAGGGGGATTGGCTGTGGACACTTCACATTGCATAGTCCCAACAACTAAGGGTGCAGTCTAAGGCTTGAGATTGTGCAATGCACAGTTCAGCTTGGGAAGAGACTGGGATATACTGTGCATTGTGCAGTCTCAATGGCCAAGGGTAGTTGACTAAACCTTGAAACTACTCAGTGCATAGTTTGGCTAGCCTGTATTACGCATTGTGCAGTCTCAGAGGTCAAGCTCTCAGCTTGAGGTTTAGGATTGCACAATGCCTAGCTGAGAAAGGTAAAACCGGTCAAGGAAAGTGCAGATTTTCCCGGTGAAGGTGTGGGAAACAAGCAGATCTAAGTGATGATGTGAGCTTGAGTGCGGATTTGACTAAGTACAGATGTGAAACAAGTGCAAAAACTCAGCAAAAGGAAGGAAAATCAAATATGCAAGGAGAGTCGTCGAAACAACGACCATCGATAGAAAAACAAGAAAATCAATGCGACACTTGTGAAAGGCAAACAAAAAACTGGAACAACACTTCTACAAGCTAAAATATGTTGAAACGCCAACAACCATGAAAAGAAACAAGTAAAACATCGCTCACACAGGTGAAACGACAAAAAGCGATAGAAAAAATGACAAAAGGTGCTAAAAGTAAAACTCACCCAGAAAAGTAACGACAACTCTAATGAAGGTTCCTTGATCTCCTCATGAATGCTAGAGATCCAACATCGAATGCGCAAATGAGCTCTAGAGGTGTCAATTAACTAGATTTGAGAAAATTAGGGTTTATGATGTGCATGCCTAAAATCAAGGAAAAAGCGACACTTAGAGAAAGATTCTTAAAAATAGCAAAGTGCCACCTTCGGGAAACTAATAATGGATCCCTATTTCCTAGGGTTTTTTTTTTTTTTTTTTTTTTTTGGAAACATGCCATGCATTCTGTCGGGAAATATTACACAATTCTGGGGCACTGGGTAACTTTTCGCTCCGTGCACTATGCAGTTTCTTAGCTTAGTGAGGGATTGTGCAGTTTTTGGGTTCGATGTTGGGCTGCCTTCCATGACAGCACAGTTACTGAGCTCAAGGATAACTTCTAGTCTAAACTGCACAATTCCAATCATCAAGGTTGCCTGCCCTCAAGGATTGTGCAGTTTCTGGAGGCAAGCCTAGAACTGTTGTAAGACCAAGTCAGAGATTAGCTTGTGAGTTAGAAAGATCAGTTAAGTGCGGAAACAAGCAAACACAAGCACTAATAAAAAGATAAGTCTTAGTCAAAACATGAATACCTGAATCAGTGCAAGATTAGCTCCCATGGATAGGAAGGAAGGCTCCAAAATCAAAGCATAGACAAACTTTTGGAGGGTTGTTGTAGCCGCTACAACACTACCTTACAGAATTACCCTCCCCCCCCAAGGCACACAATTTACAACTCATTTATCCACTAATCGAAACTAGAGATGAGACTTTCCATGTATTGGATAGGCTCATTCAGGGCTAACAACTTATCTAATGATGGAGCGTTGGAGTTGGTCGATGCATTTTGACAATCCTCCATTATGCTAAATTTTGCCTAGAGATCCACAAACTTTAGTTGTAGTTCCTCATTTTGTTGATGTAAAGCCGCTATTTCATTATATCCTTATTTGCTCAATGAGTTTCCATTTTCCGCTACTTATCCATTAAGGATGCAGTTGTAGCCGTTTTCTCACTAATCTTCAAGTTAAGAGTCAAGAAATCAAATTGCATGGCGTCCATTCTCTTTGTCAATTGTTTCATCAATACCTCCTTCTTGTCTTCATTATTTTTATGTGTTGATTTTGAAATCGATCTAACTTTCACATTTTCAAAGTCCATTGAGGTAAAAGTCGCACTCACTCTTGAAATACGGCTCCTTCTCAGCCTTACATTGCTTCTTTGCTCTTTCTTAACTATGCCTTGGTGCTCTAAGAAGACGGGAGAATGGGAGGTCTCCTTCTGTGGTTGAAACTAAACTTGTTATCCCCAACAATACTCTGCCCAAGGGGATTCCGCAGGATGGATTTTTACTTAGCAAGCTCAGGGCATCAGTTTAGAGTAGTTGCCCCTGCTTAGTGGAGGAGTTAGCGAGGTTGAGCTTGGGTGTAACTATGCAACCAATGTCAATGATATTATTAATTTCTTTGTTTGCATGACTGCTTATACGTTTGTTCCCATTCCTTTTGAGTGGGGGGAGATCCTACCAATTCACGCAAAAGTCACAAGGGAGGTGATCAAACTTCATTATTGATGGAATTCAAAAACTTGCTTGCTTTTTCCAAATGCATGCCTTAGATGGAATCTTATTGTAGTTCAAATTGCTATATTTCGGAAAACTGAAGCATGTGAAGAGTAAGGGAAAAATACCACACCAGGCGTACCTTCCAACTTCATAATATTTCATTAATGACTTGCCCATCAGGGTGACACAAAACCATTGATTTGGAAATGCCTTCAGGCCCGTGACTACTCAAGATTGCGTCATTTTGTTATGACCCTTGCTGTGAACTTGCAGTGTGGAGTGTGGGTGGCAATGGAATATGATCCCACATTGGGCAAACTTTTCGCTCTCGTCTTCATACATTAATGGTTTTCCAATTTGTGTAATGCAAAGCCACCTAAATATGGTGTTATGATTGATTTGGACTCAATTTTATTTTGGGATATTTGCCTTTGTGAATTGATAGATTTGCTTGGGGAGGCCACATGGGTTTGGTTCCTCCTTAATTTTTTAGTTCTTCCATTATTTCTTTTATGGTAGATGCCCAAAGGGCTATTCCATATTCGATTATGTTGCATAATAACTCGAGGAACTTGAGGAAATTTGGGTTGCACGTTGACAACCAAGTTGCCCATTTCAAGATGACATCAAGATGACATCCTTCATTTTCACACTTGTCTGCCTCCTTGTTGAACTCCCTAGACGCATGGAAAAACGTTAACGAGTCCATACCATTTCCATAGTATTAGATTCTTTTCATTATATGATCCAATGCCCTATTTTTTGGGATAGTTCCTTTCGTTAGTTATTGTATTAATACGAGAGAATCTCCTAGCACACAGAGTGAGGAGACTTTATGATCTATTGCTATGAAAATCCCTTGTAGTGGAGCACACACTTCAACAAGGTCATTTATCACTCTTCCAAGGACCAATGAATACTTTGCGACCTTTATTTTTTCGAAGCCATCTAAAACCCCTCCCTCTCATACCACCGCTTTTAAAATTATAAATTCAAATGGTATAATTTGCAAAATTTAAATATCTCTAAAATTTTCAAAATACTAAATTTGTTTATACATTCAATTCAAAAAAATTACATTCTAAGTGACCCAATTTTCCAATTTTCGTTTTTATTAATTTACGAACGTCAAGCAATAAACCCTTTAAAAGACCGTTCAACGACCCTTCAGTTCCCGAAGGGCCACGAGCTTTTGGACGACCCTTCAGTAGTCGTCGGGTCATTTCTTTCAACAACCATTCAACCCGCCACACATACATCTTCAACCCTTCAGTTCACGAAGGACCACGAGCTTTTGGACGACCCTTCAGTCCCTCGGGTCAAGTCTTTCAACGACCATTCAGGATACTCTACACCAGACTTTCTCGTGAAGTTCCAACTGATAACCTAGCTATTTGCGTTGTATCTGAAGCCTTTCAATCCCTTACCCACTTGAATCCCAATGGCGTTGGCATGTCTACAATTTCCTTATTTGCCTACAACCAGGCTGAAATCGAAAATGATAGGAGGCGATTTTCTCTTCATTATCAACGTGCATATACAATTGGCCTTTCATCTGCCTCGGCCTCCATCTCCACTGCTGCATCTTTCCATGAACCAATCATTGTTACAGTCGCGGCCCAGATGTCAAGAACACCTTCGCAATCCATCTCTACCATCGTCTTATTCCTTACTGATTGCGAGTTTTCACTGGCCACCAGGAATAGGAGGAGGGGCAGGACTTAGCTTCTCAAATAGAAGGCGCTATTACGGTTGCCTCGGTTTATGTTGCCATTTTCTTTCTGACCTATGCAGAATCAAAATGGTGTCTGAATGAGCTGCTCCTCATGTCCCAGTAGTGGGCTACCATTATTCCAGTGTTTTATGATGTCAAACCCTAATGAAAAAATGAAATACCCTCAACTTGAATATTGGAGAGAAGGTTTATTTGGCGTTTCGTCTTTAAAGCGGTTTAAACTTCGAAGCATGTTCCGGGTTAGTCCTCTTCTCTGTTTTTCAATTATTTTTAAGTTGTATTGAGATACAATAGGACAGATCTCTCTTAACCTATGATTTATTAAATTTTCTAAATTTTTCATTTTTTAAAATTTTGTTGTTAAAATGGATTATGTGAATTATATTGATATGCATTAATATAAATTTCTCTTTGTTCCCAATATTTACCGCTCTAACAGTGAAAATATCTGACTGCAAGACTGCTTAAAAGTCTCATGTTTAAATTGGGTTTTTGCTGGTTTATTTCTTTTTGATTGGTTTGGGTGCGTTTTTGACCGCATCAACTTTTGCGGACACAAAAATTCAAGGTAATTTTATTGGGTTTACTGCATCCTGAGTAAAAGAGTGAAAAAGGACCATTCTATATGGCAAAATACCTAACTGGTTTGGATGAAAAGTTTGATGATCTTGAAAACACAGTGTTATTGCAGTAGCAATAATGCAGGAAAGCTCATTTTGTTTTGACATGGACTTGGGTGGAGTAGAGAACTATTTTTGTGAAAGAACCCCTTAACCTGATATTTTCAGATTATTGTGGAAGCTGTTTTTTTTATATAGAAGACTTAAAATTATTTGTGAGAAGACAGTGATATAGTTACAAGATTCATGTATTCTTTTAGCTTCATCCACTGTAAAGATTTGAATGATTGGTGGACAAATTTTTAATAGCCTGTGATGGATTGCCATTCATATTTGAAAATAATTGGGGTACTAGTGGGAAGATGTGTTCGATAGACTTCAGCTAGTAAAAGTCCCCACGAAGATACATCAAAGACAGAAAGACACAAGAGACATCACTTAGTTATGAGAAGTTACAGGGTTTCAGATTTGATCGCTTTTGAGATTTGAGAAGAGAGATTACCAATCAAGAAAAGTCTTCATGATTGATAAAGAAAAGCCTTCACGCTTGTCATGGCTGCCTTTTGGCATCCATTCTGAATTTAATGCATTAATACTAATAATTCATAAAACTTAAATATAGTTTATTGAACAGAAATCTGTGTACTATGTTTTAATTCTTCACTGTTTGGTTTTATCTTTTCACTGACAGGAGCAAGCTCCAATGTCATTAATGTTGAAGCAACTGCACAAGATGAGTCATCCTGATACACAGATTACAAGTGAATTGCAAGCAAAAGCTGCAGCAAAGAGCATTTGGAAAAATGTTTCCAAGCCAGAAACCAGGTAAGGATATATCAGTGTCATTCTGGCATACCTATCATTGATGCATGTGTTGTTTTTTTCTTGTTGAGACTCGAGAATATTTTTTTTATTCTAATGGGATTCCATGTTATGCAGGTATAGAAGACGAGGACCTTCTTAGATTCTTGAAGAAGAGTGAGGAGACCTTTATCATTCCACAATTTGAAGAAGCTATTGACACTGGCAGGATAAACAATCTGCTCTTAAGAATTGGGATGGGTGGTATGCAATGTGCATCTTTAACTTTGATCCTATGATTTCCTCTGTTATGTTTCCATGAATTTGCTTATGTACGTGCCCAAAGTCTTTGACACTAATCACTTGCAGAGGTTACTGGGCCATAATTAGACTATAAATATAAACTAGCATGCTGTTTAGATTTAGAACTTTGGGACTGCTTTGATGTGAATGCCTAGAAGCCTGTGAGCGGCAAACACAGTATGGTTGGAGACTTGCAAGCACCAAATTGCAAATGAATTGTCATTATAATCATAATGGTCATTTTTCTTGTTTGGAGATTTCCAGATTAGTCATTCTTCATCTTTGGGGATTTCCACTATCGACCTTATTGTACTAGTATCATCTTGGCCGGTATCAGCAGGCTTTATGTTCAGGAATACCTAACAAAACAGTCTTTGAAGCAATTGCATTTGTTTTCATTATGCATACTTTTGGTGTTGGTGTTCAGGGTGTTGCTAACAGTTTTCAGTTAAGGGAATATTACAAAGAAGCCTCTTGCTAGAGAAGATGGAATCATGGATTCCTGGATTGGTACCTGGAAATGCCTTCTGAGTTTGGAAATGATCCTGATCCATCTGTTAAACATATTCAGCGGCCTCAATGCGCCCAGCACAAGTGGATCCCGAAAATACATTTTCTTTTGGAAGAAGCGAGTAACTTGTGCTTGCCTGTTGAAACTCTAAAAAGGCTAATTCCTTAATGCCGAGAGGATTATAGGCATGTTGTTGTTCTGTGCATAAAATTGATTAAATCTCATTCTCCTCTTAACAAATTAGTGGAAATCTAATTGATGTTGTTCTCAGATTAGATGTTGTTGTTGCTCTTATTGAGTCTCTTTCTCCTGCTTAGCTAGTTTATCCACTGAATCTCAACTCACAGCTTATTGTGACACAAAACTGAGAATATGCATACAAATTGCTGTTTGTGCGAACAATATATTTCTGTTATGTTCTCAGTGGTGACTCTAAACTGAGTTTATCCATAGAGTAATTGTTGTTTTGTTCACACTGCATATAAATTCTGCATATATGCATGCATTTTTCACCCGATTCAGATGAAGTACCAAAATATCCAAATGTGATATAGACATCTAGCTCATATAAATGGTCAGCCTTTGTCATGGGAAGACGTGTTCTCAACATAATTCCCTGCAAACTATGTTTATAAGTATTTATAAGGATTTAAATACTTATAAATGTTTATTAAATTAATTTAAAAAGGTTTCATTTATTAAAATTAGATATTTATTTAGTTATTTTTATGTATATCTTTGACATGTAAAAGATATGTTTCTCTTCTTTGAGAGTATATATATATATAATGCTTTTAAGATTAATTAATATCTAATTTAAAAAATAGATATTATCCAAATACAATAATATAGATCAATGAAAACTTTTGGGATATTCATTTTTATTTTCAATCATAAAACCTTTCATTAAAATTTTACATGTTTTTAAACATTATACATCATATGCATACACTTTTTTTGGGAATCGAATTTTTCTATTGTTGCTTCAAAAGTTTACAAAAGATTTCCTTGAATTGTTCTTTTTCCCTGGCCTAATTCCGACTAGATTTGTTGGCCATGAGAAATGGGCTTGGATACCTAGCTGAATGCCAAAAACAATAGATCTTGATAGAACAACAAACACCGAGGTTCCAAAAAATAGAGAGAATACAAACACAACTTACATGCATCACAAGTTTTTAGGAGGTGCTAGAGCTTGTCTAGCGATGAGGTTGTTGGGAGGTCTTGGATGCCCGTGCACATGGAACTCGAGGTGTTCAATCTTGCCTTCCAGCATATCCAACTGTGCATGAGTCCACCTTTCATTTTTCCAAAGGGGCACCATACGATCAAGTAGGGCCATTGTGTGTTTTGGATACCTTGTAATAATCCAACAGTTTCAACCTGGTATTCGTGTCATTGTCGCCCCATGTCCGCTACAAAGGTTGTGATATGTGTTATGCTCTTAACCTGCAAAGCAATACCCAAGCGAAGAAAAGATACCGAGAACACAAAATATGCGAAGAAAATATACCCAGAACACAGAATAGCAATGATTTTATTATTCAGAGAGAAATGTTCACAGGCCTCTTCGAGGGGGCAACCTCCAATAGAGCAGAGCTCGATTACAAAACAAGACACAATGCTCCTTGTAGGGAGTCTCTTTTCTTTATATATGACTCATACATGCAATACCACGGGCCAATATCGTGGGTTTTATTAATACCATCTATCTAATACTACTGCCCATTTACCATCTATCTAATACTACCGCCCATTTGCAACTAACTGTGGTCCCGTCATTAATTGCGGGTTAACCACTTACAAATATTAATATGGGCTTTATTGACTCTTGACTATGAGGTGATCCCATGACATAAATAAGGGGGTTAGGGTGGGACCCTAACATGCTCTCCCCCTTAAGACTAGCCTTGTCCTCAAGGCTGAAGCTGCGGAAACTGCTGAAGAATAGTGGCTGGTTCCCAAGTTGCATCTTCCGGAGAGGTGTCTTTCCATTTGACGAGGACCTCCTTAAGCATGCGGCCGCGTAGGTGCTTCTCTCGTGTGTCTAGAACCTGTTCAGGTTGAAGCCAGATTGACCCTTCTTCGTCCAATTCAGGTAGGCTGGTTTGAACTCGACAATTGTTCCCAATCACTTTCTTGAGGCACGATACATGGAAAACTGGGTGGATTTTTGCTGTAGGTGGCAAAGCCAACTTGTAAGCCACTTCTCCAATGCGCTGAAGTACTTGGTATGGTCCGTAGAATTTTGGAGAGAGCTTTTGACAACCCTTGTCTTTGAGTGATGTTTTCTTATATGGTTGCAGCCTCAAAAAGACCTGATCCCCTTCTTGAAATTGGCGCTCTGAGCGATGTTGGTCAGCCTGTTGCTTCATACGGTTCTGAGCTTGATGAAGATTCTCGCGCAGATGGGCAAGCATGGTTGCGCAGTGTTGTAGGAGTTGATCCACGGCTTGTACTTTGGAGCAACCCGTGAGATAAGAAGTAGGGGAAGGCGGAAGTTGTCCATAGACTGCTTCATAGGGAGTCATTTTGGTGGTGGCATGATAGTTGGTGTTATACCACCATTCCGCCAGAGGTAACCACTGTACCCAAAGGTGTTGTTTTTCTGAAGTGAAACACCTAAGGTAGGTTTCTAGACATTTGTTGACGGCTTCGGTTTGACCATCTGTTTGCGGATGATATGAAGTACTGAGTTTGAGTTGAGTGCCTTGTATTCTGAAGAGCTCCTGCCAAAAATTACTGGTGAAGATTGGGTCGCGATCGGACACAATAGAAGTGGGCATGCCATGCAATTTGAAGATCTGATCCATGAAAGTTTGAGCAACCAAAGTGGGTGTGAATGGTTGGGGTAGGGCGCAGAAATGAGCATACTTCGACAGTCGGTCCACAACCACCATGATGACTGACTTGTTCCCAGACTTTGGAAGACCTGTAATGAAATCCATGGAGACCTCCGTCCAAATTGACGCCGGAATGGGCAATGGTTGTAATGTGCCTGGTGTGTTGACGGTTTCCCCTTTGTGGCGTTGACAGACGTCACATTCTGCTACGAAAGTAAGGATGTCCTGTTTCATGCCGGCCCAAAAAAATGATCTTCTGGTGCGAGCATATGTCTTCTGAAAGCCCGAATGTCCTGCAATGGGAGATGAGTGCAATTATGCTAAAATGCGACTTTTGAGGGTGGATGTTGGTGATATTACGACTCTGTCCTTGTAGCGAAGAATATCATTCTGCCACGAGTAGCCCTTGCTGGAATTAGGATCTACCTACAATTGAGAAATGAGTTGAGAGAGCCCGGGATGTGAAAACCATTCCCTGCGAGCCTCTTCAATCCAGTCTGGAATGGGGAGTGAAATTGCGAGCAGAGTACTTTCCTCCTCAAATTGGCGCGACAATGCATCTGCTACCCTGTTGTCTTTCCCTTTCTTGTAAATGATCTCATAATCATATCCCAGCATTTTGGCTAACCATTTATTTTGTTGTGGGGAAGATAGGCGTTGCTCCAAAAAATATTTAAGACTGTGATGATCTGTGCGGATTTGGAAACGTCGCCCCAACAAGTAAGGTCGCCAGGTCTCGACTGCATGTAAGATGGCCATCATTTCCTTCTCGTAGGTAGATTGGCCCAGATTCCTCCCACTTAGTTGTTGGCTGGTGAAGGCCAATGGTCGTCCTTCCTGCATTAAGACTGCTCCAATACCTGTTCCCGAAGCATCAGATTCAATGACAAATGATTTGGTGAAGTCCGGTAGTGCTAAGACAGGAGTGGAACACATGGCGGTTTTGAGAGCGGTAAATGCCTGTTGTGCTTCTTCGTTCCAGAAGAAGGAATTTTTCTTTAGGAGTTGCGTTAGGGGCTTCGCTATGCGGCCATAGTTGCGGACAAATTTACGATAATAGCCTGTGAGACCCAAAAATCCTCTCAAGCTTTTCAAGGTCTTAGGTTGAGGCCATTCTTGCATTGCCTGGATCTTTTTTGGGTCCACCTTGACACCTTCACGCCCCACAATGTGGCCCAAATACTCAACTTCTTCCATGCCAAATGAACACTTAGACATCTTGACAAATAATTTATGTGTGCGGAGCAGTTGCAAGAGTAGATCTACATGCTGAAGATGTGCCGCCCAAGTGCCACTATAGATGAGGATGTCATCGAAGAAGACAAGGACAAATTTTCTGAGATATGGTTTGAGGAGGTGATTCATAAGGCTCTGAAAAGTAGAGGGGGCATTAAAGAGACCAAATGGCATGACCAGGAACTCATAATGGCCTTCATGAGTTCTGAAAGCTGTCTTGGGAATGTCGACTTCCTTCATGCGAATTTGGTGGTAGCCTGAGCGAAGATCCAACTTAGTGAAGAATTGAGCCCCATTGAGTTCGTCCAGCAAATCGTCAACCACTGGGATGGGAAATTTATCTTTGACTGTTAACTTATTGAGGGCCCTGAAGTCTGGACACATCCGCCACTCCCCATCTTTCTTGAGGACCATGACCACTGGAGATGAATAAGGACTAATGCTGGGACGAATGACACCTGCTTCCAACAATTCCTTGATGATTTTTTCTATTTCATTCTTTTGGGTGAACGGATATCTGTATGGCCGCACATTTGGGGGTTGGGCCCCTGGAACCAATGTGATGCTATGATCATGTTCCCCTCGCGAGGGTGGAAGCTCATGAGGCTTGTCAAAGACAGTCCGATGTTTATTTAAAATTTGTTGCATCTCAGGATGAATTGGCGGGGGCATGGTGTCGACTACCTGGATGGCATTAAATTGAGCTACCACTCCATGATGGCCCTTTTTTAACAATTTTTCCATCCTATGCGAGCTGATGATAGAGGGGGCTCTCGCCTGTAGTCCAAGGAGGGTATGTGTGGGGTTGTTCTGCTTAAAACTCATATATAACTCCTGGAAATCCATTGTGATTGGCCCAAGAGTGCGGAGCCATTCCGCGCCGAGGACAATGTCGCAACCCCCCATGTGTATTGCAAACATGTGGGTTTTCAATTGATAATCCCCCATTTGAATTTTGACATTTTCACAGCGACCTTCACATTTCATTGTGCCCCCATCTGCAATCTGGACTTGGAAGTTAGAAACTGCCCGGACGAAACAATGTGCTGCTTCAGCGATCTTTTGGTGGATGAAATTATGGGTACTTCCACTATCAATCAAGACTACTACTGGGCGATGTTTAAGAAAACCCCTGATTTTGAGAGTTTGAGGGGAAGAAATTCCTGCCAATGCATTCAGCGAAATAATTGGTTCATCAGATACAATCTCCTGATGGTTATCTTCTTCGATCGTCTCCGGTTCCTCAAGTGGTGGATCTTCCTCTGTGGAGCTGTAGTCAGTGGCATCTATTTGAAAAAACTTGTGCTCTTTGCATTTATGACCCGGGGAATATTTTTCATCACAGTAGTAACATAGTCCTTGCTTCCTTCTTTCGGCCATTTCCGCAGGTGACAACTTTTGAATCTTAAGTGTCTGAGTCATATTGGGACCCTGTGAGGGACGACCTTTAGCGGGGAAGTTTGGGCGGCTGGATTGGGCTGTTAATGCACGTTCCACCTTACGGGCTACCTGGCAAGCCTTTGTCCATGTGGGAGGGTGGTGGAGTAGAACCTGAGCTTTGATGGCTTCTTTAAGACCGCTGATAAAGCATTCCATGTAGAACTCATCTGTGAGACCCTTAGTGCGGAAGGCTAAGGCTTCAAAAGCAGTAATATATTCCTCCACTGTACCCGTCTGTCGGAGCTTAGTGAGACGCCCCAAAAAAGAGTCTTCCTGTTCAAAGCGACTGCGAAGAGTTTTGGCAAATTGGGCCCAATTCTGAAAATGTCCATTGCAACGCTGATGCCATTCCTTCCATTGCCATCGTTCATTGTCCAAGTACATGGTGCCAACCATAAGCTTAGTCCCCTCATCTGTGATATGATTCAATTGGAAATACTGCTCCATTTGTGCTAGCCATGCGGACGTGTGAGAACCGTCAAATTTCTGCATATCCAACTTGGGAGGTCGCTGACTGGGTGGTGGATGGGAGTGCCAAACGTCAGGAGAGTGGCTAGACTCACCCTCATGGTATTCATGGCCATTATACGCCTCCTCGTGGGCTGGCTTCTTGCCCTTTGGGAATGCCTCCTGTAACTGGTTACTTATTCCTTTAAGCTCAAGTTCTATGTGGTTACTCATTCCTTGAAGGTCAAGTTCGATCTTGTTCACCGCAGTTTGGAGGGAGTTCACATAGTTTTCAATTTTGTCGATCCTTTCATTGGCCATCGCTTGAGCGCGAGTTTCTACCATACACCAACCTGATGAAAAATTGGGACCGCCTAAAAATTTTTACTAAGAAATTGAATGGTACCACCTTGCTCAGCTCGTCGTCCTGATACTGATGGGCTAGGTTACCAATAAGCGCCCCGGAAGATCTCAGATTTTTTTTTTTTTTTTTTTGGAAAACTCCTAACGGAGTTTTATTCCTTCTTGATCAATACTGCAGTCGCCAAATCCTCAAAATGTCAATGCCGCCAAAAGTCCTGCGAAAATTATATCCAGGTACAGGAACCCTTCACAACTACTCCGATCTGGTGGATCTGAGAGATCTGAATGGTGGAACAACTGCTGCCACTGATCTGGAATATCTGATCTGGTGGATCTGAGAGATCTGAATGGTGGAACAACTGCTGCTGCTGATCTGGAATAGATGATGTGTGATCCCCCGATAGAAAGGGAACTATGGTCTTGGGGAGTGTCAGGTGCTACAGATCGCAATATACATAAGGGTCTGACAGTAGTACTCGGCCCAATGTTTCAGGGCTCTAACTAAGGAGGATCGACCGTACCCTTAGCCGTACAACCCGACTACCCTATCGTACGGGCGAGTAATCTCTCCGAGTGCTGTTCTCGGTGTACTGTAGCCACAAGACGGCCGAAGGTTTATCTATGGCGAGGTTTCAAGGGAGCTAGGGGGCTTCCTATATACCCAGAGGGTATGTGGAAGACAGTCCGTGTGCGGTTCTGTCTAATGCGCTACTACTCGAAGGGGTACCCACAGGGGTTACAAGGGAGTCCAACAGACGTGACCACCTCTTGTATTTCCTGCGTGCATGCCTCCCCAAATCCGCAGATTTATGCGCTTAACGACAGATCCCGTGGTTTAAAGACGCCGGAACACGTCTCTAGCCAAAAAAATTTTGCTAAAATTTGGAGATCCCACCAAGCCCTGGAAAGTGCTCTGATACCACTTGTTATGCTCTTAACTTGCAAAGCAATACCCAAGCGAAGAAAAGATACCGAGAACACAGAATATGCGAAGAAAATATACCCAGAACACAGAATAGCAATGATTTTATTATTCAGAGAGAAATGTTCACAGGCCTCTTCGAGGGGGCAACCTCCAATAGAGCAGAGCTCGATTACAAAACAAGACACTATGCTCCTCGCAGGGAGTCTATATCCTTTATATATGACTCATACATGCAATACCACGGGCCAATATCGTGGGTTTTATTAATAATACTAATACTATTTACTATCTAATACTACCGCCCATTTGCAACTAACTGTGGTCCCGTCATTAATTGCGGGTTAACCACTTACAAATATTAATATGGGCTTTATTGACTCTTGACTATGACGTGATCCCATGACATAAATAAGGGGGTTAGGGTGGGACCCTAACAATATGACTCACTTGTCGGGTAATAGATTCCAAAGTTGGAGGAGCCATAGAAGGTGTAGGAGCTGGCATGACCTCCTGGGCTATCTCGCCATCCAACTCCGCCTCATCTCTTCCCCCATCATCATCTCTCCTCACTCTACCATTGTGAGCTGCCATTTCACCAATGATAGCCACCCACGCCAGGCACACCCTTGTTGACACAACATATCAAGAGGGAATTCCCAACACCCACTATAGACAAGACACCCTTTCCTTATTCCCAAACTCCATCCCCTACAGCACCACCTACCCCCCAAGTCAACTCCTGAAAGAGCTACCTCCACACAGGCTAGAGAAACATGAAAGCTCTTTTCCTTTCATAAGCAAGCACCCTGTAATAAAGTCCTAATCACAACACCTCTCCAAAATACCCAAAGGGCTCTGCCATAGGACAATTAAGCACAAAAGCATAGATAAAACTAATGCATGACAACAAACTATCACCAACAGAAACACTGATAGAGCCATACAACTAGATATAAATGCCTAAACTCCTCACCTCATTCAGGCACTTCCAAACATCCACTAGAATACAAATCAACACAAAAAAGTTTGTAAAAACAACTTTGGACAACACACTACTTCCACTACACACAACCACACACAAAGCTAGCTTTGTAGCTTGAACACCCGGATATTATAACAAAATTATTGCAATGCGAATGGAGCACAAAAGCCAATTGGGTAAGAACTACAAACCTCGACTTCATCAAACTAGTCACGCAAACCCAAGGATCATTTAACTTACCCATAAAATGGATGTGAATAGCTCCTTTAGGAAGCAGTTCTCGGCAAGAGCAAACTAGCAGAATTCTCCAAGCGCCAAAGCCGACTAAGTGCTTGGAAGTTTTGACCTCACCCAAGGCCCAGGGTCCCAAACTGTGACACATTTCCTCCCAACCAAATGAGTTTCCCTTCCTCCACAGAACAACTTCATTTTGCCCAGTGCAACACCAGCTCTAGCATACACAGGAAGCTAGCCTGTGCATATAGTGCGTATCCCTTGCCACCTACAACTCCCATAACTAGCCAGGGGAAATGCCCGAGGAAGACGCCCAACTAACTCATGCTCGCGACCAACCTTGAAGTTTCTAGGCTTCCTCTACCTCATACCCCACTTGTCATGTGTTGTTATAATGTACCAAATGTCGTTAACGCGGGAGTACTCTCCCCAACCCCTAACATATCAACATTACTACACTCTGCCACCCCCCATCGGGGATTCATATGCTCACACTTTATAAAGTAGAATTGTTTTTAATTTTAACATATCTTAATCATTTTAACCTATTAAGGAATTTTATATACCTAATAATTTTTTATTGAAATAAAAAATAAATTTCTTAATACCAAATTTATTTATAATCTTACTTATTCTTAATTAGGGTTGTAAAGCAGACGATGACAAGGTGTTTTGTTAAAGCACTCTATGGTGAAAAGCTCATTGGCATGGTGAAAAGGCGTTATGTTAAGGCACTTCTTGGTGAAAAGGTCACTAGTTGGAATCTCTGTGGGCAAAATCTAGCCATGCTAAGAGTTGTTGGTGTGGTCTAGACTAGGTGTGATCCTCGGGTGATTTTGACGGCTTAGACGCCCCTGGGTCGTGGCTGCTGAAGCCAATTTGAGAGAATGTACACCTTGAGCCTTATTACAATGGACCAAAGATGTTCCCTTGTAGGATTTGAAACCATCTAGAGGGAATAACATCCCATTGTGTCAATCACTTGGTCATCCCACGAGGAGGCAATTCTTTTTAATAATTAACAAAGGCATGAACGTTAGATATCTTAGATTAGAAGTCATTTTTAAGAGAGTTTGAATTTTGGTAAAAAAATAAACTACAAGATTGAATGTTTCCTAGATGACATATTAACAAATTGGCATATCCCAAGCCAATTTATCCACCAATTAGGAAAAAGTTAGAGGGGAATTGTTTTTAATTAATTGAGAACTTGCCAACCACTCAATTCCATAATTTTGAGGGTCTCAATCCCTCTTTTACATATGATATATATTTATATAAATGGATGTTTTGGATGGTTTTGAAATTGTAAATCCTGAATAGTAAGTAAGTTATTATAGCTTAGTGGCACCACATAAATGATCTACTTATGCAATTCATCTATTTACATTTACTATAATCTTTTATCTAAATAAAATAAAATTCACCAGCTTTTATTAAAAAAATAATTTAATTTAATCTATAACCAAAAATTAAAAAATAATAATCTTGTTATTTTGCTTATTTCTAATTTATTTCTTATTTTGTATAAAATATCTAAAGCATATTAGAAATTTTCTCTTTGTAGTTACACTAACATTCCAAATTCACACCATACAAAAATTAACAAAGAGCCTATTGAGTAGTTTAATTATTGAACTTTGAAAAGTATGAAACAATGTTGAAATTTGCATGAAAAAATATTATAGTCTTATGTACTCTTTATGCTTAAATATTTGATTCTAATCTTTACTTACTTTAATAATGAATTTTAATATATATATATATATATATATATATATATATATATAGATATGCTATTTGTCTACATTTCTATGGTATTTTAATAATTTTTCTTTTCTAAATTAATTAAAGTTTTCAACTTTTTATAATAATTGCTTCAACCTAGTATTCATGTTGTTGTTGCCCCATGTCCGCTACAAAGGTTGTGATATGATTCACTTGTCGAATAATAGATTCCAAAGTCGGAAGAGCCATAGAAGGTGCATGAGCTAGCATGACCTTCTGGGCTATCTCGCTATCCAACCCCACCTCATCTCCTGCCCCCTCATCATCTCTCCTCACTCTATCGTTGAGAGCTGCCATTTCACCATGGATAGCACCCCCACATCAGGCACACCCTTATTGACACAACATATCAGGAGGGAATTCCCAATGTTCGCTCTAGACAAGACACTTTTGCCCTAATTCCCAAACTCCACCGCCTGCAACACCACCTCCCCCCAAGTCAACTCCTGAGAGAGCTATCGCCACGCAGGCTAGAAAAACTTGAAAGCTCTTTTCCTTTTCAGAATTAGGCACCTTGGAATAAAGACCCAATCACAACACCTCTCTAAAATACCCAAAGGCCTCTGCCAGAGGACAATTAAGCACAAAAACATAGATAAAACCAATCCAGGACAACAAACAATCACCAACAGAAACACTGACAGGGCCACACAACTAGATATAAACACCTAAACTCTTCACCTCATTTGGGCACTTCCAAACATCCCACTAGAATAGAAATCAATACAAAAAAGTTTGCAAAAACAACCTTTGACAACACACTACTTCCACTAGACACACAAACACGGACAAAGCTAGCTTTGTATCTCGAACACCCGGTAATATAACAAAATTATTGCAATGCAAATGGAGCACAAAAGTCAATTGGGCAAGAACTACAAGCCTCGACTTCACGAAACTAGCCACGCAAACCTAAGGATCACAAAAAGTTACCCATAAAATGGATGTGAATAGCTCCTTTAGGAAGCAATCCTTGGCAGGAGCAAGCTAGCAGAATTCTCCAAGTGCCAAAGCCGACCAAGTCCTTGGAGGTTTTGTCCTCACCCAAGGACCAGAGTCCCAAACTGTGGCACACAGTCCCTCCCAACCAAACGAGTTTCGCTTCCTCCGCAACACAACTTCATTTCACCCAGTGCAACACCATTGTTCTAGCATACACAAGAAGCTAGCCCATGTATATAGTGTGTATCCCTTTCCACCTCCTACAACTCCCATAACCAGAGAGGTGAAACGTCGGAGGAAGACAGACTGCGCAACTAACTCCTGCTCACGACCAACGTTGAAGTTTCTAGACTTCCTCTGCCTCATACCCCACTTGTCATTTGTTGTTATAATGTACCAAACATCATTAACGCGGAGTACTCTCCCCAACCCATGACATATCGACATTACTACACTCCACCAGCGCCCATCAGGGATTCATATGCATACACTTTATAAAGTGGAATTGTTTTTAATTTTAACATATCTTAATCATTTTAATATATTATGGAATTTTATATACCTAATAATTTTTTATTGAAATAAAAAATATATTTCTTAATGCCAAATTTATTAATAATCTTAATTATTCTTAATTAAGGGTATAAAGCAGACGATGACAAGGTGTTTTGTTAAAGCACTATGTGGTGAAAAGCTCACCAGTATCGTGAAAAGGTGTTATGTTAAGGCACTCCGTGGTGAAAACGTCACTAGTTGGAATCTTTGTGGGCAAAATCGAGCCATGCTAAGAGTTGTTGGTGTGGTCCAGACTGGGTGTGATGCTCGGGTGATTTTGACGGCTTAGACGCCCCTGGGTCGTGGGTACTGGTGCCAATTTGAGGGACTGTACACCTTGAGCCTTATTACAATGGACCAAAGATGTTCCCTTATAGGATTTGAAACCATCTGGAGGGGATAACATCCCATTGTGTCAATCACTTGGTCATCCCATGAGGAGGTAAATATTTTTAACAATTAACAAAGGCATGAAGGTTAGATATCTTAGATCACAAGTCATTTTTGAGAGAGTCTGAATTTTGGTAAAAAAATGAACTACAAGATTGAATGTTTCCTAGACGACATATCAACAAATTGGCATATTCCAAGCTAATTTATCAACCAATTAGGAAAAAGCTAAAGGGGAATTGCTTTTAATTAATTGAGAACTTGTCAACCAACCAATTCCATAATTTTGAGGGTCTCAATCCTCCATATGACATATAAATTATATAAATGGATATTTTGGATGGTTTTGAAATTGTATATTGTGAACAATAAGATATTACAACTCATTGGCACAATAGAAATTATCTACCTATGAAATTCATCTATTTACATTTTTTTTTGGTCATGTAAGAGTGGATCCTTCAATTAACCGAACAAAGATTATATATGGTACACGTCTTTACAAGTGTAAAGACCAACAAAATACAGATCGGTATAAGAACAATCATACAACTGGGACAGCCGAACCAATAATCTTACAATCATACCCACCAAAGCTCCTTGGGCAAAACCTAAAAGAACATATTGTCGGACTCTTAGCAATTCCACTCATGCTCCCCAGAACTTAACCCTCAAAATCCACCATTGATCAAACTCGAGTTGCATGGTGAGTTTGCGTCGTTGATCAAAACCCATTTGATCAGACAGTCCACAAGTCATCGCTGCAGAAACTTACTCAAACATTACCTGCTTTTTCAGACCCAATATAGAATAAAACCATGGTCTAAAAAGATATCGGGTCCGCTCAACCCCTTAACTACTGAACACATTGACGCCTGGTATCCATTCGATATCGAACGTCAACAAAGTCAATGGTCTGCGACCCAACAAAAAGCACACTTTTTAACCCTACCACCACACCCACCAAGCACGCTGTTTATGCTATGGTGTAAGCATTGACTGTGGGATCTATGGTTAGGATTCGCTTTGGCTCTTGACTTCTACTCTTTCCCACTCATTATTCATGATCTGCTAGTTTTCCTCCTGCTCATTATTCATGATCTGGAAGCACTCTTTATCTTTGGCCACCTGTCTATGACAATCTTCCCGCAGTTTGCCAGAGGGTATAGACTCCCAGTCATACCCGATATAACTCTCCTTGCATATCACGCCTTCATTCACCAGACAATCAGCTAACATATTGGCTTTTCTGCGCACATGAACAAAATTGATTGTTCTTAGGGTTATCAAGTGGAAGTGAATGCGCTGGAAGACTTGCGAGAGCCTCCAATGTTTCGACACTTTTCTAGGTGCCATTCCGTTGCACATTTTCTTGGCCGAATTAATGACCAATTCTGAGTCAGCTTCTATGATGGCATTGTGTAAGTTTAACTTAATCAGGATTTCCATGCTCTGTTCTAAGGTCATGAGCTTCGCCATGTTATTAGTGGCAGTCCTCAAATGACTATGGAAGATAGCCTTTGTGCTACCCTGCTCATCTCTTATGACACCTCCAAATCCAGCCATCCCTGGGTTGCCCTTAGAGGCCCCGTCTATATTTATTTTCAAAAAACCATGAGGAGGAGGCTGCCAGATATCTTTACCAACAGTTGTTTTGCTCACACCCTTAACAGCGCCAAGGGGAACCAGAGAATGTAGACCCAACTGCCTCAGAATGCGAGCCTCCTGGGCCGAAGGGGGGTCCTCAAGAATTTTCCACATAAGGGCTCCAACAGTATCTTTGATTTGTCGTAGAATTTGGCCAATGATATTCTGGGTCGAGCCGGTTTTGTTCTTGAAAATCCTGCCATTGCGTTCTTTCCAGACATCCCAGATAATAAAGCCTGGAACCAGAGTCCAAGCCTTGTTAATGATTTCGTTACCTGAGAAGTATTTCCTCCAATTCTTCAATGTGTTGGTGATGCTTAGTTTGTCTTTGTCAATTTGCCTGAAGACTGAGGCCACCCAATCCCACAAGGTAGCGGTAAAGGCGCAGTGGTTTAGTAAATGCTCCATCGTTTCTTCCTGTAATCCACATAGATGGCATTTGGATGGGCCAACAAAACCTCTTTTAAGAAGATTCTCCCAAGTGAGAATCTTCTTTTGGTATACCAACCACATAAATAACTCAACTTTCATCCATTGTGGGTTCCTCCAAAGGTTATTCCGAACCTGGTCAGCGTTTGGATAATCTAGACCTAGGGCAATGTGTTTAGCTTCCTTGAGGTTAAAAGTGCCTTCATTGTTTCAGCCCCATCTTAGTTGGTCAGACAAGGAAGACACTAAAATCTTCCTCTTTTCCAAGTCTAGAGCCAGGGAACCTGCTTGTGTTTTCAAAGGACTCTCTTCACTATAACCTAGATTCTTCCACATTCGCCATTTGCCATTATCTCTTACCTAATCCCAGAAGTCACTTACCATGATTAGACCTTTGTTATTAATGTCATTTTTGAGAGCTGTTAGTTCTTCTTTAAACAAATTTGGTTCCTGCTGCCAGTTATCCTCCCAAAATCGAGCAAGGTTCCTAGCTCTAATCTCCCAGAAACTATGCTTCTGGAGAATGCCTCTATTCTCCCAAGCAAGGTTCCAAATGTGGGAGCCCTTAATGTGCCCTGACATTCTGCTATGATCCCTTTCCTGCGAATTCTTTGCATATTTCTACTTCCAAAACTTTGCCCAAGGGGTTGCTGATTTAGCCACCTCCACCAAAGTTTTGCTCCCGAAACTCTGCTGAGGATTTCAGGGTCATGAAGCCCCAAACCTCCCTAGGCCTTAGGTTTGCAGAGCTTGTCCCAAGCTACCAACGCCCACTTCTTTTTCTCTTCCCCTTTACCCCAAAGAAAATCTCGTTGAATACTCTTGATTTGTTGTATAACACCTTTGGGAGCAGGGAGGGCTGAAAACATGAACATGGGTATAGCCTGTAGAACAACCTTTGTAAGGACAAAATGCCCTGCTAGGTTCAAAGACCTGCAGGTACATTTCCTGAGTTTACCTTGAAGTTTATTGGTGACCGGCTCCCACACTCCTTTACTCAGAGGTTTGTCAGTAAGAGGCATTCCAAGGTACTTGGAAGGTAACTGAGCCCTTTGAAATCCTAGAATTCTGGTGAGGTTCCTCTGAATAGCAATGTCAGTATTGAAAAAAAAACTTTTGATTTGTCAAGACTTACCTCTGTACCAGCCGCCAAAGTAAATTAGTTCAGGATTTGTTTGAAAACTCTGGCTTCTTTGACTGTAGGAATGCCCTACAACATTGTATCATCCACAAATTGTTGATGAGTAGAGGCATCCCCATCCAGGGTAAGTTTTAAACCCTGGATTCTTCCTTCACCATTTGCTATTTTGATTGCTCTGCCAAGTCCTTCCATTATGAGAACAAAAAGGAAGGGGGAGAGCAGATCCCCTTGTTTGAGACCCCTAGAAGGTATAAAGGTTCTAGATGGAGATCCATTAAGCAGAATTGAGAAGCTAACCGAGGATACAAGGGCCATAACCCATCTTATCCAGTTGTGGTCGAAACCATAAGCTCTTAGCACTTCCTTGATGTAAGCCCAACTTAGCTTATCATAAGCTTTCGCTAGGTCCAGCTGCATTATCATACCAGCTTGCTTCTTGCTCTTAAGAGAGTGAACCACCTCATGTGCTTGTATGATGTTATTGAGAATCTGTCTTCCTTCCACAAAACCGGTTTGCTCCTCTGAAACAAGAGCAGGGAGAAGAGGCTTTATTTTGTTAGCAATCACTTTGGATATAATTTTGTACACCACATTACATAAATCTATGGGTTTGAATCTATCCGGTGTCATGGCTTTTTCTTGCTTTGGAATCAAAGCTATGAAAGAGGCATTAAGAGCTTTCAACACAGTTTTGGATCTTCTAGAGTCTTCCACAACCGCAAGGATATCTTGTTTCACTGTTTTCCAACAAGCTTTGAAGAAATCCACATTGAAACCATCAAGACCAGGAGCTTTCCCATTTTTGCATCTCATTGCTAACCTCACTAACCTCCTCTTCAGACACTGGCCTGTTAAGATTATGGTTGTCTTCCCTGGTTACAAGTTTAGGAATGAACTTTGTGAATTTGTTAATGAACCGAGATTTGTCAACAAAAGGCTCCTCTGCTATGCTACAGAAGTGATGAACTAGGACAGATTCTATTTCTATGTGTGAGACAAGCTCTTTCCCTTGAGAATCTTTGAGTTTGGAAATTCTATTATGAGATCTGTGGTCCAAAGTTGATCTATGAAAAAACTTTGTGTTTCTTTCTCCTTCTCTAATCCACTGCACCCTCGATTTCTGTCTCCATAAAATCTCCTCTTGCAAGCACCGATCCTCCCATTCGTTCTGCAGAGAATCAACCTGAATTTTCCTTTCCTCGGTAAAACCCTCTTGGATGTTGATATGAATAATCTCCTAGGTTTTCTTCTCAACTTCTATTTTGGCTTTAAAAATATTTCCAAACTCTTGTTTATTCCAATCTATAAGCCTAGTTTTGATGGGCTTGAGTCTCTGCTGCAGTATGAACATTTTAGTGCCTTGAACGAGCCTATCTTCCGTCCACCATTTTCTAATATTGCTGGTGAAGTCAGGGTGAGAGAGCCAGATATTTTCAAACCTAAAGGGTCTATTCCTTGGTGTACCCATAAAAGTAGCTTCCATCTGGACAAGCCAGTGGTTCGAGCCTCTGAAGGGAAGGATCAAAGTTGACATATCAAGGCCTTTGATAAGGAGTTCCTCTGAGATTATGAATCTTTCTAATTTAGCGACAACTTGAGAAGCTCCTCCTCTTTTATTATTCCATGTAAAAATGCCATTTGTTGTTTCTGTGTTCACTAGCCCCATGTTATTCATGAAGTTCTGGAAGGCAATGGAGTCCCTGCCTAGTTTCCTTGTACCTCCTTTTTTTTTAAGAGATCTGATCATGTTGAAATCCCCTGCCAGAATCCAAGGCATCTTAGGATGTCTCTCTCTCAGTTCCTCAAGGGATGTGAGAAGCTTTAGTTTGTTTTCTAGTTTTTGATGGCCATAGATATTAGTGATCATGTAGATCTCTTTATCCCCCAAAGGTTGAATCACCATTGATAGATAATTCCTAGAAGCTTCAACATCCAGGATTCCAAGTTTTTGAGGATCCCATAGAGTGAGAATCCCCCCCGCCGAGTTATCTGCTTTTACCTCTAGATACTCATACTTGATTAACCATTTGTTGTGTATCTGTCTAATCTTGTCCATAGAACATTTTGTTTCCTGAATAAAAACCATATCTGATTTTTCCTTTTATTTGACTACTAAAATTTCTTTGTTTCCTTTTACTTCCTAGACCCCTAATGTTCCAGGTTGTAAGCTTCATTACGAAAGGTTTGTAAAGCAGTAACTAGTAAGATCCTTCATCTTACCTGAGTTAATCATAAGTTTTACACATTCGGACAACAGCTCATTCTGTTTCTTCCTTCCTCTTTTTCTACCCGGGTTCTTTGAAGAAAGCATCGGTGTATTGTCCATAGTTTTCACTCCCCTGCTCTCCTGGCTATCATGGTTTCTTTTGACTCCAGAGCTCTTTATTTGTGATCTCCAGAGGAAGAGTTGTTGAACCCTGTCAAACTCCGCTTTTGGCAGAGAGTCAACCCCTTTGGCAATTCCCTGCCCCAGAAAATTTTCTAGGTCTAAATTCTCCCTCTCTAGAATCTCCTGCAACTCATGGTCTTCCATTCCTGCCTCACTTGGAGTTATCTCATGGTCCCTGCTAAGCTCCATCATATTTGGCAAATCATCCCTTTGTTTGTTGTTTTCTAGTATCTCCTCCATGTTAGCGTCCCCTTCCTTCTCCTTGTGAATATTCTCCGATTCCTGGTTTGTCCCATTGTTTGCAACTTCTTCTTCTAAGATCTTGAAACTATTGTGGTTCGTTTGTCCGTCTTCAATACTTTTCTTTTGGTACCTCTTGCCTCCTTTCCCTTTACCCCTACCTTAGTAAAACCCTCGGGATCCTTGCTTGTGGTGGCTTTTGTGTTACTCTCCAGTTGGTTCAAAGGGCAATCCCTGTATAGGTGCCTGTGTTCATGGCACTTACGGCACCTGAATGGGACGTGTTCATAGTCTACCGTTTGCACCCATTCTTCTTCATACACTTCCAAAATGATTTCATCTGGAAGTGCCCTAGATAAGTCCATTTCCACACATATTCGGGCAAAGGAGGTGTATTTGCCTCTTAGAGTAGTATCTGAGATTTTTATAAAATGCCCTAGCTTGTTACCAATAGCCTTTAGAGATTCTGGCAGCCAATAATCTAAAGGAAGGGAGTAGAGTCTTATCCATACCGGTACCAAAGTGAAAGTCTCTCGTTCTGGGACAAAGTTCATTACTCATGGTCTCATGTAAAGGCCTGTAGACGCGTAAAAATAGGGTCCTCCTTCGAACACTCTATCTTTGTCTTCTAGGCTTGTGAACGCAGCTGTGAAGAAACCCTTGGACCCAAGGTGAAGGGAAATTTCCCCTTTAGTTTCCAGTGGTTCCTTATCCATGCTTGCAAAGCCTTCTCCGTCGGCCAGATCCCCATGAATTTACAGATAATAGCATATCCCACCATGTGGTCTTTGTGCACCTGCGGCGCTGGGTCACTTAAAACGACTCGAGGAATAGTGGTCGCCTTGGGTTTACATGCCCCTGATATTTTCATGGGAGCAACTTTTTGACTGCTACCCTCTGTCCTCTTCTCCTTACTTTGTTCCTCATGGTCCTCTTCCTGCTCTTGAGGTTCGATGGTTTTCGATTTTTCATTATTTATAATCTCTGTTGCCACTTCCGCGGTTTTCTTGAAACGATGGGCACCAACTCCCTTGCTTCTGTCCGCAACTACTTGACTGTAGGAGGGAGCCGAACTCCTCCTCCTCACCCCGCCATGGTACCCAGCTACACAAACCTTGGTATTAAAAGTTGGCGTGGTCCCTTCCAGGAAATAAAAAATCCAACCATATGTTGAAGAAAATTCACAATCAAGAATACAAATCATTAACATGCATCCCTATTTTCATTTACTATAATCTTTTATCTAAATAAAATAAAATTCAACAACTTTTATTAAAAAAATAATTCAATTTAATCTATAACCAAAAATTAAAAAAATAATAATCTTGTTATTTTACTTATTTCTAATTTACTTTTTATTTTATAAAAAGTATCTAAAGCAAATTAGAAATCTTCTCTTTGTAGTTATAATAACATCACAAATTCATACCATACAAAAATTAACAAAGAGCCCATTGAGTAGCTTAATTATTGAACTTTGAAAAGAATGAAACAATGTTGAAATTTGCATGAAAAAATATTAGTCTGATGTACTCTTTATTCCTAAATATTTGATTCTCATCTTTACTTACTTTAATATTATATATATATGTACAATTTATTTCTATGTGCTATTTTGTCTACATTTCTCTGGTATTTCAATAAATTTTCTTATCTAAATTAATTTAATTTTGTAACTTTTTATAATAATTGCTTCAACTTGGTATTTGTGTTGTTGTCGGCCCATGCTCGCTACAAAGGCTGTGATATGACTCACTTGTCGAGTAATAGATTCCAAAGTCGATGAAGCCATAGAAGGTGTAGGCGTTGGCATGACCTCCTCAACTATCTCGCCATTTAGCTCTGCCTCATCTCATTCCCCATCATCATCTCTCCTCGCTCTATTGTTGCGCGCTACCATTTCACCGCGGATAGCCCCTCCACGTCGAGCACGCCCTTGTTGACACAACATATCAGGAAGGAATTCCCAGCGTCCGCTTTAGACAGGACACTCTTTCCTTATTCCCAAACTCCATCGCGTGCAAACCCACGTCCCCCAAGTCAACTTCTGAGAGAGCTACCACCATGCAGGGTAGAGAAACTTGAAAGCCCTTTTCCTTTTCAGAACGAGGCACCCTGGAATAAAGACCCAATCGCAACATCTCTCCAAAATACCCAAAGGCCTCTACCAGAGGACAATTAAGCACAAAAGTATAGATAAAACCAGTGCATGAAAACAAACTATCACCAACAGAAACACTGATAGGGCCATATAAACACCTAAACTCTTCACCTCATTCAGGCACTTCCAAACATCCACCAGGATACAAATCCACAAAAAAAGTTTTCAAAAACAACCTTGGACAACACACTACTTCCACTAGACACACAACCACGCACAAAGCTAGCTTCGTAGTTGAACACCCGGATACCATAACGAAATTATTGTAATGCAAATGGAGCACAAAAGTCGACTGGGCAAGAACTACAAACCTCGACTTCACAAAACTAGCCACACAAACCCAATATCACAAAAAATTACCCATTAGATGGATGGGAATAACTCCTTTAGGAAGTAGTCCTCGGTAGGAGCAAGCTAGCATAATTCTCCAAGCGCCAAAGCCGATCGAGTGCCTGGAGGTTCCGACCTCACCCAATGACCAAGGTCCCAAACTGTGACAAACAATCCTTCCTAACCGAACGAGTTTCACTTCCGACACAACACAACTTCATTTTTACCAATGCAACTCCATTGCTCTAACATACACAGGAAGATAGCATGTGCATATAGTGTGTATCCCTTGCCATGTCCTACTCCCATAACCAGCCAGGCGAAACAATGGAGGAAGACAGACTAGCCATCTAACTCCCGCTTGCGACCAACCTTGAAGTTTCCAGACTTCCTCTACCTCATACCCTACTTGTCATTTGATGTTATAATGTACCAAACATCGTTAACGCAAGAGTACTCTCCCCAACCCTTGACATATTAACATTACTGTACTCTGCTACCCCCCAACGGGGATTCATGTGCATAAACTTTATAAAATAGAATTGTTTTAATTTTAACATATCTTAATCATTTTAACCTGTTAAGGAATTTTATATACTTAATAATTTTTTATTGAAATAAAAAATAAATTTCTTAATACCAAATTTATTAATAATCTTAATTATTCTTAGAGGTGTAAAGCAGATGATGACAAGGTGTTTTTTTTAAGCACTCTATGGTGAAAAGATCACCAATATGGTGACAAGGTGTTCTGTTAAGGCACTCCGTGGTGAAAAGGTCATTGGCTGGAATCTCTGTGGGCAAAATCCAACCATGCTAAGAGTTGTTGGTGTGGTCCAGACTAGGTGTGATCCTCGGGTGATTTTGACGGCTTAGACACCCTTGGATCGTGGCTACTAAAACCAATTTAAGGGAATGTACACCTTGAGCCTTATTACAATGGACCAAAGACTTTCCCTTGTAGGATTTGAAACCATCTGGAGGGGATAACATCCCATTGCATCAATCACTTGATCATCCCATGAGGAGGCAATTCTTTTTAGCAATTAACAAAGGCATGAAGGTTAGATATCATAGATTAGAAGTCATTTTTAAGAGAGTTTGAATTTTGGTAAAAGAATGAACTACAAGATTGAATGTTTCCTAAACGACATATCAATAAATTGGCATATTCCAAGCTAATTTATACACCAATTAGAAAAATGCTAAAGGGGAATGTTTTTAATTAAATGAAAACTTGTCAACCAACCAATTCCATAATTTTGAGGGTCTCAATGCTCCTATTACACATGATATATATTTATATAAATGGAAATTTTGGATGGTTTTGAAATTCTAAATCGCGAACAAATTAAAATTGACCAACTTTTATTAAAAAAAATCAATTTAATCTATAACAAAAAATTTTAAAAATAATAATCTTCTTAATTACATTATTAGGATTTGGCCAACGTTTTGAACCAACTAATGTGGTCCATCCTCACGACAAGGTGAAGAATCAATCGATCTTAAAGAATAAATAGCATGGATGCATCACTGCCTACAGTTAGCTGTTGAAAATTAGCCATTGGTAAGTTAGTTGATAATGTAAGTAAAATATTATTTAAAAATTAGTTTTTGAATAAATATATAATATTTTAATAGATAACTCTTCACCTTGGATTTCTAAATAATATTTTTCTTACCTTATTAAATAATTAATTATTAAAATATTGGTATAAAATATTTTATATTTATATTTATTTATTCCTAACAGCTAGTTTTTAACTAAATATATATTATTTTAATAGATAACTCCTTACCTCTAATTTTTAAATAATATTTTACTTATCTTATTAACTAATTTACCAATGGCTAATTTTCAACGACTAATTCTATGCAATGATGCATCCATGTTATTTATTCCTTAAGATCGATTGATTCTTCACATTTTCCTGAGGATGGACCACATTAGTTGGTTCGAAACGTCGACCAAATCCTAATAACGTGATTAATCTAAAAGACATATATTTACATTATGGATCACAAAAGTCTTAGATCTAACAATAATCTTGTTATTTTACTTATTTCTAATTTATTTTTTATTTCATAAAAAATATCTAAACATATTAGAAATATTCTCTTTTTAGTTATAATAACATCCAAAATTCACACCATATAAAACTCAACAAAAAGCCTATTGAGTAGTTTAGTTATTGAATTATGAAAAGTATGAAACAATGGTGAAATTTGCATTAAAAAATATTATAGTCTTATGTACTCTTTATACCTAAATATTTGATTCTTATCTTTCCTTACTTTAATATTTTATATATATATATATATATATATATATATATTTTATTTCTATATGTTTTTTTTTGTCGGTCAAAAAGTTTGCATTATATTATCAGAGGAAACTTGAGTACAAAATTCTTCTCCCATGGCCTTGTCCTAATATGCTAGCCAGGCTTTGGCACTTGAGAGCCAGGGAGAAGTTGATTACAATCACCATTTACATTTATTTCCGTTAGGCCTGAAGGCCATACCATACTAACATCAAAACTAAAATACATAACCAAGAAAAGACACCTCTCAAGGAGGCTGGTTTGGTGGAAAAGCAAGGGTGGAACAAAGATGGCAGCTCGTTCATGCATATGGAAGTCGATGTGCTCAACTCGCTCTTCCAAGGAGTGAAGATGCTCGTTGGTGCGACGATGGTGGCGACACATACTTTTCAAATTATCCAAAATCTCTGGAATGAGTTGTATATGGTGCAGTTGATTAGCGATTTGAGTCTAGGGTGGCTGGAGAAACAATTTATCTTGGGGAATAGGTCTAAGAACTATCCACCATTGCTACAGAGTCCTGACTTGTATCTGAAGAGCACTGGTTGTTAGAATCATTGGCTTGACGACCTTCAGGGCGAGGAGCCCCTCCCCCACACTGCGAACGACCCCTTTGACAGGGCATAGTATTGGATTGAAAATGGCTAACCTGAACCGTGTGCATGGGCCGGAGCCCCCAAGGCTATTCGTTGGACTTGCAGAGGGCGCTCAAAGGCAAGAAAAACCAAATAGGAATAGGCAGGGGAGAAGGAAAATCGATACTGGAAATTACCACTATGAACCCAAGGATGTAGAGTATCAAGCGCCTGCTATCTTTTATGCCGCCTCCCAACCTCTGCACACAGAGATTGCTCCAGAGGAGAGCAGTAAGAGTTGCTCGAAACTTCGACCCCGGGGAGCAGCGAGAGACCAAGAGACCAAGCACTAGAATGTCAACACCCCCAGAGTTATTTTGAGGCTGCCCCTCTCCCAATTCCTGGGAGAAAGAGAGCCACAACCAAGACAAGAAACCAGAGATGAGGAGGCAAGCACTCCGGTCGCAGAGCTTATACTCGGCTGTCAGCAATGTACTCGGATCCCACGGGCTGCCCCAGAGAGGAGGCACACCGCAGGCCAACTCAAACCATTCCTCCTCCCCCTCGCCAGCCTAGAGCCATGCATGTTGTTGGGCGCTCCAGATCTCAACCCTCCAATACACAATACGCCAAACCTTCATCACCCACTGCAATTCACTGTGCGGAACCTCAACGAATACAAGGTTTATAATATCGACGTTCGTGAACGAAGAGCCTGCATGCCAAGCATTAACACCTGTGCCTACCATCAAAATGAAACTTAAACATTTGGCCTTGAGTGTGTGGATGTTAGACGTACATCGTACGTCGACGTATCCGCCCGTCTATCCATCAATCTGTCACCCTCGTCACGGAAATTTATTTCTCAATGTTATTTTTTCTACATTTCTAAATTATTTTAATCATTTTTCTTGTCTAAATTCATTCAAATTTTCAGCTTTTTATAATAATTATTATTACTCTTATAATAATAAATAATAATTTGCAATAAAATTTCATCTTATTTAAAATTTGTATTATTATTATTATTTTTACTTTTTCTAATTATTACTTTATTTTATCAATAATTATTTGATCAAAGGAAATTGATTCTTTTCAAATACAAACTCCTCGTTAATTTTAAACAATAACTTCGAAGTACAAAATACATTTTCTTAATTACATAATTTTACTTTAACTATCCATCTTTACAATCAAATATAACCCAGTCTTAAAATATAAGAAAGTGCTCCCTGACTTACTAACAACTACCGTGTACTTGACCAATCAACCAATATAGGTGCTTCATAACTTGCAATTACGTTTAAGCAGATTACCCACCTACACATAAGTATAATACAAAGATAGACATGAGGAAAGAGTGAGGTTTACTTTTCGGTGGCTCAAACCAACGGGAGTGTACCTCAGCGGGCCACGTTCGATTCCCAACGGTAGCATTAAGATGCAGTCACCACTTGGACGCAGACTTGCGATGAAGGTGTGTCGTTTTTTTTGAAGGTGGCAAAACTTATCAAATTTAGGTGTCAAACCAATAGTGAGGACAACCATCTCTGGCTGCTATCCGCGAATGTCAGTTTAACTCATCACCGTTATCAAAGAAAACCACGCCACCTGTAATAACCTGCTGGTGGTCCGTAAGGGAGCAGGCTTTCACTCCAGCCAGATGCCTCTGGGTCTTGGGCCGTTAACCTGTTTCCTTACGTCCGAGGAAGACGAGCTCTTAGCCAAGCAGAAACAGTTTTACAGCATACTCCAAGCCGAACTTGCGATGAAGTTTTTATTGTAAGTTTGTAAATATTTTCATATACATTATTTTTTATTTTTTATATTTTATATTTTGTATTCTTTGTATATGGTCTAGACAATGGATATCCCATTCAAAGTTATACATATTATGTGATTAATTAAAAGTTGTGTGAAACATTTTTTTTTTCTAATTTTTTTTTTGTATATGGTCTAGACAATGGATATCCCATTCAAAGTAATCACGATGGGTATAACTTTGCATTTTATAAAATAATGAGAGGAAAAGGTGATTCTTTTTCAGTAAGAAAAAAACAGTGTTTGTATTAATGTAGGAATATTTACATACTGAAAAAGTGATATGCTTTGTCAGCACTAAAATATAAATATGGTAGTATAAGAGCAGAGCCCACTGTGATAATAGATGCACTGAAATGCAAGACACAAGCTATATGCTAAGAGACATGTATGGATATTAGATGGATATAAGATGAAACCACCCAGTTAATATAAAAACCAAAGGCTAGTAAAGAGATCATACCTTCTGGATTATAGGTTGAATTCATTGGCGCAAGAAAATACCTGTCAGATACCAAAAACAGAAAAGGATCAAGTACCCGGCCAAGAGACATTCAATCTGGAAAGAAGCCGAGCCCATTAGAATCTCGATTTTCCATATGCCAAGCTAGCTAGCTAGTCCCTTTTTTGACAAGATATCAGCTTCCTGGTTTTGAAGTCTATCCACATGATCAATATAGTAGTCCTTCTTCCGGTTCCATAATGCATCTATCATGTTCATCCATCCTGATAGTATGGGAAGCTTGATGATTGATTTGCTTTTGACATGATCAATGATGACTTTCGAGTCCCCAAAGATGTGGACGTTCTAAATGTTCAAAAAATTAGCCAGATGAAGAAGACCAGCGAAAGCCATTGCTTCAGCTTTATTGTTCATACCCTTTCCTCCATTCCAGAAAATGGAAATTTTTGCTCTTCATCCATTTCAATAAGAACTCCACAAGCACACGTACCTCGCTGAGAAGCCCCATCAAAAAAATCTCTTGGGAAGTCCACCTGTAAAACTATATTTCTAGTATTGCTTTTGATTCTATGACCAGTCATCTTTGTTGGGAGGGAAGAGTGAGAAGAAATGATCTTAGCTAACACATTCTCCCTATTTTCCTTTCCATCTTGAAAAACTAAGCAATTACGCCTTTTCCATACATACCACAAAAGGAGTTGTGGAATAGATCTAAGTCTTTTCCCCTGAGAGCTCCACCATATCAGAGCATCTTGTACAGTGGAATGTGCCACCAACCTGAACCCAAAATGATTAGCTAGGTCCATCCATAACTGATTTGTGAAGGAGCAATTTAGGAATAAATGCAAGTTAGTTTCTTCCTCCCTTTTGCACAGTACACAAATGCCTGGACTAGCCTAGTTCCTCTTTTGAAGATTCTACCATGTAAGATTTTTATTTTGAAACACCAACCAAGAAAAGAGAATCATTTTGTTGGGAACCCCAGATTTCCGCATTTGAAGCGGGAAAATCAAATTATTAGGATTGGAGATATCCTTAACTAATTTGGAGTAAATGTCTTTAACTTGTACTCACTCCTCTTCCTTTTACCCCTCCAGGTAAGGGAATCATTCCCTTCCAAACAACAAATACCAGATAAATTCATATGCATCACAATGCTCTTCCATTGGTGAATTAGTTCACCCGTTAGACCCAAAACTGAGGGTTCCATCCAAATAGGAGAAATCCCCTGCCGACCTGCAATAACCTGATCCTAGGTGAATATACCCCTTCTATGAAGAGCCCTTGTGATTGTTAGAGGTATGCTAAGATTTTCCTCCGTGCCCATTATATGATCAAAACCAATGTAGGCATTCCTTCCATTATGAAAGTTCCAAGTCAGATTCTTTAGAAAGATAGACTCTATCTTCCTGAAACTTAACCAAATCGCAAACCCATGAACATGACCAATAATTCCCTTTCTGTACCAATATATTAATTCCTTTCTTCCCCATATATTTTCTTCTTAATAAATTGCTCCAAAGGCCGACTCCACTAATGCCTCTCCATCTCCATGGAGATTTGCATAAAAAGACTTTACCAAAAGTTCTAATATCCAGAATACTCCATTAATGCTATTGATGAGAATTCTAAACAATTAGTTTGCAGATTGCAATTAGAATTAAAATTATTTTTTAATAAATTGATCATTATCCTACCATCTTTCTCGAAAGGGCTTAAGATTGTGTATTTTGAATAAAAATGGAGTAAACCGCTGTAAACTAAAGATGCTGAAATATTTTATAGGTAAAGTTATATATATTGATACATAAAAATTTGGATATTATAATTATAAAAAAAAAAATTATTTGAGTAAATGTTTATAATAAAGTGAATATGTTTTAAGATTGTTTTTGTTTGGATGAATGTTTATTTTTTTGGATGTAAGGAAATATGTTAATGGCTTAACATTGAGTAGGAGTGAAAGCTTATCTCTTTCTAGATTACTAAGAAGTAATTTTTAGAGGGATGATTTTCCAAATAAAAATCAGTAATAACTAACTTCACTATTAATTTAACAATTAAATTATGATAAATTTTCCTACTATTTAAAAAAATTAATAATATTAATAATAAATAAAAATAAATGATATCATATATGTTTTTTTATAACTATTTTTTTTTTTGGGGAAACATTGACCCACGAAACCATGGTGTAACGAGATACAAACATTTGATTTGGAAATTTTTGCATGAGTAGCACATGGAATAATCTGAGTTGGTAGACCTGACGGTAGTCGGGAAGAAAGGCTCTGCAAAAATAAGGCACCGCTTTTGTCCGAATCAAACACAGTTCTGCCGCAAGTGAAATATACGAAGCTGTTCATCAATGGAGAGTTTGTAGATTTAGTTTCAGGAAAAACATTTGAAACCATCGACCCTCGAACAGGGGAAGCGATAACGTGCGTATCAGGGCTCAGAAAGAAGATGTGGATTTGGTTGTAAAAGCAGCTCGTGTTGCCTTCGATCACGGGCCATGGCCTCGCATGTTCGGTTATGCAAGAAGCGATAGGTTTTGCAGCGCTGTTTCTTTCGAAATCTTAGAGTCTGCGTACAGTTCTTGGCAAAAGTCCCACCAGATCTGGATATGCGCAGGGGGGTCGGATTCAAAGTCTGTGTACACCCTTTTTTCTCGCCCAAATCCACAGATCTGATTATGGGTCGAATGAATGATGGGTTGTAGACAACGCGTTTTTTTTGCTTGGGACAGGTTACGCCCCTGCACTAGCGAATCCACAATTAAGCCAGGGTTATGGGTTGCATGCAGAGCAAAAATCCATCAGCTATTGGCTTGTTTAAATGGAAACCCCCAACTAAATGGCCATTGGATCCGAAACTCTAAGGCATTGCAATTGGGGCTAGAGGAGCATCGATCAGCATCATTGTTGCTATAACTGATGCCAATAGCATAGCAAAGGCCGAGACGAGCAACGCCCCATGCAACTTGGGGTTTTGTTCCCAACCACCAAACAAAGAGTAAATCAACACTAAGTTAAATTGGGGACAAAATTCCAGGGGCAGTGGCAAAGGCGAAATTGGGAGGATTTGTTTTAGGTTTTTATCAAAACCATTATTGGAAAATTGATAATTGGAAATTTGATATGTTAAAGGTCCGGGGAATGGATCTAGTGACATATATGAAGCAAAATACCCAAAATATTACAGATATTCTTGCTTCATTACAAAGTTTGATTTTTTTTCGGGAAAGTGCTGCAGGATGAGATCCTTTTGAAAAACTATGGTATTCAAAGAAACTCTACCATTATCTAGAATTTAAGACTACAAGGAGGTGCCCGAGGAGCAGGTACACCAACTAGATCATCTTCAACAGACAAGGGTCCAACCTCCTTCAAGGATGCATTAAGAAGGAAAACTACCACATGAGACAAACAAAACCAAAATCTAACAATCCCAAGTCTGTACATTGTAGAGAAAATGGAAAAAAGCCTAGATTTGTCCATAGGATTACTAGAAGTAGGTGTTCTCTTTCCTATTTTACATGTAAAAGCTATCATTTGTCGATTTAATGGTTTCTGGCCCAAATTTGAATACCTAAATGAGTGGATCTACCTCAAATTGGATTACGGTATTTATCTTTGTGCAAAAGGTTTTTTTATGGTTCAGTTTGATGCTCAAAAATACTTTAATCATGTCATAAATGAAGGATCATGGTTTGAGGGAAGGGCGGGTCTCTTCACAACCCCATGGTTTCTCGGTTTTGATGCAAACTCAATCGTGGTTACAAAAATTTCGGTTGGGGTAAGGCTACATAAGCTTCCGCTCCCTTTTTGGCACCACTAGGTCCTAGAAGGCATTGGAAACTCTTTGGGAAGGTTCCTAAAGATGGATCGAGAAAAAATGGGCAAAAGGATCTTCACTTTTGCCTGTATTTGTGTCGAGATAGATTTAAGAAAATGCCTTCGAGATTGTATTCACCCGACACATCAAGACTTCAAGTGGACACAGTTGTTAGATTTTGAAAACACTGCATTTATATGTCGTGTTTTCCATCAAACAGGGCACTTGCATAACACATGCAAACACGCAAAGAAAAAAACAAAGAAGAGACCGCAAAAGCAAAAAGGATGGAAATTCCCAGAAACTCCATCATCAAATGATGAGGATGAAGAAATGGGTGAGCCCCAACAACACTCGGAGACACAAAAACAACAAGGCTCTCAAGAGGAGGGAGAAGAGGAGGAGGAATAGAACATGCAAGCAGAGAAACCAAATAATTCAGCAGTAGTTCCAATCCTTGAGAACCAAAACAAGGGAAAGAACAACAATCAAAGCACAAGTGGAACTAATCAATCTCGTGTATCTGAGAGCTCAGACTCACATAAATAAGTATCAAATATTACAAGAAATAATGAGTTGGCAATTGTTACTACTACTCCATCTCTTGGGGTCTGGCAAAAAGTCCAAAAGAAAAAAAGGCAAAAAAGAAAAGTCGAGTTTATTTGGCAATTTTTTTATTTTTTTTTCCTTCCTGTAGCTTTTTACTATGTGTGCATCAAACACATGCACTGGCCCCTTGGAACAACTCCTGAATGCTTTGTGCATCTACTCTATGTAACTTTTTATTCTCACTAATAGAAAGCTATTGATATTTTCCTTTGAAAAAAACACATGGAATAATGTGTTTTAAATATGCTATGAAATATAATGTAAATAGACATTATAAACATTCTTGAAACAAGTGGAAACCATGATACATTATTCAAAAAATTTAGTTGTTTAAAAGTTTTGGAACTTTGATTCACCTACTAAAATTGTGGTGTATGTTTTTTCGTCTATTCATTCCCTTGGAAGTAACGAGGTGTATACAAAAAATAGCTAGAATTAAGAAAAATAATCAGTCTCCTTTAACAAAGTCGATATCTAAGAAAAAAATCCATTTTATTTTAACAAAGTCAAACAATATCATGTAATTAATGTTATCTAAAACTACACTAATTGAATTTAATTCAAAATAAATAAATCTAGCAAAAATGAAAGAGATTTGCATTTAAAGAGATTTTGGTAAGTATCAAAAGTGTTGGATCTCAACTATTCTTTGATCCTCTTGATATTTAATACATCCAGGGTTAAAATGGATCTAGATTGGTTTATTAAAATGACATGCTTTAAAGATAGAGTAGAATATTTCCTTTTCTTCTCTCATGTCAAATAATAACACCTAACCCTCCTCATCTTCATCTTCTCATTCTAGTTGTGAATTAAACTTAGGTTAGCATAAGTCTTCACTATTATTAAAGGTGGTTCTTAGGATGATTAGGTCATTGTTAACCAATAGGAAAATCTCACACAAATAACATTAAGGGATGAAAAATGGTTTGAAAGGGAATCATTGAAAATGCTAGTACCATTCTTGATTGTCACATCATACAATGACTACCTCCTTCATTGCCACTAAGATAATGAAGTTTTAATGGTGTAATGTCCCTAGCATGTTCAAGTGGCCATGACATCCAAGGATATAAATTTGAAGTAATATTGTGATGTTAGAAACACTCGAGCGTATGGAAATATACTACTAGAAAAAGAATAGAATTTAATTAGGTGTTAAATGAGCCAAGGTAGCTTGGTCAAGAATAGAGGAAAAATATACTTGATGTATCAATGCTTTTGAGTGTGCTATTATATGCATTGATAGCTTGAAGAGTGACATTTGAATGATCATTTTTTTGTTTAATTCATTAGTAGAGTTTGAGTATCCCATGATAGGAAAGACTTCTTGTTGTAACCATGTAGTCCCATAGATTGCAAATTTATTAGCAAGCAATGTAAACTCAATATCAAGCTTGTGGATTGCAAACTCAATAATAATTCTATAGTATATGAACTTTATTTTGTAGAAATAACTAAGTACTAGTTTATGTTGAATTTTGAAATGATTATTGAATCTTGATATGATGGAAAAAATTTGAAAATATGGTTAAAACAACACGTTGGAATGTAGTAGGGGAATTTGTATAAGAAAATGTACCTCAAGGGGATGTAAATGTCGTTTTGTCCTCATCTTCTGGCTTGATTTGAATTCGGTCATATCTATTGAATCAATCATGAAAGGGGAATTATTTATTTCTAGATAATGCATCAATACATGGTTAGAGGATGAGATTCCACATATTTTGAATGCAATCTAAGTGACTTGGGCTTTGAAGGTGAGAGATGTTCATGATATATCGAGTTCATGGAAAATGCATCATTTGAGCTTTGTAGGAGATAGAAGACAAGATAGTCTAATTGTTTGACATAATGACAATGTTGTCAACATGGACATGCCTAACTCCATTGGAGTCCAAATAAGACATGTTCTTCTAAGAAAGAAGGGTTGGGGCACATAAGTGATAAGGGGAATTTTTTGAAATTTTGTTAAGTATGGAAGAGTTGCATAGGAAGAGATCGCATAAAGGCTCGACATATCGATGCTCGACAAACTGTGTAGAGGCTCGAAACACTGATGCTTGACAGGGATGTATGACAAAGACTATGCAATAACTATTTTATTCTCCAACTAACAAAGTATCTTCTAACAATATAAGGTAGTTAGACATGGGATGAGGTGGTATATTCAACAAGGGATGGTGCGACAAATAATTGAAGTTAGCACGTACGAGGATAACTCAACTAGGTGAGTTGATAGGATGAATTGGAAAAATATTCCTCGAGCCAGATCTAGACGACCTTCACTATAAAGAGGATAACTGTTGTTGATCAAGGATTCTTAGTTTTCTGTTCAATTCTTTGTTGCTGTTCTTTTCTAAGAGTTTTGTTGTTGAGTATTCTATTATTCTGGTGTTCTGTTATTTGAGTACTTTGTACCCTGTTCGATTTTGTGTGTTGTTTGATGAGTATCTTAGCCCTAATGAGGAATTCTATGGTGGATCTTTGACTTTATATCTTTTTGTAAATATTGTATGGGTTTGGATTTTATAGTTTTGGCCAGAGGTATAAACTAAATATTTTATTTCCAATTTTGTTGTTGGAGACCTAAATTGGATGTATATTTTTCTACAACGGGTTAATATAAATATGTGATCATCAAGAGCTTTGTCTTAGAATTATGTCTATATTGTTTAATTACTCTATGTCGATGGTGAATACCATGGATGGGATATGAGTCTGCGTGAATTTTGGTTTTTGTTACTGTAATTACTTCATTTGGTGTACATAACTATGTTGGTGTATAATGAATGAACCTTGTTTATGTTATTTCATGTCGAAGCTATTATTGTGCATAGGCTATGAAGAGCTATCAGGGAACAAAGTTTTATATAAATTGTGTGTTATGTGCGACCAATGTTGAATATAATATCTGAATTCTTTAATGTGCACAATAAGGGTTGGGATTGCATGTTTGTATAATTGGATTGTCTGCAACAGATAATAGTTGTGATAGCTTGGGTTGGGTCATTGCGAACCACAACCACCTCTTATGCCCTTTTCTTCCTGCATAACCTATGCAGGTTCTGTAAACCCATAACATACCTTAGGTGAAACCTCATCTGCTTGCAGACACTGACAATGTCGATATCCATGGGGGTTTTGTTGGAAATCTCCTAAACCTAGGTATTTTTCCCCACTAAGCACCGACAAATGGTTTTTTTGTTGGGACCTGAAGGTATGCGGTAGCCAAAAGGGGATGTCTAGGCCTAGCCAAGAGGAGATTGAAAATTGGTGCGACCAGAAAAGATATGAGTTTGCGGTAAGGATACTTGAGTTTTGAGTTTCATAAGATGTATTTCGTAGATTTCCCCATCATATTATGGGAGTGGCTTAGACGCCAGGCAGAGCGATGAGGAATGAAACCCTGACCGGAACCTTACCATTTGAAATTTGAGTTGTTGCGCAGAGTGAACACTGTAAGTAATTATGTTTCCAGAGCAGTTGATTTTTGGTTGACTAGTGTAAGAGAAAGGTATATTGTAGAGTTTGCAATAGAATCTACTTAACCTTTCGGTGTAGTAGAGTGGTATTTCTTCATAGAACCATGAGGTATATATCTAAGAACGTTGTTGACCTTGATTAAAATGTTGTTGTGTGATAAGGGGATAATGTTGCTAGACTCCGACACCATGAGAGACTAAAACCATGAGTGATGTAGGGAATCCAAGGGGTTGATCTGGGGATGGCTTGACGCAAAGAAGAGGACACCAGGTGCAAGGAGTAGTAGCAATACATATAAGCGTGCAGTAAGCGAGCTGAGGACCTAGAGGAAAAGCAGGAAAGGATGCTGAGAAAGAGAACAATGTTGGGGGATGTAACTAATTTGGTGAGAGAGGATGAATTGTAGAGGGAGTGGAGATCTCCCAAATGGTGAAGAATTTCCACTAGTGTGTTAATTTCAGAAGTAGAGGAGGCTTGCTCATTATCGTTGAGAGTGGGTGAGGTGAGTAACACAGTGGGATTTCTACATAGTGGGACCAAGTATGTCTGTGGTCCAGATACAGGAAGAGGACAGTGGAAAAACATATCTCTCACAAAAGGATAACAAGGAGGTGTGTTGCGCAAAATGAGAGCATACAAGTTGGGGGAAGTTTAGGTTTCCATGAGGACAAAGAAGAAGAGAGTAGTGTGGGGTGTAGAGGAGGAGTTTTGCATCATGAATGGAGTGGAGTGCCATGAAGAGAGTCCTCCACCTAGAGTCAAGGAGAAGGATGTTGTGATGGACGAGAAGAAGGGGAAGTGTGACATCCTAGTATTGGTGGGGAAGGAATAGAGGAGGATGAAGAGAAACTCGATGAGAAGGATCCAATGCACCTTATCGTCTAAGCAATAACCGTCCCTTGGATCAAATCAATGACCATACACACACCTTTTGAACTAGAGATAAGTTATTATTTGTTTTTTTATTTTTGTCGATTATTGATATTGAGACAATGTGCCCATACATACAGTGACACTAGTAGTAGGGAGGGAGACACATAAGCTACAAGAGAAGACATGGATGCAGGTACATGTATAGAAGAAGTAAGAGGAAGAGAAATAGGTACATGTATAGGTGTAGGAGAAGCTAAGGGAGCGCAATTGAAGGACACAATTTAGGTTATTCCATTTACAATAGGGACCACAAACTTTGAATAGCTAGACCGTAGGAGACCAACCATGGCATGTTTCAATTTTACCTTGAGACTAATAGTGTTCCATGGGACTGGAACCAAAGAAACAATAACAACATTGGTTTGCATGTGAAGTTGTGAGGATTGTTAAGCAAATCCCATATGAAGGTACAAAAAGAAATTAGCTATAAACCACTTTCTGGGACCGTGCACTTGCGTGGTATATGAAGTACAAATCCACCATGTCCCCAGGACAACCTCGCTCTTTGGCGGATATAAAACATGCTTTATTGAAAGAATTCGAAAAACCAAAGTCGAAGTCTAACTGAGGTCAAAGATATTAAGCTTGGAAATGACGAATCATATGGGATTATGATCAGAGATTTAAGATTTAAATGGACAAGTTGAATTTCTAGATCCTTGATGTGCAACATCGAGAGTGGTTTATCATAGGGCTACTGCCACACATTCAAATTCCCCTAATGGAAAAAAAGTAACATTGCAACTCGAGGTATTGGATATCGCTATGCGGATTAAAGCTACACTGACGGGGGGAGAGAAACGTAGGAATGGTGAAAGTATAGTCGCAGTTGGCCTCTTTGATGCTACAATTGTAGGACCTCACAAAGAGAAAGGAGAAACACAAGGAGGTTTGGTGTACAATTTGTAGGAGGGAGGGACATCATCATAATGAGTTCTTTACCATAATAGAATATGTTACTATAGGGGAGCACATCCATTGGCCTAAGGTAGGGGCCTCTAGTGTGAGATTTGCTAAGTATGGGGGAACTTACCGACAAAATTCCTAATGATTGAAAAGTTCCAAATATTAGCAAGAACTCCATTTTGTGACTTTTTTAAATTAATTTCACATGGCATTTATTGTTTCCATGTATTGGAGTTAATGTACTAGCTAACCTCTAATGCTAACTGTGTATAGGAGACAGAGTGAAGTGACATGGTTGCAAAAAAATATCAAGGGTGAGATTATCTTGTGCTAACACGAGGACATGAACCTCTAGGGTGAGGACATGGTTCACCCACAAGAGAGTGAGGAAGTGTTGGGAAAGGAAGAGGATCAATAATCTGCTATAATTGTTGTCAGTCAGGGCATATAGTAAGGGACTGTTTGAATCCCTGCACAACATGTACATATTCCAGAGTGTTGGGCCATACAATGGGGGATTATTCATTGTTAGTGGCGAAGTAGCAAGAGAAGACAGGGTCAAATGTGCAATTTGTCACCGTTGAGCCTCAACAAGATTGCCTGCATGTTTGTGCAGTGACCAAAGGTGGGAACATGGTAGACATGGAATTGGTGAACCCACTAGAGCAACCTCATAAATGGGTGCGAAAAGATCAAACCTCCTCTGGGGTTCGACCCTGCCAAGGAGAAGCAGACATATAAGGAGCTAGGGAGGCACTTTTTAGTTACAGAATGGGGAGCATTGAGCTCTTGGAGATAGCATTAAGGACCACCAGTATAAATGCACCACTGGTCTTCAATGAGCCTCCACTTGAGGTAATGACAAGGGAGATAAGCCCCATCCAAAATTTCTTAAGGAGTTGTTTAAATTTGATGAGAACTAAACAGGCCATGGAGAGAGTGCATAGGATGATCAATCACTACGCACAAGAAATCACTGAGAATGGTGCATAGGAAAAGGGAGTTAATGCCACGCAAATCCTTCCAATCATAGTAAAGTAGTTGTAGTGTTGAAGGTGCACCAACGGGGAATTTAGAGTTACAACCCATATAATTGACTATGATATATCTAATACCATCCTAGATTTACGTTGTGATGTCAAGATCCTATCAAAGAAGACCTGGTGTTGTTGGGAAAAGTATCCAATACGGAATGACCCTATCCCACTCTAAGGGTGATAGTACCTCAGCAACAACCGAAGCAAAGCTATCTAAGATTTCTTCTTTATGAAAGTAAAATAGGGGAGAAAGGGATCCACTAACCGATGTCTTTCGCTAATGATTGATCCAATCTTCTCTCCTTGCTGCTTGCTCCCAGCTCCTTGCTCTTTCACTGGCCCAGCTACACCAAGATCCTGCAAAATGGCAAGAAGGGGAAACTACAAGAAGCATACATTCATAATTGATTCAAGGATTAGAATAAATCAAATACACAAGTATAACAATACACCATTGAGACACATGCATATAGAAGAACCTAAAATGCTTTATTAATGGAAGAAGTAAAGTTTAGGAAGTGATACAACCATAAGAGGCCCAATCCAGCATCACCTCCCAACAGAAAGAAATCTCCTCTTCACCTCCTTCAAAGCAAATCACCCAATAGCTCTAAACTCAAACCAACATCACTTCCTTACATTCACTAGATTCCAGCCTCCCTAGACCTCATGAGAGAGCTCTATATATAGGAGTTTTGGAGAAAGGATGAGTCAGCTTGAGAGCTGACTAGTGTCCTCTCCCACTTCAGTTATTCTTCAGTTCTTGAGTCCACTTGGAGGTTCTTGCTTCCACTTGGAGATCTAGACCCTCTTACTCATCACCAGTCGAATTCCCTGATCCAAGTGTCATTTTGGAAGCTTCCTGGGCATTGACACCTTGAGGAATGATTGTGCCACTTGTCCAAGTACGCTCAGCGCAAGTGGCCTTCTTTGCAGTTGACATTCAGCGCAGGTACAGAGTGGAGCAGTTGACATTCAGCGCAGATGCTTAGTGGAGCAGTTGACATGATCCAGAATTTGCTTGTTTCTGAGTGTTTTCAGGTGGAGAACTGATATTCAGTGCTGTGGTTTGCTGACCTTGTTCCTCTAGGGGTAGGAACAACATGTTTAGGGACTTTGGATCCCTTAGATTATGGACATTTCATGCTTCATGCTGTAAGGCACAAAAATGTCTATAACAGTTGCCCCCTAAAGTATGAGGTCGTTTATCGGGTGAAATGCTTTATCAGGAGGATCCGAAGTTCATTCAATCGCTGAGAGGTGACCTGTAATACAATACAATACATTATTTTTCATTCTGCTTTCATGATCTAGCTGAGGCGGGCATTCCCATGCTCAGCTTTATAAATTCATTTTGGTACATAGAACAGACGATCGTCTGATGGTAGACTGATAATTCTCTGCTGAAATTATCATCCTTTGAGTAGGATGATCATCTGCTGCAATGATGTACATGTCAAATGTCTTTATATTTCCTGAATATATATCGCAGCCCGGATGGATGAAACTAGATCCGGGGTCTTCAAACTCGTTCGATCTTCACTCTAAGTACAAGTCGATCCATGTGAGAATCGCGCTGAAGTCGAACATGGAACGACATCGCTTGATTACCGGTCAATGATGTAAACCGTTAACAAGCGCGAGAGGAATCACCGATAATGATAATGACCCTCAAGGTACTGCAGTACAATTCACGTGGTGTGAATATAGGACTTGGCGTCGAACACCACGCAAAGTCTTCTGGTCGAAGGTCATTGATGTATACCTGTCGCCGGAAGTGAGAAACTTGCCATTGAGGCATGCAAGCTTCAAAGTACTGAGGGGGTTGTTCCTAGATCAACTTCTTGGATAATGAGCTGAAGTCGACAAGAAGCGATCCGTCAAAGGAGGGCCTTAATGAATCCCACATCAGTGACACGGAACGGAGCTAATGATTTTAGTGGAGGTGAAAACAATCTGTGACATATGATTCAGGGTGGCGGTCATGAATGGATGAAGGATAATGTATGGCAGTGGATGGGACACGGTTGACTTTTTCTGAACGACATCTCTTGAACATATAACGAAACTGATGCGATGGATCGGTAACATTACCCCAAATGGATGGTTTGGCGAGACCATGGTGATGAGACCGGTGAATGAAACAACCCAACCCGATGTGGTACGGAGGAAAAGTGTCATGTTCAAGAGCGACTTGCTACCATTAAAGCTTTGAGGTTCTCCCAATTTTTCCCCAATCATTTCTGACCAGTACCTCTTTATTTTTGTCAAGCTTGAGGAGGATAACATATGCTTGTTCTATAACTTGCCCTTCGGGCAAGCCCATCGCTATGTTTTAACGAGCCTAGCGATAGGGAAACTCGTTCTCGTCTAAAGACAAGTTTGTCGCTATTTAATCATTTTAACGAGTCTAACGACAAGGAAAACTCGGTCCTTTTCATTTTTAGAGAGTCTGAAAAGGTACAAAAAGTTAACTCCAAAATTCCTTTTCGTCATCTAATCCCTTAAGTCCGAAAAAGTGTAAAACAATACAGAAGGGATGAGTTTTCGATAACTTTAACGAGCCGAATAAAACAAGTGCTCGACCTTTTTGTGCAATAATCCCTCAGGTCCAAAAATATTAAGATCTAGAGGAGGGATAGCTCTTCCGGTCACTTTAACGAGCTGGAAGGCCAAAACTCGGCAAACTTTTCATATTTTACGAGTCAGATGAAAAGAGCTCAAAGAAGACTCGTCTTTTGAGGAACGAGTGATGAACAGGGATATCAGCAGATTCCAGGTACAGGTTGGAATTTTTCAATCACGGCAGTGTCACAAGGATGGCTAGGTGAAATCACTCTTTGCAGCTGTTTCTCAAAAGAGGTAAACACTCAAATGGAGGTGAATGATTGGCCAAATGAAAAGTGGAGGTGACGGTGCAAACACGACCAGGGCTTTTATGGCTGATGAATTTACGATCACAATGGTTATTTACCAGTTCATTTTTTCTGAATGAGCTTGAACTCTAAGGGAAAGCCTGCTCACAATCTTATGTTTATTTTTTAACGAGAATGAACTATGTGCTAAAACTGCTCGGATCTTGCGTTTATTTTTTAACGAGCATGAACTGTGTACTAAAACTGCTCGAATATACCAGTCATAAGATAAGAATGTCTCCTGTGAGATAGCTATTTTTTATGGAGCTTTATCTCACGAAGCTATGCTCCGCATCCTTTCTTTATGCAAGTTCAGAAACGGCTAATCCTACGAGTTTAAAGGGTTAGACCTACAGGTTTAAAGGGAGGACCTAAAAATTTTAAAAAAATAAATAGTCGTCCCTTGCTTGCATTCCAAAAGGTTGCATGCCCCCAGGTGTAAAGTACAATTTCAAGGCTGCCCCTACTTATCCGTCAAAACATTTGTTTTAAAGGGTGAGGCTTACCTCTTTCAGGTTACCCAAAGATTGTTCTGTTAATCTTTCAAACTGAACAATTCTTCGGCGATGTCTACCTAAATAGACAACGGTGAATGACCCTGTTCCGTCAAACACATAACTTTGACAAAAGAATCCTATTCCAGAACAACCCCTCTTCCTCTTTGGACGGGGTACAGACTAGTCATATTCTCCCGCGGAAATTATACCTTATACCCAAGGTTTTCTCTGCCTAAAGCAGACCAGGATGCATGCCCCCTGGGTTCCAGTCCTATCTTTCCGAATCACTCACATTCATCGGGAAGGAGGACTGGGGGTGGAGACATTTCTTGAGTGAATAGACCATTCAGGGTTGGTATTTGACTATTTGCGATGCGTGATCCCGGAAATGAAAGTTGGTCTACGAGCTTGACCATTCTTCCTTCGTGTGGAAAACACATTACTCTAAAGAGTGAGGAGACTACTGCTCCCATGCAATATATATAGTCTCGTCCAAGGAGTAGGTTATAATCCAAGGGTCCTTGAACGACCATCACGTTCATTTGAACGGTCTTCCCTTTCAATGTTATAGGCACATTGGGGAGGATCCCTAATGGTCGACTGGTTCCTTTATCAAAACCCGAGAGATTTCTTATCTCAGGCAAAAGCGTCGGGGAACCCAGTGCTTTCCAAGCAATAGAGGAAAGGATACTCACAGATGCCCCTTCATCAATGATAGTGCCAGCCATTACCATTCTGTATATTTGGACTATGATTCTGAATGGTATACTGGCTGGCAACCGGGGTCTGCCTAGTTGATTCCAATCAAAGGATACAACTAGGTTGCTTGGTGGTGGGACCGAATATACGGCCGGATATGACCCTGACGATGTTCCTTCCTGCGATAAAGGAATGGGCGCATTGCCCTGATGCTCATCAAAGTCTGTGTTGATGAAAAGAATCTGGATGGTGTCATCCTTAATCTCTTCAGTGAGGGTGTCATTTGAAGATGAGTCTTCAGTGACGGTGTCATTTGAAGATGAAACTTCTGAAGGGAGAACCGGGTCAACTGCCGTTTCGACCTTTTGACTTTCGTCCGGTCTGGATTCAGTAGGTTCATTTTCAGTGACTGACGCTTCAGCCGACCACTTGAGCGGGCCAGCTGTATTCTCAACCAACGAAGGACTTGGCACGATTTTTTTGTATCCAGGAGGAAGTCTCAACGGTGAAACCGGACGATCTTCCAAAACTCTCTTCGCTTCGTCTAAGAAGGGACAACGGTGGATGGCGTGATCGCCTTCACACAGTCTGCAGGGGGATCTTGCTCCCCCTCTTTGTCTTGAACCTTCACTTTCGCTGGTTGACGGTAAGCATTCAACATGGCTATCAGAGGTTGATGCTCCCAAATTGTGCAAACGAGGGGACCAGTCCCTTAGTATCCGGGGAATACAGGGACAATCTCTATGGAAGTGGTCTCCTCTACATATGACACATGGCGATTTAGGCCCGGTCTGTGCTGTGTGTGGATTTTTGTCAGATGTCTTTTGCTTGCCCCCAGTCGCCTTAGGCTCCTTCTTCTTCTTCTCTCTCTTCTTCTTCTCCTTCTTCTCCATGGGAGCTTGGCTTTTTCCGGCTCTACCTTGCGAAGACGAGGGATTGGAGGAAGAGTTATAGGAAGTAGAAGGCTTGTGGGCAGCTCTAGACTGATCTAACTGTTGACTCGACTGTTCAGGAACCATGGTGTTCTGAACTACATTGGTTGAGAATAGCCAAATCGGCAGGCCAATTGTCAATCCTGGAAGCGACAATGTGGCCATGTGGGGCGCACCAACTTCTCCCCAAGAGGAGAAAGGACTAGGATTTCCATCATGGGGAATTCCTTGGTTGGGGCGTTCCATGTTCTCAACCTACAGATCAACACAGGAATGGGAGGTGATTATGTTTCGTTTAAAATAAATTTTATAACGACGCTTTAGACACAACTTGCTTTTTCACTTTTTAAGAGTCGAGAAAAAGCTAAAGATGACTCTAGTCTCCTTCGATGTTTTAACGAGCCCGAAGTGACAAATGCTCGGTTGGACTTTTTCAGTTATAGAGTTTGAAAAAGGCCAAAAGAAACTGCTCTGGAGATCTAGGCAGAGGGTGTGCCAAACCTTTCGCGAAACCACAGAATACGTTTTACGGTACGGGTGGTCGATCTTCTTGAATGCTGTGTTCACTGCATCGCGATTAGTAGGGCGACCGACACGGCTTCCTAAGGATAAATGCTTTGTTCCTATAGGGGTCTCCCAATATATACGCGACGGTACGTGGGAGCACAAGTCCGTATTGATACTTATCGCTTCACCGTGGAGGAATCACCCAACCACTCAACGCTAAGATATCACGTTTAACGACGCCGGAACACGTCTCTAGCTTAGACCTCTATGTGTTTGCGTTATGTTTCAAAGCGTTGTTATGTAAATTCAATTCATTTTAAGTTGATATTGTTTAGCAGTTTGCCTTTATGGATCACCACGAGATGTATGATACAACTTCCTAAATGCAGTCTAAGATGATAAGCAAGCTTTTCAATCTTTCAACTTTGAAAATCTTAACTACTGAGGGAAAAGAAAGACATCATCTTTTCACACAGATCATAGAGCACACATTAATGCACTTTTCCTTAAATCAACATACAAGCTGTCAAAATGCACATGCACAATGCAGGTATTTCTTTTCTCTTTCTTAATGTTGATGTATTACAAAAAGAAAGCTGTTGTATAATTATGAATTCAATCTCAAGTGAAAGCAAACAAGCTTTGTCCAAAATCAAAAGACACCTTAAGATTTACTTGTTTCGACACTAGAAATATATAAATTCAAACCATATGACGAAAGCAAAAGCTCAATCAGCTATGAACAACAAACAAACTAACTCTTAAGATCAATACGACACTTATCACAGGTCTAGATCTAAGAGGCCACAGCAAGACTAGTTCACTTTTCGTTATGGGAAACTGCAAATGATGTAAGAAATACACAAAGAACAAATACAGTTTCTTTATACAACCGAGGCGGAATAGTGGCAAGGAAAGTTGGTTTCAGATAGGTACATTGACTGATAACAGGCTGCAAAAACAAGGATGAAAACAGGGCAAGAAACAGCAGGGAACCCCAGTAGCACAAGGCAAGACTGGTTCAACGCAGGTAGTACACTGTCAGTTTGACATTCAGCGCAGGTAGCCCCTTCGGGAACTGCGCTGAAATGCAGACTGCCTTCACAGTGCCTGCAATGAAGAGAGAAACTTTCGTTTCTCTTGGTTTCCGGGTCACAAGTTGCTCAAAAATTCACAGTTTTTGGCCAAATCAGAAGCTATCAATCAAGTACACACTAAAGGGTAATTAGGAGGATGAAAAGCTATCACTAAGAGCTGTTCAGAGTCCTTGTGGATCAGCTCTTCAAATCATAGACATGCCCAGAAACTGAGCTAGAGTAGCTGCCCTCTACTTTGCATTTGAAAGATCCAAATGCAGTTCGATTCGGTACTCCCTGTGTTTAGGAAATGAATAGCAAAAACACAAACAACCAACAAGATACGGTCCCCAGCGAAGTCGCCAATTTGTTGTTGGGAAAAGTATCCAATACGGAATGACCCTATCCCACTCTAAGGGTGATAGTACCTCAGCAACAACCGAAGCAAAGCTATCTAAGATTTCTTCTTTATGAAAGTAAAATAGGGGAGAAAGGGATCCACTAACTGATGTCTTTCGCTAATGATTGATCCAATCTTCTCTCCTTGCTGCTTGCTCCCAGCTCCTTGCTCTTTCACTGGCCCAGCTACACCAAGATCCTGTAAAATGGCAAGAAGGGGAAACTACAAGAAGCATACATTCATAATTGATTCAAGGATTAGAATAAATCAAATACACAAGTATAACAATACACCATTGAGACACATGCATATAGAAGAACCTCAAATGCTTTATTAATGGAAGAAGTAAAGTTCAGGAAGTGATACAACCATAAGAGGCCCAATCCAGCATCACCTCCCAGCAGAAAGAAATCTCCTCTTCACCTCCTTCAAAGAAAATCACCCAATAGCTCTAAACTCAAACCAACAACACTTCCTTACATTCACTAGATTCCAGCCTCCCTAGACCTCATGAGAGAGCTCTATATATAGGAGTTTTGGAGAAAGGATGAGTCAGCTTGAGAGCTGACTAGTGTCCTCTCCCACTTCAGTTATTCTTCAGTTCTTGAGTCCACTTGGAGGTTCTTGCTTCCACTTGGAGATCTAGACCCTCTTACTCATCACCAGTCGAATTCCCTGATCCAAGTGTCATTTTGGAAGCTTCCTGGGCATTGACACCTTGAGGAATGACTGTGCCACTTGTCCAAGTACGCTCAGCGCAGGTGGCCTTCTTTGCAGTTGACATTCAGTGCAGGTACAGAGTGGAGCAGTTGACATTCAACGCAGATGCTTAGTGGAGCAGTTGACATGATCCAGAATTTGCTTGTTTCTGAGTGTTTTCAGGTGGAGAACTGATATTCAGTGCTGTGGTTTTCTGACCTTGTTCCTCTAGGGGTAGGAACAACATGTTTAGGGACTTTGGATCCCTTAGATTATGGACATTTCATGCTTCATGCTGTAAGGCACAAAAATATCTATAACACCTGGGAGTTTATGTGCAAGCCTAAGCTTGCATGGTCACTTATCTAGTTGTGCCTTGCCAATCAATATCAGATATCCCCAATTAGGTTGTTAGAAAATGTGGAAGTGAATATTGGTAGGGTAAAGAGTCTGACATACTTCGAAGTTATTGAAATTATGGATGATACAAACCCTTACTTGGCCTTACTTGGTATTGAATGGGCATTAAATAACTAGGCTATCATTAACTTGAAAACGATGCAAATGATTTTTAAAAGTAGAGATTTGCAGATTGTCACGCCATTAGACCCTAAAGAGGGGGATATCTATATCAAACTGGGAAGAGAGGACCTCAACATAGTCAACCTCGACAATATTTATAATATAACGACTAGATACGATGATTATGTCAACCCGAATGTCGACAATACATTGAGCTGGTGAAGTATTAACTCATTTTCGTTGGACTCAGACGAGGCACCAGAGAATTGGGAACATTGCCTCCATGATGTTTCCACTAGAAGATGTGCCCATATTACTAGGTTTATGCAGTGGATTGGCATGAAGATATGGGAACCTCCTCAATTTGATGGATCGATAGAACTATTTAATTTTTTCAAGGAGTTTCAAATACAGGTGCTATAACATCTCAGGTTGTCCACGTTAGATGTTTCTCTCAAGGCTACTCCTACGCGTTGGTGGGAAATGCACAAGGAAAGTATTGAGATGTGGCAACAATGCAAGCACCTATTGCAAATTAGGTTCTTTTTAGATGTTGGGGAGTATGCAAAATGATACACTGGTGAAGAGTCCCCAACTTCTCATATGGAGAAGTGCGTCATGGAATGAAGAGATGAAGGTATTCTAGAGGTGGAGTGGGTGCACAATTTTGTGAACACGTCGGATGGGGTACCCCGGAATTGGTACACTAAGCTGGAGTTATGATGAGGCACAAAATATTGGGTAGAAATGATAGAAAGTTTTGTCTTAACTTTTTAATTTGAGTTATAGGATCCACTACCAGATGAAGCTATGCACAATATCAAAGAGAAGTTATTCACACTAGAACTTGAACCTACCACTCTAGATGTTTCCCTAGACTACTAAGAAGTTGACATAATGCTATGGTGTGGCAGAAGAAGTTGTTAATGATGAAGATCTGAGGGACTTGAACATATTAGAGTTTGAGGGGGGGCAACAAGTAAATGGACTAGAGATGGATTTCGTTGCGCCAGATTTTACGAAGCCTATAATGACACACAAACTAAATATTGGCACAGAGGATAGTCCCAAATTCATTCTGATTGGAGATTACTAAGGTGAAGAAATTGTTGAAAATATTTTTGACCTATTGTGTGAATTCCAAGAATTGTTCCCCAACACTTTTGTGGAGATGGAGGGGATAGTGGGCAAGCTAAGGGAGATAAAAATCACTTTGAATCTAGGTGTGAAGGCAATTTGTCAAAGACCCTACCGCTTTAATCCCATTTATAAGAAAAAATTGAGGGAGGAGCTTGGAAATATACTGAAAGAAGGTGTCATTGAACTTGTCGAAGAGTTAGAGTGCATCAATCCAATGGTGGTGCATTTGAAAAAGATAGGTGAACTTAAGATGTTTTGATTTAAGCAAGTTGTATGATGCCTATGTCCATGATCAATTCCCCACCCAATTTACATAATAGGTTTTGGATAATGTTGGAGGGAAATAATCTTATTAAAAATACAGATGGGTTCTCGAGATATCACCAAATCATAATTGCTAAGGAGGGCCAACACATGACCACACTTACAATAAAGTGGGGCTCATTTTAGTATATTTTCATGTTTTTTAGGTTAAGTAATGCACCAACAATATTTTTTTGAGTGGTAATGGCAGGTTTTAAAGAATTCATTCATAAGTTTTGGAAGTGTACCTCGATGATCAGACAATGTTCAACCTTCTCCAAAATCATATTTAGGTTCCATGGCTTATGATGGATTGGTACAGGCAAATGTAGGTTTCCCTTAATTTGAAGAAATGTGTTTTTTGCTTGCAAATGGGACAATTCTGAGCAAAAGTCCCACCAGATCTGGATATGCGCAGGGGGGTCGGATTCAAAGTCTGTGTACACCCTTTTTTCTCGCCTAGATCCACAGATCTGATTATGGGTCAAATGATGGGTTGTAGACAACACGTTTTTTTTTTGGGACAGGTTACGCACCTGCAATAGCGAATCCACGATTAAGCCAGGGTTATGGGTTGCATGCAGAGCAAAAATCCATCAGCTATTGGCTTGTTTAAATGGATCCAAACCCCCCCCACCAACCAAATGCCCCCCCCAACCAAATGGCCATTGGATCCGAAACTCAAGGCATTGCAATTGGGGTTGGAGGAGCATCGATCAGCATCATTGTTGCTATAACTAATGGCAATAACATAGCAAAGGCCGAGAAGAGCAATGCCCCATGCAACTTGGGGTTTTGTTCCCAACCATCAAACAAAGAGTAAATCAACACTAAGTTAAATTGGGGACAAAATTCCAGGTACAGTGGCAAAGGTGTGGACTTAAATATGGAGGATTTGCTTTAGGTTTTTATCAAAACCATTATTGGAAAATCGATATTGTTAAAGGTCTGAGGAATGGATCTAGTGACAGGTCTGGAGCAAAATGCCCAAAATATTACAAGTATTCCTGCTTCATTACAAAGTTTGATTTTTTTCGGGGAAGTGCTGCAGGATGAAATCTTTTTGAAAAACTATGGTATTCAAAGGAACTCTACCATTATCAAGAATTTAAGACTACAAGGAGGTGCCCAAGGAGCAAGTACACCAACTAGATCATCTTCAAAAAACAAGGGTCCAACCTCGTTCAAGTTTGCATTAAGAGGGAAAGCTACCACATGGGACAAACAAAACCAAAATCTAACAATCCCAGGTCCGTACATTATAGAGAAAATGGAAAACGGCCCAGATCTGTCTATAGAATTACTAGAAGTAAGCGTTCTCTTTACTAGTTTACAAGCAAAAGCTATCATTTGTCTATGTAATTGTTTCTGGCCTAAATTTGAAAACCTAAATGAGTGGATCTACCTCAAATTGACCAAAGATTGCGGTATTTATCTGTGTGCAAAAGTTTTTTTTGTGGTTCAGTTTGATGCTCAAAAAGACTTTAATCATGTCATAAATGAAGGATCATGGTTTGGGGGAAGGGCGGGTCTCTTCGTAACCCCATGGTTTCTCGGTTTTGATGCAAACTCAATCGTGTTTACAAAAATGTCAGTTGAGGTAAGGCTACATAACCTTTCGCTCCCTTTTTAGGACCACTAGGTCCTAGAAGGCATTAGAAACTCTTTGGGAAGGTTCCTAAAGATCGATCGAGAAAGAATGGGCAAAGGGATCTTCACTTTTGCCTGTATTTGTGTGGAGATGGATTTAAGAAAAGGCCTTCCAGATTGTATTCACCTAACACATCAAGACTTCAAGTGGACACAATTGTTAGATTTCAAAAACACTGCATTTATATGTCGTTTTTTCCATCAAACAGGGCACTTGCAGAACACATGCAATCAAGCAAAGAAAAAAACAAAGAGACCGCAAAAGCAAAAAGGATAGAAATTCCCAGAAACCCCATCATCAAATGATGAGGATGAAGAAATGGGTGAGCCCCAACAACACTCGGAGACACAAAAACAACAAGGCTCTCAAGAGGATGGAGAAGAGAAGGAGGAGGAATAGAACATGCAAGCAAAGAAACCAAATAACTCGGCAGTAGTTCCAATCCTTGAGAACCAAAACAAGGGAAAGAACAAAAATCAAAGCACAGGTGGAATTAATCGATCTCATGTATCTGAGAGCTTAGACTCAGATAAAGAAGTATCAAATATTACAAGAAATAATGAGTTGGCAATTGTTACTACCACTCCATCTCTTGGGGTCTGGCAAAAAGTCCAAAAGAAAAAAAGGCAAAAAAGAAAAGTCGAGTTTATTTGGCAATTTGTATTTATTTATTTTTTTTGTAGCTTTGCTACTATGTGTGTATCAAACACATACACTGGTCCCTTGGAACAACTCCTGAATGCTTTGTGCATCTACTCTATGTAACTTTTTATTCTCATTAATAGAAAGTTGTTGATTTTTTCCTTCGAAAAAAAAAACACATGGAATAATGTGCTTTAAATATGCTATGAAATATATTGTAAATAGACATTATAAACATTCTTGAAACAAGTGGAAACCATGATACATTATTCAAAAAATTTAGTTGTTTAAAAGTTTTGGACTTTGATTCAACTACTAAAAATTATGGTGTATGTTTTTTCGTCTATTCATTCCCTTGGAAGTAACGAGGTGTATACAACAAATAACTAGAATTAAGAAAAATAATCAATCTCCTTTAACAAAGTCGATATCTAAGAAAAAAATATATTTTCTTTTAACAACGTCAAACAATATCATGTAATTAATGTTATCTAAAACTCCACTAATTGAATTTAATTCAAAATAAATAAATCTAACAAAAATGAAAGAGATTTGCATTTAAAGAGATTTTGGTAAGTAACAAAAGTGTTGGATCTCAACTATTCTTTGATCCTCTTGATATTTAGTACATCCAGAGTTAAAATGGGTCTAGATTGGTTTATTAAAATGACATGCTTTAAAGATAGAGGAGAGTATTTCCTTTTCTTCTCTCATGTCAAATAATAACACCTAACCCTCCTCATCTTCATCTTCTCATTCTAGTTGTGAATTAAACTTAGGTTAGCTTAAGTCTTCACTATTGTTAGAGGTGGTTCTTAGGATGATTAGGTCATTGTTAACCAATAGGAAAATCTCACACGAATAACATTAAGGGATGAAAAATGGTTTGAAAGGGAATCATCGAAAATTCTAGTACCATTCTTGATTGTCACATCATACAATGACTACCTCCTTCATTGTCACTAAGATAATGAAGTTTTAATGATGTAATGTCCCTAGCATGTTCAAGTAGCCATGACATCCAAGGATATAAATTTGAAGTAATATTGTGATGTTAGATACACTCGAGCATATGGAAATATACTACTAGAAAAAGAATAGAATTTAATTAGGTGTTAAATGAGCCAAGGTAGCTTGGTCAAGAATAGAGGAAAAATATACCTGGTGTATCAATGCTTTTGAGTGTGCTACGATATGCATTGATAGCTTGAAGAGTGACATTTGAATGTTCATTTTTTTGTTTAATTCATTAGTAGAGTTTGAGTATCCCATGATAGGAAAGTCTTCTTGTTGTAACCATGTAGTCCCATAGATTGAAAATTTATTAGCAAGCATATAGAATGTAAACTCAATATCAATGTTGTGGATTGCAAACTCAATAATAATTTTATAGTATATGAACTTTATTTTGTAGAAATAACTAAGTAGTAGTTTATGTTGAATTTTGAAATGATTATTGAATCTTGATATGATGGAACAAATTTGAAAATATGGTTAAAAAACACGTTGGAAGGTAGTAGGGGAATTTGCACTAACTCAAATGGAAGAACAATATAAGAAAATGTACCTCAAGGGATGTAAATATCGTTTTGTCTTCATCTTCTGGCTTGATTTGAATTTGGTCATATCTATTGAATCAATCATGAAAGGGGAATTATTTATTTCTATATAATGCATCAATACATGGTCAGAGGATGAGATTCCACATATTTTGAATGCAATCTAAGTGACTTGGGCTTTGAAGGTGAGAGATGTTCATGATATATCGAGTTCATGGAAAATGCATCATTTGAGCTCTGTAGGAGATAGAAGACAAGATAGCCTAATTGTTATAGACATTTTTGTGCCTTACAGCATTGAGCATGAAATGTCCATAATCTAAGGGATCCAAAGTCCCTAAACATGTTGTTCCTACCCCTAGAGGAACAAGGCTAACAAACCACAGCAATTCACAGAAGTTCTCCACCAGAAACTACTCAAAAACAAGTCAATTTAGGATCAATTCAGTGGCTCCACTAGCTGTCTGCGCTGAAATGCAAAGCCTGCACTGCAACGCAGGTAGAAGAACTACCAGGGTGCGCTGAGCGGGAATTGACAAATGGCAATTTCATTCAACAAGGTGTCAAGACCCAGGAAGCTTCCAGAATCTTCCTCAATGACACTTGCCTCAGTGAATTCGACTAGTGATGAGTAAGAGGCTCTTAGTCTCCAAGTGGAAGCAAGAACCTCCAAGTGGAAGCAAGAACTGACAGAGGGAGAGGACACTAGTCAGATCTCAAGCTGACTCATCCTCTCTCCAAACATCTATATATGGATCTCTCCTCCATGAGATCTAGGGGGGCTGGAATTTTGTTATTGCAAAGAATTGCTGTTGGTTTGAGACTGGAATCATTGGGTGCTTAATGATTTGAAGGGAGGTGAAGATAGGAATTCCATTCGCTGGGAAGGAGATGCTGGATTGGAGCCTTCTTGGTTGTATCTCTTCCTGAACCTTCTTATTCATCAATAAAGCTATCTTAGTTTCTCCTATATACTGATGTATCTTTGATGTATGATTGCGTTAGTATGTTTAGTTTATTTCTAATCCTGAACTAGTTATGAATATGAATCTATGTCTTTGTGTAGTGTTCTCTTCTTGTGGTCTTGCAGAGACCTGTTGAAGCTGGGCGAGCGAGAAGGCAAGTAGCTGGGAACTCTCAAAGAGAAGAGAAACCGGATCGAGGGACAAACGGAAGACACCGGTTAGTCCATCCATCTCTCTTCATTCTTAATTCATAAAGGAAGAATACTAGAATAGCTGTCTCTGTTTGTTGCTAAGGCACTGTCACACCTTAGGTGGATAGGATCGTCCTGCATAGGCATTTTTCCCCACAACAAATTGGCGACTCCGCTGGGGAGATCTGTTTAGTCATTTTATTTGTGTCTCTATCATTGTTTGTTTCATAGACTCAACAGCAACAATCGAACTGCATCTTCTATTCTCAGATGCAAAGTAGACAGCTGCTGCTTTGATCCAATCACTGGATTTGTCTATGATCTGAACAATGGACTCACAAATGATTTGATGATCCCTCGTGATAGATCTTAGTACTCCCTCAAAGCATCCCTTTGATTGTACCTTGCTTGTTGCTTTTATTTGGCCTGAAACCGTAGATTAATCAGCAAACTGTGACCCAGAGCCCAGTGAGAAACTCTCGTTTCTCCTTCAGCGCAGACCCTGTGAAGAGGTTCTGCATTACAACGCAGGTCCCGTGAAGGCCACCTGCGCTGAATGTCAAAACCCCTGTGTTGAGGGTGCGTTGATCCAGTTAGGCCTTGTGCAGCTGGGGTTCTCTGCTCTGTTTTGCCTTGTTTTGATCTCTGATTTTTGCAGCCTATAACCAGCATAGGTACCAGTCCGATAACTCCCTTTCTCTGCTTAAATTCCGCCTCCTTTTGTACAAAAAGACTGTGAGTGTTTTTATGTGTTTGTGGCGTCATTTACAGTTTTCCTTTGCAAGAGTGAAATAATCATCCTGTTGCCCTTGATTCAGATCTGTTGGTTGTGATCTTAGGAGAGAGTTCATTGGCTGTTTACAGTTGATTATACATTTAATTTTGCTTTTGGTTTGAGTTTGTCTCTTTTAAGTGTCGAAACAAGTGTTCATTTCGAAAGTCGTAAAGTGTTGTATTCTCTTCTACCCTTTCTGATTTCAAAAAAGTAAACTTGTTTGTATTTGTCATTTAAAAGCAAATTCAAAGTTATACAAAAAGCTTTCTTTTTAGGCATCAATATTAAGAAAGCGGAAAACAAACACCTGCATTGTGCATTTGCATCTTGATAGTTTGCATGCTTGATTTAGGAAAAGTGCATTAGAGTGTGCCGATTTCTCTTTGAGAAAAGATGATGTCTTTCTTTTCCCTTAGTAGCTAGGATTTTCATAGTTGAAAAGATATAAAGCTTGCTTATCATCTTTAGACTGCATTTAGGAATTGTATCATACATCTCGTGGTGATCCAGAAAGGCAAACTTCTAAAAAGATCAACTTAAAATAAATTGAATGAACTTAACAACGCTTTGCAACATAACGCACAACATAGAGGTCTAGGCTAGAGACGTGTTCCGGCGTCGTAAAGCCTGGTGAGTGTCGATCTCGTTGATGGTGGGTGATTCCTCCTGAGGGACGATAGTGCCAGTACGGATTGTGCTCCCACGTACCGTCGCGTATATATTGGGAGACCCCTATAGGAATATAACCTTTATCCATAGGACGCCGTGTCGGCCGCCCTACTGATCGCAATGCACTGAACACAGCATTCAGGAAGATCGACCGCCCGTACCTTAAAAAGTATTCTGCGGTTTTGCGAAAAGTTTGGCACACCCTCTGCCTAGAACTCCAGAGCAGTTCCTTTTGGCCTTTTTCAGACTCTATAATGGAAAAAGTCCATCCGAGCATTTGTCACTTCGGGCTCGTTAAAACATCGAAGGAGACTAGAGTCATCTTTAGCTTTTTCTCGACTCTTTAAAATTAAAAAAGCAAGTTGTGTCTAAGCGTCGTTAAAAATTTATTTTAAACGGAACAATCACCCTTTATTCCTGCGTTGATCTTTAGGTTGAAAAAATGGAGCCCACCAACCAAGGAATTCCCCTTGGTGGAAATCCTAGTCCCTTCTCCTCTTGAGGAGATGTTGGTGCGCCCCATATGGCCACATTGTCGCTTCCAGGACTGACAATTGGCCTGCCGGTTTGGCTCTTTTCAACCAATGTCGTTCAGAACACCACTATTCCTGAATAGTCGAATCAACAGTTAGACCAGACCAGAGTTACCCACCAGCCTTCTACTTCATCTAATTCTTCCTCTCCTCCTTCCTCTTCGCTTGACGGAACTGGTAAGACAAAAAACCAAGTTCCTAAGGAGAAGAAGAAAAAGAAGAAGAAAGAGAAGAAGAAGAAGGAGCCAAAAGCGACTGGGGGCAAACAAGTGTCGTCTGACAAAAATCCACACACAGCACTGACTAGGCCTAAATCGCCATGTGTCATATGCAAGAGAGACCACTTCCACAGAGATTGTCCCTACATCCCTCAGATACTAAGGGACTGGTCTCCCTGTTTGCACAATTCGGTGGCGTCAACCTCTGATAGCCATGTTGACTGCACACCATCAACTAGTGAAAGTGAAGCCACAGGATAGAGAGGGAAAGCTAGATTTCCCTGCAAACTGTGTGAAGGCGACCATGCCATCCACCGTTGTCCCTTCTTAGACGAGGCTAAAAGAGTTTTGGAAGATTGCCCGATTTTACGAGCGCAACTTCCTCCTGGATATCAAAAACTCCTGCCAAGTCCTTCACTAGTTGAGAACCCGGCTGGCCCGCTCAGGTGGTCAGCCGAAGCACCTATCATTGAAGATGAACCATCTGAATCCATACCTGACGAAAGTCAAAAGGTTGAGGCGGCAGTTGACCCGGTTTTGCCTTCAGAGGCTCTATCTTCGAATGATACCATCACAGAGGAGAATAAAGACGACACCGTCCAAATTCTCTTCATCAACACAGACTCCGACGAACAAGGGGGCAATTTGCCCATTCCTTTATCGCAGGAAGGAACTTCGTCAGAGTCATACCCGGCTGTCTATTCGGTCCCACCACCAAGCAACCTAGTTGTCTCGTTCGACTGGAACCAACTAGGCAGACCCGGGTTGCCAGCAAGCATACCATTCAGAATTATCGTTCAAATATACAGAATGGTAATGGCTAGCACAATCATTGATGAGGGGGCATCTGTGAGTATCCTTTCCTCTATTGCTTGGAAAGCGCTTGGTTTGCCAGCGCTTTTGCCTGAAATGAGAAATCTATCAGGCTTTGGTAAAGGAACCAGTCGACCTTTAGGGATCCTCCCCAATGTGCCTATCACATTGAAAGGGAAGACCGTTCAAATGAACGTGATGGTCGTTCAAGGACCCTTGGATTATAACCTACTCCTTGGACGAGACTATATATATTGCATGGGAGCCATCGTCTCCTCACTCTTTAGAGTAATGTGTTTTCCGCATGAAGGAAGAGTGGTCAAGCTCGTGGACCAACTTTCATTTCCCGGATCACGCATCGCAAATAGTCATATACCTTCCCTAAATGGTCTCTTCACGCAAGAAGTGTCTCAACCCACGGTCCGTCCTCCTGATGAGCGCGAGTAATCCGGGAGGATATGACTGGAACCCAGGGGGCATGCGTCCTGGTCTGCTTCGGCAGGAAAACTTTGGGTATAGAGTAGGTTTCTGCGGGAGAATATGACTAGTTTGTACCCCATCCGTCTAGGAAGAGGGGTTATTCTAGAATAAGATTCTTTTGTCAAAGTTATGTGAGTTGGCGGGCATCGTCACTCACCTTTGTTTATCTCGGTAGACATTGCCGAGGAAGTGTTTTGTTTGAAAGATTAACAGGACAATCTTTGGGTAACCTGAAAGAGGTAAGTCTCTCTCGGTAAAACAATTGTTTTGGCGAAAAGGAAGTAGGGGTAGCCTTGAAATCATACTTTATGCCTGGGGGCATGCAAACCTTTTGGAGTGCAAGCAAGGGGCGGCTATTTATTTTTTAAATTTTTAGGTCCTCCCTTTAAACCTGTAGGTCTAACCCTTTAAACTCATAGGATTAGTCGTTTCCGAACTTGCATAACGAAAGGATCCGGAGCAAAGCTTTGTGAGATGAAGCTCCATAAAAAATAGAATCTTAATGAGACATTCTTATCATATGACTGGATTAATCGAGCAGTTTTAGTCCATAGTTCATGCTCGTTAAAAAATAAACAGATCCGAGCAGTTTTAGCCCATAGTTCATGCTCATTAAAAAATAAACAGATCCGAGCAAATGTTTCAACCCGCGTTTAAGCTCGTTAAAAAATGAACTACCCGGTAAATAACCACTGTGAATGTAACATTATCAGCTATTAAAGCCTTGGTCGTGTTTGCACCGTCACCTCCACTTTTCCATTGGCCGATTGTTCACCTCCATATGATTGTTTACCCATTTTGAGGAACAACTGCGAAGAGTGATTTCACCTAGCCATCCTTGTGACAATGCCGTGATTGGAAAATTCCAACCTGTACATGGAATCAGCTGCTAACCCATTTTATCACTCGTTCCTCAAAAGACGAGTCTTCTTTAAGCTCTTTTCATCTGACTCGTAAAATATGAAAAGATTGCCGAGTTTTGGCCTTCCAGCTCGTTAAAGCGACCGGAAGTGCTATCCCTCCTCTAGATTTTAATCTTTTTGGACCTGAGGGATTATTGCACAAAAAGATCGAGCGCTTGTTTTTTTCGGCTCGTTAAAACTATCGAAAACTCATCCCTTCTGTATTGTTTTATACTTTTTTGGACTTAAGGGATTAGATGACGAAAAAGGAACTTTGGAGTTATCTTTACGTACCTTTTCAGACTCCCTAAAAATGAAAAGGGACGAGTTATCTTTGTCGTTAGACTCGTTAAAATCATTAAATAGCGACAAACTTGTCTTTAGATGAGAACGAGTTTCACTATCGCTAGGCTCGTTAAAACATAGCGATGGGCTTGCCCGAAGGGCAAGTTATAGAACAAGCATATGTTATCCTCCTCAAGCTTGACAAAAATAAAGAGGTACTGGTCAGCAATGACTGGGGAAAATTGGGACAAACTCAAGAAAACTTTGATGGTAGCAAGTCGCTCTTGAACATGACACTTTTCCTCCGTACCACAATCGGGTTGGGTTGTTTCATTCACCGGTCACATCGCCATGGTCTCGCCATACCATCCATATTTGGGGTAATGCTACCGATCCATCGCATCAGTGTCGCCATATGTTCAAGAGAAGTCGTTCAGAGAAGTCAACCGTGTCCCATCCACTGCCGTACATTATCCTTCATCCTTTCATGACCGCCACCCTGAATCATATGTCCCATATCGTTTTCACCTCCATCAAAATCATTAGCTCCGTTCCGTGTCATTGATGTGGGATTCATTAAGGCCCTCCTTTGACGGATCGCTTCTTGTCGACATCAGCTCATTATCCAAGAATTTGATCTAGGAACAACCCCTTCAGTACTTTGAAGCTTGCATGCCTCAATGGCAAGTTTCTCACTTCCGGCGACAGGTATACATCAATGACCTTCGACTGAAAGATTTTGCGTGGTGTTCGACGCCAAGTCCTTTATTCACACCACGTGAATTGTACTGCAGTACCTTGAGGGTCATTATCATTATCGGTGATTCCTCTCGCGCTTGTTAACGGTTTACCTCATTGACCGGTAATCAAGCGATGTCTTTCCATGTTCGACTTCAGAACATTTCTCACATGGATCGACTTGTACTTAGAGTGAAGATCGAACGAGTTTGAAGACCCCGGATCTAGTTTCATCCATCCGGGCTGCGATATATATTCAGGAAAGATAAAGACATTAACATGTACATCATTGCACCAGATAATCATCCTACCCAAAGGATGATAATTTCATCAAAATTATCAGTCTACCATCAGACGATTGTCTGTTCTATGTACAGAAAAATGAATTTATAAAAAGCTGAGCATGGGAATGCCCGCCTCAGCTAGATCATGAAAGCAGTATGAAAAATAATGTATTGTATTGTATCTTATTACAGGTCTCCTCCCAACATTGGATGAACTTCGGATCCTCCTGATAAAGCATTTCACCCGATAAACGGCCTCATACTTTAGGGGGCAACTGTTATAGACATTTTTGTGCCTTACAGCATTGAGCATGAAATGTCCATAATCTAAGGGATCCAAAGTCCCTAAACATGTTGTTCCTACCCCTAGAGGAACAAGGCTAACAAACCACAGCAATTCACAGAAGTTCTCCACCAGAAACTGCTCAAAAACAAGTCAATTCAGGATCAATTCAGTGGCTCCACTAGCTGTCTGCGCTGAAATGCAAAGCCTGCACTGGCTACCTGCACTGCAACGCAGGTAGAAGCACTACCAGGGTGCGCTGAGCGGGAATTGACAAATGGAAAGTTCATTCAACAAGGTGTCAAGACCCAGGAAGCTTCCAGAATCTTCCTCAATGACACTTGCCTCAGTGAATTCGACTAGTGATGAGTAAGAGGCTCTTAGTCTCCAAGTGGAAGCAAGAACCTCCAAGTGGAAGCAAGAACTGACAGAGGGAGAGGACACTAGTCAGATCTCAAGCTGGCTCATCCTCTCTCCAAACATCTATATATGGATCTCTCCTCCATGAGATCTAGGGGGGCTGGAATTTTGTTATTGCAAAGAATTGTTGTTGGTTTGAGACTGGAATCATTGGGTGCTTAATGCTTTGAAGGAAGGTGAAGATAGGAATTCCATTTGCTGGGAAGGAGATGCTGGATTGGAGCCTTCTTGGTTGTATCTCTTCCTGAACCTTGTTATTCATCAATAAAGCTATCTTGGTTTCTCCTATATACTGATGTATCTTTGATGTATGATTGCATTAGTATGTTTAGTTTATTTCTAATCCTGAACTAGTTATGAATATGAATCTATGTCTTTGTGTAGTGTTCTCTTCTTGTGATCTTGCAGAGACCTGTTGAAGCTGGGCGAGCGAGAAGGCAAGTAGCTGGGAACTCTCAAAGAGAAGAGAAACCGGATCGAGGGACAAACGGAAGACACCGGTTAGTCCATCCATCTCTCTTCATTCTTAATTCATAAAGGAAGAATACTAGAATAGTTGTCTCTGTTTGTTGCTAAGGCACTGTCACACCTTAGGTGGATAGGATCGTCCTGCATAGGCATTTTTCCCCACAACGCTAATTGTTTGACATAATGACAATGTTGTCAACATGGACATGCCTAACTCCATTGGAGTCCAAATAAGACATGTTCTTCTAAGAAAGAAGGGTTGGGGCAAAGAAGTGATAAGGGGAAGTTTTTAAAATTTTGTGAAGTATGGAAGAGTTGCATAGGAAGGGATGGATACCGCGAAGTGATCGCATAGAGGCTCGATAGATCGATGCTGGACAAACTGTGTAGAGGCTCGAAACACTGATGCTCGATAGGGATGTATGACAAAGACTATGCAATAACTATTTTGTTCTCCAACTAACAAAGTATCTTCCAAAATATAAGGTAGTTAGATATGGGATGAGGTGGTATATTCAACAAGGGATGGTGCGACAAACAATTGAAGTTAGCACATACGAGGATAACTCAACTAGGTGAGTTGATAGGATGAATTGGAAAAATATTCCTTGAGCCAGATCTAGACAACCTTCACTATAAAGAGTATAACTGTTGTTGATCAAGGATTCTTAGTTTTCTATTCAATTCTTTGTTGCTGTTCTTTTCTAAGAGTTTTGTTGTTGAGTATTCTATTATTCTGGTGTTCTGTTATTTGAGTACTTTGTACTCTATTCAATTTTGTGTATTGTTTGATGAGTATCTTAGCTCCAATGAGGAATTCTATGGTGGATCTTTGACTTGATATCTTTTTGTAGCTATTGTATTGGTTTGGATTTTATAGTGTTGGCCAGAGGTATAAACTAAATATTTTATTTCCAATTTTGTTGTTGGAGACCTGAATTGGATGTATATTTTTCTACTATGGGTTAATATAAATATGTGATCATCAAGATCTTTGTCTTAGACTTATGTCTATATTGCTTAATTTCTCTATGTCGATGGTGAATACCATGGATGGGATCTGAGTCTGCATGCATTTTGGTTTGTGTTACTGTAATTACTTCATTTGGTGTATATAACTATGTTGGTGTATAATGAATGAACCTTGTTTATGTTATTTCATGTCGAAGCTATTATTGTGCATAGGCTATGAAGAGCTATCAGGGAACAAAGTTTTTATATAAATTGTGTGTTATGTGCGACCAATGTTGAATATAATATCTGAATTCTTTAATGTGCACAATAAGGGTTGGGATTGCGTGTTTGTATAATGGGATTGTCTGCAATAGATAATAGTTGTGATAGCCTGGGTTGGGTCATTGCGAACCACAACCACCTCTTATGCTCTTTTCTTCCTGCATAACCTACGCAGGTTCTGTAAACCCATAACATACCTTAGGTGAAACCTCATCTGCTTGCAGACACTGACAATGTCAATATCCATGGGGGTTTTGTTGGAAATTTCCTAAACCCTAGGTATTTTTCCCCACTAAGCACCAACAAATGGTTTTGTTGTTGGGACCTGAAGGTTTGCAGTAGCCAAAAGGGGATGTCTAGGCCTAGCCAAGAGGAGATTTAAAATTGGTGTGACGAGAAAAGATATGAGTTTGTGGTAGGGATACTTGAGTTTTGAGTTTCACAAGATGTATTTCGTAGATTTCCCCATCATATTATGGGAGTGGCTTAGACGCCAGGTAGAGCGATGAGGAATGAAACCTCGACCAAAACCTTCCCATTTTAAACTTGAGTTGTTGTGCAGAGTGAACACTGTAAGTAATTATGTTTCTAGAGCAGTTGATTTCTGGTTGACTAGCGTAAGAGAAAGGTATATTGTAGAGTTTGCAATAGAATCTACTTAACCTTTCGATGTAGTAGAGGAGTACTTCTTCATAGAACCACAAGGCAGATATCTAAGAACGATGTTGACCTTGATTAAAATGTTGTTGTGTGATAAGGAGATAATGTTGTTGGACTCCGATACCATGAGAGACTAAAACCATGAGTGATGTAGGGAACCAAGGGGTTGATCTGGGGATGGCTTGACGCAAAGAAGAGGACATCGGGTGCAAGGAGCAGTAGCAATACATAGAAGCGTGCAATAAGCGAGCTGAGGACCTAGAGGAAAAGCAGGAAAGGATGCTGAGAAAGAGAACAATGTTGGGGGATGTAACTAATTTGGCTAGATAGGATGAATTGCAGAGGGAGTGGAGATCTCCCAAATGGTGAAGAAGTTCCACTAGTGTGTTAATTTCAGAAGTAGAGGAGGCTTGCTCATTATCATCAAGAGTGGGTGATGCGAGCAACGCAGTGGGATTTATACATAGTGGGACCAAGTACGTTTGTGGTCTAGATATAGGAAGAGGACTGTGGAAAAACATATCTCTCATAGAAGGATAACAAGGAGGTGTGTTGCGCAAAAATAGAGCATACAGCTTGGGGGAAGTTTAGGTTTCCATGAGGACAAAGAAGAAGATAGTAGTGTGGGGTGCAAAGGAGAAGTTTTTCATCGTGAGTGGAGTGGAGTGCCATGAAGAGAGTCCTCCACCTAGAGTCAAGGAGAAGGATGTCGTGATGGATGAGAAGAAGGGGAAGTGTGACATCCAAGTATTGGTGGGGAAGGAACAGAGGAAGATGAAGAGAAACTCGACGAGAATGATCCAATGCACCTTATTGTCTAAGCAATAACCGTCCCTTGGATCAAATCAATGACCATACGCACACCTTTTGAACTAGAGATAAGTTATTATTTGTTTGTTGATTTTTGTGGATTATCAATATTGAGATAACCTGCCCACTCATACAATGACACTAGTAGTAGGGAGGGAGACACATAAGCTACATGAGGAGACATGGGCGCAGGTACATGTATAGAAGAAGTAAGAGGAATAGAAATAGGTACATGTATAGGTGTAGGAGAGGCTGAGGGAGTGCAATTGAAGGACACAATTTAGGTTATTCCATTTAAAATAGGGACCACGAACTTTGAATAGCTAGACCGTAGGAGACCAACCATGGCATGTTTCAATTTTACATTGAGACTATTAGTGTTCCATGGGACTGGAACCAAAAACACAATAACAACATTGGTTTATGTGAAGTTGTGAGGATTATTAAGCAAATCCCATATGAAGGTACAAAAAAATTAGCTATAAACCACTTTCTGGGACCATGCACTTGCGTGGTATATGAAGTACAAATCCACCGTGTCCCTAGGAAAACCTCGCTCTTTGGCGGATATAAAACATGATTTATTGAAAGAATTCGAAAAACCAAAGTCGAAGTCTAACTGAGGTCAAAGAGATTAAGCTTGGAAATGACGAATCAGTATGGGATTATGATCAGAGGTTTAAGATTTTAATGGACAAGTTGAATTTCTAGATCCTCGATGTGCAACATCGGGAGTGGTTTATCATAGGGCTACTGCCACACATTCAAATTCCCCCAATGCAAAAAAAGTAACTGTTGAGTCCCGAACCTGCACTTCCCTATATACCCTTTCAGCCTTCTTTTTCCATTTACTTCATCCACCAAGCTGTCAAATTGTTGCATATTAGTCTAAAAAGAGCTTATGAAATGGTTTCCTAACTATGTTTATGACTGTTGCTTGATTTAGATTTTTTTTCAAGCAGCTGCGGAAACTTGTCACTTTCCATAGCCAGCCCAAGTTTCCGCAGCCATTTTGTTAAAGGCTATGCTACAGGTTCCCAATGGAGAAACCGACCACATGGGTAAGCTGCAAGTGACGTGTACATGGAGTGTGTCCCCTCAGTTCAGCCAAATCACTCATAAATGGTCGTGGTCAACAACGGTCAAAGGATGGGCCAAATGAGGAGTTTTGTGGCGGCACGGCTCTGTTTTGCCGATGTGAAGGTTTGCGTGGCACGATCCTTAGTTTCCGGAGGCACTGGCACACTTGTAGAGCAGCCCGTGAACTGAATCGAGCAGCCACCACTCCATGGATTCAACTATCATGATGACCATCACGCTAGATCTCAGGTCAAGGAGATTTACGTGTCTCTTGGCAGCATAAAATCTAGGAATTAGTTGCAGCACCTTTACTTATAAATAACGCGTTGATATACGCTGGATAGTTAGTTTTTGAAATGTAATTTTGACTGTTGTCATCAGCCCACTGTACTGTGTTTCACTTTGTTTTATTACTGCACTTTAAATACATGAGAAGACAACTTTCCTGAATCTGATTTGTGACTAAGTGATTGACTGGCCGAGGTTGCAGAGGGCCCCTGTACACCAAAGCTTTGTATAGTTTCTTACTTGCTTTCATTTACTGTTTTTAAATCATTGCTTGTATATATATTGCGTTGTTCTGATGTTCATTGCTGTCCATATTTCCTTTATGTTTTCTTTTATAACTGTTAGCTGATCAGTGCTTCTTTTACAGGTTTTTGTAGGTAGCCCGGGCAGATTTACATATTTTTGATAACTACTGACATGAGATCATCTTGTCCTTTCTGCTGATTTTCATTTCCTGAGTTTAATTCCAGCACTGTCATTTTTCAAGTTGTGTTTTGCTTATTTACTTTTCTGCTACTTAGACATCATATTACTCATCTGTTTATGATTTCCTTTCTATAGTCAAGCGACTCTATTAGTAAGGAATCAGAATATTACTTATTGTAGTATGATTTAGTTTTCTTTCCTGCAAGTTAGAGAATGGATTACTTATGTCATTTTCAAGAGTTGAAATATGAATGAGTAGTTAAATCTTAGTTTCCTTTTTATGCAATTTAATTTCCTGCAATTTAGATATCATACTACTCAGCTTGTTTATGATTACTTCCTATAGACAGAGTGAGTCGAAAGGTGAAGGGTCAGAACGGGAGTTGAAGTAGTGTGATTTAGTTTGATTTGATTTCAGTATTTGAGTTGCTTTAAGTTCAGTTTTTACTTTATTTTTCATACAGCAGTAAGGATACTGGGCCATTGTCACTAGTTCACTGTTTTGATACATTTACTTCCTTTTGAGAATTGATTTCATTACAGTCAGTTTGGAACTTTCTTTTTGAAAACTTTTAAGTTTGGAAAATCACTGTAGAAATCACCATTAACATCCATACTTAACTTTCAATTTCGCCATCACACACTAGGGAATCCATAGAAGATAAACCCAAAAACAAACTAAAAAAAACTCAAAAACGACAAAATACTAAGAAAATGGTTATCTTGTACATATAGTACACCTCACTTCATCAGTTTACGAATCCCGGATTGAAATTTTAATTAGCAATTTAGGACACACTAAATTGACCAAACAGTAACATTGCAGCTCGAGGTATTGGATATCGTTATGCGGATTAAAGCTACACTGATGGGGGGAGAGAAACGTAGGAATGGTGAAAGTATAGTTGCAGTTGGCCTCTTTGATGCTATAACATCTCAGGTTGTCCACGTTAGATGTTTCTCTCAAGGCTACTCCTACACGTTGGTGGGAAATGAACAAGGAAAGTATCGAGATGTGGCAACAGTGCAAGCACTTATTGCAAATTATGTTCTTGTTAGATGCTGGGGAGTATGCAAAATGATACATTGGTGAAGAGTCCCCAACTTCTCATATGGATAAGTGCGTTGTGGAATGGAGAGATGAAGGTATTCTAGAGGTGGAGTGGGTGCACCATTTTGTGAACACGTTGGATGGGGTACCCCGGAATTGGTACACTGAGCTGGAGCTATGATGAGGCACGAAATATTGGGTAGAAACAATAGAAAGTTTTGTCTTAACTTTTTAATTTGAGTTATAGGATCTATTATGAGATGAAGCTATGCACAATATCAAAGAGACGATATTCACACTAGAACCTGAACCTACCACTTTGGATGTTTCCCTAGACTACTAAGAAGTTGACATAATGATATGGTGTGGTAGAAGAAGTTGTTAATGATGAAGATCTGAGGGACTTGAACATATTAGAGTTTGAGGGGGAGCAACAAGTGAATGGACTAGAGATGGACTTCGTTGTGCTAGATTTTACGAAGCCTATAAAGACACACAAACTAAATATTAGCACAGAGGATAGTCCCAAATTCATTATGATTGGAGATTACTAAGGTGAAGAAATTCTTGAAAAATATTTTTGAACTATTGTGTGAATTCCAAGATTTGTTCCCCAACACTTTTGTGGATATGAAGGGGATAGTGAGCAAGCTAAGGGAGATAAAAATCACTTTGAATCTAGGTGTGAAGGCAGTTTGTTAAAGACCCTGCCGCTTTAATCCCATTTATAAGAAAAAAGTGAGGGAGTACCTTGGAAAGATACTGAAAGAACGTATCATTGGACTTGTTGAAGATTCAGAGTGCATCAATCCAATGGTGGTGCATTTGAAAAAAATAGGTGAACTTCAGATGTGTTGATTTAAGCAAGTTGAATGATGCCTGTGTCCATGATCAATTCCCCACCCCATTTACATATGAGGTTTTGGATAATGTTGGAGGGAAATAATCTTATTAAAAATACAGACGGGTTCTCGAGATATCACCAAATCAGAATTTCTAAGGAGGGCCAAAACATGACCACATTTACAATAAAGTGGGGCTCATTTTAGTATATTTTCATATTTTTTAGGTTAAGTAATGCACCAACAATATTTTCTTGAGTGGTAATGGCAGCTTTTAAAGAATTCATTCATAAGTTTTGGAAGTGTACCTCAATGATCAGACAATGTTTAGCCTTCTCCAAAATCATATTTAGGTTCCATGGCTTATGATGGATTGGTACAGGCAAATGTAGGTTTCCCTTAATTTGAAGAAGTATGTTTTTTGCTTGAAAATGGGTATTTTTCTCAGGCATGTAGTTTCTAAACAAGGACTGCTTGTCGATCCAACAAGTATTATAGTAATAATGAACATGCCAACTCCAATGTTAGTGTGATAGTTGCACACGACAATGGGATATACAAGGTATTATAGAAAGTTCATGTGCTGATATACCAAAATTATCGCACCATTGGAGAGGTTTTTGAAGAAGACTATTAAGTTTCAATGGATAGAGGAGTGCCAATAGACATTAGATACACTAAAATAAAAACTAATATTTGTGTTGATCCTAGTGTTCCCATATTGGAGCAAGGAATTTCATGTTCATGTTGATGCCTCAGCAATGGCACTACGTGTAGTATTGGCACATCTATGAGAAGCAAACGTAGACCGTTTGATTTCATTTGCTAGCAAGAATTTGTCTACAAAAAAGTGGAACTATAGTACCATGGAGCGCAAAGGTTTGGCCATGGTGTACGCGTTGCAAAAGTTTAGGCATTATCTGTTGGGTTCCTACTTTAGGCTATCTACATACCACTCTAGAGTCTACACTAGGATACGTGGTCAACAATCCAACTTTGGGAGGAGGACATGTAGATGGTTGTTTTTATTTCAAGAGTATTATTTTGAAGTAATTTTCAGGCTTGGTAAGTTGAATGTAGGGCTAGATCACTTTTCATGGATAAGTTTTGGTGAGGAGGTAGCGGATGTCAATGATGGCTTGCCAAACACACAATTATTTCACGTGGAGATGGTGAGCAAGCATTTTGATGAAATCATCTAATTTCTCACTACAGGGATGATCTATAGGAGTATACAGTGGCATAGAAAAAGTAGTTAGTAGTTAAGTTTGTAGACTATAACCTCATCATGGGATGTTTATATAAACTATGTGCAGATGGAATACTCTGATGATGCATACTAGAGCATGACATGCACACTATACCAACAGAGGCACATGAAGGTGTGGTTGGAGGGAATTACACAGGTAAAGCAGCTAGATAGAAAGTTTTGTGTGTAAGTTTATGGTGGCTAACTATTCAGAGGGACATGAAGGAATTTTTCATAGTTATGTATGACAAAGGATAGGAAAACCTTTGCGATGGTGTGACAAGATGTCGCTCAGCCCACAGTTGACCTTGCAACCATTTGAGAAGTGGGCGATTGATTTCATTGGACCAATCAATTCAACGATGAAGAGAAGTGGAACATAATACATCGTTACTCTGACAAATTATTTAACCAAGTGGGCCGAAGTAGAACATGTTCAAGATTGTAGTGTGAAGACCACTACTAAGCTTTTGTTTGAAAATATCATTATATGCTTTGGATTGCCGAAGATCTTAATGAATGGTCAAGGAAATAAATTTCTGAACCAGATTATTGAAGCTCTAATAGAGGAGTTCCAGATATGCCATTAGAAGAATACCCCTTATCATCCACAAGAAAACGACATTGTGGAGGCCTTTAACAAAATTTGAGAAACCATGCTGAAAAAGGTTTTTAATGTAAACTAAGATGATATAGACTTAAAAATTCATACAGTTTGTCGGTATACTAGAGCATGTCGAAGCAGCTCGCTGGTCAGACATGTTTTCAACTAGTCCATGGTCAGGAAACAGTCATGTTAATGGAATTTATAGTTCCAAGTCTTTGTATTGTTGTAGTGATGGGGCTAGTAGATTCCAATGTAGTCGAGAAAATACTAGTAGAGCTACTATAGCTGGAAGAGGATCACTTTGTAGCAGGATTTCAACAAAATGTATAAAAAGCCAAGGAAAAGCAAGGCATGATTGCCATATCAGGAAAAAGCAGTTTCAAGCTAGTTACTTGGTGTTGATGTACGACAACAAGATTTGAAGCACCTTGGGAAGTTCCAAATGCACTGGTTGGGTCCCTATATTGTTTTTTGTGTCATAGAAGTTAAATGGGAAGAGTAAATTTAGTTGGATAAGTTAAGTGGAAATCCCCTCTCAGACTTGTAAATGAGAGTAGGCTAAAGGTGTACAAAGAGAACCACTCTTCAATCCAAGGGCGAATTATGTATACAATTGAAAAAATAGAAAAAGAAAAAAAGGGGCTTTATTTAATAACATTGTTTGTGTTTGCAAGTAGACCACATAACAGAGACCACAAGGAATCAGTGCGATAAACTTGGCAAAGTAAATATTTTATGTCATAATAGAGGATTGGCGCACCTTGATCTAGAACACTGTGTTGTAAGGGCACCAACATCCAAAGAATCATGCAATGCCAAAAAAGATTAGAAATATGGAATACAACTAGCATCCAGTAATGGGAACGCAAAATGGAAAAGTGTAGAATACAGTGGTAGCATAATTGTGTGCCACCCATGTGGATTGGACACCCTGACACTCAACGATGAAAAAAGTAAGATTAATTAAAGCAAATATAATCTAGATCGGTGACTCTATTTGAATGGCTATTGACATGACTTCCAGCCTGACAAGAAACACAAACTACATTCCCGCCCGATGATCCACAACGTGTGAACTTTGGAAAATTTATAGTGGGGTATGGCCATGATCACATATAAGTTAATGTGGCTAGAGATGTGCACCATAAGTCATTAATATCTATTTTTATTTCCATTTCATTCTAACACATTTTCAAGTGTAGAGTCAAAATGGGAGCAGAGAGCTAAGAGTATTCTAGACCCTAGATTATGAATTACAGATCCTTGTTCCTATTTCCAAAGCAATCTCATGATGGGATCCTCGTATCCCAAATAAATCGAGGTATAGGGCCACTGGTAGTGTGCATGTCCCCCATATTGGGGCTAAACCAAAGGTTTACATGCCAAAGGAGCCAAAATATAAATTGGTTAAAACTCTGATTCCCAAAGGGTTCATCAAAGAGGGAGAAATGTTGGGCACGGTCAATAAGATTAAATACAATGACCATGATGTGTGGTACCTCAAGAAGTTCGCAGAGCTTGCATAGGAGTTTTACATAGAAAATCAAACATCGAGGACAACCAAAGGTGGTCGAGGTACAAGAATGTTCAATTGGGTTAGAGAAGTCAAGGATTCTAAACTTGCCCAACATCCCTCACTTCGACTGAAGCAATGAAGCGAAAATTTGTGTGAAGTTACTACTACAATATGTACATGGAGGATTTATGTGGCTCGAAGAGCCCATAGGAATCGACACAAAATTGATTTCTAGAATTAAAGGGCTCCCAACAAATGGTGAGGACATGGACCTAGTTTTTTAGAAGAAGCACGAGAAAAGGGTAGCTAAAGAAGTGAAGGGATTAGGGGAATTTTGAGTTAAAATGGGACTCAAAATGAAACAATGTATTAAAGAAAAATTAAGAGAACCAATAGGATTCAAGATGATGATGTTATCTCCAGGGGAGTATTTTTTGGGGGACAAGAAGAAAACTACTTTTTTAATCATAATTTTGACTTATCTCCATGTAGGTTTACTCAAAATTCAAGTGTGTGCACTTCATGTATGCATAATTAGATTTCACATCCAACAAGTACCCACTCTGCAAACCTTTGAGTAGATCCATACCAACAAAAAATCAAAATACATGAAAAAACTTGTTTCAAACATGTTTTTCATGTATTTTGAATTTTTCTTAGTGTGGATCTACTCGGAAGTATGCATAGTGGGTAATCTTTTAATGAAAAATCTAATTATGTATCCAATAAGTGTACACACTTGAAATTTGAGTAAACCTACAAGGAGATAAATAAAAAATACAATAATTAAATTAGTTTTCTTTCTTTTGTTTTAAAAATTCATAACTCTTATTTTGTTATTTTTTCTATTATTTTATTGTTTTTCCTTAGGAGGCCCATTTTAGACCTCAAAATTACCCTAATGATACGTTTCGGGTAACACACAGGAATCACAAAGTAGACATATCCAACATTGAGAATGAGAGTGCGCAATTTTCCAATAAGTTGATGGCATGAAAATTGTTGTGTAAGTGCACAAAGGACTACTTCCCAGTTGACGCAGTCACAGTTGTTTCCAAGTTTGTGGAAATAGTGTAGATGAAATGGACCACCTTCATGTTGAACCACTTTATGTAGGATTTCCTTGATTCACAAGACATGAATACAAACTTCCATTTTGTTGTTACTCATTTTAATCACACTTACCACGTGGAAGCTCTCAAAGGATGTCATTTTTCTTAACGCTAACAAAATCAACTTCATCGCGCCTATATTTGGCGATTTGTGGTTTACTGTTGATAAGAAAAAACAATGTGATGACACTGTGGTTTTCTTTATGTGGAAAGAATCTATCACCCATGTTATTAGGAAAGTATTATGTATTCCAGTGCATATAGTAGCAAAATATGGCCTAGTGGCACGCTTATGCGCCACTCCACATTGCATGTATATCTGGGCGGACACTGATCCAGAGGGTGCATGGCTACAATGTAGATATAAGCTTGATGAGGAGACTGTGTCACAACTCGCCAATGAATGGCCAAAAGAACAGAGAGTTCTATTACTCGAAGTATTAGTGCCTTATGTATTTATGTCAGATACATATCCAGAGGTTGTGCAAACTAATGGCAAACTAGGCGGGCCTAATTGTGCCCTAAACAAATGCTCATCTAGATCCCTCACCAAAAGAGCCAGAGCAAGAGCATCCCATCACACCACTGCGGGATCCAAAGGAAGAGGAGACAACACCGGAAAGAGAAAAGAGTCCAATACCAAGCCAACAAAAAGGTGCAAGGAAAAAGATGAAGGTAGCTAAGGTGACGAGGGTTGACCCTAGTTTATCAGAAGATGACCTAGAAAGGCTAGCCGCTAAACTCAAAGAGGTGACAAAAAGGGACTACACCTTTTGTCACGACCCTAGAAAAGGTAACCCAGGAGAAAATAGATATGCAAGATCGAACGTAGTAGTAGTTGGAATAGTTGTGCATGACGATAGAAGCCTCGAGTGACATCTCATGCATTAAACATGTCAGGTCCAGTGAAAGTCACATAATCAACCCATGTGCACCCTGCGCTAAGGACTCGACTAGAACCATCGCAACCCTCTGTGAGATCCTCATAACCTCTCACCTTAACCATGCCACTAGTCATGATCCATTTTGTTGATATTGAAGTTCAACAATGGGAACAAGTCTTACCATAGGTGAACTTGATCATATTACAATTGCCCATGTCTATTCTTAATTCTTTACAACATTCCATCGATAAGGAGATTCAGGTTTGATCACAAATGACAACAACAAACCTATTCCAACTAACCACAAAACACAAAACGCTGCAAGGTGTGAAAAAACAATTGGAAGAGGCCAAGAAATAGATTGAGGAATGAGAAGGAGATATTTGGAAAGCTATCAAAGCTATATACAATAAAATTCAAAATGCACCCATGGAGTTGGATGTTCCGCTAAAAGAAAAATTATCCGAGATAGAATAGATTGTTCATGGCCTTGAGGCAAAGGTGGAGGAATTACAACTCCAAATTAAGTGAGTTACTTTGCTCGAGGAAATTGTAAGGAGAGAAAAGAAGCAAGTCATGCTTAAGTCTCTTGAAATTTCCTGAGAGATTGAGAAAGAATGTACCCAACCATATGAAGCAAATGTCAGCTTATGGGAAATATTACCGGACAAAGATGAACTTAAATTTCTTGGTGCTCAGATTCTAGCTGTCGAAAAATTAAATGAAACCATTCACAATAGTCTATTGTCCTTACTTGTATCACAATGCCATGTTGCAACACTTGAGAGTACAAAACTAGGTAGATAGATCAATCTGTGGAGAGTAGAGCACCAATAACTAGTACAAAAAGTAGAGCAATTATAGGATGAATCCTTGCAGGTCATTGATGATCTTGCTATTATGTAGAGTTTGGCACACAACATTATAGTTATAAATTGAACCCTTCTTCCAAGCTCCCCTAGTGAAAATAGCCAATGCCGCAAGTATTCTCACAATAGTGACCAAAGCCAATACTAATGTGAACCAAGCAAAGAAAACATTCTAGTAGTTTGTGGCCAAGACTGTGGAATTCCTCCCTTCCCTTTGTACCCAACAACAATAGACTGGCTCGGGACGAGTCACAAACAATGTTGGGGGATTGTTGGGGCCAAAGAAGGGATAAGGGGAAATTTTTATAATTTTTCTAAGTTTGGAAGAGCTACATGGAAGGGATGGAAACCATGAGGAAAAGATTAGGCAGAGGCTCAATACATTGCATAATTGATCAATAAAATGATGCTCGATAGGGATGTGTCACAATGGCTACACGGTAACTATTTTATACTCTATCCGACATAGTTGGTATTTAGACATGGGCTAAACTGGAAAATTTGGCTAGGGATGGTTCGAAAAATAGTTGAAGTTAGTGCGTATGAGGATAGCTCAAATCGGTGAGATGGTAGGATGAGTTAGCGGAAGATTCCTCGAGCCAAATCTGGATGTGTTAGAAAATGTAAAGTGGCATTTATTATATCTTGTTTTCCTTAAACTTGATAGTGCTTGTGAATCTTTAGTTATCTTATTTAACTTCTTTAGTTAGACCTTTCATCAAACAATATCAAGAACAAAGACAATAACAAAAAGATGACACATATATAGGTTCTCAGCCAGGGAAAAACCCCTCCTAGGTTAAAACCCAAAAACTCTTCTCTTCTTAGAATCTACTTCAAATGAGATACAAAGACCCAATCCCTAGACCAAGTCCTTCTCCTAGTACTAAGTCATCCCTTTCTCGAGTCATTCCTTTATTCTACACCAAACAACACCCTGCAACTTTGACCTGCCAGCTACAACACTTCTACTTGACCTGCAACTTTGACCCAACAACTTTATCCTTGCAGCTTCTAGGAAACCCTAATATAACCTCATCTTGAGACCTACTTAGAGCAGGACAACTCTCCCAAGGTCAACGAGGTCAAGATAAGGTTTTACCTCTTCCAACTACTAGATTTTTCACTTCGTCCTACTACAACTTTAGCTTGTTTCTGCAACCCATAAATCCTGGTATTTCACATGTGTGAGAGAGATAAAGAAAAAAAACAAGAAAATTTCATCCTCCCATCTTCTTCTAGACCTTTTCTCTTCTTTTTATTCCCTTCCCAGCTATAGTTTGAATTCTTTCTTGTAGATCGAACTTATGACTGAGTGTTTTTCCAATGAAGTCAAATTGCTTCTTTTATAGCCTTCTTAAGGGGTCAAATTCCTTCCTTTAGGCCGACTTTATGATCCTAGGTCCAACTTGTACTCTTGGAAATTCCAGGACTTTCTAGACTAAAAAATAATTATTTTTACAATTACAAATTTCCTAGAAGGGTCTTATAAACATGATCTTGACTCCATTGACTCATGACAATAAATCCTAATACCTAACAAACCATAGAATCATGAAGAACATGATTTTACCTAGAATTCCATCAATAATGAGCATAAAACCCATGCTTTAGTAATAATAACTTTTCTTTTTATTTTCTTATTTGTTACATAGGATACATATTGAAATGAGTACAACAATTATGGAGACTAAAACTAGTTACATTTCTCAACACTCCCTCTTAACTAGGGAGGCATTCATAATTGTACAACTAGTACAACATCATATCTCAAACTGAAGAGTTCTCGGAAGAAGAGTTGGATGGATAAGCCATATTGTAAGCATCATCATCACGACCAACACTATCCCTGAGGCCTAACTGAACAAGCTCTGCTAGGAGGATTTCCATGTGATATCGCACTACTTCTACAAGGTACATACCCCATCTAGATGTCTACAAGCTATGTCCTTTTAGGACTATTCTTATCTTGGATCTCCAATCCTGAGTCTCAAAGAATATCAATCTATTTCCTTTCTTGGATGCTATATCCTTAAGGAAACCACTATTGACTATCCAATCCTCTGCCATTCTCTCTTCATCACTTGAAGAGGAGAATGCACATATGATGTCCAACATCACTCCCTCTCAAACCAAGAGGACATCCCTATTCTCCTTTAATCTTGAGAATAGAACCTTGCTCCTTTACAAGGAGACTCCTTTACTCCTCAAAATCAGAGGAGATCTAGACTTCCTTTCTATTTGGGAAGTCATCATCACAAGGCTTACAACTTGTCTTCATAAGAGTATCAACAACCAGTTATTCATAGTTGTCCGACTTCCTATTTCCTCTACATCATTGAGATTTATTTCTTTCAAGATATCATCGAGCCATCTTCTCTTTTCAATTTTGTGATAGGTTCCAAGCCAATATTCTTACTCATCACTTTCTTCTTCGACATTGAGCCTTTCCAAACTTCAATTTGATCATATCTTCTTCTTGAAAGTGGTCTTCCTTTGACCGTCAATTTATCTTATCACACGACTACCTTTCAATCCCAAGATGGACACATCTTGACTTCATAATTTCTAGGTACTAGATATCGAGCTTCCCTCAATATCCTTCATCCACACAGTTGAACTAGCTTCAACTACCATCATATATTACTGCAACATCTTCCAGTTAGAAAAATAACATGTTAACTAGATAAGCAACAATAATGAAGAACAAACTTACCTCATCATGATTACCTTCTCGTTCCATCAACATCCTCATCACCATCTCCATTTGAACCTTCCTTCATGCATCAGAGTGCCCAAGGATCGAACTTGATAACCAAGTTACAAATTTTCTTCTGGAGACTATATTGGATGTTAATCATTATTGTATATATATTCTAGAGAAAGCCTTAAATTCTTTATACATCCTTAATTAAGTCAAATCTTATTCTTCTCAAGCATCATATATTCATATACCTAAACATATTTTATGACCAACTTTTTCTCCACAAGATTCTATGCATATGAATATTTTCCAAAGTTTAATATCCAACACGCATTCCTATGCTTTTATCCGATCCTCTAGCTATCCATATATCCATTGATTTATTTCATCCATTTATCAATATTGATTCCACATTACATGGAATGTCTACTAACCTTGCCATGATGTTTTTCCTAAGAACCTTCCATAATTATGGTTCTTCCAAGATCATGACGATCCACCTAAGCAAGATGACTACCTCCTACATAATGTTAGATAATTTATTGGATGATCAATATGCAAAATGTTCTATTTATCCATCTGTCTAGATGATCTCTACAAAGCAACTTAATCATGTAAATTCTAGACATGCTACTATCATATGCTTCTTTCTATGATGCTATGTGAAATATACTATCTTAAAAGAAAGATTAACCTTCATAAAGAACCTGACAGTCAAGGAACCTTCTTTAGTAGTAAATATCCTTTCACTTCTTCTTTCTTTTCCTTCTTCTCAAGTTCTCCCACTACCTCAGCTACATGAGCCTCGCTCCTTTCCTTTCTCTTATTGTTCTGCTTTTTTGGATAGTCTGTCTTAAAGTTTCCAAACACATTGCATCCATAACATTACACTTTGGACATGTCTTTCTTCTTGGGCATACCAAACTTCGCCTTGTTTAGCTTCTTGACTCACGCTAGAAAGGCTTTCGATTACTCATCTGATCTAATATTGTCATTGACCTTGATCCTTGATTCTTCCAATATGCATTGTGCCCACAACTCTTCAAAGGGATTTGAATCCTGCTTGGAGTAAATGCTTGTTACAAAGTTGCTCCATTCTAGTGGCAATGCATTTAGTACACAGATGGTTACTTCTGAATCAATGATAGGTTCCCCAAGTCCTTGCAGGTATTTTCTTAGTTGAAAGACTCTCATGAGAAAGGATGCCATATCCTCATCCTTTTACTTCATTTTGTACATCGTGTTCCTCAACGACATCTTTTGTCCTGTTCTACTTACTGAATACAAATTCACTAGACAAGGCCTTGAAAGCCTTCGGATTTGCAACAAATGGAACAAGAAAATCCTTAATTGATTCAACTATGATCCATTGAGCTCTTACTTCCCATTTCTTGTACTTTTCTAGTTCTTGTGCCTTATCTTTTTCAGGTTCAATAATTTCTCCAGTAACATCTCCCATTACTTCCTGTTATATGAGTATCAAGTCAATTCTTTTCTTCCATGCTAGATAATTCGAAGCCCGAACGAGCTTATTTCTCTGCTTGCAGAAAGAACCCATATGACTTGAAGATTCATACATAGTGTAATAATATGTTACTTGAGATTATGGTTTTCCTTGATGATGTACTTGAAAGATGTTCCCTATGATTCCTCCACCAACAACTTCTGAGATTGATACCTTGCAAATATACTTCTTTTTTGCGAGATCAACACCCTCCTTGCAAAATTGATGCAGTCTTGATATTCTTCAATGTAGAAAACCTACATTCGAAGGGTCTTCTACCAACGAGCCTTTAACTAGATCCCCTCAAGAGAATTTTTTCCTTGTAGTCTTCTTCTTTCATGCTTTGAGAGATTCCTATCTTTTGATCAACAATTATTTCTAGTGTCCTTCTAGTTGGATTCCTTATTCACCTTAGTTGATACCATGTTATAAAATGTAAAGTGGAAACTATCATATCTTATTTTCATTAACCTTGATAGTGCTTGTGAATATTTAGTTATCTTCTTTAACTTCTTTAGTTATATATTTCATCAAACAATATCAAGAACAATAACAATAATACTAAGAGAAAGAGGACATAGATATAGGCTCTCATCCAAGGGAATACCCAAAAACTCTTCTCTTCGTAGAATCTACTTCAAATGAGATACAAAGACCCAATCCCTATACCAAGCCCTTCTCCCAATACCAAGCCGACCCTTTCTCAAGTCCTTCCTTTATTTTGCACCAAACAACTACACCCTACAACTTTGACTTTCTAGCGACAACATTTCTACTTGACCTATGACTTTGACCCAACAACTTCATCCTTACAGCTTCTTAGAAACCCTAATATAGGCTCCTCTTGAGACTTACTTAGAGCAAGACAACTCTCCCAAGTTCAACGAGGTAAAGATAGGGTTTTCCCTCTTCCAGCTACTAGATTTTTCACTTTGTCCTACTCCAACTCGGACTTGCAACTCCAACCTATTTTTGCAACCCATAAACCCTATAATTTCACACGTGTGAGAGAGATCAAGCCCAAAAACAAGAATTCCATCCTCCCATCTTCTTTTAGACCTTTGCTCTTCTTTTTCTTCCATTTCGAGCTACAAATCAAACTCTTTCTTGTAGAGAACTTATGAGTGATTTTTTTTTTCAAATGAAGTCGAACTGCTCCTTTTATATCCTTCTCAAGAGGTCGAATTCCCTCCTTTAGGTCGACTTGATGATCTTAGGTGTTGTGGGGAAAAATGCCTATGCAGGACGATCCTATCCACCTAAGGTGTGACATTGCCTTAGCAACAAACAGAGACAGCTATTCTAGTATCCTTCCTTTATGAATTAAGAATGAAGAGAGATGGATGGACTAACCGATGTCTTCCGTTTGTCCCTCGATCCAGATCCTCTTCTCTTTGGGTGTTCACAGCTACTTGCCTTCTCGCTCGCCCAGCTTCAACAGGTTCCTGCAAGATCACAAGAGAACAGCTACTTGCGACAAGAGAAGAACACTACACAAAGATAGATATTCACATTCATAACTGATTCAGGATTAGAAATAAACCAAATACACTAATGCAATCATACATCAAAGATACATCAGTATATAGGAGAAACCAAGATAGCTTTATTGATGAATAACAAGGTTCAGGAAGAGATACAACCCAGAGGGCTCCAATCCAGCATCTCCTTCCCAGCAAAATGGAATTCCTATCTTCACCTCCCTTCAAAGCATTAAGCACCCAATGATTCCAGTCTCAAATCAACAACAATTCTTTGCAATAGCAAAATTCCAGCCTCTAGATCTCATGGAGGAGAGATCCATATATAGATGTTTTGGAGAGAGGATGAGTCAGCTTGAGATCTGACTAGTGTCCTCTCCCTCTGTCAATTGTTGATTCCACTTGGAGGTTCTTGCTTCCACTTGGAGATTTGGAACCTCTTACTCATCACCAGTCGAATTCCCTGAGGCAAGTGTCATTTTAGAAGCTTCCTGGGTTTTGACACCTTGAGAAATGAGCCTGCCACATGTCCACTCTCACTCAGCGCAGGTAGCCAGTGTTGGCTTTGACATTCAGCGCAGGTAGCCAGTGTTGCCATTGACATTCAGTGCAGATGGTCAGTGGAGCCATTGACATGATCCTGAATTGACTTGTTTTTGAGCAGTTTCTGGTGGAGAACTTCTGTGAATTGCTGTGGTTTGTTAGCCTTGTTCCTCTAGGGGTAGGAACAACATGTTTAGGGACTTTGGATCCCTTAGATTATGGACATTTCATGCTCAATGCTGTAAGGCACAAAAATGTCTATAACAGTTGCCCCCTAAAGTATGAGGCCGTTTATCAGGTGAAATGCTTTATCCAGGAGGGTCCGAAGTTCATCCAATGCTGGGAGGAGACCTGTAATAAGATACAATAAAATACATTATTTTTCATACTGCTTTCATGATCTAGCTGAGGCGGGCATTCCCATGCTCAGCTTTATAAATTCATTTTTCTGTACATAGTATAGACAACCGTCTGATGGTAGACTGATAATTTTGATGAAATTATCATCCTTTGAGTAGGATGATTATCTGCTGCAATGATGTACATGTCAAATGTCTTTATCTTTCCTGAATATATATCGCAGCCCGGATGGATGAAACTAGATCCGGGGTCTTCAAACTCGTTCGATCTTCACTCTAAGTACAAGTCGATCCATGTGAGAATTGTTCTGAAGTCGAACATGGAAAGACATCGCTTGATTACCGGTCAATGAGGTAAACCGTTAACAAGCGCGAGAGGAATCGCCGATAATGATAATGACCCTCAAGGTACTGCAGTACAATTCACGTGGTGTGAATAAAGGACTTGGCGTCGAACACCACGCAAAATCTTCTGGTCGAAGGTCATTGATGTATACCTGTCGCCGGAAGTGAGAAACTTGCCATTGAGGCATGCAAGCTTCAAAGTACTGAAGGGGTTGTCCCTAGATCAACTTCTTGGATAATGAGCTGATGTCAACAAGAAGCGATCCGTCAAAGGAGGGCCTTAATGAATCCCACATCAGTGACACGGAACAGAGCTAATGATTTTGATGGAGGTGAAAACGATCTGTGACATATGATTCAGGGTGGCGGTCATGAATGGATGAAGGATAATGTATGGCAGTGGATGGGACACGGTTGACTCTTTCTGAACGACTTCTCTTGAACATATGGCGACACTGATGCGATGGATCGGTAGCATTACCCCAATTATGGATGGTATGGCGAGACCATGGTGATGTGACCGGTGAATGAAACAACCCAACCCAATTGTGGTACGGAGGAAAAGTGTCATGTTCAAGAGCGACTTGCTACCATCAAAGTTTTCTTGAGTTTCTCCCAATTTTTCCCCAGTCATTGCTGACTAGTACCTCTTTATTTTTGTCAAGCTTGAGGAGGATAACATATGCTTGTTCTATAACCTGCCCTTCGGGCAAGCCCATCGCTATGTTTTAACGAGCCTAGCGATAGTGAAACTCGTTCTCGTCTAAAGACAAGTTTGTCGCTATTTAGTGATTTTAACGAGTCTAACGACAAAGATAACTCGGTCCTTTTCATTTTTAGAGAGTCTGAAAAGGTACATAAAGTTAACTCCGAAAGTCCTTTTTCGTCATCTAATCCCTTTAGTCCGAAAAAGTATAAAACAATACAGAAGGGATGAGTTTTCGATAGTTTTAACGAGCCGAACAAAACAAGCGCTCGATCTTTTTGTGTAATAAACCCTCAGGTCCAAAAAGATTAAAATATAGAGGAGGGATAGCACTTCCGGTCGCTTTAACGAGCTGGAAGGCCAAAACTCGGCAATCTTTTCATATTTTACGAGTCAGTTGAAAAGAGCTTAAAGAAGACTCCTCTTTTGAGGAACGAGTGATAAAACGGGTTAGCAGCTGATTCCAGGTACAGGTTGGAATTTTCCAATCACGGCAGTGTCACAAGGATGGCTAGTGAAATCACTCTTCACAGTTGTTCCTCAAAATGGGTAAACAATCATATGGAGGTGAACGATCGGCCAATGGAAAAGTGGAGGTGACGGTGCAAACACGACCAAGGCTTTAATGGCTGATAATTTTACATTCACAGTGGTTATTTACCGGAATAGTTCATTTTTTACGAGCTTAAACGCGGGAAAACACTTGCTCGATCTTATGTTTATTTTTTAACGAGCATGAACTATGCGCTAAAACTGCTCGGTGATAAGCTTGCATGCCCCCAGCATAATAACGCAAATCGAGGTGCATGCCCCCCCAAGCTTCATTGCATTCAACTCGGTGGTTGGAATGAAGGTTTACCTTTGAGATTTGAAAAGGGGATTTGTTTCATTTTTTAATGAGGTTGACACAGTAAAAGAACTATCCTCATGACTCCTTGTTTCATTTTTTAACGAGGTTGACACGAGACAAGAACCGTCCTCGGAGTCCAAATCCATTAGATGTAGAAAGTTTCATATTCCACTGTGGCCACTTCCGCCAGATTACTTGGAGGCGGTAGGGCAAAAGTACCCATTAAAGCAGGGTCTTTTAGGAGACCTACTCCGATATATTGGAGCGAATGATTGCTTCCATGGATAATTGGAATGCTTCCCGTAACTTGTGAACCGTTGGGGAGAAAAGTTTGTTGGTCGACGATTGTAATTCCTCCTTGGAAGGGAAATGCAATTTCCCTGAAGTAGGTCGACACAACTGCGGCCATGGCATAGATCCACGGTCTTCCTAGTAGGATGTTGTAATCAAGATTCCTTAGTACCCCCTCAAAGCATCCCTTTGATTGTACCTTGCTTGTGGTTTTGATTTGGCCTGAAACCGTTGATTAATTAGCAATATGTGACCCAGAACCCAGTGAGAAACGAGAGTTTCTCCTTCAGCGCGACCCCTGTGAAGGGATTCTGCATTTCAACGCAGGTCCCGTGAAGGCTACCTGCGTTGAATGTCAAAATCCCAGTGTTGAGGTTGCGCTGAACCAGTTTTGCCTTGTGCAGCTGGGTTCTCTGCTCTCTGTTGCCCTGTTTTGATCTCTGTTTTTTGCAGCCTGTAACCAGCATAGGTACCAGTCTAATAACTCCTTTTCTCTGCTTAAATTCCGCCTCCTTTTATACAAAAAGACTGTGAGTGTTTTTATGTGGTTGTGGCATCATTTACAGTTTTCCTTTGCATGAGCGAAATAATCATCCTGTAGCCCTTGATTCAGATCTGTCGATTGTGATCTTAGGAGAGAGTTCATTGGCTTTTTACAGTTGATTATACATTTGCTTTTGCTTATTGGTTTGAGTTTGTCTCTTTTAAGTGTCAAAACAAGTGTTCACTTCGAAAGTCGTAAAGTGTTGTAATCTCTTCTACCCTTTCTGATTTCGAAAAAGTAAACTTGTTTGTACTGGAAAAGTGCATTAGAGTGTGCTGATTTCTCTTTGAGAAGAGATGGTGTCTTTCTTTTCCCTTAATAGCTAGGATTTTCAAAGTTGAAAAGATATAAAGCTTGCTTATCATATTTAGACTGCATTTAGGAATTGTATCATACATCTCGTGGTGATCCAGAAAGGCAAACTTCTAAAAAGATCAACTTAAAATAAACTGAATGAACTTAACAACGCTTTGCAACATAACGCACAACATAGAGGTCTAGGCTAGAGACGTGTTCCGGCGTCGTAAAGCCTGGTGACTGTCGATCTCGTTGAAGGTGGGTGATTCCTCCTGAGGGACGATAGCACCAGTACGGATTGTGCTCCCACGTACCGTCGCGTATATATTGGGAGACCCCTATAGGAATATAACCTTTATCCTTAGGAAGCCGTGTCGACCGCCCTACTGATCGCAATGCACTGAACACAGCATTCAGGAAGATCGACCGCCCGTACCCTAAAAAGTATTCTGCGGTTTTGCGAAAAGTTTGGCACACCCTCTACCTAGAACTCCAGAGCAGTTCCTTTTGGCCTCTTTCAGACTCTATAACGGAAAAAGTCCATCCGAGCATTTGTCACTTCGGGCTCGTTAAAACATCGAAGGAGACTAGAGTCATCTTTTGCTTTTTCTCAACTCTTTAAAATTGAAAAAGCAAGTTGTGTCCAAGCGTCGTTAAAATTTATTTTAAACGGAATAATCATCACCTTTCCCTCGTTGATCTTCGAAGTTAGTCTACCTTCATCACAAAGTTCTTGTAGAATCGCTAGGAAATCTTTTGGATAGACTAAATATGTCTGAACAACCATCGACATCCAGGACTGTGTCATCCGACACAGCAGCGGCAGAGCCTCCTGCCGCTACTCCAACGATGTTCGCTGGTATACCATCTGTCCCGGCAAATTGTCAACAACAAGCTGGAGTCCAATCAGAGACTGTTTCGACGACATGTTTAGTTCCTATTTCTTCATCCGGATTATCATCTGGTATTTCTTATGTTGAAACTCAACAAATTGATCCAATGTGTCTTCAAAGGCCAATCTACCCTTTAAGTACTGGATTGCCACCATATGGAGGGCAGTATGCCTTTTCATTGTTCCCCCCCGGAGAACAACCATATGGGAGTTTACAACAAAGTTCAGGTCAAACTGGAATTACATCCAGCGGATGGGTACCGATACTACCTCAGCAACCAAGGGTTGCATATTCAATGCAACCAGTCCACCTTGTGTCGAATGTTGCCACTATACCTGGTATGGTGATTGCGTTGCAAGTACAAGCGCTACCTGTTGTATGTCAACCCCAAGTTTCTCAGGTTGCCATACAACAGCCTCTTGTCTCGACAACTCAATCACAACCTCCGGTTAGTGCCTCCTTATCTGGAGTGACTCAGGCTCAAACAAGTACTATGACTCCTCATCTTGGTCAATCATCCAGTATTGGACAACAACAACTGGTCCAACAACCAGAGCTGGTTCAAACTCATCAACCCCCATTCCAGCAATCATATTGAGGACCTGAGCAACAAGTCTTTGTAAGTAATGGGCAATCGCATTTACAAAGCGGTTACCAACATATATACGCGACGGTACGTGGGAGCACAATCCGTACTGGTGCTATCGTCCCTCAGGAGGAATCACCCACCTTCAACGAGATCGACAGTCACCAGGCTTTACGACGCCGGAACACGTCTCTAGCCTAGACCTCTATGTTGTGCGTTATGTTGCAAAGCGTTGTTAAGTTCATTCAGTTTATTTTAAGTTGATCTTTTTAGAAGTTTGCCTTTCTGGATCACCACGAGATGTATGATACAATTCCTAAATGCAGTCTAAATATTATAAGCAAGCTTTATATCTTTTCAACTTTGAAAATCCTAGCTATTAAGGGAAAAGAAAGACACCATCTCTTCTCAAAGAGCAATCAGCACACTCTAATGCACTTTTCCTAAATCAAGCATGCAAACTATCGAAATGCAAATGCACAATGCATGTGTTTGTTTTCCGCTTTCTTAGTATTGATGCCTACAAAGAAAGCTTTTTGTACAACTTTGAATTTGCTTTTAAATGACAAGTACAAACAAGTTTACTTTTTCGAAATCAGAAAGGGTAGAAGAGATTACAACACTTTACGACTTTCGAAATGAACACTTGTTTTGACACTTAAAAGAGACAAACTCAAACCAATAAGCAAAAGCAAATGTATAATCAACTGTAAAAAGCCAATGAACTCTCTCCTAAGATCACAATCGACAGATCTGAATCAAGGGCTACAGGATGATTATTTCGCTCATGCAAAGGAAAACTGTAAATGACGCCACAACCACATAAAAACACTCACAGTCTTTTTGTATAAAAGGAGGCGAAATTTAAGCAGAGAAAAGGAGTTATCAGACTGGTACCTATGCTGGTTACAGGCTGCAAAAAACAGAGATCAAAACAGGGCAACAGAGAGCAGAGAACCCAGCTGCACAAGGCAAAACTGGTTCAGCGCAACCTCAACACTGGGATTTTGACATTCAGCGCAGGTAGCCTTCACGGGACCTGCGTTGAAATGCAGAATCCCTTCACAGGGGTCGCGTTGAAGGAGAAACTCTCGTTTCTCACTGGGTTCTGGGTCACAGATTGCTAATTAATCAACGGTTTCAGGCCAAATCAAAACCACAAGCAAGGTACAATCAAAGGGATGCTTTGAGGGGGTACTAAGATCTATCACAAAGGATCATCAAATCATTTGTGAGTCCATTGTTCACATCATAGACAAATCCAGTGATTGGATCAAGGCAGCAACTGTCTACTTTGCAACTGAGAAGAGTAGATGCAGTTCGATTGTTGTTGTTGAGTCTATGAAACAAACAATGATAGAAACACAAATAAGATGACTAAAACAAATCTCCCCAGCGGAGTCACCAATTTGTTGTGGGGAAAAATCCTATGTAGGACGATCCTATCCACCTAAGGTGTGACAGTGCCTTAGCAACAAACAGAGACAGCTATTCTAGTATCCTTCCTTTATGAATTAAGAATGAAGAGAGATGGATGGACTAACCGATGTCTTCCGTTTGTCCCTCGATCCAAATCCTCTTCTCTTTGGGTGTTCACAGCTACTTGCCTTCTCGCTCGCCCAACTTCAACAGGTTCCTGCAAGATCACAAGAGAACAGCTACTTGCGACAAGAGAAGAACACTACACAAAGACAGATATTCACATTCATAACTGATTCAGGATTAGAAATAAACCAAATACACTAATGCAATCATACATCAAAGATACATCAGTATATAGGAGAAACCAAGATAGCTTTATTGATGAATAACAAGTTTCAGGAAGAGATACAACCCAGAGGGCTCCAATCCAGCATCTCCTTCCCAGCAAAATGGAATTCCTATCTTCACCTCCCTTCAAAGCATTAAGCACCCAATGATTCCAGTCTCAAACCAACAGCAATTCTTTGCAATAACAAAATTCTAGCCTCTAGATCTCATGGAGGAGAGATCCATATATAGATGTTTTGGAGAGGGGATGAGTCAGCTTGAGATCTGACTAGTGTCCTCTCCCTCTGTCAGTTCTTGATTCCACTTGGAGGTTCTTGCTTCCACTTGGAGATTTGGAACCTCTTACTCATCACCAGTCGAATTCCCTGAGGCAAGTGTCATTTTGGAAGCTTCCTGGGTTTTGACACCTTGAGAAATGAGCCTGCCACATGTCCACTCTCGCTCAGCGCATGTAGCCAGTGTTGGCTTTGACATTCAGCGCGAGTAGCAAGTGTTGCTATTGACATTCAGCGCATATGGTCAGTGGAGCCGTTGACATGATCCTGAATTGACTTGTTTTTGAGCAGTTTCTGGTGGAGAACTTCTGTGAATTGCTGTGGTTTGTTAGCCTTGTTCCTCTAGGGGTAGGAACAACATGTTTAGGGACTTTGGATCCCTTAGATTATGGACATTTCATGCTCAATGCTGTAAGGCACAAAAATGTCTATAACATTAGGGCCGACTTGTACTCTTGGAGATTCCATGACTTTCTAGACTAAAATTTTTTTTTTTTACAATTACAAATTTCTCAAAAGGGCCTTATAAGCATGATGTTGACTTCATTGACTCATGACAATAAATCCTAAGACCTAACAAACCATAGAAGCATGAAGAACATGATTTTACCTAGAATACCATCAATAATGAGCATGAAAACCATGCTTTAATAATAATAACTTTTGTTTTTATTTTCTTGTTTGTTACATAGGATACATATTGAAATGAGTACAACAATTATGAAGAACAAAACTAGTTACATTTCTCAACAGGATGACCTCCACTAGAAAGAGAACTACCATTGATCAAGGAATCCTCGTTCTCCGTTCAGTTCTTTATCACTGTTCTTTTCTGAGAGTTCTACTATTGAGCATTAGATTATTGTGATGTTCTTTTATTCTAATACTCTATACTCTGCCTATTTTGTGTCATGTCTAATGAGTATCTTGGGTCTAATGAGGAATTCTATGGTGGAGCTCTGACTTGATATCTTTTTGTGTGGGTTTGGATTTTATGGCATTGGCCAGAGGTATAAATTGAATATTTTCTTTCTAGGTTTGTTGTTGGAGACTGAACTTGACGTATATATTTCTACTACTGGTTAATATAAATGTGCACTCATTAGGATCTTTGTATCAAACTTATGTCTTTACTATTTAATTACTCCTTCTCGATGGTGAATGCCATGGATGTGATCCGAGTTTGCATGAAGTTTGGTTTTTATTACTATAATTACTTCATTTATTGTATATAACTATGTTGGTGTATAATGAATGAACCTTATTCCTATTATTTCTTATTGAAGCTACTATGGTGTATAGGATATAGAGAATTGTTGGGAAATTAATTTATTGTATAAGTTGTTATGTGCAAACAATATTGAATATAACATCTAAATGCATTAATGTGTGCAATAAGGGTTGGGATTGCATGTTTGTATAATGGGATATGATGTATCTATGTTGGATACATAGGTAGATGTTGAGGATGTCGACTCTTAGGCAGAGACAAATCTAGAAGTCATGTAGACTAATGGCCAACCAAGCAGGCATATTGCGCCTGTTAGCACTCTGTGATTTCCCTAGGTTGTGAAAGGAATCCCAAAGGTAACCACGAACCACTTCTAAGTCAAAATCGAGCCCTTCTAACCTGGAGATAGCTCTCTCACTTAGATCACTTAACAAATAAGATATTAGGCTAGGTAAATAGGCTCAATAAAGTTTGATTTTAAAAATTTTGTTGATGAGGAGAGGGGCAGATCCATTGGGCATAGAGTCATGTCAAACCAACTATTTTTTCCAGTGATACGAGGGAAAAGAGAGGATTGTTTCCACAAGGGAAAGGTAGGAATATTTGGTGGTGGTTTTAGATTAAATTGTTGTGGAAGGTGAAGGAATAAAAACTAAAGGACAAGAACATTAGAGCATCAAACAATAGATGAACTCTAAAATTTTGTTCTAAAGCTGAAAATATTAATAACTTGGAAAACTAATCAGAGCATCATTAAGGATGGATTCTGAATCAATCATCTGGTTTTTTCCAAGCAATAAATATGTACATTAAAGGGATGAAAAACACATAATATAACTCGCAAGTAATATGATCACAATCCACCAAAATTCTAACATAAGAATCCCTAAAAATCATCTATTATTCCATTCATTCACTGGCCAAAAGTCTTCAAAATTACAGTGCACAAAGATTGTTCTCTTGAAATTCAACCAACAAAACCTTTACAATATTTTTTCTATCCTTTTACATCATCAAATATTCGATCTCCTATCCTAGGTGGTCGAATTCATTGACCAAAACTAATTTTAATTAGATACATTCAAAATTTGGTGCATATACTTAAAAATAGGAATTGTTTTCCTTGTAGCCAATCCAAGTTTAAAACATCACTAGCTTAAAATACTGACCAATAAACATTAAACATAATCCCTAGGATAATTTTCCTTCTATTTACATGCTCAAAAGTATTACTAGAAGTCAAAATTTTGAATTTTAAGACAAAATATGGCTAATTGTCCAGACTCACAGCGCCATTAGGCAGATTCACAACAAAACAAAGTGACTTCCATGCTTTATATGGTTACGGCCTCTATCTAACAAAATGAAGCAACTGGGTATGCCTCAAATTCTCTTGTGATGGTGATGGTCCTCCTGAGCAAGTTTCAAAACACCTTGAAGGTAACCAAATCAAAATCTATTCCTTTGAACCACTCCTCTCCACCTAGAGGGATCTCAGTGGCCTAAGATATTGTTTAGGTTGAAACTAGAAATGTCAGGCTTCCCACCTTTGCTATTACACCATCAAAATCTTTAGAAAATTCTTTAGTTAACTGCAAATGGTATCCCTGAATTCTTTCACAAAATCTCATACAACCTACTTTCTCAAAAACTACCCTAATGGTTGGGTTTGCATTGATATTTGAGATGTTCTGTGGTTCAAAACATACAATGGCTCATCCTTTATGTTTTGTGTCCTCTGGTGTTGACATATTTTCAGTTTTGCAGCATTGAATTTGTTAAGGTTATTAGGCAATAAACTTTAGTTCCCAAACTTTGTGATAATGTTTCAAAATATAGTCCAATAATTATGTCAAGATTCACAACTACAGGTACTCTCAACTTAACTCTATAAAACTCAGAAATTTTAATAACTACTGACAAGTAATTTGACCAAGGACATGCGCAGTGCATAGGGTCATAAATGCAGAGCAAAGGAAATTTGGTTTTTAACACACTATTGGGCATAAATTTTGAGAGCAAAGATTTGGTTATAGTCCCTAGGCTAAAACGCAATTGCATGCAAGGTTTACACAACGGAAAGAGGTAAATTGGCAGCTTAGGAGAAGGGGTGTGATCCACTGTGTGGATTCGCAGTGCTTTAGGATGAAAACGCAATGCCATCTTAGGAGAAAACACAACAAAAACACAGAAACAAAACGCTAGAAAATTTCACTTCTCTTACGAGATTGCCCTGGTCTATACTGGCTTCTAATCACAATTGCACAATTTTTTCAAGTCTAAAGGATAAAAACCAAACTGAATTTGCACCTATGAGTGAGAATTTGACACCTGCATGTAAGAATATAAATAATGTCTGAACCCGCAGCACCCATGCAGACTTTGCACAACGAACAAGACAAGTAAATTAGAGTCTTTGATGATGATGTCAAAGAACTAAGCGTTGAGGAGTGAAGATGATAACCCAATTGAACATGAAAAATAGCTTGGAGCTGGTAAAAATGATGTTGATCGCAATTTTGAATGACCAATCATGAAAACATAGCGCATGTAAATATTCTCAGCGCTTGGGAAGAGAGAAGGAATTGACTGATAACTGTTACCTCGTTTGCTGAGATCATTATTGTGCCGTTGAAAGACTTCCAACGGACTCATCACCGCCTCCAAATCTGTGCCCATTCCCTTGTCATGATTCTTTTTTGGACTTGGTTTTCATGCTTGGAATATGATGACCAAAGTTTAATTACATTGATACCTAGACTCTCTTATCATGAAAACCGACTTTTTACAATTACAACTTCGAATCATGACTTCTTGTGACCATTACATTTCAAATGATGGCAAAATACTTTTTTGACTCTATGATATTTTGACAAATCTAACCTTTTAATGCCATGGGTTAGATGAAGAGATAAAAAAACAACGACTCGTCCAAAATAGAATCACCAGATGTTGGTTTAGATTCGGGAGTGTGAAGGTCACAAATTAATTGAGCAAAAACTAAGGATTTCTTCGACTTGGATTTAATTAATTTCAAATCGAACTCTTGTAGGATGACAATCCACTTAGAGCACGTTCCCCCAAGAACTGTCACGATAACATGTATGTCATGGGGTTGCAATCTGAAACAACCATAGTTTTGTGAAGCAGTATGTAATGGCGAAAACTCTGGACACTTGGACAACATCCAAAGCTAAATTTTTGACATGGGTGTACTTGATTTTGAGATTCTAACTCAAGTAATAAATAGGATGTTCAGTTCCTGGATCACCCTCCTGAACCAATACCATAGAAATGATAGTAACTACAGTGGAGAGGTACAGGAAATAACAAGGATGCCCGCATTAGTACATCTTTCAAGGCATCAACGTCTTTTGAGCAACATCGTCCCAATGGAAGGGAACGAACCTTCGAACATAGCTGGGAAAGAATCTCCAAAGAAATGTAGCCTTACCTTCGAGTCGTTGAAGTTGAAGGAGGGAAGAAGGAGCAGTCAGATCAATGATTGCCTAAACTTTCAACAGATCGATACGAATTCCATGTTTTGATACAACAAAACCAAGAATTCGACTGAAACTTACACAAAACACACATTTGTGCAGATTGAGTAGAATGTTATAATGCATACATCACAAAAAGATAGCCCTACGATGCATCGGGTGATCAACTCGATGTCTCGAATGAGCAAGAAAATCATCTAAATAAGGTTGCACAATATGTTTGATGTCATGGAATGCATAATTCATTTCCCTCTGAAACATAGCCCCAATATTATTTAATCTGAAAGGGAGTTTTTTATATGAAAATATGCCCCAGGGACAAATGAATGTTGTTTTATGTTGGTCTGCCAGGAGAATGTTGATTTGATTATATCCAGAGAATCCATCCACAAATGAAAATATTTCACAACTAACACAATCATCAACAATTTGGTTGATGAATGGGGGTGGGATAATTGTCCTTTAGACAAGCACGATTGGTGTCTCGATGATCAACACACGAATTGTTCCATGTTTCTTCATGACAGGAACAATGTTAGACACCCAATAAATTAAAGGTACATGATAGATGAAACCAAAGTGTAGAAGTTTTTCAACTTCAGCTTTAATAGCGACATCCTTCGTGGGATGAACCGGACTGAGGCACTGCTAGACTGGTTTGGCATCATGATACATATTAATTTCATGCACAATGATGTTCAGATCAATACTTGACATTTCTTCATAAGACCAGGCAAAGACATATCGAAATTCCTGGAATAAGGCTTTATAAGTCTTGACCTCATCGAGAGAGAAATATGCACCGATATGTAGATTTTTTACAATGTTGGGTTTAATTGAAATGTCGAGAGGGATAGTCTCTTCAATATTCAACAAGTTCTTCTCAAAATTGAAATCTTAGATGGATGCAAAATTTGTAGACATCTCAACGATATTAGGTCGATAAAGTTCACTAAGATCATCCTTGAAGCAATTTGGCAAGGAGGAACGATGATGATGGTCGTCCAATGGCTCATCATTTGACATCGTGATCGCCATGATGCTTTCATTTGTCAAAAACGTACGAGAGAAAGTATCAAACGATGTACCATAATATAAAGAAAGAACAACCTAATTGTTCGAAGAGGAAGGATCGAAATAAGTCGCATAAGCCGAATAGATGGCTTCATAATCAAGCTGAATGGGGTTGAGTAGCATATAGTCACCAAAACTGTCGATATTAGATTGATCTAGCACTACCCATGGATCGACTGGAGTAGTACAAGAAGATATCATATTAGTATAGGCAACCAATATATATTAATATTGGCAACTAATATATATTTGTCGGGAAGTGAGGGAGGAGGAAGCGAAAAGGTTCCCATGAGAGAGTAATCCTTAAGCAGTCCAACCCCAACATGCTGATATGGGTGAGGGGTTTCCCCCACGAGAGGGACACTTCCAGTAACTGAAGAATCAATGGAAAATAAAGTGAGTTGATCGATGGCTACGATACCACCTTTATGAGGAAAAGCGATCATTCTAAAATATGTCAAAACAATTGCAGCCATGGCATAGATCCACGTACAACCTAGTAGACGATTATAATCCAGCAGTCTGTTAATAACTTCAAATTCTACTGATACGTTTTGCCGCCTAATTCTACCTGTAGAGGATTCAAATTCCACACAATTTATAGCTTCTTCCATCAAAAGGCTTCAAAGTGGTCGGTGACTAACTTAATTGGGGAGAACCAATAGCCTTCCAACAAGACATGGACATAATACAGGTTGAGACTCCCTCATCCAAAATGGAATGATGGATATTTTTACCACGAACAACGACCTTGATCATGAAGGCTAATTGAGTCAGAAGTTGAGGTGTATAGTTCTCATGGTTAAAACTACTAGGTTTGAATCTGAGGGATCAATACATCTAATTTTCGACAGTAAAGCCTTCTTTTGGGTGGGGAAATTTTGTAACACCTCAAGAGTCAACATAGCTGATGGAACCTGATCCATATCCTCAACTATGTTATAATTTTGAGTAGCTCTTACGCATGGTTTGAATGTTGATTTATGGATAACACCTTTGGGAGGGTTAATTGTCAATTCAATGGCTACAACATTTACAGTAGGATCTGATGGAGATGCAGTCGAACTGGTAGGTTGATCAATAGCCTGACCATTCGTGAGATTTGCATTGTCATAGTCTTTACTTTGGGCGGCCACCATAACATCATTTTTGGGCTTAGCAGAGGAAAGCATCAAAACTGAGTTAGAGGAAGAGGGATCCCAGGCAACCATATTGGTCTCCTAATTCAGACATTGATTTATCAATTGATTCAAAGAATTTATTCACTTCCACCCCGTGTGGACAATCATGAGTGAAATGCTCCTAATTACAAATCAAACATGGGTAATGAGGTTTCCACTTTTCTTCAAAAGACTTATTGTTTTGTTTATCCTGCGGAGGGTTGTCTTTCTTCTTCTTACTTCCTGGTTGTGGATATTTGCCTCTGGATGATTAAACTACATTGATATTAGAAGTAGAAGTGATCCAGGTGGCTCTAGAGACACTCGAAAGTCCAAGAGGACTCATAATAAGTCAAAATTCATAGTGACCAGAGTTTTCTCAAACTAGAACCATATTGAAGTGCTCACTTCTTTGATTCCAATGGTGCAAACAACACTCAAATCTGAGCTCATATGAAGAAGTTAGAGCAAATCAAAATTCTAGTCAAAGATGGACAATTGGCAGGCTTAATGATCCTACAAATTGACCGAGACCCGGCACACGAAATCTGGCCATCGGTCGGGAGACATTGTTACCTACTTAATTTTCCCAATGACCCTTATTTTCAACAAAATAAAAAATAACTAAATTCGTTATAAAAATGAGAAAAAATTAAAAAAATGAGGGGCGGGTTGTCACCCCCACCACCCCCGCTTTATTATTACCATATATATTTATTGGTTGGTTTGGGGCCACGTGGTGTGGACCTCACCCACCACACATGACAAAACAATCGAAACCAGCGAGGTTTGAACCCACACGGCCTTGTGGGTCCGGCCCGCCTCTTGGGTGGTTCTACAATATATATAACCACGGCCAACGCTTAACCGTATGCCAAGTCATTGTAACCACCCAAAAAAAAGTATTAATCGTCGTTAGAGAATGTGACCGCATTCCAAACATTCTTACGTACCAATTCAAATGTAACTGCTCCCATTTTTAATGCATGGTTAAAACAAAATGACAAGGTTGTGCTGACGACGGGATTCAAACGTCGACCTCGCTAGCAACATTCCTCTGTCATAACCACTACACCATTGGTGGCGGCTTTATAACGTCTGCCACCCGACCTATATTTAAACTCGCATTTTCGCAATGTTGGGGCAGTGATTGAACGAAGCACCATTGGAGCAAAACCACGAGCTACAGGGGTCAGAACTATGAGGCAAGTGTCGGAACCATGCATGGGCATGATTTTTGAGAAGGAGAAATTTTTATGGTAGTGAGGAATCTTTGAGATACTTGGGAGGTAAAATTTTATAGTGTCAAAAAGTTATCAAGTCTATAGTCATTTTTATCAAATTTTCGTAAGGAGCGCTATGGTGAGGACAGATTCTCCATCTGAGTAGTAGAATTGCAGGTGCCCCGCAACAAAAAATTTCTGAAGAATCTTGAAGAATCTTTAAATTATTTTGGAGATTGAAATTCTCCAGTCATAATGCAGCCAACTTTATACTCAAAAGTCTCAGAATTCCACAAGGATCATAATAATGAGATAATATTTTCCATTTGAGGAGCAGATATCTAGTCAGGCCATGGAAAAGAATCTTTGGAGAATCATGCAGAATCTAAAAGATTATCGAAGGCCTAGATTTTGATAGTGTCATAATTTGATGAATGGATAGTCGATTTTACACTACTCGACGCTAGAAATTCAGTGGTGTAGTCAGTTTTTGTAGCTGAGCCTTTCATTTTTCAACCAAATTCAAAAGTGAAGGTACATGAAGCAGTCATGCTATGTTTCCTTTCTTTATTGCTGAGATGATGTATTATTCTTGAGATCCATTTTTGATGCTATGTCGAGGGATCGTTATTTCCACATTATGTGAGATTTCATTAACTTTTCATGTTATGTATTGTTGTTGAGATCCATGTGTAACTATGTTAATGGGACACTCGTTGCCACATTATGTGAGATACTTGTTAGTTTTTCATGCTAAAGGAAGCCCATTTTGAGTGAGAGTTCCTATAGGGAGAACGTCTCGTGGAGTGAAAAGACACTATTGTTGAGGACATATGACCTTGTTATGACAAAGAATAGTCCATGTGCATCATCATCATTTCCAGCATTATATGAAGCAACCTCCACACTCTTGACACTGGGCCAAGAGACGTAGCCCACACTAGGTGAACTTCGTTATCAAATGTGTCGTGTTCTTGATTTGCTTATCGTTGTCATGTTTCCTCTTGTTTAAGCATGCACATGTGGTTCTTTATGCTCTTTAAATGCAATTCTAACAACATTACAAAATTAAAATAACTTGGATAATTCGGGTTGCTGAAGGATCCTGGATCAAGAAGTCACAGGAGTGGTAGGAGGGCTTTGAGAAGTCACGGAAAGATTTAAACCACATGGTTTACTCATTGACTGTTGGTTGTTAGAACCAATCACGCCATCAAAAACATGCAATTCTTTGCTAGGAGTTTGAGAAAAAGTATCAAAAGGTCGCGAAGCATTTGGTATCTTATCATAAAGCGTGTCAGATTGGATATAAATGAGATCCAAATAATGGGCACGAGAAATTACTAGCTCTTCAGTAACGACTCTGCTTTTGGTGACTTCTTCTATGATAGATGGAAACAGAGACTTAATGAACCATTTAGCTAACAATTGGTCAGGAACAAAAGTTTTAACCAAACGATGATGACGTCGCCACTCATGAATGTGATCATAGATGTGAGTGGCATTAGATTGTTTGAAATTGGTTAAAAGTTCAATTACAGTCTCATATCTGATGGGTAACTGGAAATGTGTTAGAAATTTGGTAGCCAAGGCGTTGAAGTTATCAAACGACGCTAAACGTAATTCAATAGACCATTTTGTTGTCATACTAGTGAGTGTAAACTGGAAAAGACGTAAACTAACAAAATCATCATTGAGGAAGTTTGAAGAACACCACAAATGATAAGTCATCACATGTGTGGATGGGTCTTCTCTAGGATTTCCATTGAATTTAGGAATATCACTAGGCAACTTCGTAGGAATAACCAACCACCAAGGAGAATGGGCAATGAGATCATTAGCGAGCCTGGTCAAATCTGGCAGTTCGAGAGTTGCTACAATTGGCAATTGCCTGTTGAGATCTAGTGAAGGATTATCTGGATAAGATGGGATAGCATGATCAATAGGTATTTGTATCCTCGGATAGGGAGGATTTTGATAACCAGTATACACATAACCCTGTTGTCTAGTTTTAGGATAACCTTGTAGAGGTTGAAATGATTGCGTTTAGACTTGCTGACCACAAGGAATTTAGGGATACCTTGATACGATTGATATTGTTTCCCTATGGGATTTTACGTCATCCCCACATAAGGTGGGTTAGGTTGTGGTTGTCCCTATGCCATACCATACACATTCTGACCCATCTAAGTTTGAGGAATGTCCTGTCCAAATTGTTGTGATTGTAAGTTACCATGAAAAGGTTGGGTATACATAGCTTGGGATGCGCCAGATACCAATGAAATTGGTTGAGTTAAAGGTACATCTTGTAAAGGTTGTCTCACATACATTTGAGTTTGAATAGATTGAGATATAGGTTATTGAGCATAAATTTGAGATGTAGGTGGAACAAACTGAGAAATTAAATATGAAGCCACAACCGAACCAAGTTGCATAGGCATAGTAAGTTGCCAAACATTAGCATCCATTCCCGGATGTGGAGGACTCATTTGAGGTTGAGAACTAATTTGAGGAGATAGAAATGTCCCTACAACAGGTTCCCCCCTACCGAAAGAGGATGATAATACGAAGGAAACATCCCCCCAAGAGGAGGGTGCCCAATAGGAGGTGAATTAGGTTGTTGTAAGTGTCCATACCCACTGACATAAGGACCAATATACTGCTGAACTGTAGGTGTAGATGGAGGAATAGGAGAAAACTGTGTATCTCTCATTAAATAAGTGCCAAATGGAATTCCAAATGTAGATGACATGGGAGAGGTCCAGGGATTGGATGCTACACCAGAGAAGGTACTAGACAAATATCGGTAACTAGGCGGGATACGGGCCACCATACAAATTTGTCTTTGGTGATGTTACAAACATGGATGAGGTTGCAACTTGGGTTTTCTCAGTCATGGTAGTAGATACAGGTTGAGAAATCATAACAGATTTGGTCATGCTTAATTGTCCCAATGAAGATTGCCAAGGGAAACTCAAAGGTGAGTTGAAAGGAAAAGAAGTAGACAAAGGAGATTGAGATGGAGTATGAGATGGAGTATGAGGAGAAGGAAAAGGATGGGCCTGATAAAAATGAGCCCTTGCTCAAATAAGAGAGGAGGGTTGAGGCTCTTCCTGTGGAATCTCTTTGATACTCACAACACTAGGTGGAAGTGGTTCACCTTTGGATCCAAGATATATAGTTTGGGGTTGTGTCTGAGACAGAGGAAGAGAAGAGGAAGGTCCTGATGTAATATGTGTAGATAATTGATGTATCTAAGGTTGTATAACCTTAGGTTGAGTTGTCTCTGATTCAGTATAGTCAGGTTCAATATCCTCAGGTAATGAGTTTTCAAGCGCTTTAGTTTCTACTGTGTTAGATTCACCAGCTAATGGAGAGGTAATCTTGGGCTCTGTACTCACATGAAAAGATGATTTTGGTGGATCTATCTCAGATGGAGAACCAGATGTAATAGATCCTAAAGTACTAGATTCAGTAGTCTGTGTTTTCTTATGCTTATGAGGATAGCCAGGAGTTTCCTCAGGTAAAAGAGGAGGCTTATTTTTCATTCTACGTGAACAATGGGGAATAGGGTATTGTTCTTCCACATTGGATTAATAAATTTTAATAATTAACAATAAAAATAAATCAAAGAGGTCAAACTAGGCATAAACGTTTACCAGGCAATTGTGAACTGCAATATACAACCTTGGAGAACTAAGGATTTACTTACATGTAGGAAATTTCCCCGAATGTTGTGTTCGGTGTATCACAGTGTACAAAGTGGCCGCTCAGTTTCCTATGGTGATGATAGAAACCTATGGTGGACTTCCAAATATACTTGATGGTACGTGGAAGCATATTTTGTGTTAGTGTTGTCTAATATGTAACCGTACAATGAGTGTTCCCATATACTTTTCATGCATGAAGTGCCATATAATATACCCATACGTACGTGGAGAATGATTTGATACACTTATGTACGTGGAATGGGATATCACCCCTAGAAGGAAATGCTGGAAAAAACCGACAGCTCCTATGTTTATAGACGTTGAAACACGTCTCTAGCCTAGACCTCTAGATTTTTGCGTTAATGTTACAAATGCTCCTTAGGTTGATTCAATAAATTTTAAATTTTATCTTGAGTTAAGTTTCAATTTTCAAGGCTCACCACGAATTTCACCTGAATATCCTAAAATGCAAGCTAGCATGATAAAATGAAACTTTTCTTTTCAATGAAAATCTATATATGGGAGGGAAGAGAACAAAGAATATGCAACATACAAGATGCAACAAACAAGATTGTTAAGCAATTCCCCTAATGTAATTGTTCCTAATTACAATTTCACTCACAAAACCCTAGATGCAATGCATGATGCATAAGATTTTTCTTTTCAATTCCACTTAATTTCAGATGAAAACTAAGATATTTGCCTAATCACTGATAAAAGAAACTATTCAGAACGATGACTAAAACACCAATTCCTTCAAGCAACCCAATGATCAAGCAATCAGTTTGCTAATGACCTAATGACAAGAAGAAAGGAAAATCTAAACAAATTATTATCAAAGGCACTCAAAACCAAAAGAAAACAAGATTAAGGCTTCTTAGAGACCAAAACACACTCAGAGACATAAGGAGGACCAACTGGAACCGATTTAACAAGAGAGAAATGCATAAAAGGAAATTTTATGCATGAAATAGGGGTCAATGCAAGTGTAGAGAGGCTATCGGTGCTTTGCAATGCAAGTGCATAAAATGCTAGGTGCACTGCAACGGTTTGTCAGCAAACCAGGGGGAGTGTTGATTAAGGAAAAGCCAGTTTCCGACACAAAAAATCAAATGCAACTCAATGAAATGTCTTCCTAGGGTCAATTCAAATTGAGTGAGGCACTAGAGGTCTGTTCAAGAGGTGTACCAAGGGATAAAAATCAAGGAAACCACTAATGGAATGAATCGGTCCCCAGTGGAGTCGCCAATTTGTTATGCGGAATTTACGACTACTAACAAAAGTATCTTCCCTAAACCTAGTGGCTTGGTCTAGAACAACAAAAAGAAAAGAATATAAAGTTTGGCTTAGAGAAATTGGAGAATGGAAAGATGCTTACTTGTGATTCGTTGCAAGCTCTTCTCTCCTATTGGCTTGTAAGCTCCAATCATAGCTCCGATCACTATAATTAGAACTTGCACAAACGATCAATGCAAGCCAAAGATCTGTGACATCTATATAGCATTATCCGATCACTATATTCAATGGATCATCATAGCATTGAAATATATGAATGTAAACATAACATAACACATATAGGAAAATGGTATAATCTTTTTATTAATATGAAAAGGAGAGAGTTTACAACCAAAAGTGGAAGTTTATTTTGTAGAGATCTCCCCAAGTTGACTTGTCCTTCCTTGTCACCAAGCACACCTCAAGGTCACCCTAGTGCATGGAAATGATAACTCTCTTTGGTTCAAAGCAACAATATGAGGGTATGGTCAGTCTCCAAAAGCCAACCCTGATGTTGTAGATGGTTGTAGATTTATATGAGAGTGTGGTAGTTTAGGAATTCTTATCCATTTACCAATATAGGCTCGAGATCCACTCTTCATGGGAGGATGAGATCAAAGGATAAGAGGTGAAATCTCCAAGATAGGATTCAAAGTTCTTATCCAAGGTGTTGTCGCTTTTTCTAGCACCTATAGCACTAGTAATTAGGGGATTTTTGAGGTCTAAAATGGGCCTCCTAAGGAAATTATAAAATAATAGTGCAAATAATAAAATAAGATTAGATGACATCATCAAAGTTTAGAGGGAAAAAAGGAAAAACTATTTTTTCAACTCGTATTTTCAACTTATCTCCCTATGGGTTTACTCAAATTTCGAGTGGAAACACTCGTTGGATGCATAATTTGATTCCTCATATAAAGAGTACCCATGTTGCATACTTTCGATGGACCCCGCTGCACTAAAATGGAGAAATACATGAAAAACGTGATTGCAATCACATTTTTTCATGTATTTCTCATTTTTCGTGTAGTCAGAAGTATGAAACACAGGTACTCTTTGGATGAAAAATTAAATTTTGCATCCAACAAGTACTCCTGCTCAAAATTTGAGTAAACCCTTAGGGAGATAAGTTGAAAATGCGAGTTGAAAAAGTAGTTTGATTATTTTATTATTTTTTAATCTTTTTACTTTTTTACTCCAAAAATGGTGAATCATCCCCCATGGTTGACATCATCATCTTGAATCCTATTGGTTCTTATAAAGTTTATTTTAGTTGTACATTTTTATTAGGAGGCCCATTTTAGACCTCAAAAGTCCCCTAATGGTTTCATGAGATATGAAAGCTTCCTAGAGACAACCTCTAGGTTGATTGTAGACCAGTGCCTAGGACATCTTAAAGAGAGGAGTGCTTTTGGATATTATGTGTAGGGAATTTTGTTGCACTCCAATTGTCACGTAGTTCGAAAAGATAATGAAAGAGGCTTGGTTCAATAGTCATGCATCAAGGTAAACTCAAACAAATATATGGATCTAAATGCACAGGGGGTAAATCAGGCCAATCTCAAAGAGAAATGTTTGGTTCTGGTGGCCGATACACAACAACATGCAACTTTAATAATGAAGTTGCAGTAAAGTGAAGAGGAGGAAAGGAAGGAGGGAATTCAGTGCATAAGGTTGGTTACAATACAAAATCCTAAGCAACGATGTTTCGACAGAAATATGGCGAGAGAGGAGATGAAAGAGCGGAAAGAGTGAAGCACAAATTAAGGTTTCATGCCCTATACCTCATGTATACATTTATCACCAAACAACATAAGTAAATCTGTGCTCATAGATGTACTATAGGTTATAGACTAACACAAGTAAAATTGTCTTATAGATAGTATTGTTCACTATTTAGCAGCGTAGATTCATCCATGAATCAGAGAGAAACCGACAACTTCATTACATTATTTTAGAGGAAGAAAAACATATATGAAATGAGATTTACAGAGGGGAAACCATATTGTGCATTGCCATGATTTGAATCACCAAAGAGTTTAAGTAACCTTAAAAATATTTCCCATTCACAAGTCCATTACATTTAGCAATACATAGCTCAAGTCCCTCATGAACAAGAAAATAGAACCAAAAGTGGAATCACAGAATTTGGACCCCTCGGGTGCAGAATTATGGAACCTATGTTAATTGTTTCTTCCTTCCTTTTATAAGGAGAGGGAGAGCTTGGAATTAGTTACAAAAATATCGCAGCCTAAGAATCCAGTTATCTACTAGACTAGTTGTCTCAGCGTGCAAGGCTTTGTCGCCCCAAATTATTGTGATTCGATTTGTTTCCGTTCTTTAAAATATGAAAATTACAGGAAAGTAGAAAGAAAGGAAAACTGAACGATGATTAGAGGAAAGTATCCCCATGCCATTTCTGATATTTTCCCTTATCAGGCCATATCTTTGTGCTTATGTTCCTCCATTGCATCTCGGTTGGTTCCCGTCGCTTTCACCTTTAACCGCTTGAACTGAATGAATTTTTTTATTTTATGGAATTGAGAGCGACCAATGGTAATGCCCTTTGTGGTATTATGGAATCACAGCTGCCAACTCATCTATCGCTCTAGACTTCTTGTATAATACTATCAGAGCCATGATATGCCCAGTAATATTGTCTTAATGCTAACTCAGGGGTTCTCGTTATTGGCCCCTTGCAGGCAAGTTATAGGATATTTGGCTCCCTTTGTTTTAGCCCCTTTTGGTAATTCTCTTCATATGACCGGGGACTATGACTAGGTGCTTATCCCTATGGTGCTAGAGCCTTTAGACTCCAATCTGGGGACATTTTTCCCTTTATAAAGTGCTTTGCACCCCTTTCCTTCAAGTTCCTCTAGCGACTATGTGCTTAGCCAAATATCAGAGCTCCTCTACATCAAAGGTTTTCGTCAGGGCTTTTATATTGGAGTTGCAACATGTTTGCGATCTCCGATTGTGATAACCCTTTAGTGCTCAACCTCCAACTCTGCCTTTGGTTTTTTATGCCTTTGTGATTGTGGACCAACCCCCACATTGAAACCCCTCTATTACAGGATTCAATCGTAGGTTTTAACTTGATGAAGCAATATTCCTCTACTTACAATTGCCTATTTGCGACTTGACATCATCCTTAGCCACGTGTCACCATGTTTTGCCTTCTTTGGACCCTTGAAAATGCCAAATTTGCATGCCACATGTCCTCTGTACTACCACATCATGGTGACATTAGACGCCATGTGGCTTTATCGGGACCAATAGTATTACACCATGTGGCCCTCTAGAGGAGAGAGAAAAGGCCCGCTTGCCCTTGGTTTTGCGTTGAATTTCTTTGTTAAATGCTTTTAGGCATCCCTCGACAGTTTACACTATCAGCTCTTTTTTTTCCTACAATTCCTTTATAGTGGTCACTTTAAGAACGTCAATCATCAATTTGTGACATGTCTTGCGCTATCGCAATCACCGATTTCCAATTCATCCTGAACCTCCGATCGTCGATATACTATTTGCCATGGAACTTCGATCGCCGATGTGCGATGTCGCTTGATCCTCCAATATGAGATTTGCGATATCGGACCTTTGCTGCCTAAAGTTTGAATGCCATGCTGCTTGATCCTTTGATATGTGATTTGTGATATGCTCCCGAGCCTCTGATATGTTCTTCTCCTTCATTTCAAAGGCAACAAAACCCTCAAACTTCAACATGCCATATCTTCTGATCCAAAATTCCATTTTGGGACTTTCACATATCGTTGGAAAAATTATTCTGATAACTATCCAATGGAAAGGGTCTGATTTAGCTTTGAGTGCTTATATGGCCTGGAAGATGGCTTCAAAATTCACTTTTCTTTTGCACTTTGGACATGTGAAAACACATTATGTAATGAGTGACAACATTGGCTCCAACTGGGGACAATGCCTTGCTCGCAAGGTGTTGAGAACCTGCAGACCAGTAGCCTTCACCATTGGGCATGGAATAAAAAATATAATGAATCTATATAACCTTAAAATCTCCATGGAACTTTATTTGCGGGGAGTCCTTTCCTTATCAAACTGAAATGCAAAAAAATAAATTCTAACAACTAGAAATTAAATGCTTAGCTAGTGAGCTTATTTATGTATAACTCCTACTTATGTATAGGGCATCAATTCACCTAAGTGAGGTCAACCCTCCAAGGGTACCAGGTCAACATTTGGGTGATGGACCTAATGCCTTCATGTTGCTAAAATTTAAAAAACAAAACAAGCATGCACCATGAAAAATATTCAAAGAAAAAACCGGATACATGCTCCATAAACAACCTCTATTGTTGACCTAAGAATGTTATCATCTAGTCAGCTACAGGGTCATAGAATTGACAAGAGAAAATTGCAGCTGCCTCATTTTTATGAAAAAATTGCTCGCTAATAGCTTCTTGGTCAGGGCAGCCACAAACACTATTCAACTCCTCAACTTTAGGTTTTTCAAGAAAAACTTGTTGTTGATCTTTTTATACCCATTTTCCAATGGGCCAACCCTCTTGGAAATTTGCAATAGAATCTTCATTTTTTGAACTGTAGGAGTCATAGAGTGGAGAATATACTGAGGATTTTCAACTGGAATCTTTCTACAACAGGAAGCCACATACACTAGTTGGTCGTTCAACTTTGGGCTCTTGAAAAATTTGTTGTTGGGAGCCTTCTCCCCACTTGCTGGTAAATAACTCCCTTTGAAAATATGTAACCATATCATCCTCCTCTAACTCATATGAATCATAAATCAGAGAATATTCATCAACTTTAATATCAACTTCTTGAACTGGTTATCCATCTGAAGGATGTGAGTCATAAATTGGGTCCTCTTTGTCAACCTCTTAGTGGGCCTCCTCTTTTTGCGCAGCTTCCCAAGGCTAGGACGATTGTGGTTCTGCACCGCTCGACTCCCCATCGGAGTCATACACATCATAAGAAGGAGAATCATCAACTTCGGCTGAATAAGGTCTCTGAGGGTTTATTTACAGCTCGATGATGTCTCTTTCTTCACTTTCTTGATCACTGGGCAATGCTTATTGATGTTGATATATGTCTTCTTGGGGAGGAGCCCCACAAACATATTCATTAGGATCATTAACCTCGGAAATATTTTCATCATTGAAATATGCACAACAATCTTCAAACAAAGCATCTGGTGGATATAATATTTTTCAATAATGATTGAATGCTGCCACGAGCTATTGTTCTGTATCAAACTCTAAAATATTCTTCTAAAGAGTACATGAACAATTTCATTTGTGCACCTTAAAAAACAATAGCCTGTTGTTCCATGCATTCTTGAAAATCGTTAAGGTGTTGGTCCAACCTTCTATCTGTGTTTCCACTGAATCTAGGCTCTATCTGTGATTCCATTGAATATAGGCAAATATGTATTCATTCATGAAATGAAGGGACATGATTGGGATAACCAGCAATAGAAGAAAAAACTAGTGGTGAAAATTTGTTGGCCAAGAATGTAGGAATGGCCATTTTGAAAACCTCTCTAGGTGAGTGATCTCAAGTTAAAATGCACGGGAAGTTTTATGTTGTTCAACATCAAAGCAAGTATGAGGCCTCTTGAAAGCGAGGATGGTAAAATAAAGAAATAGACAGTGTAGTCGTCAGGATGTTTATTATGAAATTCGGATAGTGGAGTCGCTAAGATGTTTACCATAAGATTGAAACAGTGGAGCTGCCAAGGTGAGAGATCTTCAACCCACACTTCCCTTGCTCACCTGACAGAGGAAATGTAAAAAAAAATCATACCCAAGGAAAAATATTCTGATTCGTTCCCCGGAAACGACGCCATAAATATGTTGGTGCTTTTTCTAGCACCTGTAGCACTAGTGCTTTAGGAGATATGAAAGCTTCCTAGAGACAACCTCTGGGTTGATTGTAGACCAGTGCCTATGACATCTTAAAGAGAGGAGTGATTTTGGATAGTATGTGTAGGGATTTATGCTGCACTCCAATTGTCATGTAGTTGGAAAATATAATGAAAGGGGCTTGGTTCAATAGTCCTTCATCAAGGAAAACTCAAGCAAATACATGGATCTAAATGCACAGGAGGTAAATCGGGCCAATATCAAAGAGAAATGCCTGGTTTTGGTGGTTGAAACACAACAACAAGTAGCTTTAATAATGGTGTTGTAGTAAAGTGAAGAGGAGGAAAGGAAGGAGGGAATTCAGTGTGTAGGGATGGTTACAATACAAAATCCTAAGCAATGATGTCCGGACAGAAATATGGAAGAGGGAGGAGATGAAAGAGCAGAAATAGTGGAGCACAAATGAAGGTTTCATGCCTATACCTCAAGGATACATTTATCACCAAACATCATAAGTAAATATTTGCTCATACAAGTACTGCAGGTTATAGACTAACACAAGTAAATATGTCTTATACACAGGTATTGTTCACTATTTAGCATCCTAGAATACTTCCATGAATCAGACAGAAACTGACAGCTTCATTACACTATTTCAGAGGAAGAAAAACATGTATGAAATCAGATTTACAGAGGGGAAAACATATTGTGCATTTCCATGATTGGAATTACCAAAGAGTTTCATTAATCTTCAAAATCGATCCATTCACGACTCCATTACATTTAGCAATACAAAACTCAATTCCCTCATGAACAGAAAAATATAACCAATAGTAGAATCATAGAATTTGGACCCCTCAAGTGAAGAATTCTAGAACCTATGTTAAGTGTTTCTTGCTTCCTTTTATAAGGAGAGGGAGAGCTTGGAAATCAGTTACAAAAATATCTCAACCTGAGCATCCAGCTGTCTGCTAGACTAGTTGTCTCGGCGTGTAAGGCTTTGTCGCCCCAAATTATTGTGATTGAATTTGATTTTGTTCTTTAAAATATGAAAATTATAGGAAAATATATAGAAAGGAAAATTGAACTGTAATTCTTTTCATATGATCGGGGCTATGACTAGGTGCTTAGACCTAAGGTGCTTGTGCCTTTAGAATCTTATCCAGGGGCATTTTTACCTTTATAAAGTGCTTTGTGCCCCTTTCCTTTAAGTTCCTCTAATGACCGCGCGCTTAGCCAAATATCAGAGCTCCTTTAAATCAGAGGTTTCTAGTCGAGGCTTTTATATTGGAGCCACAACATGTTTGTGATCTCCAGTTGCAATAGCCCTTTAGGGCTCCGCCTTTGGTTTTTTATGCCTTGTGACCGCAGACTAGCCCTCACATCGGAGCCTCCCTATCGCAGAATTCAATTAGAGGTTTTAACTTGATGCTACGATATTCCTCTACCTATGATTATCGGTTTTTGACCTGACGTAATCCTTAAGCACGTGTCACCCCGTGAATAGTGACACATGTCACCCTATTTTTCCCTCTCTGGACCCTTGAAAATACCAAATCTGCATGCCACGTGTCCTCCATACAACACCACGTGGATTTATCGAGACCAATAGTATTCCGCCACGTGGCCCACTAGAGGAGAGAGAAAAGGCCCACCTACCCTTGGTTTTGAATTGATTTTTTTTGTTAAATCCTTTTAGGCATCCCCTGACAGTTTACACTATCAGGTTTTTTTCCCACAATTCCTTTATAGTGGTCACCTTAAGATTGTTGATTGCCAATTTTCGACATTTCTTGCGCTATTGTGATCGTCGATGCACCTCGGACCTCTGATCATCGATATACTATGTGTCATGGACCTCCGATCACCGATATACTATGTGTCATGGACCTCCGATCACCGATTTGCGATGCCGCTTGATCCTCTGATATGAGATTTGTGATATCGGACCTCTGCTGCCTGAAGCGCCGAATGCCATGCTTCCTTATCCTCTGATATTTGATTTTCGATATGCTCCCGGACCTTCAATATGCTCTTCTCCTTCATTTCAAAGGCAACAAACCCTCAAACTTCAATAGGCCATATCTTCTGATCCAAAAGTCCATTTCGGGACTTCCATATACCATTGGAAAGATTATTCCAAACACTATCCAATGGAGAGGGTCTGATTTAGCTTTGAGTGCTTTTGTGGCTTGGAAGATGGCTTCAAAATTCACTACTCTTTTCTCAATTTGGACAACTAAAAACAAATTTTGTAGTGAGTGACAACACAAGATAAATGGTTGTAACAACTCCTAAAAGCTTCTAGAAGATGAAGCTTCAAGATTTTTTTATTTTTTTTTCCCGAATTTCTAGAATCAACACACCCTAACAAGGGACAACCTGCTGCTGATCAGCGCTAGTGGAGAACTGAGAAACCTTCTACTTATCAGCGTTGGTGCAGAACTGGGAAACCTATTTCTGAATGCATGTCCCTAAAGGGCTAGGGTGCGTTGGGCCTTAAAATTACTAAAATGAAGTAGTCAAACCCAAAAACTCAGGGATTTGGAAGAGTCATGCTTAGGGATTTGTGTAGGAATGATGACAAGGTGTTCATGAATGTTGATTGATCTAGTTTGTAGGCCTATTGACCAGATGCGACAAAATGGCCCATAACACTTCAGAAAATGTCTTGGGTTCAATCATAGAAAACATGGAAATCTAAGCTTGATTTGATGTCTCAACAAGTTTTCTTCTTGTTTGAACCCTTGCATTTCTGTTACAAATGATTTTATTTTCATAATGGTTCTTTTGTACATACCTCAAAGGTGCTTTCAAATGGGTCTCTACTTCCTCAACATCTTCAAATTGTTTTTTCTCTTCAATGGGTGTTCCATGCTATAACTCATTTGATTTTTTGTCATAGTTAGGGGTGAGATGTGATTTATTTAGTATATGGATTATTATGTGAATGGCTTCTTCCCAATAGGTTTTTGGTATGTTTCTTTCTTAAATCATAGCCCTAGGCCACTTGTTGCACTGATATATTCTGCCTTTCATCTACTCCATTCTATTGGGGAGTGTCTGCAATGGTATACTATCTCTTTATTGCATATTCATCATATAAGTCTTCAAGTTCATTTGATGTAAACTCTTTTCCTCTATTTAACAATATGCAACTTATCTTGTAACTTGTTTGGTTATCTACCAATGCTTTGAAGACCTTAAATTTCTCAAATGCATCTGATTTATCTCTCGATAAAGCTTCCCATGTTATTCTGGAAAAATCATCAATCACTAACATAAAGTAACGCTCACCTCTAGGTGCTTCTATTGTATAAGTTCCACACTGGTCCATGTGTATTAGTTGAAGTGGCTTGTAGGAGATTGTTTCCCCATTTAACATGACTTGTGGATAGGGTTTTGTGGCTTGGTAATTTTGGGTAAGTCTCTTATAGCTTCCTTTTTGTTGATTCTGATGATATGATCAGAGTTTAGATGCCCTAGCCTTCTATGCCATGACCAACGCTCGACTTGTTTTCCCAAATGTCATTCTTCACTTTCTTCCTTTAGAACATTTACATTTTTTGTTGTTCGAATTACCTTGGCCAATATCTTTCCCGTTGTAGCTGACTTTGTTTTACATTCCCGAGCCCTAAAGATGACATCATATCATTTTTCGCACATTTGACTCACACTAAGCAAGTTATGTTTTAGTCCATCAACAAACAATACATCTTGTGCCTTTCCTTTGCCATTATTCAAGCTTATTATACCTTTTCCCATTATTTTCCCTGGTGCATCATTGCCAAAGCTGACATTACTAGATTTGTTTTCATTTTGGGAAGGGAAATTACTCTCATCTCTAGTCATATGCCTGGAGAAATTGTCATCTACATACCATTGATTGTTTTGGTTCTTAGATTAAAGAACAAGACCACACTTGATTTTATTTTGTTCCTTTTTTGTTTTCCACAACATGGGTTTCTCTATCTTATGATGACTTTGAGCTAGTGGTCTAAAGTTTCTGAGTTGACATTCATAAGATTTATGTTGAAATTTATGGCAATAGTAGCATTCGGTGACATTAGAAAGCAGGGAAAATGGATTGTTTTTCTTGCTTATGTTTGTTCTTGCATTTACAAATCTGTTGTTAATTCATTTCTTTTCCGACTTCTTATATATGCTTTGCAATTCACAACCTTTTGAACAATTTTTTTTGCACAAATAACAATATCTACAGAGGAAATTTTCATACATGGGGATTGTTATGCTCTTAACCTGGAAGACGATACCAGAATACCAAATATGCAAATAAATATACCCAGAACATAGAACAGTGAGAAATAACAACAAGTATTTTATTATTCAGATAGAAATGTTCACTTGCCTCTTCGAGGGGGTAACCTCCAATAGAACAGAGCTCAATTACAAAATAAGACATGATGCTCCTCGAGGGGAGTCTCTATCCTTTATATAAGATTCATACATGCAATACCACGGGGAAATACCATGGTTCTTATTAATACCATCTATCTAATACCATGGCCCATTTGCAACTAACTGTGGCCCCTTCACTAAATGCGGGTTAACCACTTAAAATTATTGATATGGGCTTTATTGACGCTTTACTTAACTATAACTATGACTCGATCCTATTACATAAATAAGGGGGTTAGGGTGGGACCCTAACATGCCCTCCCCCATAAGAACAACCTTGTCCTCAAGGTTGAAGCTACAAAAACTGCTAAAGAATAATGGTTGGTTCCCAAGTTGCATCTTCCGGAGAGGTGTCTTTCCACTTGACGAGGACTTCCTTGATCATGCGACCACGCAGGTGCCTTTCTCGTGTATCAAGAACCTATTTAGGTTGGAGCCAGATTGATCCTTCTTCATCCAGTTCAGGGAGATTGGTTTGAATTCTGCAATTGTTCCCAATCACTTTCTTGAGGCATGAGACATGGAAAACTGGATGGATTTTTGCAGTGGGTGGCAAAGCTAGCTTGTAGGCAACTTCTCCAATGCACTAAAGTACTTGATATGGTCCGTAGAATTTTGGAGATAGCTTCTGACAACCCTTGTCTTTGAGTGATGTTTGCTTATATGGTTGTAGCCTCAAAAATACCTGATCCCCTTCTTGAAATTGGTGTTCTGAGCGATGTTGATCTAGTTGTTGCTTCATGCGGTTTTGAGCTTGATGAAGATTCTCTCTAAGGTGAGCCAACATGGTTGTGTGGTTCTATAGAAGTTGATCCACTTCTTGTACCTTCGAGCATCCCTTGATATAAGAAGTAGGGGAAGGAGGGAGTTGACCATAAACTGCTTCATATGGAGTCATTTTGGTGATGGCATGATAGTTGGTGTTATACCACCATTCAGCTAGAGATAACCACTGTACCCACAGATGTTGCTTTTCTGAAGTGAAACACCTAAGGTATGTTTCCATACATTTGTTGACTGCTTCAGTTTGACCATCAGTTTGTGGATGATATGAATTACTGAGTTGTAGTTGGGTACCTTGTAGCTGGAAGAGTTCCTACCAAAAGTTACTAGTGAAGACCATGTCACGATCAGACACAATGGAAGTGGGCATGCCATGGAATTTGAAGATCTGATCCATGAAAGATTGAGCGACCAAAGTCGGTGTAAAAGGGTGGGGTAGGGCGCAAAAATGAGCATACTTAGAAATTCTGTCCACAACCACCATGATGACTGACTTGTTTCCTGACTTTGGAAGACTCGTAATGAAATCCATAGAAACCTCCATCCAGACTGAGGCCGGGATGGGCAATGGCTGTAATGTGCCTGGGGATTTGACTGTTTCTCCTTTGTGGCGCTAACAGATGTTTCATTCAGCTACAAAAGTAAGAATGTCCTTTTTCATGCCTGTCCAAAAAAAAGATCTTCGAGTGCGAGCAAACGTCTTCTGAAAGCCTGAATGTCCTGCAGTGGGAGATGAGTGCAACTCTGCCAAAATGTGTCTTTTGAGGGTGGATGCTGGTGATATCACGACTCGGTCCCTGTAGCGAAGAATCTCATCCTGCCACGAGTAGCCCGCTGTGGAATTTGGATCCACCTGCAATTGATTAATGAGTTGGGAGAGCCAGGGATGTGAAAACCATTCCTTGCGGGCCTCTTCAATCCATTCTGGAATGGGAAGGGAAATTGTGAGCAGGGTACTTTCCTCCTCAAATTGGAAGGATAATGCATCTGCTACAATATTTTCGCGCCCTTTCTTGTAAATTATCTCATAATCATATCCCAGCATTTTGCCAAGCCATTTATTTTGTTATGGTGAGGATAGGCGTTGCTCCAAAAAATATTTAAGGCTTTGATGGTCAGTGGGGATTTGGAAATGTCGCCCCAATAAGTATGGTTGCCAGGTTTCTACTGCATGTAAGATGGCCATCATCTCCTTCTCATAGGTAGATTGTCCCAGATTCTTCCCACTTAATTTTTGGCGCGTGAAGGCCAAGGGTCGACCTTCCTACATTAAGACTACCCCAATACCTGTACCCGAAGCATCACATTCAATCACAAAAGATTTGGTGAAGTTAGGTAGTGCTAAGACTGGAGTGGAACACATGGCATGTTTGAGAGCTGTAAAGGCCTGTTGTGCTTCATCATTCCAGAGGAATGAATTTTTCTTGAGGAGTTGAGGAAGGGGCCTAGCAATGCGACCATAATTGCATACAAATTTGTGATAGTAGCCTGTCAGACCCAAAAATCCTCTCAGGCTCTTCAATATCTTAGGTTGAGGCCAATCCTGCATGGCCTAGATCTTTTTGGGGTCCACCCTGACACCTTCTCGCCCCACAATGTGTCCCAAATACTCAACTTCTTCCATGCCAAAAGAACACTTGGACATCTTGACAAATAATTTATGCTTGCGGAGCAGTTGCAAGAGCAGATCTACATGTTGAAGATGTGCAGCCCAGGTGCGACTGTAGATGAGGATGTCATCAATGAAAACAAGGACAAATTTTCTGAGATATGGTTTGAGCAGGTGGTTCATAAGGCTCTGAAAAGTGGATGGGGCATTACAAAGACCGAATGGCATGACCATGAACTCATAATGGCCTTCATGAGTTCGGAAAGCAGTGTTTGGGATGTCTACTTCTTTCATGCGGATTTGGTGGTAACCGGAGCGAAGGTCAAGCTTAGTAAAGAATTGAACCCCATTTAGTTCATCCAACAAATCATCAACAACCAGAATGGGAAATTTATCTTTGAATGTCAACTTATTAATGGCCCTGAAGTCTGGACACATACGCCATTCCCCATCTTTCTTGAGCACCATGACCATCGGCGATGAATAAGGACTAATGCTGGGACGAATGACGCCTGCTTCCAAGAGTTCCTTAATTATTTTTTCTATTTCATTCTTTTGGGCAAACAAGTATCTATATGGGCGCACATTTGGTGGTTGGGCCCCTGGGACCAAAGTAATGCTATGATCATGTTCCCCTCTTGAGGGTGGCAGCCCATGAGGCTTATCAAAGGCTGGCAGATGGTTGTTTAAGATCTGTCATATCTCAAGATGAATATGAACAAGGTTGGGTTCGCAGGCCTGGATGGCATTAAATTGAGCTATGACTCCATGGTGGCCCTTTTTTAACAATTTTTCCATCCGATGTGAGCTAATGATAGAGGGAGCTCCCGCCTGGAGTCCGCGGAGGGTATGTGTGTGGTTGTTTTGCTTAAAGCTCATATATAACTCCTGGAAATCCATTGTGATTGGGCCAAGTGTGCGAAGCCATTCAACATCGAGGACAATGTCGCACCCTCCCATGTGTATGGCAAACATGTGGGTCTTTAATTTATAATCCCCCATTTGAAGTTTGACATTTTCACAACGGCCTTCACATTTCATTGTTCCCCCATCAGCAATTTGGACCTGGAAGTTAGAAACTGCTCAGACAAAACAATGCACTGCTTCCACGACTTTTTGATGGATAAAATTATGTGTACTTCCACTATCAATCAAGACTACTATTGGTCGATGCTTAATAAAACCTCTGATTTTTAGAGTTTGAGGCGAAGAAATCCCTACCAAAGCATGCAGCAAGATAACTTGTTCTTCAGGTACATTGTCCTGTTGGTTTTCCTCTTCTTCCTCCTTGCTCAAGTGGCGGGGCTTCCTTCGATGCACTGTGATCAGTAGCATCAATTTGAAAAAAATTGGGCTCCTTGCATTTATGCCTGGGGGAGTATTTCTCATCACAGTAGTAACATAATCCTTGCTTTCTTCTTTCTGCCATTTCTGCTGGTGACACCTTTTGAACCTTGAGTGTCTGGGTAGTGCTTTGAGCCTGTGGGGGGTGACCCTTGGCGATGAAATTTGGCCGATTGGACTGGGCCGCCAATGCACGTTCGACTTCACGAGCTATCCTGCAAGCCTGCAGCCATGAGCTAGGGTGGTGCAGTCGGACGTGGGCTTGTATGGCTTCTTTGAGACCACTGACAAAACATTCCATGTAGAACTCATCTTGTAGACCTCCAGTGCGGAAAGCTAAGGCTTCAAAGGCTGCAATATATTCATTCACTGTTCCTGTCTATCTGAGCTTAGTGAGATGGCCCAAAAAGTTAGAGTCATGGTCAAAACGATCCATAAGAGATTTTTTGAATGTATCCCACGTCAAGGGCCTTCCATAGCAACATTGATGTCGTTGCCACCATTGCCATCTTTCACTGTCCAAGTACATGATACCCACACTAAGCTGAGTCGCATTATCCAGGATGTAATTGAGTGTGAAATATTGCTCCATTTGTGCTATCCATGCGGCTGGGTTAGAGCCATCAAATTTATACATGTCCAACTTGGGAGGTCGCAGATGGGATGGTTGGGGGGTGCCAAAGAGGTGCAGAGACTGGCTAGACTCACCCTCACTGTTTTCATTGCCAATATATGCCTCCTCGCATGCCTCCACCTTACCCTTAGAAAGTGCTATAGTTATTTCCTTCAGCTGCGCTTGGATTTCTTTCAAGGACGATTCAAGGCTGTCCATCCTCTCATTCGCCATAGTTTGAGCTCTAGTTTGTACCATGCACTGAGCCGATTTACTTGAAATTTGGGACCACCCAAATTTTTTGGCACTAACAATTGAATGGTACCACCTTGCTCAGCTCGTTTTCCTAATTCTTATGGGCTAAGTCACCAATAAGCGCCCTGGGGGGTTCTCAGACTTTTTTTTTTTAACTCCTAACGGAGTTTTACTCCTTGCTTAGGAACACTATAGTAGCCAAATCCCCGAAATGCCAATGCTGCCAAAAGTCTTGCGAAAATCACGCCCAGGTATAAGAACCCACACAACTACTCAGATCTAGATGGTGTATCTGATGGATTTGAGAGATCTGAATGGCTGATCGGATAGATCTGAACAGCAGAATAGATTGCTGCTGCGGATTTGATGGATCTAATAGATCTGAATAGCTATTCTGATAAATCTGAACTGCGGAACTGATTGTTGTTGCTGCTGCAAAACCCCACTTGTGAGATCTAATCTGGCAGAGATAATGCGTGATCCAGAGATAGAGAAGGGAACTATGGTCTCTAGGAGTGTCAGGTGCTACAGATCGCAATATACATAAGGGTCTGACAGTAGTACTCGCCCCAATTTTTCAGGGCACTAACCAAGGAGGATCAATTGTACCCTTAGCCGTACAACCCGACTTCCCTATCGTACGGGCGAGTAATCTCTCTGAGTGTTGTTCTCGGTGTACTGTAGCAGCAAGACGGCTGACGGTTTATCTATGGAGAGGTTTCAAGGGAGCTAGGGGGCTTTCGATATACCCAGAGGGTACTTGGAAGACAGCCCATGCGCGGTTCTATCTAATGCGCTACTACTCGAAGGGGTACCCATAGGGGTTACAAGGGAGTCCAACAAGCATGACCACCTCTTGTATTTCCTGCATGCATGCCTCCCCAAATCCGCAGGTTTATGCGCTCACAGATCCTGTGGTTTAAAGATGTTGGAACACGTCTCTAGCCAAAAAAAAAATTGCTAAAAAATGGAGATCCCACCGGCCCTGGAAAGCGCTCTGATACCACTTGTTATGCTCTTAACCTGCAAGACGATACCAGAATACCAAATATGCGAAGAAATATACCCAGAACATAGAACAGTGAGAAATAACAAGTATTTTATTATTCAAAAAGCAATGTTCACTTGCCTCTTTAAGGGGGCAACCTCCAATAGAGCAGAGCTCGATTAAAAAATAAGACATGATGCTCCTCGAGGGGAGTCTCTATCCTTTATATAAGATTCATACATGCAATACCATGGTTCTTATTAATACCATCTATCTAATACCATGGCCCATTTGCAACTAACTGTGGTCCCTTCATTAAATGCGGGTTAACCACTTACAATTATTAATATGGGCTTTATTGACTCTTTACTTAACTATAACTATGACTCGATCCTATTATATAAATAAGGGGGTTAGGGTGGGATCCTAACAGGGACAACTTGTGCTTGTGAATATATTCTCCTTGACATATGATGCTCCTTGACCTATGATGTTGAAAAATGCAACAAGAAATTTTCAATTTGATTTTGCCTTTTGATCAAATTGAGAAAAATTGAATTTCCACATCAGTAGACAACCAGGATGATGTTAACTTGTGTGACATGGCTTGTGTCACCCAGTTTACTCAGCAAATTTGAGTTGGAGGAGATAGAGTTCAGTTCTTCATGTGCGATTGCTAATTTCTAGCAATCAAGGTCAGTTATCTTAGGTTGTTTTCAGTTAAACTAGTTCCAACTTTTGGAGGAACTAGTGGAAGGTCAGTTAAGCAATGTGACTTTAATCAAACTCAGTGACCATCTAGTTAACTGATCAATCAACCCAAAATAGCTAGTGCGTGCAGATAATTTGAGTTACCCAGTTGAGGTGAAGATTCCAAGGTAGTATAACATCACTTGTAGACTAGCCTTGAGTGTACAGGTGTTGCACGTAGTCGGATGATCAACCTAAAGGAATTTCATAATTCAATTGAAGGAAATTCCTAATAATAGGGGATAATTCATCAAGGAATAGGGCAAGTAAATAGGATCTCAAGCTGAGGAAAATTTTGACTAAGTCTAGCTCATAGGCCTTCAATGAGCAGAGAGATATGTTGTGCACTTGCAGGGTGAACTCGGTTGAGCAAAGAAATTGCAATACATCTCTATTCATTCGATTAATGCAAGCAGACATTAGGGATTTTAGTAGATTGTTTTACCCAGATAAAAATACTTGTTGCATGTGTGTTATTTCTTCTTGCATGTTTGAGATTTTTATTCTAAATTGTGAATTAATGTCCGCAGAGTAGTACTGTAGGTTTTAGTCTTGTGATTTTGATTAAAAATTCATTAGAAGTTGCAAATATATAACCTAATTTCTACACGGTATCAGAGTTGGATTCACATTAGAGCAGAAACTTCGAAGTTGTTTCTCAGAGGTTCGAATTTGAAGATTAGTGTAGTGGGATTTATTCATAGTTGAAGAAGGCCTTCAATGGATTAAGGCTAGAGTATTCCTTGGAAGACACCTCTAATTTTGTTGCATGGAAGGACCACATGGATGTGGTATTGGATGACAATGGGTTGCTAGAATACATCAAGTTAGATGTTTCAAAACCACAAGCATCTGATGCCACAAACCTTTCTTAGTGGAAGAAAGATGTAGCCAAGGCAAGGAGAATAATATTGGAGTGAGTACGGGATAATATTGTCTCGAATCTCCATGGAAAGGAAACTTTGTTCATGATGTGGAAAACACTGACAAAATTATTCGATAATAGTAGTGACCATAGGAAGCTGGCACTCAAGGATAAACTTCGAAGTATAAATATGCATAAGAATGACACAATTCCACAATATCTGAGCAAGTTTACACTGTGTCGTGATGAACTTGGCAGGGTCGTTGTTAATGTCCTTGAAGAATACTTGGTAAACCTAACCCTTTTGGGCCTTCCCAAGAGTTGGCATAACTATCAAGATTTAGTGAATGGGAGGGAGAAACTACCGAGTTGGGAGCGCTTATGGTATGATTTGGTACAGGAGGAAATAAGGCAGAATACCAGAGATGAGACTTCATCCAAGGGTGAGGATGAAGAAAACTTTGCATTGAATGGAAGGAAAAGAAGGGAAAAGGGAAGAAATCCCAATCCAAACTAGAATCCAGTCAAGGGGGAAAGAAGAAAGATTTGTCAAAAATTAAATGCTTCCATTGTCATGAATTTGGACACTATGCCACAAAGTGTCCACACAATAAGGCAAGGAAGAAGACCTCAAGAGGAGTAGCAGATGAAGCTTTGGCTTCATAGTTAAAGCTTGAATTTACCCTCATTCCATGCATGGCCAACATATTGATGGGGAGCGTGTGGTACTTGGACACAGGTGCATCATTCCACATAACAGGCAATAGAGATTTTTTCAGTGACCTAGAGGATAAACATTTGCAAATGCACATCAAGATGGGGGACAATGGAAGGTATGGCACGACCAAGATTGGTATAGTCACCTTTCAGAGGGAGTCAAGCTCCCCCCTCAGACTCAAGGATGTCATGTTCATTTCAGACCTAAAGAAAAATCTCGTCTCTGTTGTAGTTCTGGAAGACTATGGTTATGATGTGATCTTCAGCAAAGGAAATGCATTCCTGAGATACATAACCACAAGACATGTGAAGTAAATTGGGATTCATGTGAAAAACGTGTATAAGCTAGATGTGGAGGATTGTGTTTCATTAAGCACAAAGGCAGAGAAGGTGCAGAGCTACAATGTCAGTCAACTTTGGCATAGAATACATGGCCATTTGCATCATGGCGCTTTGAAGATCATGCAGCAGATTACCATAGGCCTCCCCAAAGGAGCACTTGAGCAGCAGGATGTATGCAAAGGATTTACCTTAGGGAAGTACACAAAATCCACATTCATGATCGGGACAACAAAGCACATGCAGTCATGGAAAGGATCCACTCTAATGTCTGTGGACCTTTCTCTACAGCCTCCAGTGCCAGGCATAAATATTTTGTCATTTTTATTGATGACTTCTCACGAAAGTGTTGGATCTTCTTCATGCATAAGAAGGATGAGACACTCTCCAAGTTTGTAGAATTCAAGGCATTGGTTGAGAAATAAATGGGCAAGAAGGTGAAGGCTCTCAGGAGCAATAATGGAGGTGAGTACATGTCAAATGAATTTACAAATTTCTATGAAAAAGAAGGCATTTGATAAGAGTTGACAACACCCCACAACCCACAACAGAAAGGAGTGGTTGAGAGGAAGAACTGTAGCATTATGGGAGCATTGACAGTGATGTTGCATGATCAAGGCCTACCTGCACCATTTGTGGGTTGAGGCAAGCAACACAACGATATATTTATAGAACCAGAGTGCTCATCAGATTTTGGGCATGATTACACTGGAGGAGGCTTTATCGAGGAGAAAGTTGGATGTGTCGCACTTCAGGGATTTTGGAGCCACCGTTTATTGCCATGTCTCTAAAGAATAAAGGAAGAAGCTAGGGCCCACAATAGAATTGGGGGTATTTGTGGGTTACACAAAAAATCCCCATAACTACTGTGTGTACTTTCCATCCCTCAAAATGATAGTTGTGCGAAGGGATGTAAAATTTGACGAAGATAAATCCATGCAATGCTCTCTTGAGAGGGAACTTCAGATCCCACTAGAAGAGGAGATTTTAGCTCTAAAGGAGGAACCTCAAGAAGTTGTGGAGTAGCCATAAGTTTAGGAGCGGAAAGTGGAGAAATCCACTCAAGCATAACCATCCAAAGCTGATAGGAAAAGGACCAGTGAAGATGACATACTTGTGCAAGATGCGAGGGAGAATTTGGGTGCTCCTTCAAATTAATGAAAATAGAGAAGGTCACCAGATCGGTGCACTGGCTACATGGCTCTAAAGACTGAGATTATAGAGACTGATCCATCCTCTTTCGAGGAAGCAGTAGAGAAACTTGTGTGGGTTGATGCAATGGTGGAGGAATATGAATCCATTGTAAAGAACAGTGTTTGGGAAGTGGTCCCAAGACCGGAAAATAAATCAATTGTGGGTTCGAGATGGACCTTTAAGGTAAATCATGCAGCAAATGGAAGCATAGAAAAGCACAAGGCCATATTTGTGGCCAAGGGGTACTCTCATGTTGAGGGGATTGACTATGAGGAGACCTTTGCTCTTGTAGCAAGGTACTCATCCATCAGATCAATTCTTGCTCTGGATGCAGAGATGGGGTGTCAAATCCACCAGATGGGTGTAAAAACAACATTCCTCGATGGAGTTATTGAGGAGGAGCTATACATCGACCAACTAGAAGGCTTCAAGACCTTTGATCGGGAGTTATGCAGACTCAAGCGAGTGTTCTATGATCTCAAGTAAGCACCCCGTGCTTGGTACACCAGGACCGATAGCCATCTCACCGGTTTGGGCTTCACCAAAAATGAAGCAGATGTAAACCTCTATCACATCTGGGTAGAAGGTAAATTGTTGATTACTATCTTATATGTCGATGACTTGATTTTAACTGGTGATGAGAAGTTGATCAAATCTTGCAAGGAGGACATTGCAATAGAATTTGAAATGAAGGACATGTGTCTCATGCACTACTTCATAGGATTGGAAGTATGGCAAGGAAATGGGGAACTGTTTGTCTCTTAGGGCAAGTGTGTCAACGAGATACTTTAGAGGTTTCGCATGGAGAGTTGAAAACTAGAGACACCTTTAGCGACCAACTGGAGGAAGGAGGATGCCACTTCAGGTGAGGAAGTGGATGCTACTGTTTGTCGGAAGTTGGTGGGTTCACTAATGTATGTTGTGAACACACTACTAGATATGTGTTACGCAGTCAACTAGCTAATCCAAGTTATGGTTAGGCCGACCAAATTATTTTGGAGGGTAACTAAGCATGTTCTACAGTACCTCAGAGGCACTAACCAGTTTGGACTATGGTACAAACAGACAGAGGGAGTGAAACGGTGTGGCTTCACAGATTTAGATTTGGGTGGGAAGTCCATCAGACCAAAAGAGTACATCAAGTGGAATTTTTAGTGTTGGGTCTGCAATTGTTTCCTGGTACAATAGGAATCAAAGATCTGTGGCACTCTGTAATGTCCCTCCCTTAATAATAAATAATAATAATAATAATAATAATAAGAATAATAAGAATAATAATAAATGATAATAAATAATAAATAATATTAAAAAAATACAAGAAAATAAACAATGAATAAAACAAAATAATAATAAAAAAATACAAATAGTAATAAATAATAAATAACCATACTAAAGCTCTAAATAAAAATAAATAGAAATAAAACAAGAAAGCAGTAAAAAAATCAGTAAAGCTATCAAAAAGAAATAAAACAAGAAAGCAATAAAGTTGCATGTAGACACAAGGAGTATATGCATGTGGTTCCCCTTCCAATGTTTGCTCTATTTATTAGATGGTGAGGAGGATGGGAGGCATTCCATCATTCCAAGATTCTATCATTCATTCTCTTGGGAGAATATTGTTCTAAGACAGAGGATTCACTGGCAGTAGTACGTTGATTGAGGGCTTGGGGGTGGCCAGTTGTAGCAAGACCTTGCGCAATGGAGCCTAAGGTTGGGTGGAGAGTCGTCCCCAAAACCTTGTTGCAGTAAGCAAATTTCAACCACAGGTAAGTGCTACTCATAGCTTGAACTTGATGTTAATTAGTTGATTAATTAAGTGTTTATTTTGGGCTGTTACATATGGTATCAGAGGGGGTTTCAACTCTGTTGGAACTTTTAGATTTCTATATTCTTGTCCACTAATGATTATAAATTATATTTGTTTTGTTATTCAAAATATAATTCAAGTTTTATTTTGAACGCACTCTGTATCTCTCGGTCTTTCACATGTTTTGTGTTTCTCCATTTAATTTTTCGGAAATTTGATGTAACAAGAGCGATGTTTGACCGTGACCATGAAATTTTGCTTCTGCTCTGTTTGCAGTTCTTTATGGGTAAATTTTGGATCTTTGCTTTATTGAACTTCATGTTTTGTGAAACTTAGTTGGTTTCCCATTAGTAGTACTCTGTTTGAAGGCTTGTTTCGTACTTTAACTGTCTACGCCATTCTCAGACTTTGAATTTACTGGATAGTAATTGCTTTTCTTGAAATTCTTAATTATGTTAACTACTTTTTCTGTGAAAAACACTTGTTCTCCGCTAAAACTCTATTGTTTTTCAAATTGATATTAATTGTGATGTGGATTGATGGAAACTATCTATTTTTTTCTAAATACGCCTAAGCATTAGCATCCCACACAAAGTGTGAGATCTCTGGGCACGAATTTTTTTTGAGCTTCTTCAACAAAATGTTTATGCATTTTCTTTTCGTCTTCATTTTTTGTGAGCAGTCATGTTTCGAAGGAGTTAAAAAATATATATATATAAATAAATAAAAATAAAAAAATAAAATCACTCTTTGAGCTTTCTATTTTACGTATTACTGTAATACTTTAATGATGAAGAAAGTTTCGAATTCGTTCACAGATCATGGATATTTGGCCACCTAGCACTGGTTGTTACAGCCAGTTTATTTAAAACATGACTCTTAAAATAGCTAAATATTTACTTTAGTTGCATTAAATATTTAGGTTTTATATGGTTGGAAGAATGTAACTAATGTAATATGTTTGATTTATACAACCTCTTAGGAAGGCTATTAGATGAGCCTGTTCCTACAGGGGCTATGAATCTCTACATGCTTCCAAAACATATCGACTCTGGGAATTAATAGATGACATAACTATCTTTGTTGCTGAGTGTTATGGTATATTTAGCCCTATTTTCTAAAATGTTTACTGAACAGAACTTTGAATTTCCCGAACCTTTACTCTTTAATGAATCATAGTGTAAAGCCGATTCAAGGACTACGTGCTAGTGGCACTGAGTGATTTGCAGAGGAATAACATTAAGTCCTAAAATTTAGGTTAACATAAGTTATTGGATCTCATGGCATTAAACTAAAGTAGATTTTTCCAAGATTCATCAAACGCATTTTTAAATATTTTTCTTTATGATTGTGACGTTGGTAATTCTAAAAAAAAATGGAGTGTGTCGAACAAATTAAGAAACCATCACAAATTTTATATAATAATGTAATTTTTTTGAATAAAAATAATTTTTTTTTTTTTAACAGAAATGGATAGTGGATATATTAGATACTTGGCCTTAATGCCAAAGAGCGGATTACAAAAGGTAAGTCTAATTCCAGGAGTGTCACACAACCTTGCAAGGCCATGGGATTTATGCTAGCTCACATCTCTTTTTAGTTGCTACTATGTGGTCAATTTCATAGATTTTCCCAAGATTGTGGATACATACAAACTAATTTAACAATAGGCAATAAAACATGATAGCTTTATAAATTAAGGAATTGGTTCCCATATTTCCTGTCTGCCTCTTGCAAGGCTCCAGCTGTAAGAAGGGCTGCTTTGTTAGCTTCAACGTCCGCCTCCTTATTATTGGCTCTCAACACGTGGTAGGAATTCAAATTCTGGAATGAGTCTCCAAGGTCTGTAATTTTGTAGATCAGCCTTGTAAGCCTTAGGTCTGTTGGCTTAGAATGTTTCACCATAGTGTTAATGATAACCTGAGAGTCCCCAATAACATTATCCTCCCTGATGTTCAGCACTTTCAACATCTTGAGACCTTGGGAAAGAGCCAAAGCCTCAGCTTGAATGCTAGAAGCGATGCCCAAACCCCAAGAAAAACTGTGGATCCTTATGCCATCTGGATTCAATATGACTCCTCCATCGCCAGCTCTTCTAGGATTTCCCTTTGTAACCCCACAAAAAAATAGGAAGTGTCTCTGATGATTTGCAATCCATCCCTAGAACTCTTTTGCTGTAGCCCTTATTTGTCATTCTTTTGGGAGGGATATACTCTTTGCAATTTTTTGGAACTGAAGATCAAGAGAAGAGCCCAATTTATATCTTGCTCGCTGAGACTTAAATCGTCTTTATGATCTCTCAGACACTCTTTTAACTGGAATTTAATCTTAACTACCACAAGCTTGGCATCCTGTTCGCAGTTTCTGAAGATCCTTTTATTTCGCTCAAGCCAAACCTACCAATAGATTATTTTAGGAAGAGTAGACCAAGCAGCTCTGATAATTTTATTTTTTGGAGGAGGACCAGGATACCTTTGCAGCCATTTAGCAAAAAAATCAGGAATGGAGGAAGGCAAAGCGAAGCTGGAACTCAAAGTTCCCAGCAGCTCGGTCCAAATCTGCAATGTGAAGGTGCATTCAAACATCAGATGAGTTAAGCTTTCCTGGTTTACCTTACAAAGGTTACACCTTGAAGGGCGATGGAAACCTCGCTTCTAAATATTGTCATCTATCAAGATTTTGGAGTGGCATAACAGCCAGTTGAAGAAGTCGTTTTTTGGCAAAGAGGGGTAATGCCATATCCCTTTCCACGGCTCTGGATTCGTGGCCACATGAGGGTGCTCACACAGCTTGGCATATCCTTGAGCTACAATTTATCCACCAGCCTGCACACCCCAACCTCTTGAGTCCCAATTTCGAGCCAGTGTTGGAGCTAATCCGTGGAGCTTGGAGAGCAGGGCCTCGCGCTCCATAGACAAATCTGGGGGCATTTCAAGATTCTAGCCAGCCTGGCGTGAATCCTGCCAGACGGAAATGTCACACAGGGAACACAAACCAGCCTCATTCATCCATCTGCGTAGCGCTTGAAGAGAGCGACAGTCTCCCAGCGGCTCATTATTCATTATTCTTTATGTCCAAAGGTTGATCCTTTTTCCATTACCGGGAACCAAGTAGGCATGAGCATTGATAAGAGGACGGGCTTTGATACATAGCTTCAGAAAGGGCGTATTTGGAAGTGTCAGAGGATGATCAAGACAGCGGGAGCACTGACCTTTGGAATATTTTTTCCAAAGAGCTAATTGTGCCCAGCCAGGGTTAGGTGCAATAATTCTCCAGATAAGCTTAACTCCCATTGCAATATTATGATAGCCAAGATTTTTGAAATTCAAGCCTCCTTCCAACAATGGTTTGGATATGGATTCCCAGTTGACTAGCGAAATCTTTTTCTCATTCTGCTTACCCCCCTTCCAAAAAAAAATTCAAATGATCTCCTCCATTTTTCTGAGAATACCAGTGGGAGCAAGAAGGATAGAAAATTGAAATAAAGGAAGACTATTAAGGACTAATTTGATGAGAACAGACTTACCAACAATGTTAAGCTAGGAAAAGCCCCAGGCAAGCAACTTGTTCTTGAATTTCTCCAATTGAGGGAGCCAATCTCTGTTGAAGGCTCTTTTGAGAAACACAGGGAGACCTAAGTACTTGAAGGAAGTCCAATTTGAGGAGGCGGCAAAACCAAAGGTTCTGGAAATGGAGTTGAGCAAGCTGGAAGTGGTGTTCCAGCGATAGATATGGCATTTGCCATTGTTTAGACTGCTTCCCAAAACCATACAAAACTTGTCCAGAGCTCCTTTAAATCTAGAGGCCATAAGCATAGAAGCAGCTCCCAATAACAAGGTGTCATCTGCAAAGAGGGCATGATTTATGTTTTCAACACCTCTTGCTATGCAGAGCCCAGCGATTTCTTGATCCATCATTTTTTTGTCTAAATAAAAACTGACATAGGCTTGAAGAGCAAATAGAAGGGGTGAGAGAAGGCACCCCTGCCTGAGCCCTCTCGTGGCTTTGAAAATGTTAAAAGCTCTACCATTTACTAATGGGGCAATCCAAGGCTCCGAAATGCAAGCCCGAATCAAATTTATAGATTTCTCACCAAATCCAAGATTATGTAAGACTTTCAGCAGAAAGCTATGCCTAACTCTATCGAATGCATTTGCTAAATCAAGTTTGACAACCATACCTTTTTCATTGTGGCTCAAGCTTGAGTGGATTGCTTTTTGGACCAGAATGGAATTGTCCATAATCTGTCTACCTTGAATGAATCCTCCTTGACTTTCCGGTATGATTTTGCGGAGGATGAGCTTTAGTCTATTAGCGATGACTTTGGTAATCAATTTGTAACCAATATTGCAAAGCGAAATCGAGCGAAACCTGTTGAAGGAGTTGGCTCCTTTCTCTTTGGGGATGAGAGCAAGAAAATCAGAGTTCGTGTTGCCTCCGATTTTCTGGCAAACTTGGGACTTAAGAACCATTTTGTAAAGATCTTTTTCCACAATCGACCAGCAAGTTTGGAGGAATCTGGCTGAGAATCCATCCAACCCAAGGGCTTTGACTGGGTCCATGGCAAAGAGGGCATCCTTGACTTCGTTCTTGGTGACTTTATCTTCAAGAATGTGGTTCATTTCAACAGTAATCAAGGAGGGGACCACATCCATCATATCAGAGTTTTGGTCCATATTTATATCTTCATTATAAAGGCTTTTAAAGTGAAGGGAGGCTGCTTTTTTGATGCTTGCATTATCCTTGTGAATAGTAGCGCCATCTTTGATTTCGGTAATGGAGTTGTTACATCTTCCTTACCTGAGCTTGTTTGTGAAAGAAGGAAGAGTTATTGTCCCCTGCTTTAAGCCAAAGACTACGTGACTTAAGTCTCCAGTACTCTTCCTCAGCTAGACAAGCCTTGTGATAGTTTTGCTAGAACTGGGCTTCTCTATCTAGAGTCTCTTTTGTTATGTCAGCTGTTTCAACTTAGAGATGGTGAATTTCCAGAGTGCGTTGAATTTTTTTCCTTTCATTGACTGGATTGGGCAGCCATTTGGCCTAGCTTTTCAAAGCCCTTTTCACTCTTCTAAGCTTCTCCTCCCAGACGAAAAATGGGGAGCCTTTGACCGGCTACAACCAAATGCCCTTAACTAATTGCATGAAGTTCGATTCCTTCGCCCAGAGCGGGCTAAATCTGAAGGGAATTGGTCCGAGATCAAGCTGAAACACCAGTTCCAGCTTGATGGGTTTATGATCAGAAGTGCTACAAGGGAGAATGTGGACTCTAGCCTCTAATCCAAGCAGAAGAAAATAGCTTTGAAGAAAGAATATGTCCAACCTGGAAGCAATGTGGCCAGGACCAATTCTTTTATTATTCCAAGTGTACTTACCAGAGATTGGCATGATGTCCAGCAGATCCTAGTCCTGCATAAGGTCCTCTGTCCATTCCCTTGATGGATCTCGAATAATGCTGCCTCCTCTCTTGTCTGTTGATAAGAGAGTGAGATTTAGATCTCCTACAATGATGGTATTCTCAAGGTTAACAAGGTCTACTTGGTTTCTTATGGATTCCCAACAGGCATTTTTTTTCCCAGCGTTCACAAGGACATACACATTAAAGAGACTAATAATCTCTTTTGAGTCTAAATGTTGCAATTTTAAGAACAATCAGTGAGAGTTGAGGGTCTCAGAAATAACTGAGTATTTGCTAGCATTCCAGAGAGTGCCCAACCCACCAGAAGCCCCTCGAGCTGAGATTTATTTCACCTCACATTTATTCCAGAGTTTCTTACTTGCCTGAAGGAAGACAGAGTCCTCCAGTTTGGTCTCCTGGATGAGGAGTATGTCAGGAGCTTCTATTCTTATTAAACTTCTGATGGCTTCTTCTTTGGTTCTGCTCCCCATACCTCTACAGTTCCAAGATACAATCTTCATCATTTTTATTTTTGATTGGCTCCCTTGGAGCCTTGGGGCTAGTTTCTCGCCATCTTTGGTTTTGATGCTAATAGCTTCTCAAGGGTTGGTTGGTTGCCTTGGAGCTTATGTTTGAAAGTTTCCTGCTCTCTTTTTTCCCGCTCTGTTTTGCAGCCTCTTGTGGATCTCCTTATCGAAGCTTGGGATTCTCCTATTTCGCCTTATTCCTCTGAGCCATCAGATTCTTGCTCAACTTCCTCGACTTCGACAGTGTTTCCTTTGGAGCTTTCAGCAAGACTTTCCCCCTTGGGAGAAGAGGGGGTACCTTTTGTGAGGGGGGCTGATTTTCGATTGTCTGCTTCCTGTGTTTCCTTTATTTGCAAGCTTAGAGGGGCGAATTTATTTTCTTGCTCCATTTTGGAAGGGGGTTGCTGAGGAGGGGCCTGCTGGGGACCTCTTCCGCTTGGACCAACATGCTTTTGGGTTTTCCTGGCACGCTTGATCTGGTTCCAGCCTTCTTCTTTACCCTTATCCGGTTCAGCATTAGATGGGCATCCTCTGGCGAAGTGGCCATAGACATGGCATTTTCGGTATTTTAAAGGCAACTGCTCGTAATCTAGCTTCTGCAAGTGAGTCCAGCTTCCTACTTTGATTTTGAAGCCCCACCTCTAGATCTACTTCTACGCAGATTTGGGCAGATTCATATTGATCTTTGCTATTTGCCCGATCTATGAATTTCCCAAGGGCGTTGCCGATGTACTTCAACGAGTCCCAATTCCAACAATGCACTGGAGATTTGGAAGTCTGGCCCACACTAGGACAGCTGTGGGAACGTTGACTACAGGGTCGAAATCCGACATCCATCTGTTGAGATAAAGACCCTGGGGCCCATGAAATAGGGGCCATTCTGGAAGATCAGATCCTTGTCATCCTTAGAGGTGAATTCGAAGAGGAAAAACCCTCATCCTAAGAAATAAGAAGTGACACTATTCTTGATCAGAGGAGCCCAGTTCTTGTTGACCCAGGTCTCATTGGACTTAGGAGAAGGCCATAGACCAATGAACTGGCCAATGAGGGCCCGCTCAGCCAAGGAGAGGGCGACTTGAATCGGGGTCTTTGGCGGCAGGGAGATTTTAGGAATGTCTTCAAGCCTCTTGAAAAACTTGGGTGCTTCACTCTTTTTCTTTTGCGCCAAACTGGCCAAGAGCCGAGAGAAGGCTTCGGCAGATGAAGGTGGAGGGGGGGGAGAGGGCCTGCTTGGGGCGAGAGCCCGGGACCTCCATGGGGGAAAAACCTAACTCACTGGCCCCTCCCAGCAACAAACGAGCCACACAGACGCAGGCTCTCAAAAGGATGAGCTCAGGAACGACGCAGCAGGGCATAGGGACTAGGGCCACGAGGCCGCAGGGCAGGAGGATCTAGGTCACAGAGGCGCCGAAGCGCTGGCAGAAGACTAGGTCTTCATGGTCTGCACCAGCGGTCCAGGTCTCAATCCGCTCTCAGATTATAAAAATAATGTATTTAACTTTCTTATGTTTTAGCATTAAAACCATATGTAAAAGGAAAATTATAAATAATTATTTTTAAAATTTATTTTTTTTATTAAATTTTAAAATGTTATTTTGAAAGTATTTAACTATTGTAATTAATTTAAAAAAGAAAAAAAGAAAAAAAAGGGGGCCAATTTGATATTATTTAAGAAAAATTAAAGTCTTGTGTATATTAATTAAATCAATATTTAAAATTTAATGTGTTTTCATCACAGTTTGTGGTTTGAGTTTAACTTATTGATAATGTTACTAGTCATTTTTGAACTTCTAAACCAACATACAAGTAGTTATAAAAATGTTAACTCAAGAAAATTTTAATGTAATATATATATATATGATAAAAAATTAGTGTATAGAACATAGAAGCAATCATATTATGGTTGAATGATGTAATATAGATTCACAATAGGATAGATCCTTTTAATTATTAGTGAAATATATAACATTGGGATGTTCATGAAATATGAGAGAATTTTAAAAGCTAAAGTAGTGGACTGGTGAGATGGTATGTTGCACAGTCGACTTTGAGTCCTTGTAGCTTCCAGCTAGACATTCCACCTACGCAGTTTGAATTACATAAAGAGTTATATGATTTAGATATGATATAGTCGCACTCAGTATCTGTGTCCAGATTGGATATTGATATAGTGCGACCCGCATCCATGTTGTCATAAATTTCCTTGTGCCTTGTCTTTATGCTTGTAACGCAGAATTCGCGCTAGCAAAGATAATGGGTAGAGGATTGGGTGCCTATCTGAATAATGACGATGCGAGCATATTCAGGTTCAATTCATTGCGTATGCTGATGTATTGTAGCTAATAGGTTTGTTCAGAGTTCCCTGGTTTTGTTTCGATCTTTATGTTGTAATTGATGAATGTAAAACCCGGTAGCCATTAAAGCTTTGTTAGGGTTTGATATGGTGTTGTCTTCGTGGGTGTGCTTGCAGGTGGGCCATCTTATTAATAAAATGATTTTATTTTGTGTTTTGGGGGGGATAACCTTCCCAGTCATTCGATCCGATTTTGGGTCGGGTGATGGTGTCTCTTCTTGTTTATGGTGTGTTTCTGTTTGAATCTCTCTTTGGTTGTTTGATTTCGTAAAGCCCCTTAGAGTAATCATTTAATGGCCATAAGAATCTTGAGATACATTCAATGAATTTGTTATAACAATTTATTTTATTTTGTGAAAGGCAGACCATTTAATTTTTTATTTTTTTTTGAAACACCATCTTTCTTCTAACATAAAGTTATGATTGCTTAAACAGATACTCAAAATATTTCACCCTACAGCACAGAATTTCAATTTATCCTAGCACATAAAGGTCATGAATCTGTAGACTTAATATTGGGATGGTCCATCAAATTTATATGTGAATGGTGTGACATATAATTTCAAAAGTTAGTGGTGAATAAATTTTCTTTTCAGGATTCAAGTACCTTCTTAAAACAATAATCTCCGTTCCTATAATGCCACCAATATTCTTAAGCTTTATTCATACGAATTTTGATTTTATGTTGAGACAACTCTCTAAGTTTTATTCAGACATCATTATTACCTTCCAACTCATGTTTTCCATGGTATAATACTATAAAATTAGTGGTTATTGATAATTTATGGTTTAAGTATTGAAATAAATAAATTTGGATGAATGGAAAATCAATTATGTGTTGTTATTTTGGGGTTGTAGTGGATGCCTATATTGCCAGCGAGTAACCATTAACCTCATGCTATGATAGAATTGTGTGGACATTAGTACATTCTAAATATTGCAGTCTAACATAGAGCATATTGGGATGACAAAATGATTTGTCATGGATGATGTTGAAGGTATGCTGCAGTTTCTCAAACATACATAGTGAATTTTGTTGAGAATGTATAATATATTTCAGAACTAAAATAAAAATGGTACATCAATAATGATACATATGGCCAATTTGGCTCTATTTTATTTTCTTCGTCATCACTAGAAAGACTCAAATTGAAAGCAGAATGTACTTAGTAGATACAACTTTAGAATTTGTATTTTTGCAGTTAACTTAAGCGAAAACTGACAGTAACTTGTTTAAAACTAATAAGCAATTAGTTTTGTTGGATTTTCTTACCTAAGTTCCTTGAGAACGAAGGGGATGTGCAAAAAAAGTCTTGAGTGTACTTGGACAGGACAGCTCGTATTCATTAGTATTAAACGTGAAGAAAGATCAAGCCCTTTTGCCCTTAACATGTTACGAACTTACGAATGATAAATACCTATTCTTATTTCTGACCATAGAAAACATATCCATTAGATATTGAAAGCACAAGCTATATCTTTTAATGTTTGACACTATATCTTTTAAGCTATATCTTTTAATGTTTGACAATATATAAGATTCGGAAAGCTACATGCAACTTTTAAGTTGTCGTCGGTTAACCGAACAGTCTTATCCTGCTATCTTCTAGATTTATTTTATTTCTTAATTCTGTTATTTGACGGGTTGCCTGTCAAAAAGAATATGAAAATACTGAGTGCATTTCGTCGACTCAGGAACCGTGAGTTCGAGCAAGTCAAGGAACAGTGGGACCAATATAGCCCAGGGTCAGCTACCTGGGAAGATGCAGATATTATTTTTAATGACTTTCTTTATTTACTTGATTAAAATGTGTGGTGAACTAATTAGGAGTGCTTACTTAGCTAAGACACATACTTTTATGGAGCATCTAAATCATGTTTTATTGTTTAAACTTTATGATACATCTAAATCGTACACTATGATTTCAGTTTAGTTTAATTAACTGTTATGATGTTGAGTATAATGAGGTTTCGTGATTCAAGGTTAATGCATATTGTATAAAGTTGTCTAAGGAGAAATATAAAGGAGAAAATTGAAAATTTTCTAATGATGATAACTAATGATAGCTCATGTGATTATGGACAACTTGGATATCGATACTTAAGGTGGTTGAGAGGAAGTGTCACAACAAGGGTAAGAAATCAATAAGAAGAGGCAACCTGTTTTAGAACATAATGGAAGAGTTTGGTATAATCATAACTTGGTACTCTAAAGGTATCACTATAAGGTCTATTTAAGGATGATACACATAAAGAAGAAAATATTGGCAATCAACTAATGAAGTTGAATAATCATGGTAATAATGAAGGTCATTTTGAAGGAACCTCGAAGGTATGATGACACAGATTAAAGAAGCAAATCTGTAATAAAATTGATCAATTGGAGGAGATAAGTGGTGTGTATGACAACATCTATAATAGTTTTTCCCTCTAATGGGAGGGCCACATTGTAAAGTTTTCCATAGGTGACTAACTATATGCATGAGTTATGGATAACAAGATGTATGATCAGGCAATTTTATTATGTTGATGTCTTATAACAGGAAATGATAAGCGGATTACATTTGGTAGCCATATTAATGAATTTATTTATAGGGTATTACCCAAGTTGGGAAATAGTAACAACATTTCCAAAGTCTATCAATGTTATGCTTCTAAGAGAGGAGGAAAAGAAACCACAATGACTGGAGGTGAGAAATTAAAGTCAATTTAATAGAATAGAATGAAGTGAAGAAGTTTCCATTTTTGAAGCTAGTAGACATGGAATATTAGGAAATTAAGACTCGGAGAAAAATAAAAATATATCTATGAATATTGGGTAGGGGGGAATCAAGGGATGTTCTATCAAGAAGAAAGTTCTTTTAAGGGTATTGATGAGTGGACCAAGAAACATGATTGGTAATGGTCATAGTGATGTTCTACATAGTTTAAAAGTGTGAAGATATGAAGTTGAGAATTTTCATAATGACCAGTGATGATAAACAAGGAAGATGTTTAAAGGTTTAAATGGTAAAAAAAAATAGTTGAAGTATAAGAAAGAAATGTTGCTAGAAATTTTATAAGGATACCTCGAGAAGGATTGTGTACATATTGACAAAAGAAGTGAGAGTCAATTAATAGAGGTTGTACTTGACTAATTTGTACTCATTGTTTCATGAGTAGGACTTCACATAGAGGAACTTATCAAGTTTTGTTCCCATAGCGTTAAAAGAGGTTGTTTCCACGGAACACCACACATTTAAATTTTTCATGGACAATGATGGTAGTAGTGTTTCCAATTATTTCAATATCTAAAATAAAGATACTATTTAATGAGCAAGAATCTCTTGTCCAAATTGAAGAAGGGTGAATTTACGATAAAGCAATCAAATGGTATTGAGATAGGAACTTGACGAGATAAGAAAATATTTTTTGTGGATGAAAATGATAATTGTTAAGTGATGTATGTATAAGTCAACATGGATCATCAAACCCTCATGCAAGTAAATTAAGCACGATATAAAATTAAATCATGATGACCTAGTTTTTATATGCAATTGCATATAGCGATATTGGAATCGGTAAGCCAAAGGGTAAATGGATGTAAAACCAAGGGATTTTAATTTTGAGATAGATGATTTAAATAATGATTGTATAACTAGTAATATCTTAACAATGAATTTCACCATAATTTTCTTGGGGAAGGAAGAATATATGACGAGAGATTAAGACTCAAGATGATGAGGCTCATGTGAAATTTAACGATGTACTTAGATGATTATACCTATGGTGTAAATGGTCAACTTCCTAGTTGAAAGAAGTGGAAATGATTATTGAAAAGCTAATTGGTATCTTGATGAAAACATAACACTAATAACATTGATGAGATAACATAGATCCTAGATGGATGTTGAATAATCTTAGTTCATGGTTTAATGTTTGTAAAGTAAATGAAATTTATTTTTCTGATGAATCATGATAAGAATGCTTATAGAGTATTATTCTATATTTGATAAGTATTGAGATGTTTCTCATGTTTCATGATATGATGGTATGAGGGTGATCATGCACATGTGGTTCATATTTATATAGTTGTTACAATACTGATGATGTATCCTTACGATGATTGTGAAATGCATAACGTGGAATAAGAATTATAATGCTATAATATGAGGTTTATTGACATGTGGTTCATTTATTATGTGAAGCCATGATATGTCTTTGATGCAAATATGTTGATGTTATGATGGTATTTCATGAGGTGAAGCATGTGATAATTGCGTACAAATTTATGACATGCATGAGCATGCAGTTCGTTATTATTCATAATGTTGCGATTAACAATGATGAATGTTACATGATGACATGCAAGACTTGGCATGTGGATTATTTTCTATGATATTATGATGGTATAGCTAATGCATTGGTTGCATGTTGAGGTGTGATGATTCACATGACTCCATAAATGGGCCGAGAGGGCCGGTTTATTTGATGATCTCGTGCGAGCCCATACGCACGAGGGAGAATAAGTAACACCATATGGGCTGGGGACAAACTCAATCAACACAACGTATGCCAGTGGTTCCTTTGTCTTGTGTAGCTCTTGATGGATAGCTCTTGAAGGGCTATGGGACCATCTTGAGGAGGCCAAGTGCCTGATGTTCTAAGCTAGGTACCTGTTATTGGATTGGGATGTCAAAGTCTGGTTAGGGTGTAAGGACTTCGATGCCTGGGGCTGTGCACCTTAGTAGTTGTGGAGGGAATGGGCTAGCCTTGCGAGAGGCCCAGAGTCATTGAGTACCGTACCGGATGCCTGCCTTGGGGCAGATGAGGTCTGAGTCAGGCACGAGCCTTGGGGCCAGCCTTGGACTAGGATACAGACTGGGTCAGGCTTATGCCTGGTGCCGAAAGTGGGAAAAAGGATAGAGATTCCTTGGGATTTCCCGGGTGTTGTGAAACTTTCGATGCCTACTGGTTATACTAGTTCAATAGAGGGTGTCGGCAACATGAAGTAATAAATATAATAAATAATATTAAAAAATACAAGAAAATATACAATGAATAAAACAAAATAATAATAAAAAAATAAAAATAGTAATAAATAATAAATAACCATACTAAAGCTCTAAATAAAAATAAATAGAAATAAAACAAGAAAACAGTAAAAAAAATAGTAAAGCTATCAAAAAGAAATAAAAAAAGAAAGAAATAAAGTTGCATATAGACACATGGAGTGTGTGCATGTGGTTCCCCTTCCAATGTTTGCTCTATTTATTAGATGGTGAGGAGGATGGGAGGCATTCCATCATTCCAAGATTCTATCATTCATTCTCTTGAGAGAATAGTGTTCTAAGACAGAGGATTCACTGGCAGTAGTACATTGATTGAGGGCTCAAGGGTGGCCAGTTGTAGCAAGACCTTGCACAATTGAGCCTACGGTTGGGTGGAGAGTTGTCCCCAAAACCTTGTTGCAGTAAGCAGACTTCAACCACAGGTAAGTGCTACTCATAGTTTGAACTTGATGTTAATTAGTTGACAAATCACATGTTTATTTTGGGTTGTTACACACTCAGCTCGGCAGAATCATAATACATAGTTGCCACTCAAGCAACATGTGAGGCAGTATGGATGAGAAAGATAATTGTTGTATGTTTGGTCAGACGATGGATCCAACTGTGATCTACTATGATAATCAGAGTTGCACCAAGCTCTCTGAAAATCCTATTTTTCATGATCGATCCAAACATATAGATATATGGTATCACCAGTTACAGGATTGTGTGTAGAGGCGAATAATGTTGTTGCAGTACATTCTAGCAAAGGAACAAGACACTGATATTTTGACAAAGGCCTTGTCAAGAGGGAAGTTTGAGTTCCATAGGTGTAGGATATGGGTGGTTGATAATCCCTTTCTTGCTGAGAGGGAGTGTTGAAAAATGAAATAAGAAATTCTAAATTTGATCTTGCCTTGATTAAATTGAGAAATTTCGAATTTCCACATCAGTAGACAACTTGGATGATGTTAACTTGTGTGACATGGCTTGTGTTACCTAGTTTACTCATGAAATTCAAGTTGGAGGAGTTAGAGTTCATTTATACATGTGTGATTGCTAATTTGTAGCAATCAAGGTCAGTTATATCAGGTTGTTTTCAGTTAAACTAGTTCTAACTTTTGGAGGAACTAGTGCATGGTCATTTAAGTAGTGGGACTTTAGTCAAACCCAATGATCATCCAGTTAACTGATCAATCAACCCAAAATAGCTAGTGCATGTAGATAATTCAAGTTACCTAGTTGAGGTGGAGATTCCAAGGTAGTGTAACATCAGTTGTAGACTAGTCTTGAGTGTACATGTGTTGCATGTAGTCAGATGATCAACCTAAAGGAATTGTGCAGTTCAATTGAGGGAATTTCCTAAATAATAGGGGCTAATTCCTCAATGTTTGGTCCCTATAATACTAGTGATTACCCCATTACTATTGTAGTTGTACCCCTTATTAATATTTTTGTGCCCCTATTGCCCCCATATTGTTATTATTGTGCCCCATAGAATCCCTCTATTGTCATTTTTGTGGCTTTATATTATTATTGTTAGGTTGGCTGGGTTATATTGTGACTCCTTAGACTCCTATATATAGAAAGGAGGTTTTGTCATTTGAATCATCAAATAATTGTTCATTTATGTAATGTAAAGGAGGTTTCCCCCTCGAAGAGGCTGAATTTTAAGGCGTTGATCTATCTTTTCTATCTTTTTCTTGAGTTGGTTTCATAACACTCAAGGAACAAAGAAAGGAAATAGGCGCTCAAGCCAAGGAAATTTTTTAATAATTTTGGATTAGAGGCCTTCAGTGAGCAGAGAGATAGGTTATGCACTTGCAGGGTGAGCTCAATTGAGCAAAGCAATTGTAATACATCTCTATTCATTTGATTAATGCAAACTGGCATTGGGGTTTTTAGTAGATTTCTTTCCCCAAATAAAAATACTTGTTGCATGTGTGTTATTTCTTCTTGCATGTCTGAGATTTTTGTTCTAAAATGTGAATTAATGTCCACATAGCAGTAGTGTAAGTTTGTGTCTTGTGATTTTGATTAAAACATCATGAGAAGTTGCAAATCTACATCCTAATTTCTACATCTGAGAGTTTTGTCTTTTAAATAAATAAGGCTTGTGGTAACTTATTTCTTTCTTGTCAAATATTGTTGTCTAATGCAACTAAGTAGGATTACTCCTTTCCTTTTGTTGAGATGCATTGTTACCTTGTTGTTGTTGAGGTGTGTTATCTACATCCTTATTCTTTAGCTATTGATTGTTGTCATTATCTACTATGACAACTTTGATGAAGTTGATGGTCTTTTTATTATTTGTCTTCTTCTTACTAGTTTCTCCTTCATAACCCAAACCAACTTTCATAAGAGGAGATCTTTGATCATTCTACATCTCATACAATTTTCCAGACCCCTTAATGTGTTTAAAATTCATATTTAACTCATCATGTGTTTTCTTTAGCTGCTTTCTCATAGAAACTACTTCTTCTTCCTACTTTTCACATTTTTTCCCTTTTTCTTTTAACTATTGTAATAGGATATCTTCAACCTTTTTGGCCTCTTCTAATTCAACCTTTAACATGTGAAGCTCTTGAAATTGAGGTTCTTCTTTAACATATTTAATCATTTTTTTTTGTTCTTTTGTTTGAGTCTGTCAAATTCTTCTAGAGCACTAATTAACACTCCTTCAAAGTCAACTTCACCCTCTTCTTCTCCACTCGAATCACATTATGCTTTCTAGTTTGAGACTGTAGGGATGGAAGATTCTTCACTACGTTGTATTTACTCTTTTCTTTACCTTTTGAATTATTTTTTTCCTTCTTAAATGGACATTTTTAGGCACAATTCCCTACTTTTCCGATCCCTTTCTTCAGTCTTTTCACAAATTTTGCTTCTTCTTCATCTGAGCCTGAACATGAGCACTCTTGTTCTCCTGTAGATTTCTTATCTGCTTTAAATGTTGCATCTCTTGATGTAGACTTTCCTTTTATAATCCTCATTTCGTATGTTGTTAAAGAGATCGATCCATTTTTAAATTTCAAAAATTAGATATATGTTTAATCGCTAATACTTTGGGATTAAATTTGGCAGGAAGTGATCTCAAAAAATGTTGTACTATTCAAAGACTCCTTAATTTTTTCATCTAGACCCTTCATAACATTAACAATTTTATCAACTCGAAGAAAAAAACTTACCTATGTCTTCATCATCATTCATTCTCAAGGACTCAAATTGCATTTTGTAAACTTGTAATTTGGCCAATTTCACTTTATCGCCTATGTTAGTGTCAGTCTTTCCAACCTTCCTCCAGTGATCAAATATGCTCTTACAAAGTGGTCTCAGAGTGTCAAGGTCAAATTTTGTCATTTCAGTGAGTCTTCAAGCAAAATTTGGTCACTAGGCATTAGGTCTAGGGTTTGCTTTCACTCCTTCTAAAGTTGTCCAAATGTCGGCTGAGTATATCATCATTCATAGGGTTTTAATTATCATGTCAGTGTCTAATGAGTCATTTTACACCTTGTTCATGCTTCAGTTGCGCCTAGGCAGGGTCATTTCCCTCTCCTAGGGTTTTGAAAGCTAATTTCTCTTGGACGGTCAAATCATCGGCAAAACTTGTATCCAGATATTCATACACCTTCTCCTATCCTTAAAGTACCTTATTAAATGCTTCCCATCCCTTAGATCTGCCAAATTCCTTATTTTCGCACAAACCCTAGTTTCTAGCTACAACCCGGCAATTTTCTAGGTTGGGCCTGTGTTTTGCCCTTTTGGACCCCTTCCCCTCACTCAATCTCTGAGATTCCACTTTCCCCTGCTTCCTAACATCCCTCCCTACTTCCAAAAATTTCCCCAAGAATTTAGAAGCCCCTTATCCCCTTCATTTCGCTTCATTTCGACAAAATTCCTTGTTTCACACATCGGGACAAGTTTCACTCAAAAGATGTTTCAGAGAAATCAAAGATGAATTTTGGAAACCTGAGAGAGGTTTTTGTCCAAAACATGCCAAAGAAGAAAAAAATCCTTCACTTTTTGCACAGGTGTCATGGTTTTAGAGAAATGTCAAAATTACAATCGCTAGATCCAAGGAGGTTGGCCAAGGCACTAAAACGACGGAAAAGGCCCGATCCCCTTCACATCTTGGCTGAGGCTTCCTTGAAGGAGCATGATATTAAATGACCTCACTACAGCACAAATTTCAAAAAAATTTGAGCATTTTTGGGCACTTATGAATTTTTGGGCAAAAAACAGGTTTTTCTCGTTGATAGGTCGCGCGCCCTATTCGATGGGCAACTTCATTTTGGGAAAACTCAGCATTTCTGGATTTGGAATGCAAAGATACACCTGCTCAACAATTACCAAGAGATTTCATCAAGTTTTGAGCCTCCAGAAGGTCAAAAAACATGCAAAAATTGACTTTCTGCCATCTTTTTGACAAACAGGAAGCAGTCTTGGGAGATTGCAATTTTGGAGGGGCAAATGGCCACCAAATTCAGAAATTCCACTTGGGTTGGAAAGTAGACATCCAAACCTTTCCAACAAGCCCACTTTTGCCTCATGTGGACACCTGGAAGTGCCTCAAACGGAGCTCCAAAGAAGCACGACCTATCAGGATTAGGGCGCGACCTATCAGGCAATTTTCATAATTTTTTCACCTACAACTCAGGAATTCGCCCAGCTTTGGCCAGTTTTGACTTGGGATGGGATTTTTCACCCTCTTTGATGTAATTAATGTATTTTCATGTTGATATGACACTCATTTACCTATTCTAGAAGATTCATTCATGAAATAGCAAACATTTAATGAATGAATTGGTTTCCTAGCTTATAGAGGCAAGTTGTTTTGACTGCCTAGATTTTAGTGCTCAGTTTAGAATTGGTTGAAACAGCTCCTAGAAGGATGAGCTCGACCCCTAGAGGCAAGGAAAGATGTTAGATTTCCTATATTATGTACTTTCTTGGTCATTTTCATGGTTGGACTCTTGAGGGAGAAAGCTCTATTGTATTATTCATTGTATCTCTGCAATTTTGGCAAAGGAAGAAAGACCAGGGTTTTGCAGTCCTTTTTGGGATTCCTGTGGTTACATGTATTGATGGTGTGCTTCTCTTTGTACTTGTAAGTGTGTTATGTGATATCATCCTCTTTATTTTTCTTCTGAAATTAGGCAAATGAAGTGTTAAAGTAGAATTCATGATTCCCATGCTCTGCTTTTAAATTTGCTTAATATCCATGTTTTCATTTGTTTAAGGAGAACTAAAGGTGATTGCTTGCTCTCCTTAGCTCCTCACCGGTCATTCCTACCCATTCATTTAATTTAAAGGCATCAATATAGTCTCCTACCTTGCCCCAAAGAACCCCCTGCAAAAACTGTGTCCAATCCCCGCACCCAAAATTGCCTTTCCCCGATTTTCCACCAAAATCCAAAAAATCCCAAAACAAACTCTTTTTATCAGTTTACTAGCCTAAAATCAGTGTTTCCCTATTGGTTATCTCGCCCATTGAATATCTTTACCGAGATAGACCGGAGAGAGCCCTCTCTTGCCTCGTAGGGCTAGCTACGAGGCTAAGTGGTTTGATGTTGCCTTGGAGTTTACCTTTCTCAGCCTGAGGTGAAATTTCAAGCGCTAACAACCTCCATGATTTTTTTAATTTATCCCACATTTCTTTAGCAGTCTTACAATGCATTACTTTTACAAATTCTAACTCATCTAGCCCACTAAGGATAGCATTCACGGCTTTGGGAATGGAGGAAAGTTTCAATTTATCATCTTTATCTACAATAACTAGTGGTTTCTTATTAAAATTTGGGTACCAGAGAACAAGTGGTTCCCTAAGGCTTTGATCTTTGGCCTAGGGAAAAATGTCCAAATTTATTTTTTACTTTTCTCCTAAAGTGACTTTATAAGTGGTAAAGTCAATTTAATTTAAAAGTGACTTTATAAGTGGTAAAGTTACATTCTAACTTAAAAGTGACTTTATAAGTGGTAAAGTTACATTCTAATTTAAAGGTGACTTTATTAAAGTCAATGAAGAATTAGAAAGTGAAAAAGTGACTATGGAAATAAAAGGCTAAGTGGGTCTTTATTTAAGTGGGTGAGCTAAAAAATAGAAAGTGAGAATTAAATGCACATTTATTCTCATCCCTAGATCTAAATGAATATTAGCCATTAGATCTTAGGGTAACCCAAAAGGTCATTTAGAGAATAAAAGGAGAAGAGAAGAGGAAAATATAATTCATTCTTTCATGAGAATTTGAGATAAAGAGAAGAGAAAGCAAGGATAAAATTTCTCAGCAGTGAGGAAGTGAAGGAGAGCAGCAAGAAGACATTTCAGCAAATATGGGCAGCAACATTTATTGGCACACATCCCAAGGCAAAACCATACAACAAGAGAAAGACACAACAAGGGCACGAATTGCGAGGCAGATTTGGGCACAAATTTTGAGGCAGTTGTACTGCTGAAATCCATATAGTTCGTACAACAAGTTCTGGGCACATTTTTTGAGGCAGGTTGTACAACATTTAATATTGTTTTATTGCTATAAACATTTCTGTTTTGGCTGTTTACTGATTGACATGATTTTTGAGGTGGAGTTCAAGCATGGAAATCCAGATAAGTTGTAATTTGTGGTCGTTGTAATTTCTACTGTGTATTTCAGTTTCTCTGTAAAAGCATTTTCAAAAATAAATAAGAGCTCTCAAATTGGTTTTCCCCGAGAGTTGTAGGGGGTTTTTCCAGGGTCACATTGACCAAAAATCACTGTGTTATTTTATGTGTGGCTGTCATAATTTTGTTGTGTTTTATTTCTGTAATTTCAGTAGTTGTGAAATCTCTAAATTTGTGTTTTCAGAAAATATTGTCATTTCCATATTTTAGAATTTTTATCATGCTTGGATTTAAAACTAAATGCATGAAGTGATAAGGAAAACTGATAACCGGAGTGGGGGTTGAAATTTCTTCATTTCTCGTACCCATCCTCTATTGCACCCCAAACATCTACTCTAAGGAACATTAAATATGTTAACATTCTAACTTTCCATAAAGTATAGTTAGTACCATTAAATAAAGGAGTTTTGTTTGTAGAACACCCTTCCTGACTAGCCATTCTTATAACTTAGATCTTCCTTTTAGCTGTTAGGCCGATACGTAAGGAACTAACTCTTATACCAATTGTTAGAAACTAGGAAATTATAAGAGTGAATTAGTAATTGTCTTTTAACAATGACCAATTTTAAATTATTTTAACAAGCTTTTAACCTTTTCTTTAACAATTAACATAGTTATATAGGTGTTCAACAATTAACCATGAATTCAAAGGCAAAAACACAAGCAACATATGCAACACATGTAGGCACTAGATATAAGTGGAAACCCATAAAGGGAGAAAACAATGAATTTTGTTGTTGTGATGTAAATGCAAGTACCCACTCCCTTTTTACATCAGATTTTGTAGGCACCCACCTATAAGAGGCTTCAACCTCTCTTTTATTTTGCAAGCTACAACTTGTTGGAAGCACCCACTTCTACTTCTTATAGGGCCCGACCTATTATTTTTCAGTCTACTACCTAAAAGGAGACACTAATCCACTAACAAATTTAAAATTTACTTTGTTGGTTGACTTGATTTTTAAATTTTGAATTCCTCCTCATCTCTGTTGTGTACTCTACCTCTACTCCTTTACAATTGTTTATCTCCTTTGCTCCTCTATCTCAATTATGGTTTTCACTTCAACTTCTCTTTCTCTCTCTTGCTAGGCAAATGTCGAACCATGTCTCTCAAAATTCAATTAAACAACAATTATGCATTCCAAAAATCCATCTTTATATGACTCATTGTCTGTTTGTATTCCAATGCAGTGATTTGAAATTAAAAGGTGGTCCACCCATTCATTTCGCATTCTTCTCAAAGTTGGAATCAATATTTGCATAAACAAATTCCTAGCAAGGAAATGAATAGTCTTCCAAATGAATAGTATTCCAAATGTCTATTTTTATTCCAGATGCCCAGCAAGAAAATAAATAGTCTTCAACCTTTGAAATTATGAGTAAGACACTTGGAAAGTCACACCTACAATGACCTTAATATCACACTGAATATTTTCATGTTGTGCAAATCATCACCTCCTATTTGATGTAGGAATTCAAATCACTTATACGTAAAATTATGCAAATTATTCCATATCAAATTTCAAAACTCGTCCTCCATTGTAAACTTGGAACCTATGGCTATACTAAAGTTTCCATTGAAACAAAGCAATATGGACTAGGGTTGGATCAATATGCTCTAGAAGGAAAAACTATTCACAAAGATCTTCATAATGATTCCTATCCATGTTTGAAAATTGTTATTGAAAAATATCCAACATTTAGATCTTCTTCCAAAAACTAAAAATCTCCTTTGTAAATGTCTTACATTACCCCAAAGTTTTTTTTCTTGCAATTACCGTGAGCTTTCTGTAACACCCCCCTCCCAGGTCTACCCAAAGTAACCATGCCAATCGGGGTAAACATGAGAAGAGAGACTACTATGATCATATTCGACCTCCTATGTTACCTTAAGGAAGTGGAATTGACGGAACATCAGATACATTCATCCAACATCATCAACAAAACCCTTAGGAGACAAGTCAACCACTCAAATAACCTGTCCTTGGGTCCCACTGCTTTTTTGCAACTCTTAGGCTATAGTCACTCTCATGCTATGGGCAAGGGAGTGACCAGAAACCCAAAGTCGCTCTCACAAGCCTTCTTGCCAGGGACTGTGAACCAAAATTTCTAGTTTTGTGCCAACAACCTCGAGATTTAAGCCACTTTTCTAGCCCAGAAGCCTAGCCTCTACCCAGAAATTGTTGTAACTTCCAAAATTCATTAAAACATGATAAAAATGTTGATCAATAAAAAATCACCCTCGGGACTAGGCCTGAGCATCCCTAATCGGGACTGACATTCTGTTAAACACTTGGCATCAATGCAACCTACAAGTCTAGGATAAAAGACAAAGCATAAACGACTAAAACAACTTATGAAACATAACTAGAAGGATCACCTCCTTCTCCATTGAACTACAACATCATCAATTAGTTCTTGCATCCATCCATTTAACAATTACAAGTAAATACATGAAATAACCATGACATAAACCAATCATCTAACAATGCTTATAACCAACATTAAACCATGTAAATGTCATCGATATGACAACCATAAAATCCACGTATAAATCAATGTAAAAGTAAGAGTACTTAGCTTTTATTAATCATAGGAAAATCTGACCAGGTTCGAGACTTCCACGTACCACCCGACCATAGACATGGTTGAACTAAATCTCTTTTTTAGTCAATCACCCTCGTGCCATATTCCAAGCATGAATGTGGGATCTCATAGAACAACCAATCCAAGAAAAACCAAGGGAATCTAGAGGTTAAGCCACCTCCACCCTCATCAAACTGTGATCACACCAAAACCGGTGCTCTGATCACAACCGAACAAAACTGGGAATGCCATCCAGAATTCATCACTATCCTTGAGGAATTTTCTGTCTCCTTGCTCCTCCGGCTTGACCACAATCCAAACCCAGATCACTAGGCCCTAAACTGAGACCAGTCTCTCAGGCTTTGCCACTATCCAAACCCGGATCACCAGGCCCTAAACCGAGACTTTTCCCTCAGGCTTTACCGTGTATCCTGCCAAAACCGATCAAGGGATTCCTAGGCCTTTGGGAACGGAACTTGAGAATACCTCCGCCCCAGATTCCAAAATCCAGCTGGAAAACCAAAGCTCAAAACCGAAATAAACATCCCAACATACCATGGCATCCGGAAAAAGTCTAGGCTAGGCTGAAATCCACTGTCATAACCCGGCAAACCCATGCCACCGACAACAAGAGAACCATACACCAACATGAAAATCTATGCATGTGCAAACTATTTAGGAAATCACACATGCAAAAGGTTACCTGCAAGTATTCATGTTGAAACTGCTTGAGTCCTACTTTCCTTTCCTTGATCCTTGCTTTCTTTTCCTTTCCTTGTTCCAAACTAGAGTGCTCCAAGAAAACTCTAAGTGACCAAGCGTATGAGAGAGAGAGAAAGAGTAATGGGAGAGCTCCAAACTTGAAATGGCAAAAGGTTTCACTGACTAAACCTGAGCCAAGAGCCTGCCAACTGATCGTCAGAAGCCTTTTTATCAATGAGGCCTCTAATTTCTTCATTTTCCATTATTTTCCTTCAATTTCCACCTCACATGCAACCTGTGACCTTTTACCTTCCTTTTCTCCTATTTTCCTTTATTTTCATAAATAAATGTGCCAAAAATGCCTTTGCCTTAGCCTTTGCCAATTTTCCTTAGCCAAAACACACATCCGATGATACCCACTAGGATATGTTTGCCCAACATTCAGCTTGGAATACGTGTCCCTTACCCGTGGTCTTATTTTTGCCTTTATTTACGTTATTACAAGGATTTTTCACTAGGGCTATTACAGAACCCTCCCCTTGGGGAACACCGTCATCGGTGTTAAACCACACCAAGACCGCTGAAAAGAAAACATACTTCCCATGGAGTTTTATAACTTAGCTCGTTGCGGTATTTACAATGAAAGACCTTCTCAAAAGCAAAACATCATGACAACATGACCATATAACAATCATACCACATATTGGAGCTTTATAACAGAGCTCATAACAATATTTACAATAACCACATATATAAATATGCACATTTTCTAAACCAACAAATAAAAGGATACGATGCATGTATCAATCAACAAGGGAATCCAGAGGATCACACCTCCACCCTCAAAGTAATACCAAAATTCACCTCCTTCCCATGAAGTCCAAAATCCACTGCCACAGTCAAAGTTGCATCCAATGTCTAGCGCTACTGTCACATGGAATAAGTCGATCTTGCGGACAAGATAAACCTTCCTAGAATCTAAAGAAGACCTAATGACAAGAAAACCAACCAGACACTATCTTTCTCTAAATATGCTTTGACAGACAATAGCAAACAAGTGTTTTTAGGGCCTACCTTAGGTCCAACGCTAGCTTGTGGATTGCCTTGCACCTTCGATCCAAATGAGCTCTTTTTCACGAATCTGCAAACACAAGCTAGCACCTGAAAAGCCAATTGCATAAAACATATTTAACATGAAAGTCAAGGAGTCCATGAAACAAATAACATAAGATACTTGTTGAGAAAAATGAGTTTGATTGTATTAATTCAAAAGAAGAAGAACCTTACAACCTTTGCCTTGACGCTATACAAGCTCCTCCCAGGGTCCAGCAAGAAGTCTCCTCTACTTTGACAAGTTTCACTCACTCCCCAATGAAACCAAAAAATGTATGTGATCTCTCCTCTTTAGACTTAACTAGGAAGTATTGATTTCACCAGCATTTACCCTAAAAAATGTTCAGCTTCTAACCTCCCTAGCAACCAGCCCAATGCCTGTATTTATAGTGCAATGGAGGGAGGTTACTAGGTCCTCCTTCAAAGGGATAAAGCCCTCCTTCAAAGGGATAGCTCCTCTCATCAAGGGATTAGCTCCTTCTCTTTTGGGATGCATGAACCACCTCAGAGCGAACAATCCACGTCAAAATTCCTTCTAGAAACCTCTAGAATTAACCCAAAGTGAGTTTTTTAAGATAAAACTTGCGCCTTTTGACTTTCACAGGGGTCCGCACCTACACCGTTAGGGACAGAGCGGGCAGGTCCACAGCTTTTGTACACAGAAGGTGCAGGACCGCAGGTGACCATGAGAGAAAGTGCAGAACCAGAGTTACATTGATTTTTAATGTCTTTCTTTCATTTATAAATCTTGATTTGGAGAGCTGAGGTCTGAGACTTGCTTAGGAGGATAGTACAAGTGATGATAGACCCATACTGACTGCAAATAATCATGATGACGATATTTTTGTGTAACAGATTGCCCCCTAAAGTGCGAAGTTTGTAGTAGATGAGGATTTCTTATCATTTAGGAAGAGTGAAGTACTTTATCATTTCGAGGATCATCTTGTGGAGAACCTAGTTGGAACCTGTAAAAACATTCAATGCAAGATATATATATGAGATCATATCATCGCTGAGGTAGGCATTCACATACTCAAATAAAAACTGACTAGAAAAACTAACTACTGCTATGATACAGGAATGATCTTGTAAAACATCACAAGTATAGACTCATGTGGACACAGTATGGATGTAGCCATCTGTTTATGAATAGTCCATTATATAATGAATACAAAATTCCTCGCAGCCTGGATTGTGGAAACTAGATCCAGGGTCTTCATTTCTACTTCCCGAAACAGTACGATTCTATCCATGCGAATGAATGTGTTGATGTCGAACATGGTAGAAACCACTTGATTACCAGTCAATGATGTAAACTGTTAACAAGTGTGAGAGAAACCACCAGTAATGTCAATGGCACTCAAAGTACCCAGTACAGTCCATGAGATGCGAATAGATGTGTTGATGTCGAGCATGTCACAGAATCCTTTGATCGAAAGTCAATGATGTAAACTGTCGTCAAAGGCGAGAAATCTGCCATTGATGCATGCAGATCTCAAGGTACTGACGATTCCTAGATCATATTTCTAGATAATGAGCTGATGTCGATAGAAAGCGATCCGTCGTAGGCAAGCCCACAACACAAAATCATAGATCAAGTTGAAGAAATTTAGTAGCAAAGACTGACTCAGGGATGGTCAAGATGGATGACAGATATTTTGCAGATGAATGGCTTATTGGCAGTGACCTCTTGAACACATAATGACACGACAGATGGTTTGGTGACAATTGACCCAAAGTTAATACCTAGAAACCGGCTGAAGACTTTCAATGTGGTTTGATCAAATGTTAGGCAAAGGATTTCCCAACCCAAGTGAATAAAAGTGTCGTTTTCAAGAGTGGTTACAAAGTATGACAAACGGGCTCATTTTTCTCTCTTTTCCCCCACCATTTTTGGCAAGTACCTCTTTATTTTTGACAAGCTTGAGGAGGATAACATTTGCTTGATTATAAGCTCATCCTTCGGATGAGTCCAACTTAGTTTAAATTCGAACCCTAAGAAGGAGTGGTTCGTTCTTGTTTGTAATTGAACAGGTCCTTTACTGTGAAATTTTAACGAGTCCAGTATAGGAGAAACTCGGCGTTTTTCAATTTTAGAGAGTCTGAAAAAACTTAAGAAGACTCCAAGGTTGACCTTTTTCGTACATTTGTGTCTCCCAAGCCCGAAAAAGTATAAAATAATACTTGAGAGAACCGCTTGATCTTTTACGACCAAGGAGTACTTTTCGTCATTATTGCCTTTGACCCAAAAAAGTAAAAAAGCGATCAATGACACGTCATTTTATAACCAATATCGAATTTGAAACGACAAAAACCCGGCAATATTTTCATGTTTTTACGGTCGGAAAGGAGCTGTAAGTAGATCGTCTTTTAATTCCATTTTAACGAGTTTAAAAGAAACACTCGAAAATCTTTTCATGTTTTAGGAGTCAGAAAAGAGCTTAAAAATGACTCTACATGTTTTTCTGTTGAAAATGCTAGATTTCGCCTGAATAATCCTTGATTCTGCACAAAAACGCAAACATTACTCATACCTGTTTGAAATGGATAAAAACGTCGCAAAATACCTTTAAAAGTGAAACATAAACAAATTTGCGATTTATTTACTCAAAAAACTTATAAAAAGGGCCTTTGCCAATTCATTTTTACCATTTGAATTTGGGTGAGAAAAATAGTGCTTTTGGCTACAAAACTTCCTGTGAAGATTTCAGAAAATCCAACTGTCGGAATCGAGCGCCGTCTTCTCCAGGTAATCCACATCATCCTACTCTTCATTTTCAGCCATTTAGTTTTTTGTTTTAGTCCTTCATTTCATTTTTTGGGAGGGTTTTTAGGCGCAAAACCCGCGCGCGGGGGCCCGCAGGTTTACCATTGCGGGCCTGCGGACCCCGACTTTTTCTCCATTGGGAAAAAGCTCGGGGTCCACACCTTCCATGTAGACAAAGTGCGGACCCCCGCACTGTGTCTAACCCGGAGGGTGCGTACCCCGTCGCAACGATTTTGAACCCAAAAATTCTCAAAAATGGACCAACCAAAATATTTCCTAGCAATTTAATTAATCTTTATGCTTGATGCAGAGAGCACATCATGCTAGATTGGCGTGAACGAGAGCACGAGGACGTGGATGCTGCCGCATGGAATCATCAGCCTTCTCTTGATGCTTTGAGGGCGTGCGGACTGTATAAATTCTGGGCCATTCCTGGCATGAGGGCTCAGGTGGATTTCTTACAGTGGCTGGTTGATAGATGGAACATACAGGACCAGTGTTTCTTCATTAGTGGCCACCAGCTCGAAATCGAGTCTGCGGACATATATTTCTTGACTGGTTTGCCCAAGAGAGGCGAAGACTTGACTCTGCACGGGACTAGGCCAGGTGGCCAGTCTGTCGATAGCCTCCGGCTAGAGTACTGCAACAGCGAGGCTAGAGACAAAGGGATAGACATAAAGACGATATCCCGTCCTGAACTTATGGTGATTGCGTTTACCGTCACCAGACTTTGCGGAGCTGCCGCATTACATATTGCCACCGGATCCCAGATGCGTATGGCAGTTGATTGCTCCCGAGGCACCATCTTCAACTGGTGCGATGCCGTGTTGGCCAATGTGAAAGGCCAACTGACTAGGGCCAAGAACGGACGACTAAAAACCTTTGGTTATGGGGCTTTGGTCGTGATTTTTGGCCTGGAGAGGGTTCCTATGCTGATCCCACAACACCTTACTGTTGGTGTTGGGCTTCCTCGAGAGCCCAAACTAATGTGATGGGTCGCAGTCATGGCCCATCACCCGGACGAGAGGACAGAAGTTCCTCGTTTCAAACCTGAGTATTTCCAATGGCTAGAAAACCAGGTCTTTTCCATTCAGGACTTTCCTTATGCTGGGATAGATTTTCGTGGTGACCCAGACATGGTTCTTCCACCAGGAGAGCAGTGGGATGAGTCAGGTAAAATCCTTTTCAACATTTTCCTATTTTAATTTTTTATTTATTTTTCCATCGTCTCAAAACTGATAGTAAAAATTTTAAAATGCAGATGTGGGTCCACAGCGACCAGCCGCTCTCCGGCCTTTCGAGAGAAAACAACCAGTTGCACCCGCACCAGCCCCACAGGACGAGTCAGCAGAGGTTTTGGCCGAGTTGGAGGGTCATCTCGAGTGCTTGACAGGAGATATTCCTGAGACCACTATAGACGACATTCCTCGTCGACTTCAGCGCTATGTGATTGGAGTCCCGGGACCTTTTAGGAGGTTCCTTTGCAAGGTGGCCCGTGCAGTGGTTTCTTATAGAGATCATCACCAGTGATAGGATGATCGCCTATAGTGGGCACATGTGACATTTTTGTTTTTTGTACTTATCATTTTTTCCGATCATAAGGTGTTTTTCAACCTATGATCGAAGACGATGTATTTTTTTGACACACTCTTATATATATATATATATATATATATATATATATATATATCACTATTACCGGCTTTATCTTGTTAATCATGTTATGGAATGATTATAAATTTACATGTATGATTATTGCAAATGTCTATTTAACATTCGAGAAGCAATTGCATATGCTAATGTTTTTAAAGACCTTGGAATATGCTGATATTCAATGTAATCAAACTCACGTTCCAAGAGACGCACTCTCAAAAATAATCTTAATAACATTGGATTTCTAATGGCATACACTCTATTAAGCTATAATACAACGAGTTCAGAATCTAACCTCAATATCAAACTCTAAATCCCAAATGAAATAGATTCAAATAATAACTCAATCACTGCACTGTACTCGGCAATGTTGTTCATTGTTTGACCGAGGCTTACCCCATGCATAGATACTAACTCGTCAGAGGGTGAATAGATAACCCAAGCTGCGGAAGAAATGTTTCGTGTATTATGACAAGTACCATCAGCGAAACCAATGTATGTTTGGAGAGGCATCGACATCTGCAATATCAAGAGTAAAACCAAGATAAGCAGGAAAAATGACGAAAAACACTCTCTAAGCTAAGCACACTATTTAAACTAAAACACACCAGCTAGAAAGAAAAACTATCCTAACTAAAAATCTCCGTACCCATTCTTTTAAGCATAATACCTATCTAAGTAAAGGCCATTTATGGGTTTACCCAAAGATTCCCCATCAAAGTCTACCAATTCATAAGCCCCTTTGGCTAGGTTTCGCTTGACAACATAGGGACCATGCCACATAGGAACGAATTTTCCAGCGCCTAATTTATCATTAGCTTGATCATACACTAAGACTGGATCTCCTTCCGAAAAATTTCGAGGGGTCACATTTCGATCATACTGAGCTTTCATTCATTTTGCGTGAGTCTCGATTGCCAATGCAGCATCACGTCGATTCTCATCTAATTGAGCTAAGTATAACAAACGCTTTTCCTCTTCGGAAGTGGCTGGAAGTAACTCGATGGCCATTTGCAGTGATGGGATTTCGCATTCAATGGGTAACACGACTTCCAAACCATAGACTAGTTGGAAAGGAGTGAACCCTGTTGATGTTTTTACTGAAGTTCGGTACGCCCAAAGCGCTGAAAATAGCATGTTGTGCCAATTCGACCGATGAATCCCAATGATTCGTCGGATCATGATAACTAAAACTTTGTTGATGGATTCAACCAGACCATTCGCTTGTGGATAATAAGGGGTTGAACTATCGTGACGTAAACCAAGCTGGCTTGTAAGTTCGATCATCATAAAATGACGCCCATGATCAGTGATTATTGCTTGCGAGACACCAAACCTAGCAATTATATGATTGAACACGAAAATTGTAGCTATCTTGCTGTCTGCCTCAAATGTAGGCATCACCTCGGCCCACTTAGTAAAATAATCTACCGCAAGGATGATATACGCATGCCCCCCGGCTGAGTGAGGGTTACATGTAATAAAATCGATACCCCATTTGGCAAAAGGACCAACGACAATTATAGGATGGAGAGGAGCAGGTGGAGCGCGCATCTTATGATCAAAAATCTGGCAGTTGTGGCATTTTCAGACCGCCGCAATACAATCTTTAAATAAAGACGGCCAGAAGTAGCCAGCGCACAATATCTTTTGGGCTGTGGCAAACCCAGACATATGACCGCCACACGCTCTAGAGTGACAGTGATTTAGAACCCTTTCAGCTTCCTCGTGAGTTAAGCAACGTCGAAAAATAGAGTTCGCCCCACGGCGATAGAGAGTATCTCCGATAATCCTGAATTGTTGGGACTGGAATCGAATTTTCCGACGTTCTGACCTTGAAATTTCTGGTCGAAAGGGTTGGGTCTGGAGATAAACAATGATATCCCCATACCACGGATCTAAAGTGCTGATTAGAAACAAGGATTTGTCCGCAATGGGTTCCTCCGCCACAATTTCTGTGTCAGCACGCGGGAAGTCACACATTAATTCCGCAAAAACTAAATATTTCTTAGACTTAGATTTCTCAAACTCCAAGTCGAACTCTTGCAGGATAACGATCCATTTAGAGTACTTGCCCCCTAGTAATTGCTTGGTCAAAATGTAGAGCATAGGGTTGCAATCCGAAATTACCGTAGTTTTACATACTAGAATGTAGTGACGAAAACGTTGGACAACTTGCACAGCTGCCAATGCCAATTTCTCCACATGCGAGTATTTTAGCTCAGTTGGGTTTAGCGTGCGACTGAGGTAATATATCACATGTTCCGTTCCTGATTCATCTTCCTGAACTAAGACCATCCCAATGGTGGAATGAGAGGCTGCGAGATACAAGAAGTAATCCTGGTTGTAGTTGGGAGGATGCAACAACGGTGCATGGGTCAACGCGTGTTTGAGTGCATCAAAAGATTTCTGAGCTATCTCATCCCAATAGAATTGAGTGTTTTGCTTCAACAACCGGGTAAAACCCTTTGTAACCTCGGCGTAGTTAGGAATGAATCGTCGTAAAAGATTTGCTTTCCCCTGCAAACTTTGGAGTTGGCGAAGACTCGAAGGAGGAGGCAATTTGATGATAGCTTCGACCTTCGAGGGATCAACGTGAATGCCGACTTTCTAAACTACAAACCCCAGCAATCGACCCATTTCTATACAGAAGACACATTGTGGGTTCAAACGAATCCGATAATGCCTACACCTCATAAAGATTGCTCGTAAATGGACGAGGTGATCAGCTCGATGTAATGAATGAGCAGGCAAGTCATCGAGATAGGGTTGCACAATGTGTTTGATGTCATGAAACGCATAAGACATCGCCCTTTGAAAAGTTGCTCCGGCATTCTTAAGCCCAAAAGGTAATTTGCAATAAGCAAATGTCCCCCATGGACAAATGAAAGCCGTTTTTGGTTGATCGGCAGGTAGAATATTGATTTGATTGTATTCGGAAAAACCGTCCATGAAGGAAAATAATTCGTTGTCGGCACAATCATCAATGATTTGATCGATATAGGGAGTTGGGTAATTGTCCTTTGGACAGGCTCGATTAATGTCCCTATAGTCGATGCATATTCTTATTGTTCCCCGTATTTTGTTAACCGGAACAATATTCGATACCCAATCCGTTAAAGGGATCGGATAAATGAAACCTGCTTTCAATAGTTTTTCAACTTCTGCTTTAATTGCAGCAGCTTTTTGCGGGTAAATCTAACGCAAACGTTGCCGGACGGGTTTAGCGTCCGGGTAAGTTTTGATCTCATGAACAACAATCGTGGGATCAATTCCTGGCATTTCCTCATAGGACCAGGCAAACACGTCGCGGAATTCTTGAAATAGGGCCTTATATAATTGAATTTCATCATCTGTACACGAGGCACCTATATGAATGTTTTCAACAATTCCGGGCTTAACCGAAATGTCAATAGGAATAGTTCGAGAGATGTTCCCCAAATTTAACTCTGAATCGGGATGTTTCATTGGATTCTGAGGTTCCTTGACATATTCAGTTGTAAAGATTGATGAGAAATCATTTTCAAAACAATCATCCTCAGGTAAAAACGAAGATCGGTGATGGAGATCTTCCCACGGTAAATCATCTACACATAGGATTTCACGAATTTGCTCATCAGAGTGAACAAGTTCAGAAAACGTAGTTAAATCTGAGGTTGATGTGAAAAGTGATTCCTCACAGACCACATTCATTAAGTCATTTCTGGTTGAAAACGAGTCAGCAAACGACTGCACAGCTTCATAGGCAATTTCATATGGACTCAAAGGCATGGAATCACCAAATGAGTCTATCTGAGATTCAAAAGGAATGATCCAAGGATCATCATAAACAATGGTGTCTGATGTAATCATATGAATGGTTGCAAATGAAGATGATGCGTTGATTGGAGGAAAAGGAAAAGTTCCCAGTAAACCGGCATCTTTAACTAATCCTACTCCAACATCCTTATATGGGATAGTCGTTTTACCAACATGCTGAATACTCTCCGAAGAGGCTGGGTCGGATGAAAAGTCAGCCAGCTGGTCTATTGTCACGATCTTTCCATTGTGTGGAAATTTTATTACTCAAAAGACCGATGAAACGACCGCTGTCATAGCGTAAGACCAACTTCGACCCAAGAGAAGGTTGTAGTCTAGAGGGGCATCAACGACCTCCACATCTAGACTAACAGTTTTTCCTTCAACCCCTATAGGCAAATCCTGTAGAATGCCAAAAGGATGAAACCCACGGCCATCAAAGGCCTTTAGAATCATCGGGGATTTATTTAGTGAAGGAGAACCAAGCGATCTCCAACACTGTATCGACATAATACACGTTGAAGCTCCCTCATCAATTACAGTCCGATGAATAGGCCTGTTTTTTACTATCACTGGTATCTAGAAATCCATTTGATGAGGCAAACGTGGTGTACTGTTTTCTAGATCGAAAATTATTAGTTTCGGGTCCTGAATATCAACAGCTCCTATAGCCGACAAAAGTAATTTGCGTTGTGCTGGGCATGATTGCAGCACTTCCAAAGCCGACATTGCTGAGGGTGAAACAACTAAATCCTCAACAATGTTATAATTCTGAGCCGCTCTCGCATGTGGATTGAAAGCTGACTTTCGAAGTATATCCTTGGCGGGTGATTTGATTACTAAGTCTGGATTAGGTTTCTCGATCTGTAGTGGATCGGAACCGGGAGCTGAGGTTGATGGATTAGAATGATAAGATTCTGCTTCTTTACCATCAACAGGACTCTTACTACCATAATCTTGCGATCGAGTCGCAATCCTAACATGGGACATCATCAGTATGGGTTCTTCATTGGCACTCGAGGATGAACCTATCATCTTGCTGTCTTGAGCCGGAAAAGGATCCTTCAAAACAGCAGGATTTTGGGAACCCTTGACAATCTTCGCAACCTCTACACGATGAGGGCAGTCTCTTGTAAAATGTTCATCGTCACAAATGAGACAAGGATAACGAGGTTTGTGCTTTTCGTCATTGGATTCCGCCTTTTCAGGTTTCTCCTTTGAACTTTTGTTCGTTTTATTCTTCTTCTTTCCTTTCTTCTTCCCACCGGATTTTGATTTGGCTGTAGATGACTCTACAATGTGAATATCGGCGGAAATCTCTGCAGAAGAATCTCCTGTTGGGGAATCAGGCAAGGTTATGATAGGAGAAAAATTCTTGGAAGACTTCTTACTTTTAGTGTTAACCATGCCGATCATACCATCGGCGGCATGAGATCCCGAAGGAGCTGCAGCGATTTGATTTAACTTGGGAAGATCGAGGATTTTTTCATGTAACGTACCTGACTGAGTATAGACCAAGTCAAGGTACTGTGTTTGAGCAATGACTTGCTCCTCAGTAACAACTCCGGCTTTAGCAACATCTTCAGTGATCTTTGGCAACAAAGATTTTACAAACCACTCAGCCAAGATTTGATCCGGAATAAATACCTTCACTAAACGGCGTCGATGTCTCCACTCGTGAATATGATCTGAAATGTATGTGGATGTCAATTGTTTTAGCGAAGTTAACAATTCCGTGCCATTGTCATATCGGACTGGCAACTGAAAATGAGTTAGAAACGAGGTAGCTAACTGACTAAAATTATAAAAAGTGCCTCGCGGTAACTCAATGTACCACTTGGCCGCGAGACCAATTAGAGTGCGCTGGAAAAGTCTAAGACGGATTGAATCATCTGTGATGGAGTTAGACGCACACCAGAGGTGGTAAGTCATCACATGGTTCGACGGATCCTCTCCTGATTTACCTTCGAACTTGGGAATGTCACTGGGCAACTTATTCGGCATTGGCGACCAAAACGGAAGATAATTAATGGGATCGTTCGTTAGGCGTGACAAGTCAGGCAAGTTGCGATAAATGGTAACTGCCGATTAGAATCCCTAAAACTCTGGGTCATGAGACCAGCCCAAGGAGGAGGATATCCAGGATAACTAGGAATAGGAATCACGTTCGGGATATTGTATCCTCCCGGAAAACCAGGATTGACGGGACCGTACTGGGGTTGTTGAGGTTGTTGATAAGTGTACCCAGGATATGGTTGATACTGATAAACTGGCTGCTGGACAACAAGACCGAATTGGTACTGTCCCTGGTATGGTTGATAGGTGAATTGTGGTTGACTTGTGACGACCGTACTTAAACCAGGTTGTCCTACAGGCATCTGAACCGAAGTTTGAATCGTAGATCCAAACGGTGGTAAAGATGTATGAGGAGTAGATACAGGAACAGTAGAAACCAGAGCTGTCGATACTCTAGAAGTAGGTGGGGTAGTTTGAACAGATGTAGCGGCAGTTGTAGCAGTCGTTTGAGGCGGAGTACGAGGTGTACTAGGCCCAGGCTGAGAAACTACCGAAGGTACAGAAGTTTGAATGTTAGACTGGACTGGTTGTTGGGATGTACCAGAAACTAAGGGTTGTCCAGTTTGAGATGACAACTGTACACTTGGCTGCAACACCTGTTGGGTTTGCTATGAATCCCACACTATATTCATTCCGGGGTACTGACCCATAAATGGTTGAGAATACTGAAGACCATAACCAGGTTGAGGGTAGGATTGATAATTGAAAGGTACATTTCTCGTTCCTTGAACAAACGTTTGACCTTGGAGTGGTTGGAAACCTTGGTTCGAGTATTGACCTTGGGGTTGATACCCTTGAGGCACATATTGATACTGGGGTTGACCTTGAGGTATAAATTGATACTGGGGTTGACCTTGGGGTACATATTGAGTCTGGGGTTGACCTTGAGGAACGTACTGTCCCGTAGGTATGTATTGTCCTTGAGGTTGCCCCCCAGATGCAAATTGTGTACCTTTAGGTTGCCCCCCAGGCGTTAATTGAGGCTGCCCCCCAGGCAGTAATTGGCCACCTTGAGTTTGAGGATTGGGAATGGAACATGACATCATAAGAATGTCTTCTACGCTCAACAGCTTTGTACCATTGCTTCCAGTTAATAACCCTTTCTCAATGGGTTGAGGAGATGCTCCCAAAAAAGTACCAGAAAGAGACTGATTCCCAGAGGGAACAGATGGACCGCCGTACAGAAAGGATTCAGGCGATTGAGTAAACATGGACGACTATCTTGCCATATTGACGGGAGTGTAAAAACCTCTAGGTGTTGAGTGATAAGGAGCACGAGGTGGTAAAAAACTTAACCCTGAGCTTTCTAAAAAATTAGTCAAAGAAAGATACCAAGAACTACTCCTAGGCGGACTGTAAAAAATTGATTCACGCTCCCTTAATTCAATAGTAGGTTGATTTTCAGGGATAGGGATGCCTACTTCTTCTTCTTCCGGAGCAAGTTCTTCAATAGAAATCAATCCAGAAGGAAGATCTTGAGTGATTACTCTTTCTACCCTAGGTGAACCAGGACCACTAAAAGATGGAGAAACAAACCCCGATGTCGGAGTAGCAACAAATTCACTTTCAGGCTCGGATATTTCGGGTTCTTCACCTATATCGCTAGTAGATGAAAAGCTACCAGTGATTTCGGAGACAGACATTGACTGCGGATTATATTCTGCTACTGGCGTTTGAAAATCAGGATGTACTATCAAAGAAGATTCTCCTTCTTCCGGTGACCCAACTCTACTGTCTCTAGGAGTTATGAGGACTTTTAAGCCTTCAAGTTGGCTTGGTACTTCCTCAGGAGGTTGGCCCCGAAGTCTACGGGACTTCCTCAGTAACTCAGCCACGTTTATAATCTCAGGAGACTGGCCCCAAAGTCTACGGGACTGTCTTGGTAATTCAGCCACAGTTAAAGACTTTTAACTACTTCACACGCAAACAAAGTAAAATCTCAATGAAAAGCACCTAAAGTCTCTAAAGAACCAAACAAATTTGAATCATACGCCTAAAGAATCTAGGAGATCAAACACACACAAACAGTAACTTTCCGGACCGAAAACACTAGTTGGTGATGAAATCCAACATCGCAGAGTTCAGTACAGAAATGGCGGTTGGAACAGTTACCCCGGCAACCTGCTTAATGAATAGACTGGCACAAGTTCCTCCACTTAACCATCTCGAGTGAAGTGAACCCCCCAGAAAATCCAAGTGAGTCTAGTCGATGTCTGCTCCAGGTACAATAGGATCTTCCCACCACTGTCACCTTAGGAAGAGTCCTAAAGAATATGGCCACTAAGGTTACCAACTGAGAAAAATACACCTGGGGGAACAGTCTACGATCCGATACGCACGCAAGGGTAGAGTAGCAAGCTCAATCCCCCTGAAGGCTCCTTGACATAATCCAAGGTTTACCAACAAGTGACCCCAGGCTCCTCGACAATGGTTAATCCGAGGTTTACCATTTGTAATACGTGAATATCTGGCGTCGTTCCCAATGAGGAAGGATTTATTCCCACACTGGTTCAGACACGATCTCGTGCTTCTCCTTTAAGAGGAGTTTTCCCAGAGCATAAATGCAACAATTAGATTTCTTCCCTACCACAAGATACAGCTACTTGTTTGTTTTTACTGTCCTGGAGAATTAATTACTCTCCTACTCCAAGACACTAGCCTAAGCTAAGTTGGTGTATCAGAGCCCTAGAAATAAAAATGTTACTAGGTGAATTTTACTTTAAGCGTTAATTTTAGTGGTTTTTGTTTAAGTCCAAAGGTGTGGAGATGAAACTCGTGGTATGAAGACTCGACTCAAAATCACTAAAAATGTACCTAAGATGATCCAAACAATCTTTTTTTTTTTTTATGAACTTCTAAACTAAGAAAGAGTTTGAGAATGCAAATACTTTGTAAACACAAATCTTTCTCAGTTAAAAAAATTAAAAGAAGAGCCTTTCCTTTCCAAAGCACTCAAAACGAGACAACTAATTATTTCACAAAAATTTCCCTTTTCGTTTCAAAGCACTCAATCACTACAAAAAAAAAACTTTTTCAAAAGAGATTATTTTTTTTTTATATTTTGTAAATAAAACACTCAAAACTAATAAAAATAACTAACTTTGAGAGCTACAAACTATAAAAACCTATTTGAAGTCAAAGCTTACTAAAAGTCTTTTTAGAGGATGTTTTACTCAACTAGATGTAAGCTAAGGACTAATTCATGCAGAATCACAAATCAGTCAAGAACAACCAATTTTGTTTTCCTTTTTTTTTTAAATTGAAAATCCAAAGTCTCAAACACAAGCTTTTCGAAGTTTTGAAATGAGAAAATACAAAGTGGATTCCTCAGCAAGGGGAGATTTCATACATGGTCAGACTCATAAGAAGGCTCGTAGACACTAAGGTAATCTAAATTCCCTAAAGCTTCTAAGCTCAGAGCCACTACACAACCAAAATGAAAAACAAACCCAACAAGCAAAACTCCTAGGAATTTCACCTAAAACCCTAACACTGACGAAATCAATCCAAGGAAAGCTTCTGACAAGTTATATGCAGGTCTGGGCAGTGGATAACAATTTCTAAAGACAAACTAAGCTGACTGACAGAGGAAATTTTAGGGTTTTCAAAATTTTGACAGGGTCCGCAGGTCCACAGTTGGCACAGGTGCGGTCCCGCTCTGTGCTAAAAGCCAAGCTGCGGGTAAGTACGCACTATGTCAAATGGCTAGGGTGCGGTCCTCTCCCAAAGCTATGAAAAACAAAAAATAACCCTGGATCTACAAACTCTACCCAATTTTACACACAACAAGCCAAAAACAGAAACAAAAATAGAGTTTCTCAGGTCAAAGTAAAAACAAGGAAAACAATAAAGTCCCCAGTATGGTCGCCATTCTGTCACACGGAATAAGTCGATCTTGCGGACAAGATAGACCTTCCTAGAATCTAAAGAAGACCTAATGACAAGAAAACCAACCAGAAACTATCTTTCTCTAAAGATGCTTTGATAGACAATAGCAAACAAGTGTTTTTAGGGCCTACCTTAGGTCCAATGCTAGCTTGTGGATGCCCTCGCTCCTTCGATCCAAATGAGCTCCTTTTCGTGAATCTGCGAACACAAACAAGGCAAACAAATTAAATAGCACCTGAAAAGCCAATTGCATAAAACATATTTAACATGAAAGTCAAGGAGTCCATGAAACAAATAACATAAGATACTTGTTGAGAAAAATGAGTTTGATTGTATTAATTCAAAAGAAGAAGAACCTTACAACCTTTGTCTTGACGTTGTACAAGCTCCTCCCAGGGTCCAACAAGAAGTCTCCTCTACTTTGACAAGTTTCACTCACTCCCCAATGAAACCAAAAAAGGTATGTGATCTCTCCTCTTTAGGCTTAACTAGGAAGTCTTGATTTCACCAGCATTTACCCTCAAAAATGTTCAGCTTCTAACCTCCCTAGCAACCAGCCCAATGCTTGTATTTATAGTGCAATGGAGGGAGGTTACTAGGTCCTCCTTCAAAGGGATAGCTCCTCTCATCAAGGGATTAGCTCCTTCTCTTTTGGGATGCATGAACCACCTCAGAGCGAACAATCCACGTCAAAATTCCTTCTAGAAACCTCTAGAATTAACCCAAAGTGAGTTTTTTAAGATAAAACTTGCGCCTTTTGACTTTCACAGGGGTCCGCACCTAACCCGTTAGGGACAGAGCGGGCAAGTCCGCAGCTTTTGTACACAGAAGGTGCGGGACCGCAGGTGACCATGAGAGAAAGTGTGAAACCAGAGTTACATTGATTTTTAATGTCTTTCTCTCATTTCTAAAGCTTGATTTGGAGAGCTGAGGTCTGAGACTTGCTTAGGAGGACCGTACAAGTGATGATAGACCCATACTGACTGCAAATAATCATGATGACGATATTTTTGTGTAACAGCTACGATCCTGCGCCACATGTCACCTCAACGAACAGTGACCATCTCATTGTTCCAGGGCGCACTCCCAATGTGCATATGATTCCATCTAGCAATACTCATGACCAAAAACAATATGTTCGCGATCTTCCCTTCTCTGCTACACAATCCCTCTAGAAATCTGGCCACCTCTTTCCGTGCAGTTACTCACCTTCCAAGTTCTCTGGAAGCCCCTATCCCGGGAGATCCATCCCTTGGCAAGGCTTCCTCGCATTAGAAGATACAAAACCAAGGGATATACTTGCCTCAAAACCATCATACTAGTCATAGCATGCTCATGGCAATCAATGGACACTATTGGGTACCAGTGTCCCACAATGGCCCTGCTCCTGAAGTGTTTTAACTGCATACTACTACATGTTCCAATTTCTTTTGCTACTGCTACTAATTATTGTAGTAGATTTCAACCACCCAATCGAGCATGTTCATACATTCTGTTCCAAGCACATAATTCCATTAGATTCAAATAAATTGAAATAACCTCAAATCATACCTCATTGGTAGCTCGTTAATAAGGTACACTTGCAATTATGTTCGCTTCCCACACAACAAGTCAAACTAACTTTTTGATCAAAATATCATATATAAACATATCACATTTGATTAGGTCAAAACACAGCCATCATAGATCAACATCAAATATTTTGTATCCACTCTGGATTGGTTCCCACACCAAATAAACACTCAGTTCCTTCTCCTCAACCATGTGCACATACACCTAATGTGCATCACACACACACAACTACACATTTCATACAACACCATGCAATACATGCATCTACACCAATACCATATGTACCACGTGTACACAGTACCACATGTATACTGCAACCACCTGCACAACTTGTGCACAACATCACATGTGCACGACACCACCTGCATAGTGTGTACACAATGCCACATGTACACTACACCATTGTACAACGTGTAAACAATACCAAATTTACACATCATCACATGCATGACATGTACATGACACCGCATGTACATAGCATCATATGCACGACATGTACACATCACCACATGCACACAGCATCACATGTACAACATGTACATGGAACCACATGCTCACAACACCACTTGTACAATCATGCACACAACACCATATGTACATAGCACCATATGTATAACATGCATAGAACACCATATGTAAATAGCATTGCATATCCAACATGTACATAACATCATCTGTACACATCATTGCATATCCAACATGTGAACAACACCATATGCACACAACATTGCATATCCATCATGTACATACAATCATTTATAACTAGCACCGCATATGCAATAATCGCACAACAGTATCTATACCATCATGTACATAACATTGCACAAACAACATGTACACACGCTATGTATACACAACACCGCATGCGCACAATATCATAGATGTAACATGTACAACACATACAACATATGCATTATAATAGTACCTCACATCCAAAAGCACACTGTCTCTACCAAGAAACCTTGCTCCCAGTGTCCTATCTATGTTTGTCCCAACATGTTGCAAACCACACTGCTTTCATTTCGCTGATGTATCCTTCCACATTACTTGTCATAAACATAGGCATAATAGAAGTATACAATATCAATTCATATCCACATGATACCGACCTCGTATATTTGTCGTGACTACTCTTCCCACTTGATTCCTCATGAACTAGGAATCTCTTCATGCCATTCACCTGCATAACAAATCATTCCTCCAGAAGAACGATCCCTGACAACCTTGTTAGACAATGACAGAGATACATAGGTACATACATATATAATCATTAGCATAAAACAATCATCACCTTGTTAGACAATGTCATACATGCATACATGTATACATATATAAACATCATTATAATCATGATCATAAAATAATTACCAGATAACATAAGGTTTAAGTTAAGAGAACTTCCTTTATTCATGCACACCATGCACAATAATGAGAAAAAATCATTCCCAACATAACTAAGGAACCTGACACCTCATATCCATTTGCTTTTCATGTTTGTACTGCCACCGTCCATCTACCACCATGGACCCAACCAATCCAATCAACCGTCATAGTTTTACCTTCCACTGTGCTTACTCATGCACAAAGCTTCATCTAAGTCTTACCTTACCTATTGGGTACCACACAGCTCTCCCAGAGCTCCATTAACTTCCTTCTTTCCCAACCACTTCCCAAGACTCAAAACAAAAAAGGAAACCCAAGAAACAAACAAGAAGATCATGAAAACCCATAACAACAATATGAAACAACAACAAAGTGGCATAGCTATGCACCAAACACACGCAAAATCGCAAATCAAGTGCAACAATCACAAAAGACCAAAAACACAAGACTAATAACAAACACCATCACTCAATCCCCATGGTTCCCAGTGCTTCCAAAGGAAATGTCTCTGTCTCCATGGCAATCTCTCTTGCCATGCAACTTCTTGCATTATACTGCCATAAACACATAAAGTCAGTGCATAAATAAACATAACAATACATCAGTTAACTTATCTTGTCATGCCAAGCTTGCTGCTTGCAACTGAACACATCCACACCATCTCTCAAGGGACTCTAATTATCTTGACAGATCCATCTGTAAGTAGAGATTGGCTAATATACCTGTCAAGTACATGTTCATGAATCTAGCACATATCCACATAATGTCAACAAAATCAAGGTTAAGAAGACTCCCTGAATGCAAAGCACTCATTGGTTTGAAATTAGGGTTTCCAAACCTAGCCAAAGAAATTCTTGCCCAATTCCTTTCTTTTACCTTTTTCCTTGCTGCAATCGAGGCTTACTATGCATACCCAACTGTTAGTTATATAAACACATCAACTATTACCTTGTCACGCTAATACCAAGCATGTTTCCTGTAACTGCTCACACATGTCAACCACATGTTCCACATATCAAGACAATCATATCTATCAATTCGAAGTCAACTAGCAATCATGTCATAATCCATAGTCAACTCATAGTCATCAGTCATAATACATAATGCTACAACTGTCACCTATCATACTCAAATACATGTCACCTATCTCAACTCATACGTATTAGCACAATCATCTTAAAACAAGATCATTTGAACGCATACTCATATTATGCAACTCATGAAACGTTCAACCAACTTGCTACATACCATGTTAAATAAATCAACTGACGACATAATCAAACAGTGAAGTACCAAATACATAATCTAATCAAACTCGTACCTTATTGTGTCTCAAGGGAGGCTATCTTGTCTTCACAATCAATCTAGTTAGCATGATATAACTTGACAACATATCAACTCAAACATAAATAAGATCATGATATTCAAAATAGTCACTAGCTAACATGTTTACATCATAACTCATACACAATTATCATTCACACATATGCAAAGTCCATCTAGATTAGTGCAACACCATATCACAAATATGTCGGCTCATGCCTGAATATCGTAACCATAACCATATGATAGGCCAATCCAATTTAGCAGGATACATATAACATCAAGGTATAAATGTTATAACCCTAGTCATCAAGCTAACTATCATTCTCATCAACAGCATATAACCTAATCGTCAAGCTAACTGTCATATAACAAGAAGTTAACCTATAACATACTCTTCAACAACATATAACATAACCATCGGGTTATCTAATATAAAAAAAGAATAGAAATGCATACAACTACAGGTTACTATCATTCTTGACTATCTGACACATGTGGATATAACTACACTAATCAACTAACATCTATCATGAATGTAACCATAACATCAAAACACATGTACATAGACCTAATGTATATAAACCTAATTCATATAACAATCATTGACTTACATACCTGCATGCCAAACATAAAATACTTGTATGATGATCTGCTCTTCCAAAGTCCAATGCTACAACCTCATTATGATGCTCTGCATCTCCTGCTCTATCTCAGCGACACATTATCATCATAACATACCAATATCACCCTGATGACCTAAATTTCATACCATGACTTCACAAGGCGGGTTTGACCTACTATTCATGCACAACTATAACCAAGACTATACATGCATGACCACAACCATTACTCCATTGTACACATTGGCTCACACAACTATCAACCTGCATAAGCAATACATAATCAACTACACATACACTTAACCGCATGTAGTCGAGCATAAGCGATCAATTCTTGTAATCAACCTACAAGACTGATGCATGTAATCAAATAACCAAGAATGCAACCCAACATACAAGGATGTAATCAAGCTGCATATATTGATGTAACAAATTATATATTCTTGGCAATGCATTCCATAAAATCAACATCAAGTTCCTCATGACAACCTTACTACAACCATGATCAATCATTATACAATGCAACAAGCACATGGAATGAAAGTGTAAGAGACACACATGCAACTGACATGCATGCATGACCAACACATTCACCCAAGGAGAGTGCAACCACTCTCTAATACTACTCTGTAACACCCCCCCTCCCAGGTCTACCCAAAGTAACCATGCCAACCAGGGTAAACATGAGAAGAGAGGTTACTATGATCATATTCAACCTCCTATGTCATGTTAAGGAAGTGGAATCGATGGAACATCACATACAGTCATCCAACATCATCAATAGAACCCTCAGGAGACAAGTCAACCACTCAGACAGCCTGTCCCTGGGTCCCACTGTTATTCTGCAACTCTTAGGCCATAGTCACTCTCATGCTATGGGCAAGGGAGTGACTAGAAACCCAAAGTCACTCTCACAGGCCTGCTTGCCAGTGACTGTGGACCAAAATTGCTAGTTCTGTGCCAGCAACCCTGGGATTTAAGCCACCTTTCTAGCCTAGAATCTTGGCCTTTGCCGAGAACTCGTTGTAACTTCCATAATTCATTAAAAACATGATAAAAATGTTGATCAATCAAAAACCACCCTCAAGACTAGGCCTGAGCATCCCCAACTGGGACTGGCATTCTATCAAACACTTGCCATCAATGCAACCTACAGGTCTAGGATACAAGGTAGAGAATGAATGACTGAAACAACTTATGAAACATAATAAGAAGGATCACCTCCTTCTCCATTGAACTACAACTTCGACAATTAGGTCTTGCATCCATCCATTTAACAGTTACAAGTAAATACATGAAATAACCATGACATAAACCAGTCATCTAACCATGCTTATAACCAGCATTAAACCATGTAAATATCAAAGATATGACAACCATTAGATCTACATATAAATCAGTGCAAAATTAAGAGAACTTAGATTTTATTAATCATAGGCAAATCCGATCAGGTTCGGGACTTCCACGTACCACCTGACCATAGACATGGTTGAACCAAATCTCTCTTTCAGCTCGTCACCCCCATTCCATATTCGAAGCATGAATGTGGGATCTCATAGAACAACCAATACAAGAGCAACCAAGGGAATCCAGAGGTTAAACTGCCTCCACCCTCATCAAACCGTGATCACACCAAAACCGGTGCTCTAATCAAAACTGAACAAAACTTAGAATTCCATCCGAAATCCATCACTATCCTTGAGGAATTTTCCATCTCCTTGTCCCTCAGAGTTTACCGCAATCCAAACTTGGATCACTGGACCCTAAACCGAGACCAGTCTCTCAGGCTTTACCATATTCCAAACATGGATCACTAGGTCGTAAATCGAGACTTCTCCCTCAGTCTTTACCATGTATCCCACCAAAACCAGTCAAGGGATTCCTAGGCCTTTAGGAATGGAACTTGAGCATACCTCTGCTCCAGATTCTGAAATCCATCTGGAAAACCAAAGCTCAAAACAAAAATAAACATCCCAACATCTTGCTTTTCCTTTCCTTGCTCCAAACTAGAGTGCTCCAAGAAAACTCTAAGTGACCAAAAGTATGAGAGAGAGAGAGATAATAATGAGAGAGATCCAAACTTGAACTGACAAAAGGTTACACTGACTGAACCTGAGTCAAGAGCCTATCAACTAATCTTCTGAAGCCTTTTTATCAATGAGTCCTCTAATTTCTTCATTTTCCATTATTTTCCTTCATTATCCTCCTCACATGCAACCTGTGACCTTTTACCTTCCTTTTCTCCTATTTTCCTTTATTTTCATAAATAGATGTGCCAAAAATGCCTTTTTACCTTTTAATGCCTTTGCCTTAGCTTTTGCCAATTTTCCTTAGCCAAAACACACATCCAGTGATGTCCACTAGGATATATTTGCCCAACATTCAACTTTGAATATGTGTCCCTTACTCGTGGTCTTATTTTTGCCTTTATTTACATTATTACATGGATTTTTCATCACAGTTGTTACACTTTCTGACCCCTCAAAGTTCTCAGATGCATTATGTGTTCCATCTGTATCACCTTCCAATTTCACAATATTGCAGTTGCCTCTTATGATTTATGTCTTATATCCAAGTCTCTCACCTTGACTTCATTCAGATACTGAAAAAGGTGTTGCATGTCATGTTTTACTATTTGAATCTTCAATGCTAATGGAAGATGTGAGCTTCTTTGAATCAAATTTCCTTTCATTTGCAGAATGATACTTTTACAAATAAGACTCAACCATAATGCACAACTCCTTCTTCATCAAGGTCAAGATCATTTATGAATCACAATGTTAGTTCCTCAGTTTCATTGACAATGATTTTTGCAAGCCTTCCTTCAAAACCCACAAGAAGCAAGTCAAAATAAGAATCCACAATGTAATGGCCACCAATTTTCTTATGAAACCTCATTCCCAATGGCCAACCATAGATGTACTCTAATTCTGGATTTGGAGTAGGAGGATTCTTTGTATTACATATTTCAGATCTATTAGGCGATGTAACAACAAAGTCAGTCCAACCCACATCAGAACCATTAAACAAACTCTACAAAGAATAGAAACATTCAAACTTCATGTGGAAAAGCATGGCAAGGAATGCTTGGGCCATAACGAATGTTAATAGAAGGTTTGTTGAACTGTTGATATTCTGCCTAGCTGACCCGATCCCAAAGATCACATTGAACAATAATAGACCAATTGTTTGCACGCGAGGAAATAATTTGACTAGAACTTTGACCGATGATTCATGCTACTTCATAATGACTTGAGCATGAATGGAGCAACATGCCACCATCTCAGGCCTTCAATCCTCAAAACCTGTGTGCTCAATTAGTGTCAGGACACTTGGAAGTATGTTAAATTTTAAACACAATCCATAATTGAACTTGGGTAGCATGAATTAAACCATGTGAGCAAGAAACCTTCAGATGACACATGAACACTGCTCTCCTTAAATCGGTGATGGATATTGACCCTCATGAGGAGATTGATCTACTATATATAAAATTTCTCTAATGAAAACACCTCTGACATTAATGCCAACACTACTAACACCATCTATAGTTGGGGTCATCAAACACATGCCTATCTTTAAAGCAAATGGGGTTTCTTTGTACCCAACAAGTAGGCTAGAAAGTAATTCCCTTTCTTTGTCTCCTAACATTCAAGCATGTTAAATTCTCCACAAATGAGCCATGGTGCATGAGGAAGTTCATCTTCTATCTAATGCTATAATGTTATATGATCTTGTCAATCTTTAAAGGTGTAAATATTGGCTAGACCTAGGATTTCACTGTCTCAATTGAGTAAAGGTGGAAGGAGTGTTTTAGAGAGGGGTCAGTTCCTTGGTTAACAACTCTAAATAAGTGGAGGGGGAACAACACTACAATGCACCATTTTCCATTTTTGTGCTCATATAAATATGACGAGCTTTGGGCCATATGACAACCATAGCCACACACATTGTGAAACTTTTGATTTCAACTTCTTGCAAATAGAGAAGATTTGTCCCACCAATTGAACACAATAGTTGGAAGACAATATGTTTTCTTCCAAGGCTATTTTCCTTACAAACCATTGGAAATTGTTCATTGTTGCCTCCTTGTCTTTTAGAACTTATAGAACACCATAAGAGTTATCCAGAATAGCTAGTTATCAACGAAACCAAAATCCATGAGTAGCTTGTTTCAACCATTTAGATTGGTTGTTAGCCTCATTTTCATTTTCTTTTCCTAGAGCATGAAGGAGATTGAGTTCGACGACTACCATTCCTTGGTTAGGTTGAGCTCAAGGAAGGGTGATTAGTTGCAATAGTTGATGACATGTTGTGTCTAGTTGTAGTTGTAGCTTTTGAGGCCAAAGACTTCATGTATTGATTCTTGTAAATACCATAATTTTTGCTCTTCCCGACCTCTCAACTCATTATAAAATCACCATGAGATATTAGTGGATAGTCACACATATGGTGATCTAAGATGTAACAGCAAAAGTAGGCATTACACAAAATGTTGTTGTAGAATGCCTCCCTTATAACCTTGTCCCCTACTTGGATAATAACATATTCATCAAGTTCCTCTAAAAGGTCCATGATCCAAATTTGATTATTATATTATTTGTCATATATGTTGATGCTTTAGAGTGGAAAAATTTGATTAATTAGCTTGCGGGGTCATTAGCTTTTAATGTTAAGTTCCAATTTGGAGAATTGGGGTCTGAAAGCTTGTAAAGCCATTTTGAGGCATTAAACAATGTTTTTTGGAATAAAAATAATCTTGCTTGTGCTAGACCCTTTTGACACTGTTATACACTCAAATTCCTTTCCATCAGTGCAATAATTGTGTTAAATAGAGTTCATATGCAAAAGTTGTGCATCCTACAAGTTGACTTACCATGTTGACCATTGTGGTATGAGGGGATGTCATGTTAGCCCACATTACACATGCATAAGGGGCTAGCTGTTGAGTCTTGAAAATGTCATTCATTTGCATTACACTTTCGCTATTATGTCCATTATATCACCTCTATTTCACCTCCATTTCACTACTATGTCACCACATTCATCCCACTTTCATCATCATTGGGCTACCTTTATGTTTTTCCAATATTTATTATTTCTAAGCCTTTTAAGTGAATTTGTGGTTAAACATTAGAAAATAATGTGCATATGCTTATACCTAACAAATGGGTTGAGTTTTTGACATGTGTAGGTTGAAAGGAGGCTTCTAGAAGACCCTTATGTGGCACTCTAAGGCCAAATTCGAATTTGGTTGAAAAGAATCATGGGATCATGAGGATATGTGTCACATCTCCTAATTGTATTGTAACTCTAAAAGACATGTGTCTTATCAGTTCCTATTTTGATTAGGACTCTAGAGGTAGAGGGAGATATTCATGGATTATCATTAATGAGATGGCTCTCATATTTTTGTATAAATAGGAGATCTCTCTCCTTCATTAGTTAGTCTCTCTTTAGTCTTTCCTTTAGTCTTTTTTTAGTCCTTTTAGCTTGTTAGTCTCATGGCTTTTGAAAGCTTTTGTACTTTGCACTTTTGAAGAAATTGAATAAAGCTTTGATGTTCTCAACATGGAAGGAGATGTGAAGTAGATGTCATGGAGCATATTAGGATGTAAGTAGATTAGATTTCATTTTGTAAATATTCCTTTGTAGGATGTAAGGTAGATTAGATTTTCATTCATGCAATTTTAAGTATGCTTTGATTTCATAGGTAGAAGGGGGCCCTTGCCTTGTACAGTTTGAATTATTGTATTTTATTTTCTCCCGGGATTTGTTTTTATGTTTATGTATTTGCTTTACAAACTAATGGTATTTGAAGTTGACAGGTTCAAGCTGCTGCCTTTGTTTTTATAGCTGATTTTTAGTCTTATTTCTCAAAGTTCTGCTAACACATGAATGATCTTTTATCATAAACTATTATCTTTTAAGGATCAGAATACCACTAACTTGCAGTTGGCTTTGAGTGCTTTTTAGACTAATCTTTCACTACTTTCTAATCATACTTTGCATAGTACATATGGCTGAAGTAGAGAGTTAGAAAGAGCAAAACGTTATCACTAGTCTTTAAAGTAGATTTTTCTCATTTTTAATCACTTTTCTAATTCAACTTGAGCTACTTCCTAATCATACTTTGCATAGTACATATGGCAGAAGTAGAGAATTAGGGAGAGATAATCATTATCTTTGGTTTTAAAAGTGACTTTCTTTTCTTTTATTTGCAGCAGCATGAATGGTGTCTAGTGCCATTGGAAGTGGTCATTTACTTTCAAGTCATTTCAAGTTCTTTGCTTTCAGTTTCATTTCAAGTTATTTCTTTCAAGCTCTTTCTTTGCAAGTTTAAAGTTTGATTACTTTCTAGACTTATTTCTAACTACTTCCTAATCGTGCTTTACACAGCACATGTGTTTGAAGCAGAGTTTTAGGAAGAGTTGAACATTATAACTGGTCTTTAAAGTGGTTTTTCTTACTTGTCACCTTAGAGCTTGACTACTTTTTGGACTTATTTCTGACTACTTCTTAATCGTGCTTTACACAGCACATGTGTTTGAAGCAGAGTTTTAGGAAGAGTTGAACATAAACTATAAAACAACGAAGTAAGAGAAAGGTTAACTAAGCACATATAGTGCACCACACTTCATCAGTTTACGATACCCGGATTGATAATTTATGTAGAGCAATTTAAGACGTTAAATTGACTAAACATTTTGGCGCCGTTGCCGGGGAAGTGTAATTAGGAGACCTTATTTCTTACATCTGGAAAAAAATTAATAATCCTTGAGTATGCTCTCCTCTTGCACTTTGTGTGATTTGGAAGATCAGAAAAAGGATTGTTAAGTAAAAAAAAACAAAACAATAATTCTTGAGTATGCTCTCCTCCTGCACTCTGTGTGATCTGGAGGATCAGAAAAATAATTGTTAAAAAAAAAAAATAGGAGACAAAATAAACTTTATCACTTCAATTGATTCAATAAAAAATAAATGAAAAAATAAAACTCAAGTGCTTTGATAGGTTCAAATTATCCAAAATTGTCTGGTTATGCTTTGTAGTGGTCTTCAAAACACTGTATCTTGTTCAAATAAGGTTTTGCAACTTAGTTGCAGAAACTGCCCTGATCCCGCAGCTATCTGACAATCCCGCAGCTGTTTCAAGGTTTAACAAGTTACAGGCATCTAATAAAAAAACCGACCACATGGGCATCTCCAGAATTGTCCCGACATGGATCCTATCCTAGTCACCCAGCTCAGATCGATGAAAAACCAGCCTAGGACCTTAGTCAAAGTCTTGTTTTTAACATGTTTTTCTTGAAGTATTTGCTGCCTGAAATTGAAAATCGTTAATCCTTTTTATAAAATTTTACAATTTCAGAGAAGAAAAAAAAAGAGAAAAGCAATCTATGGCTATCTCCATTCCTAGTTTTCATTATGGCTTCAAAAAAAAAAAAAATCTGCCTCCTTGATCAAGCTTTAACCTGAAATAAGCCTGCAACATAAAAAAAAATGCACTGTATATGTGAGAAAAAAAAAAAAAAAGGGGGGAATCGAATGTTAAAATGATTAGGTAACAATGAGGAAGTGAATGCAAACTTGTAGAATCCATGGGGCCTCGGCATTTCTTTATAGAGGCTGAAATTTATTTCAGGTGTTGAGCTCCTTGTTTTAAGATCAAATCATGCATTTTTGGAGATAACACTCCAAGTCTCTAAAGCTAAATTCCATCCCCTGTCTTTCTAATCCATAATCAAATCTGCAGACAAGGTGTCTTGTGCATAAGAGAGTAATGTTGGCTGTTGCATAGGAAAGGAAGGAACTCCAAAGAAATCAAGACAGTGCAATTGCAAAAATTCCCGCTGCCTGAAATTGTATTGTGAATACTTCGCATCTGGGAAACACTGTGATGGATGAAACTGTGAGAAGAGAATTTGTTGATGTGATACTTGAGCGTAATCCTATCTTTTGAGCTGTGGGTATTCAGGGAAGCCTTCTGTGACTCCATACAGGCCGAATGCAAATTCATGAAAGGCAGAGCAGTAAAAATTGTTAACTCAGAAAAAAACGTAACAACAGAAAAAAACGTCAAACTTCACACCTTCGATTCTTCCAAACAGAGACGAATTTCAAAAAATTAAAACATGGGTTTTTTCCCTAGGTGGGTTAATTAGAAAACCCAGAAAAAGTTTGAGAAGATTCGTGGCGGTCTGGGAGAAATCTACGGTTCTTCGGAGTGTGTTTTTGAGTGCCGCGTGAGAAAAAAAAAACAGAGTTTTAATTCAATAAACAGCAGTAATTTAATGCAGCAGACAAATCAAATTAGGAGTCATCTATCATACGACCATACATCCACGTATCTTCCAAACCTATCAGTCCTTAGGCATCACGATTTTGGAATTCAATTGCGGCTGTTCTTCGTACTTAGGTGACGTAACCTAATGTACTACGTCTCCACTCATGCAGCCAAGTGTAATTTCGAAGCCGAGATCTAAGGACATAGCCGTTGTTTGTTCATTAACCCTTCTACCCTCTTACGCTCATATCATTTCACTCCCATTTCCACTCGCATGTTTCATTCCATATACGTTGTTACCACACTCTGTTATGCTGTGCTCACTACGCTGCCATTCACCATACTCTGTTTTTCCCTCTCCGCTAATTCGAAACACCAGTAGAGGTCTGTTACGGCTACATTCAAAGTTGAACCCATAATCCTCGGTGCTTAAGGTCGTAAATTCACTGTGTAAGGCCATTTTAAAGCTGTGTTCCAGAACAGAGTTGTGAAAAACCCTTGTTAAAGCCGTGTTCTGAAACCAAAGCCGTGAATTGACTGTTGATATATGTTGGTGCAGCATGTTGAAAAACAAAAAAAACTATTATGCAGCACAGCGTAGCCTAAGCTCCCATCAATATTTGGTTCAGTCATTACTACAGCACCATACGTTGACTGATAGCATTCATTTAAACTGATGATCAGGAATTCACTCATAGATAATAGGCTATCTGTGTTACTCACTAGGCAGTGATTTTGTGTGCTACATAAGCCTAGTAAACTGAAAAATATGGAGAATATCAGTATGAATGAGCTACATACCATACACCTCACATGCTTTGCTGAAAAATCGTCAAACTCAAGTGATTTATTTGAAGCGAAAGTCAAATCAGTTAATTGCAACTCAAACAAAGCTTGGCAGAGCTGAACCGTAAGTCAAATCAGTTAATTGCAGCTCAAACAAAGCTTGGCAGAGCTGAACCGTGTTAGTTGTCTTGAAGGGGCACATTTTTTTTCTCTTCCACGCACACAGCCACTCCATTTCACAGCACTTTCTACACTCTGCACTTCCCGCAGCCATTTAGCGATTCCGCAGCCATCTGGTGATCCCGCAGCTGTTTTGTTAAACTCTAGGTTGTAGGTGTCATCAGGCAAAACAGGTCACATGGGTAGCTAGGGCAATGTCAGTACATGGATGGTGTCCTATTCATTCGGTCAAATTTGATGAAAAAGACCCCGGTCAAAGGGAAGTCAAATTGGGTGTTATCATAAAGTCGCCACACTGAGTCGCCACACTAAGTCGCCGCATGTCAAGGAAAAAATAATAATTTTGAATCAATGAAATGAACAAGTTATTTTCTCACTTTTCTGAAGGTATTGATTAATTTTGGACTGATAATGAAAATTGAATGGCTAACTTTTTATTCAAGATTTTTAGTTACAGAGCTGTTCTCCAATTCCGCAGCCAGAAAAACCTCATTGTTCAAATCAGCCTATCTTTCTCATACAGAATCAGATTTTGATGATTTAAGTACCATTGGAAAGATCTCAACAAGATCTATACAATGAGAAATATATCATTAGAGTTTGAAATGGCAAGTAATGAAATAAATTGCTGAAAAGAAGCAACATCATCTTGAGGCACTAATTCCAAAGCAGGTATAAATTCTTTTGATTTTTCCTTTGAGAACTTGTTTCATTAATACAAATTCCTAGTTTTGTGTGTAAATATCATAACTAGAGAGATTGGCCACCTCTCTCCTTTGATAATCTTACATTCCATTGCAGAAGAAGTATTAGTTTTTTTTCAGGTTCCAAGAGGAAGGACAAATGACTACAAGGGAATGGTGTCTCTCCAAGAGACCAATTTGTTTCATAAGAGGATGATCAGCAACAAAGAGGAAATATGCTGATGCAAAATCAGATCCAAACACTTGAAAAACCTTCAGATACTATTGTCTCCATCACATCCACCCATCCATCACATCCATCCATCCATCACATTCATACTTCATAATAAACCATTCACCTCACTCCATACTTTCCATTTACACTCACATACACCTTCCATCTCTTTTTGTCCATTCATAACCCACCAATAAAAGCAAAAGGCTCATTCACATGCTTATTGCCATTGTCATTTCTGTTCTCCATTGCCATTTTCCATGTTCACTTTCCATTCCTTGTCATTTTCATTCCGCAAATAAGCCCTGCTTCAATGCAAATTATTGAGTCCATAGTCCTTTGAGTCTAAGTTCTTTGTAAAAACACCTTGAGACTTGCATGCCTTAATGGCAAGTCCTCATGCTGACAAACAATGGGAATACATTAATGTCCCTTGTTCGTTAGATCTTCTAGGTGACTCGACATCAGCAAATTTATTCGTACCTAGCAAGATGTGTTTGGGCATCTTGACTCTCATTGTCATCAATGGTGAGAGTTCTCGTGTTGACTAGTGGCATCCATTAATGGCCACTAATCCAAAAATTTCCTACTATGTTCGACATCAGAACATCTTTTCACATAGTAGGAATTGTGCCAATGAGTTTTGAAGACATGAAGACTATTATTTTCAGCATTTTGGAGCAGATTCAGCAAGTTTTAGTAGAAGCAATAAAAAGCCATCTTATCTCTCTATCCATGACTCCTCTTGTTCAGCCACTTGAAGAAGAATGTGATCAGAAGTTTTCAGCCACCACACACATACAACTCATCCATTCCAAAGGGTAAGTGAAGGTACGACATTTTCTAACTTTTAACCATAGAATTCCATAAAAAGCTAGAATGATACTTGTTGGAAAAACATTTCTCTTCCTCATTTCATAAAATTGCCAATACTATCAGTTGGGGGGGGAATACATTCATATTCATATCTTTCTATGTCCATAACATATTCAAGAGCTCACATACTTCCAACATATATTAATTATTACATTGCTATTATGAGCATACAATGGCTTTTGAAAAAGTGCTTAAAGGATAAAATGGATACAAACAAAATCATGGTTTTCACACAAGAACCAACCATCATGCAATCCAATAAAGATATACTTTGCAACAATAATCAAAATATCATTATGCAAAGTTCAAAGATCAAAATAGAAGGCAACAAAAAAAAAAAATGGTTGTAACACAAAAACCAACCATGTTGCAATTAAAGTAAAACACTTTGCAGAAATATGAAGTTATCAAATGATATCATGCAAAGTTAAGCCAAAGCTCAAGGATCAAAAGAGTCAATGTAATATATGTTGCATGAGGACATGCAATAGCTTCAGTTGGGGGGTATGTTGAGTCTTGAAAATGTCATTCATTTGCATTACACTTTCGCTATTATGTCCATTATATCACCTCTATTTCACCTCCATTTCACTACTATGTCACCACATTCATCCCACTTTCATCATCATTGGGCTACCTTTATGTTTTTCCAATATTTATTATTTCTAAGCCTTTTAAGTGAATTTGTGGTTAAACATTAGAAAATAATGTGCATATGCTTATACCTAACAAATGGGTTGAGTTTGTTGACATGTGTAGGTTGAAAGGAGGCTTCTAGAAGACCCTTATGTGGCACTCTAAGGCCAAATTCGAATTTGGTTGAAAAGAATCATGGGATCATGAGGATATGTGTCACATCTCCTAATTGTATTGTAACTCTAAAAGACATGTGTCTTATCAGTTCCTATTTTGATTATGACTCTAGAGGTAGAGGGAGATATTCATGGATTATCATTAATGAGATGGCTCTCATATTTTTGTATAAATAGGAGATCTCTCTCCTTCATTAGTTAGTCTCTCTTTAGTCTTTCCTTTAGTCTTTTCTTAGTCCTTTTAGCTTGTTAGTCTCATGGCTTTTGAAAGCTTTTGTACTTTGCACTTTTGAAGAAATTGAATAAAGCTTTGATGTTCTCAACATGGAAGGAGATGTGAAGTAGATGTCATGGAGCATATTAGGATGTAAGTAGATTAGATTTCATTTTGTAAATATTCCTTTGTAGGATGTAAGGTAGATTAGATTTTCATTCATGCAATTTTAAGTATGCTTTGATTTCATAGGTAGAAGGGGGCCCCTGCCTTGTACAGTTTGAATTATTGCATTTTATTTTCTCCCGGGATTTGTTTTTATGTTTATGTATTTGCTTTACAAACTAATGGTATTTGAAGTTGACAGGTTCAAGCTGCTGCCTTTGTTTTTATAGCTGATTTTTAGTCTTATTTCTCAAAGTTCTGCTAACACATGAATGATCTTTTATCATAAACTGTTATCTTTTAAGGATCAGAATACCACTAACTTGCAGTTGGCTTTGAGTGCTTTTTAGACTAATCTTTCACTACTTTCTAATCGTACTTTGCATAGTACATATGGCTGAAGTAGAGAGTTAGAAAGAGCAAAACGTTATCACTAGTCTTTAAAGTAGATTTTTCTCATTTTTAATCACTTTTCTAATTCAACTTGAGCTACTTCCTAATCATACTTTGCATAGTACATATGGCAGAAGTAGAGAATTAGGGAGAGATAATCATTATCTTTGGTTTTAAAAGTGACTTTCTTTTCTTTTATTTGCAGCAGCATGAATGGTGTCTAGTGCCATTGGAAGTGGTCATTTACTTTCAAGTCATTTCAAGTTCTTTGCTTTCAGTTTCATTTCAAGTTATTTCTTTCAAGCTCTTTCTTTGCAAGTTTAAAGTTTGATTACTTTCTAGACTTATTTCTAACTACTTCCTAATCGTGCTTTACACAGCACATGTGTTTGAAGCAGAGTTTTAGGAAGAGTTGAACATTATAACTAGTCTTTAAAGTGGTTTTTCTTACTTGTCACCTTAGAGCTTGACTACTTTTTGGACTTATTTCTGACTACTTCTTAATCGTGCTTTACACAGCACATGTGTTTGAAGCAGAGTTTTAGGAAGAGTTGAACATAAACTATAAAACAACGAAGTAAGAGAAATGTTAACTAAGCACATATAGTGCACCACACTTCATCAGTTTACGATACCCGGATTGATAATTTATGCAGAGCAATTTAAGACGTTAAATTGACTAAACACTAGCTACATGTGGAATTTGAAGAAGAATTTAGAAGTTCAAACTCATAACTCTAGTTGAGGGTTGAGGGAGTCAAACCATAGTTGTCTATCGAACTATGTTAAATATCATGTACATTGGGAGGAGTAAGGGCTCTATTCTATGTTATTTTATTTTGTTCCATAGTTAAGCAGAGCAGTTGGAAGTGGGAAATTGGAGAGAAAAATAAAGGTGGTTAAGATCTTGTAATAATCTCACAAGCCACAAGTCTTAGGTAACTCCATAAAGAACACCTATTTCTCTGTACTTGCACAATTTCCATACTAGAGAAAAGAGAGTGGAGCAACCTCACCTTCAAGTTGGGCTTATCCCATAAGGGTTTCCTAGGGAAAAATTGTGTCTATTATGGATGGTGTGTGTATTTCTATTTATCTATATATCTCACACTTTAGTTAATTTATTCATTTAATCATAAAAACCAATCAATAAATAATATGATATCTAACAAGAACTAACATACATAGTAATGTTTCAATAATTTTATCAGATCTATTATGACAAATTGTTCTCTTCGAATATCCATAACCATTTATATATTAGTTCACCTTAATGCAAATGGCACTTGGGCCTTGGGTTGAAGAATCACTTAGGTTCATGGGAAAATATAGACATTTGTTGGCATTATGGTGTGCATCGTTCCAGCTAGCTGATGTTGGTGTTGGTTCAGATGGCAACTAGCTCATGTTGCCATGATGTCAACCCTATGTAGCCTAGCTAATGTGTGGATGTCTTCCTTGTAGCATGGTTGCAGTTAGTTGAGTTGGTATTGAGTTGGTTATGCTGGCATTGATGTCAACCCTTGATGTCAATCTTTGATGATGTAGCTTGATGGTAGTATTGTGTTCATGGAGGTGTTGCCTTATGTTGCCTTGATGATGATGTTGCAGGAATACTATTGTGGTACATGTATTCTTGGTATTGGCATTACCATGGTATTGGTATGTGTGTGTGGAGCAGGTTGGCACATGATATTACCTTGGTGCAGATAGTCTTGGTATTGACATAACCATGGTATTTGCCCATAGCATTGGTTTGAATATTACCATGGTACAAGAGTCCTTGGTATTTACATAACCATGGTATTTTCCCGTGGTATTAGTTTGGAGATTACCATGGTATAGATATTTTCTCTTGGTATTGGTTTGGAGATTACCATGGTATAGGAGTCCTTGATATTGACATAACCATGGTATTTTCCTGTGGTAATTTTTTGCGCATTACCATGGTACATATGTCTTGGGTATTGGCATAACCATTGTATTTGCTTGTGGTATTCACTTGGAGAATTGTTGAGGATACTGTGGCTTTTATTTATGTAAAAAAAATAGTGTTATTGGTTGCTTATTTTTTAGTGTGTGAGAGCATGTCATTGAGAGGGTATTGAGATAGAAAAGTTATACCTATATCTAATCACACATGATTGCATAAATATTTTCAGAATGTTGTATGCAGGAACTAGAAATAAAATTTGTGGTTGATGTAGCAAAGTTCGTTTAGAGGGTAGCTATTTGTTTTGTAGGACTCTTGGTGCATCTAGAACAATGCCATTTTGTTTTATGATGTAGATAGATTGAGGGAATTTTGTTATGGATGAATGTGAGATTTTTTTTCCTACTAGTGATTATATTATGTAGATTTGATGGTTGTATTGTGGCCCCTATTTGCTTGAGTGGAGAGCATGTTTTTGGTGGTGTTTTTTATTATTGTTGCTGAGATCGTATTTCAGAGTTGAATTGAGTTAAGCAGAGAGTCTTGGGATCCAATGTGAAAATATATGAAATGAGGCTCGAATAGAGTAGAGGAGTAGTGACTTCATGGGCGTGGAGCAGTGATTGTAAAGTTTCAGCGAAAGGAACAATTTCTCCATCCAATTAGAGTTGGATAGTCCAATCGAAGTTGGGCAAGGATTGTTGATCATAGTGGCTTTCAGCGGATGGTAGTCTGTAGATCCGTGTGAGGACATAGTCCCAAGCTTATCAATAGTATCTAGTCTCCTAGATGATTGATGTTGGCCTATTGTATATGAGGTCGAGTCTCCTAGCCAATGGGAGTCAAAAAATCTATGTAAAAGACATATTTTTCTTAGTAGAAGATTCAGAGTAGCGCAACAACAACAAGGGTGGTTTTTTTTCCTGGTGAAGGGTTTTCCACCAAATATCTTTTGTCTCTTGTGTGGATGTATTTCTGATGTGGTGTTTAGTGTTTCTCTCATGGTTATCTTGTTTTAACTACATATATGGCAATGTTTAATGAGACAATTTAATGTGTTGTTGTTTAATACATGTGTGATTCAAAAAAGAAGTTTTAATTGGTAATAATTATTAAGAAGTCACACTACTGATTCACCTCCCCATCTAAGTGGTGCTGAAAGGTTTCCAAAAATTGGTATCAGGGAAAGGCTCTTAGTTGCAGCTTGATGAGAGTAGATCTAGGGTCTGTTGACGAGTAGATCTAGGTTTTTTTTTTTATTTTTTTGTTTCTTTTTGTTGTTTGTTTGTTTTGTTTTTGTTTGTTTTTTTTTTTTTTTTCTTCAGAATGGCATTTCAAGCAGTGGTTGTCCTCACTGTTGCAAATTTCAAGATATGGAGCAAAAATGTTAAATCTTAATTTTTTCCTTGTGGATCTAACATTTGGAGACTGGTATGTGAAGGATGTGGCAAGGATCCAATTGCAGACGAAGCTTTGAAGCATGATGCGCAAGCTAGAGTCATAATCTATAAGAATATTCATGAGGATGATTTGAATAGGCTAGTAGGTTTGAAATATGCCAAGGAAAAGTGGGACAAGCTAGAATCCATATTTGGAGATTGTACCAGCAACAAGAAGAAGAACAAGAAGAAGGGCCTTCAAAAACAAGAAGCTCATCCACAAGAGTCTCATCCTCCTAGTGCAAATTATTCAACTGATGATGAGAAGAAATAAAAAATCCTGAACCCAAACTTATAAATATTAATGATTTGCTATTAAATTATAATTTTGATGATTTAGATTTTGATCATGTTGAATTGCCCAATGGAGGTGAGAATGATATTAAGGTTCTTAGAGCTGATATTTCTAGACTAGTAGTTGCATGCAAGGATCAAGAAAAACTATTTGCAGATATGTGATGATAAGGAGGCCAAGCTCAGGGAAGATATTGTCAGTTTTAAGATTAAGTTGGTTGAATCATAAAGAGTTGAAGAAGGTATGAGGAAGAAATATAAATAGAAGGGATATGAGTGTGAGAAATTAGAAGTTGAAGTGGTGTCCTTGAGGAAGCAACGGAAGATGGAGAAGAGCAATGTAGACTTGGATAGTTTGCTTGAGATCCATAGATCACCATTGGACAAATTTGATCTTGGATTTCAAAGGGGTGAGACTGTGAGTCTAGCTTGAATGCAGGCCAAAACACCAAAGAAGAACCCAAGAAGAATATATAAAACAATAATAGCAGCAAGAGAACCAACCAAGGAAACAAGAAGCAGAACCAACAGTAGATCAAGCAGCAAAACCAACAGTAATAGAAAATAAAACCTTAAATAGTACCTACATTTAGAATATCTTTTGCTCCAAGAGAAGATTGTGGCAACTCTATTAGTTTTTTAAGGGAACAAAGCCTTTTCATTCCTTTGAAGCATGAGGTACAATGGTACAACTATCACAAGTATGGAACATGTTGCAGCCAACTACAAGAGTAGAACAATATTTAGTCAATGGAGCTTGCAACCATTTCAACAGCCAAGGAGATTGAGCAATAAGTATAATCATGTTATTTTTTTATTGTTATTTCTATTCATGTAACCTATTTGGCCATAAGACATCTGATTGCATATCTAACCAATGGAGGACAAGCACATTTCATGCAAGGTTTAGATCTAGCATGAGCAATGGGATAATTGATCCTCTTGCTTCATATCTTGGCCACGTGGAGTGCTACACATGTCATAACATTGGCCATATGGCAAGAGACCATTTGTTTCCCCATTATTCAAGGAAAGATCAGCCAAATCAGCAAAAATAGAGAGGAGCTACTAGAAAACTAGTGAAGGAAGAAAAGAAGCAACCAAAGACCGTGTGGAGGAAGAAGGAGCAACAACTCTTCAACTAGTGAAGAGAAGCCCCTCCCACGGTCCATGATTATTTCTGCATATTTATAGAGGACTGTAGAATTCATGAGAGGTGCATAACCTTAGGGGGAGCGTATGGTAGCAATATGGTAGCTTGATGAGTACAAGTTGTTGCAACAACTTATGATGAGTTCTTTTGAGCTTCATGCACACTCAAGTCCACATGATCATCCTATCTATTGGAGGTAGATTGAGCTTAGGGGGAGATATGCATGGTATGATATTTGCATGGAATTTTTTTACTTTTGTTCATCACTTTCACTCAGTTATTTACGACAATTTTATACATGTTTTCTTGAGTGAAATGGATACATTTTTAGCCACCTAGAATGTGCAACCATGCATAGAATGTGACCATTGCTTCAACCATGTATAGAGATGACATGAGACATGGACCAACCATGTATAGGCTATTATATGCAGGTCATTACAACCATGTATTTACCATTGTTTCATCATTTCACATTGGTATTGTGTCCAATCATTAGTGAGTTGATCATCATGGTGACAAACATGTATGGGGAAGTCTTATGGAGTCATTTTTGTAGCCACATGTATGGGCTAATGTTGATGTAACAATTGTTGAAGAATCTAGGACAAATATGTGTAGTGTGATTATTTGTTACTTGATAACAATCTGTGGAGTATTTTTACTTTTCCTTATTAGCTTATTCTTCTTCTTATTATTATTAGTGCATATGTGTGTACATAAAAATGCTACCAAAACATAAAAACAAGAACACATGATGTTGGCTCTCTTCCAGGGCAAAAACATCTCTTCTCTTGAGAGGAAAACCCTTTAGTGAATTTCTCTTATTGAAGCTTCTATCGATCAATTCCAAACCCTAGACCATTGACTAGAAGATCCTCCAAGCACAAGTCGAGTATTTTCAATATCACTTCCTCTTGCAGCACTTTGTCTTCCTCCCTTCGACACTTCTTTCGACAACTATTGCAGAATTAGGGCAGCAAAAATGCATCCCTAATTCTTCACATGTGTGAGTGATTCTCCTCACAAAACTATGTTATACTAGTCTTCCTTTCTTTGCTTGCATACCCTTCTTCCACACTTGAGAGAGGCATTGTAAGCCTAGTTTGAACCCTAAACAATGAGATATATGTGGTTGTGATAGTGTTGATGTGATGATCGCAGTCAGCACTCCGTCACTCGCACGTGTGACTGTAATAAGCCCTAGAACATAATTCTAAGGCTTGTTATTTCTTCCTTCTTCCTTCGCTAGGTTGAGAGGTCCTTTCGCTTGGCTTGGGAGACCTTGTGAGCCTAGTGTCAAGCCAGAAAAACACAAAATAATGGACTGCTTGTTCCCGCTATCATACCCACAAATTTATCCTCCTCTTCCTCACACGTGTGACTATTTCTAGCCCTAGAAACAATCTTTTACCGTCGTTGTCCTTCCTTCTTCCTTCTCTGCACCATGGAGACCCTTTAGACTTCCCTTTCCTTCCTTCTATCAACTTCTTGTCTTCGCTTATTTCAGAGATCCTTGAATGCATTATAGAGGAGTGGACAACCTCTATATATAGAGGTCTATCCCTCCATTTAGGCTGACTTGTCAACTGTTTGCAAGCCGACTTGTCAACTGTTTGTAGGCCGACTTGAGGACTGCTAGGAGGCTGATTTGTTCGACAGACTTCAGATAGTTTCCATGGTGGTGTAGCATGCTTGAAGGAGCTTCTTGTTGGTGCCATTGCATAGGAGTAGAATTGACTTTGCTTGGAGGACTTCTTATGACCCTAATACATATTCATACAAGGTATAACAAGTCCTTAAGGCCTTCAACATTTCCTTTTGACTATTTGACTCACCTATATCACTTTAACTAGTGCTAGACCTATTTCAATGAGCAAGAAACTCATTGACATATATTATAAAAATAATATTTCTTTTCTTGAATAAATACAAATATCAAAAGTACATTTATGAAGACCAAACCTAGTTATATTCCCTTCAACAACAATCATGTATTTTAGTCATTGGTTCATAGGAGATGATTATAGCAGCCATGTATTTATTGATATATTCATGTAAATTGCTCATGAAGCCATGTACTTATGTTGTACTATCATTGGGTCATTTAGGCATGAGTCATGTGGTCATGTTTTGGTCATATATTGGTCATGTATGAGGTCTTATGTCGTTGCTACAACCATGTATGTACAATGCTATATGTCATTCAATCATGGTCTTATGGATTCTTGGTCCATATGGTGCTTCTATTTGTGGAAAGGAAGTATTGCTTGTAGCAGAAGTGGTTCATTGCTGGTTGGAGTTTATTTTGGTGATGACATATGTTTAAGGGGAGCATTATTAGTTCTATTTACTTCAACCATTCATTGTTGTCATTATGATCTGCTTGGAGGTGTTCATGGTGTGCCCTATGTTATGCCTTGACTGTTGAGGTTCTTGATGTCATGATATGAGTTGAGAGTTGATGATGGTTATTGATTTTGCTGCTATGTGGTTTCCATGTGGAGAGTGTTGGTTGGTGCCTCATGTGCATATTGTGATTGATGTTGCTTATGGTTGCCTCATGTTGGCATATTATTGTTGTTGCTAGAGGTTATTGGTTGATATGATGCTTTGAATGATGATTGGTTTATTATTTGTTTGTTGCTACTAATATGAGAGGCATGGATGATTGTTGATGTACATTATTTTTCAGCCATATGGAGGTCTGATGCTTCAGTGATTATGTTTCACTTTTTGCTGCCTTATCAGATGGAGTTGACCCTTTGCCTTTGATATCAAAGGGGGGGTGATAGAGGAGATTGGTCTAGAGTTTGTGTGTGGTTTCCATCAATGCCAAAGGGGGGGATTGTTGGCATTATGATGTGCATGGTTCCAGCTAGTTGATGTAGAAATTTTCAATAATTTAACACATATTCACAGAGATTATCCTGATCATACAATTATAAGCGGAACATGTATAATACATAATATCCTCTACGTTGATCATCAATTTACAGAAGCAAAAACATTCATAGGCGCACATAGAAGCATCAATCAAACTCATAAACACAGTATGTATCCCGGGGAAAGCATCTCGCTAAAAACCCCACACTATATGTATATTATATTGATTGAATCATGTAACAATACAAAGCATAATACTTCTCACACGTATCTCCACCTGTTACACACAATACATCTCAGATTTGATCTCCAAATCTCCCCCGCTGCTTGCCTGCCTCCACTGCTCAATACCTGCTCAAGAACTGATGAGAATGGCTTCCCAAACTCGTTTTTCACCTGCAAAATAGTCACTCACTCTTTTTGGACGTGAGAAAAGGCTAAAATGTGGGCCAAATACGTGAGCAAACTCATTGGCATACTCAATCCTTTGATTGTGCAAGATCTGGTGCACAACTATAGTCACAACTGATAGCAATCTGATTCTCTACCACCTGTCCCTGTTGAACTGAACATGCACTGACATGCAACTGAGTTAACTGATGTATTCTTTAGTTGTATTATGAGTTAATAATTAGTTTAAAAACTCATCATTAGTCTATCTGCAGTTAGACTAACTACAACTAGTTTAACTAAGTCAAACTAAACACAACTCCATCAACTGTACCTCCAGTCCACTAAACTCAACTCACTTGAGTTCTAACTGAAGTCATGCATGCAACAACTCAACTGACTCATAAGAAAAGCGTATTTCCTTCTGACAGCTGCATGTGCCACTTCTGTAGCTCAAACTGAAGTGCTCCAAGAGAATAAGATTAAGTTTATAGTCCAAATATTATTGTGAGATAATAATATTTGACTTTTCTATTTTTTGACAGCCAGTCTAAAAATAGACTTTGATCACTCACACTGTGATCACTCACACTTTCATCAAAAATAGAAGTCCATCTATTTTTCCCAACTTGATCAATCATCCATAAACATAGACATGATCCATATGTCTAAAAATAGACTTGCGCCAAAAATAGCCTGCGGGCCCACTTAGTGAAGGCGACTCTTTTCACTAAGCTCCATCATCTTGTTGCACTCTCAACAAGCATTTCTTGTTGCACACTTTTCAACAGTTGATGTTGGTGTTGGTTCATGATGGCAACTAACTCATGTTAGCATTGATGTCAACCATATGTAGCCTAGCTAATGTGTGGATGTCTTCCTTGTAGCATGACTACAATTAGTTGAGTTAGTATTGAGTTGGTTATGTTGGCATTGATGTCAATATTTGATGATGTAACTTGATGATAGTATGGTGTTCTTGGAGGTGTTGCCTTGATGATGATGTTGCATGAATATTACAGTGGTACATGTATTCTTGGTATTGGTATGTGTGTGTGGAGCAGGTTGGAACGCGATATTACCTTGGTGCAGATAGTCTTGGTATTGACATAACCATGGTATTTTCCTATAGTATTGGTTTGGAGATTACCATGGTACAAGAGTCCTTGGTATTAACAGAACCATGGTATTTTCCCGTGGTATTGGTTTGGATATTACCATGGTATATGTGTCCTTGGTATTGACATAACCAAGGTATTTGCATGTGGTATTGGTTTGGAGATTAGCATGGTATAGGAGTCCTTGGTATTGACATAACCATGGTATTTTCCTGTGGTATTTTTTTGGACATTAGCATAGTACAAATTTCCTGGGTATTGGCATAACCATGGTATTTTCCTATGTTATTAGCTTGGAGAATTGTTGAAGATATTTTGGTCTTTACTTATGTAAAAAAATAGTGTTATTGGTTGCATATTTTTTAGTGTGTGAGAGCATGTCATTGAGAGGGCATTGAGATAGAAAAGTTATACCTATCGCTGCTCACACATAATTGCAAAAATATTTTTAGAATGTTTTATGTTGGAACTAGAGATAAGTAGCAGAGTCTGTTTAGAGAGAAACTATTTGTTTTGCAGGATTGTTGATGCATATGGAACAATGCCATTTTGTTTTATGCTGCAGATAGATTGAGGGCTTGTTGTTATGGTTGAGTGTGAGATTTATTTTTGCTATTGGCGATTATTTGTGCAGTTTTGATGGTTCTATTGTGGCCACTATTTTCTTGAGTAGAGAGCATGTTTTCGGTGGTGTTTTTGATTATTTACTACAGAGATTCCTGATGTTGAGATCATATTTCAGAGTTGAATCGAGTTGAGCAGAGTGTCTTGAGATTTAGTGTGAAATATATAAGAAACGAAGTCCACATAGAGTATAAGAGTAGTGACTTCATGGGTGTGGAGCAATGATTACAAATTTTCAACGAAAGGATCATTTTCTCCATCCAATCGGAGTTGGATAGTCCAATCAGAGTTGGGTAAGGATCATTGATCGTAGTGGCTTTCAATAGATGGTAATCCTTAGATCCGTGTGAGAACAGAATTCCAAAATGATGAATAGTATTGAGTCTCATTGCTGATTGGTGTTGGTCTATTGCATATGAGGTCGAGTCTCCTAGTTGATGGGAGTCAACAATTCTATGTAAAAGACCTATTTTGCTTAATAGAAGATTCATAGTAGCACAACAGCAAGAAGATTGGTTTTATGCTTGGTGAAGGGTTTTCCACCAGATATCTTGTGTCTCTTGTGTGGATGTATTTTGATGTGTTGTTTAATGTTTCTCTCATGGTTATCTTGTTTTAACTACATATATGGTTTATGTTTATGAGACAATTTAATGTGTTGTTGGTTAATACATGTGTGATTCAATTGAGAAGTTTTAATTGGTAAAAATTATTAAGAAGTCACTTTATTTATTCACCCCCCCTCTCGGTAGTGCTCAAAGGTTTCCAACAACATTCTAGGGCTGACTATGATTGCATAAAGAGGGTAGAGAATTCAACCTAGACTAGGTAAGAAGGCTATGCAACTTTGTCATGCAAAAAATCATGAGATGAAACATTGAATAAAACCAAAATATTCTTATCTAGATGGGGGTTGCAATGCATGATTTCCATCACATGAGCTAAGTCATTGAATTGTAACAAAAATAAATCTTTGATCAAATTGTGAGTGTGGGTATAGTGCAAAACATGTAGCTCATAAAATTCCCTAATCCTCTCAAATTACTATCTTAGGAGGAACCCTCCTAACAAATACACCTAAATGTAGCCCATCCTAAACTGATGATAAGAATATTCATATTCAAATTCATAAAAGTCAATATCAAGAAGGGATCATTACCTCATGATATCAAATCCTTGAAACAAATTGCCACAAAGTATTGGGTGCCATGAATACTATTTCATTTCTTTCAATAGAATGATGGATCTTTCATGTTGTGAGCAAATCATTGTACACCTACTAGCCTTATGACCCTATGATCGTGCCTTGATAGGCCAGCCATGATCGTCAGTCCAAAAATGCATGCAATAATTTTAAATCAACCTTGAGAGATCCTAATCCTTCTATCATTTTCTGCATCATATTATAATAAAATGGGTTTCCCTCCTCCTTGTTAAGGGACTTTAGTGAATGGGCATAGTAATCACATCTCTTCTTCGAGATAAGTTACCACCATTATAGTCACTATATATTGCTATGTACACTATGATTTTCACCAGTAAATTTATTAATAGATTTTGGTTTTCATTGTAATACTATACTTTGAATTATGTATCTTGTTGATATGTTTTTGTATGATTAGTTTTGTTGTGCTAATAACAATTACAGATTTATAAACATGTTCTTGATTATTGCTTTTTTTGTGCTGAGGTTTCCTTATTTGTTGGTGCTTACAAACACGTAAATTTCCTTAAGTTAAACAAGACACTCAAGAGCAAAATAGCTTCAAAAACTAATAATGAACAACAAATATGTAAAGTGCAGCAAACCATCAAAGAGACACATTAACATAGTGTTTTGTTGAAGGAGTTCACCCCTCTTGGGCTACATCTCCTCGGTCCAACTTCCATGGCTTGGGCCTCTATATTAGCTCAATGTGGCAAGAATGTTATTTACAAATCTCTATGGCTCCTAATACCTGCACCAATGTGTTCAGAATGTCCAAATTAGCCAAGAACACCTATTTTTGAGCTCAATTTGGTCGAAAATTGCTCAAGATATGCTGCATTCAATGTTTCTTCAGGAAACCCCACTAAATCTAGAGGAGACTCTAGTTAGCATCGTCAAAAATGGCAATCCCACCGAATTTGGTGCTCCCTCTAAAATATCCGCCAACTTAATCTTCAGATTAATTAATGTTAACTAGTATTAATTAACCATTAAGGGAGATTAGGGGAGCGCTTAGCGCTGGCCCCAACCCTCGATTCTGGCACGTGATCGCATGGGGTGGGGGTTGGCCCACAGGGCTGGCTCCCTCCTTCCTCGTAGTTGGCAAACATAGTCATATTAAATACAAGTGTTGGGGCCTTCGTTTAAACGTATCTGCGTGGTCTAACGGTGTTGCATGGAGTTTGGGAGGCAGAGGTCATGGGTTGAAACTCGCCTCTGTCCATCCCATACAAAGGTTTTTCCACCAAATATATATATGCGCATTTCACATATTTTGTTGCCCTTTGACATAGTTCGAAACTATATTATATGACATTTTAAATTGCGCCATCGGAATTTGCTTATAGCTTGGATTTTTAATTTAATAATTAATATATATATATATATATATATATATATATATATATATATATATATATATATATAGTTTAAAAAAAATTGTATAATATAAATAATAATTATATATAATATATAATAATATTTAAATAAAACAAATTCAAATTCCAACTTAGGATAATTAGGCAATTTCACCTTCACACAACCAAACTGGTGAATCCAAAAGTGACACTTGTCACAACCCCATTAGGCGAAACTGAAGAAGATTCCCCTTACTGGCTAGACTGTCATGTCATCATTTTGTCATATTCTGCAATTTTTTTCACTGTTTAGGAAAACGAACAGCAGGCCTTTTCTCCTTCATCCAGACTCCGTTTTCAGTGAAACAAATTGCGTTGTGATCATCTCTATGCGACAGACGTAGCTGTATAGTTTTCGAGCCAATATGAGAACTTTTATTTTTGAGCTAAATACTGAGCACCTGACCATTCCTCCCCACTAGAATCCTTTTGGACCCCAAAAGATACTATTATCTGACAAGTAGATGAGGGTACAACCCCCTCAACTTTCCAAGCTCGATCCAATTGGCCTTTGATGAATTTGTTTCCTTGAGCTCCTCCCTAAAGAAATCAACATTCACTTGCCTTGAGGACCCCGTTCTTCTGTCATGGATGGTGTCTTGTTGAAAATGATTCAGAAATTCTATAGGAATCCATTCAAAATGTGAAATCTAAACATTCTCTCTTTGTTCAACAACTTGAAGCCTCTTTCTACAAAACTAACACCAACTTGCATCGTCGACTTGAAACTTGTGATTGACATAATACCTGTACTTGTCTTTGCTCTTTTCAAGCTGATCTTGCACTGTTTGTTGCACCATTTTTAGTCGTTCATAGAAACTCATGGTTTTGTCCATGTCACCATCAAAAGAAACATCCTTCTTACCAAGACAACATAACAAAATATAATGCAAATGGATGACAAATTTCACTACTTGGTTTAAATGACTCAAGCCCGATTGTACAACTTGAAATTTTCTGAACATAACTTTCATGTAAAACATGATGACGCCTGAGTACAACAATTACATAACCAATATGCTTATACCTCTTTTGTACCTTCGCACCAAGTGAAATTTTTGACAAGTATCCATCCAATGGAAGTGCATGGATCGCTGCAACTTAATCTTTACATCATGGAAATATTTTGAATGAAATAAGATGGTGAAGTTGCTTGCATAAACCTGAAACTCAAATGGACCTTTCAAGTTTGAAAGAGCATAAAAAAAAAATTGAACGGATCTTTTGGTTTGATGCAACACATGTCTCTTGTTGTTTGCCTCCCCATAGGAAGACTTTGCACACACATGACAATGCATGCCAAGGAGATTCGAAAGAAGAAATGATAACAACAACTCTCCTCCGACATTGGGCTACTCCCAACAAACCTCTCATCAAAATGACGATCTTGGGCGTTGACCAATCAACAATGGCGTCCAACTTAGAGAGGCTTGCCTTTAACTTACCTCCTCCAATATCATGGCCCAAATGCATCAAAGAAGTGAAACCCAACTTGTACTTTGATATCTTCAAAACATCAAACATTTTTCCTTCAGAGATGAGATGTGTGTAAGAAAACTTTCTAAACATGTTTATGTCACCCAAGTGGACAATTTCTTCAAGAAAGGACTCTTTTTTGCCATGATTCAAATACATGTATGTAATTGAAGTGCTACAAAGAACATACAACATTAAAAGCCATACAAACCATTCTTGTTTGGTGTTATGTATATTCTTGCACTGACCTATTTTTACAACTTTTTGATATGATAATCACCCTATGAGTGGCATCAGCTACAGATTTATCGTTTAAAGGTATTACAGACTCATGTGCTGGTGTGTGTTCTGTGTTATTGAAGCAACAAATCGATCAAATTGCCAATACACAGACAGTAAAATGGAAAGACAACAGAGAAATACAGTAAGCAAACACAAAGACACAAGAATTTTTAATAAGGAGTTCACTCTATTCTCCAGGGCTATGTCTCCGGTCCAGCTTTTAGTAGTGGCCTTGTTTTATTGTGCCTTTAGGCAAATAATTACAATACAGGGACTCAATGTGAGTTCTCCTGAAGCAGGTTTGCTTGGCAGGGTGGTACCTGGATTCCCCAAGCCACTCGAGTACACAGACTCTTCTTCTTCCTACCAGCTTTGTGACCTTTTGGTCTACAGTGGAAAGAGCCAAATGTGGTGCTCAGTCTAGACAGATTCCTCTATGGGATGGCTTGAATTTCTCAAGCTCTGGTGCTAGACACTGCCGCTGGTCAACTCGACCCTCTGTCTCTTTCTGCTTTTGCTTTACTGCCTTCTTCTCTGGTTTCTGTCTCTCAGTGTTCAGTCCTCCTCTTGGGGTTTACTCTGAGTGACTCTAACTGTCTATTATGTTTCGTTGTTCATGGCTTTTAGCCATTCGAACTCATGCTCGTTCGGTTCCTCTTCCACCTCTATTGAGTCACCTTCTGCAGCTGTGCTTGGAGTTCCCTGTTTGGCGTCATCATGAACGCTCAGGGAGTGGCCACTTGTCCTCCTCTAAACGGCGCCAGCCTACCTCATCAATTCGTTTCTTTAGTTACGTCGTGGATGAAGTCTTTCCTCCACCGTGGCGATCAAACGAATTCCAAATCCTTCTAAAATGCGACGTATTCCTTCGTCGATTCCGCTTCCTCCATTAGGTACGATCTTAGTCGTCCGATCTGGGGCCTCTAGATCCGACACCATACGCACGTCCCACGCGGTTGACTTGCTCGACTGATAACGCGCAATCAATGGCGGTTTTCTCTCACCTCCCCTTGCCACACGTCGATCGTTGAGTGGGATCGCTCCACTTCCATCCAGAACCTCTTACCGTTTGGGGGCATCTCGATCAATACCGCCAGTTTCCAAAGTGTGGATCCCGCCTTGTACGTTTAGCATTTTTTGCCTTTTTCCGCCCATGGTTCTTCGGCTTGCCATGCGTCTGTGCACTCGGGCTTCCCCCATTTCAACCCTATTTGCCCAGTGATGCGCGATCAAAATCCACCTCCTTTTCCCGATCCGGGGCTCCTAGGGGCTACTTTGACCTCTCGCGCAGTCTCCATGGGCCTCGGTCAGCACGCTTTGACTGAGGTCCTTGTTGTTCCACGTTGGCTGCCATTGCCACTAGTTCAGGGGTGTTTTTTATCACGGTTCTGAATTCTTTAGAGATTTGTCTTGACCTGATACAGTCATGGTTCTTTAATCAGTCTTTTATGGATCCAATTCGGATCACGACCTTCCCACTGAAAAAGCTTTTGGACCACCAAAAGTTGGTTTTCTTTCAAGCATCGACTAAGTGAGGATACTGTTGTCTCACTTGTCCAATCTCAATCCACTTTGCACTGCTTGGCTTCAAACCTTTGAGTCCAATTCTGAGGTACTCAACATCTCCTCTGTGCGTCGTCCTCACCTTCCTGTCCAAGACTGTGTCTTCCTGCAATTCATTAAGATATTCAGGTAGCAGGTCATCAATAGAAGGAAATTGACTTTGCTCTTCAGGATCCTCAATCATTGAAGGTTCAAACAATCTCAAGCAATCTGCATTTACGACTGAGTAGATGTGCATGTAAGCTGGTAGATCAAGGCGAAAAGCATTTTCACCAATATTCTCAAGTATCCTAAAAGGTCCATACCTGATAGGCTTTAACTTTTTACCTTCACCTTGCATCCTGTCCTTGCTGATATACAGCCAGACCTGGTCTCCAACTTGAAAACTATGCTCCATCCGATGCTTGTCATGCCTAGACTTGTACTTGGCCTAGCTCTTTTCCAGCTGTTCCTGTAATGCCTGGTGGATCTCCTGGATCTGTTCAATGAACCTAGTTGCCTTGTCCACATCACTGTGTCCATCAACCACAGTATCTTTACCAAAGACAAAATCCAAAGGAAACCTTGGTATGAAACCAAAACAGGTCTCAAAAGGAGATCTCTGTGTAGAAGAGTGTTTGGCTCTGTTGTAAGCATGTTGCACGTAACACAATTGCTCATCCCAAAGGTTAGGATGTTTGCTGCAATATCTCCTAAGTAACTGGATCACTGTCTTGTTAACTACTTCTGTCTGGCCATCGGTTTGTGGATGAAAAGTTGTGCTTTTCTTCAGTTGGGTGTCCATCAGTTCCCACAGACTTGACCAAAACTTCCCCACAAATCGGATGTCTCGATTAGATACAATAGAAGTGGGTAATCCAAAATGAACCTATACATGTTTAAAGAATAATTTTGCAGTTTGTTCCATTGTAATCTATTTATTACAAGGTATCAAAATGCACATTTTTCTGAACCTATCCACAACCACATATAAATAATCATGACCTTTCCTAGATTTAGGCAGTCCTCCCACAAAATCCATGGAAACACTTTCCCAAGGGTGAGAAGGAACTGGTAAAGGAGTGTACAAGCCTAGTTTTCTATTGTCGGGCTTGCTTTTAGCACACATAGTACACCCTCTTACATATCTAGAAACTGTCTCATTCATTTTCGGCCAGTAACAAAATCTTTGTAGTTGTGAAACTGTTTTACTTACCCCAAAGTGACCTGATATCAGAGAAGTGTGTGCCTCTCTAATTATCTTTACTCTCTCTGTTTGTGGAATGCAGAGTTTCCCACAATGATATAAGAGTCAGTCCTTCACATGATAGTCCAATTCTTCTACCTTTTTGCCTTGACTCAAAGTTGCATATACATATTTAAAGTCCATATCCTGAGCATATTGTTCTATGTAGCTTTCATGTAGCACAGAATTATGCTTAAGTATGGTAGATGCATTTATAATGGGTCTAGATAACACATCTACAACTTTGTTGTGTGTGCCCTTTTTATATTTGATGACTAAATGAAACTGTTGTAGAAAACCCATCCATCTGTAATGTCTTTATTGCTGCAACTTAGTTTGGGAGTGTAGATATTGAAGTGGTTGATGATCAGTATGTATTTTTGTCTCTTTGCCCATTAAGTAATGTTTCCACTTTTTCACACTCTGAACTAATGCATGCAATTCTTTGTCATATGTAGGATAGTTAACTACTGTAGGATTAAAAGTCTCAGAATGATAACATATGGGTTTACCGTGCTGTGTCAACACTGCTCCCATGGCATAGTCACTGGCATCAGTTTGGATCTCAAATGGTCTTTGTAGATCTGGTAGTGCTAGTATAGGTGTTGTACTAATCTTTTCTCTCAAGGTGTCGAAGGCTTTCTGATGTTTGCCTCCCCACTGAAACACCTTGTTCAATCCTGTCAAAGCATGTAAGGGAGCTGTAATTGAGGAAAATTAGAAATGAACTTCCTCCAATATTGTGTTGCTCCTAAGAATCTTCTCACTTCTGTAGCAGACTTGGGTTTAGGCAAGTTTACAATGACTACCACTTTAGAGGGATCTATTTTCAATTCACCTCCCCCTACTATATGACCCAAATAATTTAGAGATGTTTTTCCAAATTCACACTTTGAGAGTTTAACATAAAGTATTTCTCTTTTCAAAACATCTAATGTCTGCTTAACATGCTTTAAGTGTTCTTCCCACGTTTTACTAAAAATTAGAATGTCATCCAGATACACAATAACAAAATCATCAAGAAAAGGCCTGAGTACATCATTCATTAATCTCATGAAAGTAGCAGGAGCATTGGTCAAGCCAAAAGGCATAGCCAACCACTCATACAATCCCTACTTTTTTTGAAAGCAGTCTTCCATGCATCTTGCTATGCAACTCTGACCTAATGGTATCCACTGTGCAAATCCAGCTTAGTGAAATAAATAGCCTCCTTCAATTGATCTAAAAGATCATCTATGCGAGGAAGGGGATAACGATTTTTTTATTGTTATCTGATCCAGTGCTTGGTAGTCAATGCACATTCTCCACGAGCCATCTTTCTTTCTCACCAAAATGATTGGTGACCCACATGGTGATGTGCTAGGCTTGATGAATCCCTTCTCGAGCAACTCCTACAACTGCTTCTTGATTTCAGCATTCTCTAAAGTAGACAACCTGTACATCCTAATGTTAGGCAATGGAACATCTTGCTGCAAAATAATATCATGTACTATTTCCTTTTTGGGTGGCAGACCTTTAGGTTCCTGAAACAAGACATCATACTTTGAAACAATGTTTTCTATATCAGCTTGCTGCTGAGCATTACAACCCTCAAATACATTGGTTTTATCAGGTTTCTTTTCCTTTACAACCATTAGTAAGAATTGTTTGCATGAATTTATCATTCTTTTCATCTGCCCAGAGTTTATGAGAGTATAATTATTCTTGAGCTTGTGAGCTCTTACAAAGTATTCGATTCCATCTTTAACAAGTAGATACTTGTTCTCAGCTCTATAGAAAATAGCCTTTCTATCATACAAGTAAGGACTTACTAAAACAATTCCACATATATCCAAAGGAATTATGTCTAACTAAACCTCGTCTACAAATGCTGACCCAAAAGAAAACTTGAGTTTGCACTGTCTAGTCACTTGTAGTTGTGTTTTATCATTCAACCATCCAAATGGGTATGGTTTCTTGTGAGGTGTAGTTGTTAATCCCAATTTCTTTACAATTGCTTCAGAAAGAAAATTTACTTGTGAGCCACTATCAAACAAAGTATCAATCTTTTGATGTTTGGAAATAACTCGAATATGGAAAAGCTCATGTCTTTTTCTCTCATGTTCTTCAACAATAATAGTTTGAGCAGAATTACTAGTAGATGCTTCAGAATTCTTACCTTTTATACCTGTGGTTGCAATGATTATTTCATCTCCCGAGTCTGACCCCAAATCTTTCTGAATAGCTACAACAGTCTTCTTCTTCTTGCCCTCGGGCTTCTTAGGTCTCAGCTCTAAATGCAAAATCCAACCGTGCTCATCATCATGCCCCTCCTTTTTACAGTGAGTGCATGAAGCCTTGCTTTTCTGTGCAGTGTTAGCCTTCCTTGCTTTCCACTTCTGCTTTCTTTTCTCCTTGCTCTTGCTTACAGTGGGTTGGGATGGTCCCCCAACTTCTGGATTTCCATTATTTCCTCTAGCTTCTAGATGAGTAGCTTGTACAGATACCTCATCTATACTAGTGCGATTAAACATGAGGATGGTATGCCTCTTGTAGCTGTGTAGACCACCAATGTACTTCAAAAGAGTCTCTGGTGAGTCTAATGAGATACCCAACATCAATGCTCTCTTTTTGAATTCTTAAGTATACCCTTGCACACTTTGCCCTTTCAACTGTCGAAGAGTTTGCCAACTCATCATGGCTTCTTGCATGTAGGCCAATGGATAGAACTGCTTCTTGATCGCAGAAATAAATTCACTCCAGACAGAGATGGTCTTACCATGTTTTTTCATATCAGCTTGGGTTCTACCTTCCCACCAAACCAAGGCAGTGCCTCCTAGGCGTAGGCTTGCCAACTGAATTTTACCCTTGTCTGAGTTGATATTCTGCACTCTGCAACACACATCAATTTGTCTAATCCAATTGTCCAACTTTTCGGCATTTAACTCTCCATCATATATAGGCAAATCAAATTTAACATCTAGCTTAATCAAAGATGCTTTCTTATTATGCACAGGGTTATTAGGAGGTGCGAGAAAGCTTTCCTCTTTCCCTTTTCCTTTCGAGTGGTCATGGGAATGAGACTCATCTTCTTGTTTATCTTGTTTAGAACTTGATGAATCTTCATCCTTATGCTTTCTAAAGTCCCTATACATTTCTTCTAGCACAGAATTTATAGCTAGGAAACTCTATATGAATTGAGGGTCTGGCCCCATAGAACCTTCATCTGACATTGTCTTCCGAGGATAGACTCTCCCAATTTCAGGATTAGTTTCCGCCAACTCTCCTTCTCCTAATTTGAGCTTTGATCTAGTGACCATTCAACAACTAAACCAACACAAGCTTGTCTAACCTTACAGCCTAGTGCTCTGATACCACTTGATCTGATAGTCAACCTATGAGTGACATCGGCTAAAGATTTATTGTTTAAAGGTATTACAGACTCATGTGTTGGTGTGTGTTCTGTGTTATTGAAGCAACGGATTGATCAGATTGCCAATACAGAGATAGTAAAATGAAAAGGCAGTAGAGAAATACAGTAAGCAAACACAAAGACACAAGAATTTTTAATAAGGAGTTCACCCTATTCTCCAGGGCTACGTCTCCAGTCTAGCTTTCAGTGGTGGCCTTGTTTTATTGTGCCTTTAAGCATAGAATTACAATACAGGGACTCAATGTGAGTTCTCCTGAAGCAGGTTTGCTTGGTAGGGTGGTACTTGGATTCCCCAAGCCACTAGAGTACACAGACTCTTCTTCTTCCTACCAGCTCTCTGACCTTATGGTCTTCAGTGGAAAGAGCCAAATGTGGTGCTCAATCTGGACAGATTCCTCTATGGGATGGCTTGAATCTCTCAAGCTCTGGTGCTCAACGCTACCGCTGATAAGCTCGACCCTCTATCTCTTTCTGCTTTTGCTTTACTGCCTTCTTCTCTGGTTTATGTCTCTCAGTGTTCAATCCTCCTCTCGGGGTTTACTCTGACTGACTCTAAATGTCTATTATGTTTTGTTGTTCATGGCTTTTAGCCATTCGAACTCATGCCCGTTCAGTTCCTCTTCCGCCTCTATTGAGTCACCTTCTGCAGCTGCACTTGGAGTTCCCTGTTCGGTGTCAGCATGAACGCTCAAGGAGTGGCCACTTTTCCTCCTCTAAACGGCGCCAACCTACCTCGTTGGTTCGTTTGTTCAGTTACATCGTGGATGAAGTCTTTCCTCCGCCGTGGTGGTCAAACGGATCCCAAATCCTTTTAAAACGCGACGTATTTCTTCGTCAATTCTGCTTCCTCCATCGGGCGTGATCTCAGCCATCTGATCTGGGGCCTCCAAATTTGACGCCATACACACTTGTCGTGTGGTTGACTTGCTCGACTAATAACACACGATCAACGACAACTTTCTCTCACCTTCGCTTACCATGCGTTGATTGTTGAGTGGGAGCGCTTCGCTTCCATCCAAAACCTCTTACCGTTTTAGGACGCCCCGATCAATACCGCCAGTTTCTAGAGTGCGGGTCCTGCCTTGTACATTTAGCGTTTTTTGCCTTTTTCCGGCCGCGGTTCTCTGGCTCGCTATGCTTCTATGTGCTCAGACTTCCCCCATTTCGGCTCTGTTTGCCTAGCGATGCGCGGTTAAGCACTAATCGCGCATCAAAATCCACATTTGTTTCTCGATTCGGGGCTCCCAGGGGCTACTTTGACCTCCCGCGCAGTCTCCATGGGCCTCGATCAACGCGCTTTGACCGAGGTCCTCGTCGTTCCACGTTGGCTGCCATTGCCACTAGTTTAGGGGTATTTTTATCACGGTTCTGAATTCTTTAGAGATTTGTCTCGACATGATATAGTCATGGTTCTTTAATTAGTCTTTTATGGATCCAATTCAGATCACTTTTCTTTGGTGAAAGCTACTCCTTTTGTCCTCTTTCTTGAAATACTTACCATTCCTCTTTGGCACCATAACCATCGGTGCACAACATGGCATAAGGGATGATTGAATGAGCCCATTGTTCAACAAATTTTTTCATTGCCTTGGTGTCTCTACACTTTGCAATTTTGTCAACCTTGCATGCTAACATCACAAAGAGAAACCTATTGCTGCAAAGATATTTCATGTGAAGTTTCTTTCTCCTTGAATGATGATTCTTTCACAACCTGAAATAGTTCATCACTCTGATGAACTGAACCAACCAAATAAGAATTGAAACTTACATTACAAGCAACAACTTTTTCATAAACAATATCATCATTTGGCTTAAACATGAGAAGTACTAAACTTTTACTTGAATTCACTAGTCTCTTCATCTGCACTGCATTAGCCAAAGAAACGTTCAACTTTTTTGTGATGGGCTCTCACTATATACTCCACACCATCCTTGAACAAGTGATACTTGTTTTCATGGCGGTAAAAGACTGCCTTCCGGCCATACAAATATGAACTACCTAACACCACACCTGAAATATCAAGTGGTACCACAACTAACTCTACTTCGTCAACAAAATTTGCAGTGATTGCAAAATTAAACAAACATTTTCTTGTAACTTGTAAACTCGTGTCTCTTGTTATCCATCCCAAAGGGTATGGTTTATGGTAGGGTACAGTTTCAAGATTCAATCTGTTGACTAAGTCTTCAAAGATTAGATTCGCTTGTGACACACTATCGAAGAGTACGTCAATCTTGGTGTGTTTAGATATGACCCTAACATGGAATAACTCAATTCGTCTCTTTTCATCTGGAATATTAGTAGTATTACAGTTTTGTGAACTAGTGCTTGCAATATCTTGTTTTCCTTTGATTCCCATGATAGTGATTTTGTTTTCATCACCTGATTCAAAACCTAAATCTTCTTGAGTGATAGCAGTGGTTTAACGTTTTCCTTTATTGTTGAACTTATTTGGTCTCATTTCTGGATGTAATTTCCAACCGTGGGCTTCATCATGCCCCTCTTTGGAACAATGTTTGCATGTGATTTTCTCCCCTTCTTTCTTCACACTTGCATTCTTCTTTCCCTTCCATTTTCCTCTTTTCTCTTTCTCCTTACCCTTAGGTGGTTTTTTATTACTACTCCCTTCATAAGTGTTCTTTTCTCTATATTCAAGATGTGTGGCTTGCGCACATACTTCATCAAAATTAGTTGGATTAAGCATAAGAATAGTGTGTTTAAGATAGGAATGTAAACCCCCAATATATTTCAGCAGTGTGTCTTGGGAATTCAAATTCACTCCTAACAACAAATCCCTTTTTCTAAATTCCTCTATATAATCTTGGACTGTTTGGCCTTTAAGTTGCCTAAAATTCTGCCAACTCATAATGGATTTTTGCATATAGGATAAAGGATAAAACTGTCTTTTAATTGCATAAAGAAATTCAACCCAAGTTATGGATATCTTACCATGGACTCTCATTTCCTCTTGAGACTATGCTTCCCACCAAACTAATGCAACTCCTTCTAGCCTTAATGAAGCCAACTGGATCTTTATGTCGTCTTCTTGAAGGTTTTGAATTCTGCAATGTACCTCCAACTGTTGAATCCAACTATCCAACTTTTCTGCATTCACCACTCCATTGTACATGGGAAGTTCGAATTTTATGTCCAATTTCAGTAATGGAGTTTTTCCTTTTGGGGTTTTGGAATGAGTATGGGTAGTTTCAGTGGTGGTAGTGGAAGATGATGATGTGTGAGATGATGGAGATGATGAGAAGATGATGAGGATGGTGGAGATGGAGGTGGCTTTCCACCATTCCCTTTGGAATCCTTCTTCTTATCTTTTTTGTCCTCTAAGCTTCCTTCTCCATGTGGAGGTTTAGAACTCTCACCAACCATTCTAGTGTTCTGCTCTTCATAGAGGACTTTAACCATATCAGTCAAAGTATAGAAATATTTCTTGAATTATTCCTCTTCTGAAGAGGGACCTTAAGCTTTCTTTCTCTAGACATAATGGCTATGGATTCAGGCTCAGAATTTGTACTGATTGTACCTCTTCAATCTCAATTGAAGGCAAAACTTGAGGAGTTTGAAGTGCAACTAGAATTGGAACTTTGGGTAGTGGAGATTGTGGCCTTGTGGCTCTTCTTCTTCTAGGCATTACCTCACGATTTGCAACCAATAGCTTCCCTTTTCCTCTCTGCAACTTTAACCTTGTAAGCATCACAATTTTGCAACCATTAAAACCCTAATTGCACAAACTCAAGCAATCAAGCAATTCAACCTTTGCTCTGATACCAACTTGATCTATTTTTGTATGATTAGTTTTACTATGCTAATAACAATTAAAAATTTATAAACATGTGCTTGCTTCTTGCTTTTTTTGTGCTAAGGTTTCCTTAGTTTTTGGTGCTTACAAACATGTAAATTTCCTTAAGTTAAACAAGACATTCATGAGAAAAATAGTTTCAGAAACTAATAATGAACAACAAACATGTACAGTGCAGCAAACCATCAAAGGGACACATTAACATAATGTTTTGATGAAGGAGTTCACCTCTCCTAGGTTACATCTCCTTGGTCCAACTTCCATGGCTTGGGCCTCTATATTAGCTCAATGTGGAAAAAATGATGTTTAGAAAGCTCTATGGCTCCTAATTCCTGCACCGTGTTCAGAATGTCCAAATTAGCCAAGAAAACCTCTTTCTAAGCTCAATTTGGTCGCAAATTGCTCAAGATATGCTGCATTAAATGTTTCCCTAGGAAACCCTGCTAAATCTGGAGGAGACTCCAGTTAGGACCGCCAAAACTGACAGTCCCGCCGAATTTGGTGCTTCCTCCAAAATCTCCGCCAACTTAATCTTCATATTAATTAATGTTAACTGGTATTAATTAATTGTTAAGCGAGATTAGGGGTGCGCTTAGTGCTGGCCCCAGCGCTCAGTTTTGGCACGTGGTCGCATGGGGTGGGGGTTGGCCCACAGGGCTGGCTCCCTCCTTCCCCGCCATCGGCAAAACTGTAGTTGCATTAAATACAAGTGTTGGGGCCTCTGTTTAAATATATCTGTTGTGGTCTAATGATGTTGCATGGATTTTGGGAGGGGGAGGTCACGGGTTCAAACACGCCTTTGCCAATCCCATATAAAGGTTTTCCACCAAATATATATGCACATTTCACATATTTTTTTGCCCTCTGACATAGTTTGAAACTATATTATATGCCATTTAAATTGCGCCATCGGACTTTGGTTATAGTTTGAATTTGTAATTTAATAGTTCATCTATATATATATATATATATATATATATATATATATATATATATATATATATTAGATATAATATATAGTTAAAAAAACTACATAATATGTTGAAAATGCAACAAGATGATGGAGCTTAGTGGAAAGGAGTCGCCTTCACTAAATGGGCCCACATGCTATTTTTGGCGCAAAGTCTATTTTTAGACATA